>CM051270.1:13069396-13164396 GCA_027921565.1 Artemia sinica | reverse complement strand
CTACCCTCAAGGTTGAAACAAGATGGGGCTTAGGATGGCTTCGGCCCTATACAAGGCAAAGACCATGCAGATCTTCAATGCAGTTATTTGAATAATATGCCCCCTCCTTATCCATCAAAAATTACATTGTAAAGCTACTATTTTTTTTTTTGCAAAATGTCGTCCAAAAAATTATAATTAACAAACAAAAATCTTAATTTTTGAGCCTGATTATCATATTCCTTCATTAGCCAACAAAAAAAGGTGTTAATTAAAAACAAATGAAAAATAACTAAAAAATAACTTTTTCGAAAAAAGAAGCTTTTTCAAAAAAAGCAAAGAGGTGTATAATCAAAGACGAGCAGAAATAACGTAAAATAATAAATAATCAAACAGTTCGTGGTAAAAAACTGCAAGTAAGGAGCAACCCGGCTCAATAGTAACCAAAACTCTAAACAACGGAATTTTGATACTAATAGATATATAAAAATAATTGGCTCATTATGCCGATTTCAAGTATATAAGTTTAATTAAGCTTAGTCCTACCCGTCAAAGGCTACGGGCCAGAGAAAAAAGGCATTACTTAAAAAACGATAAGAAATTACATTAGAAAACAAGTTTTTTCAACTGAAAGTAAGGAGCAACATTAAAACTTAAAACGAACAGAAATTAATACGTATATGAGGGGGTTTACTCCTCCTCAACACCTAGCTTTTTATGCTAAAGTTTGAATTTTTTCCTAATTCTTTAAGAACGACTCGTGAAACACAAGGGTCGTTTAATTAGAACAATAATAAGCTTTTTAAAAGCATCAAAAACTTTAGCGTAAAGAGCGAGGTGTTAAGGAAGATCAACAACCCTCGTATACGTAATAATTTCTGTTGTTTTAAGTTATAATGTTGCTCTTTACATTCAGTTGAAAAAAGCTTTTTTTTATTTAATTCAAGTTAAACGAACAAAAAATAACTGTCAATGAACAAATGAGACGTAAAACAAACAGTTATTACAATCAATTCAAACTTAAAATGAAGAGAAATTGTCACAAACAAGAGTAAGGCTAATGCCCTCTAGGCCTCCCAAGGGCCAGAGCGTCATTTCTGCCTACAGACAAAAAACATTAAAAAAAAATTCGCTTTCACGAGATCAAAAATCATGAATTGCAGAGACTTCCAGGAATATATGTCACAATATTTTAAACAGTCTAGTTTCTTTAATGTGCCAATTAAATTCAAGCTGTTAGAGGTTTTGAGAGGAAAGGAAGGGGACAAGTAGAACCACTCTTATCTGTAAACCTCGAGTAATCTTGAGACATTGTCTTGTTGTCAAGTTGTCTTGTTGTCAATGTTAAGACAAATAAAAACACACAACTCAAAACAGAAGATGTTTTCAGTAAAGTGAGAATGACGCTCTGGAGTTTTGAAGGCTTAGGAGGGTTAACCCCATTCATGTTTGATGGTAATTTATGTTCATTTTAAGATTACAATTAAGATTACATTTTAAGATTACAACCAGTGACTAATTTACAATTAGTCATTATAATTTGTATTCGTTTTGGGCCTCATTTGCTCATTGATAGCGATTTCTTTCTTTTTAAGTTTGAATTATTATTTGAATTTATATCCGCTCGCCCACGGTTTAATGTTTCATGGCTCAGCTGATCCTTGCCTTTCTTTGAAAACTTTGAATCATGATAAAACAAAGCAATCTTTAACGTGACATTTATAAGAATGTGGTCATAGTTCAAACTTTAGTGAAAAAAAAGGTTACAATCAACATTAAATAAAATTAGACTTGGTTGAAATATATAGACAAACAGTTCAAATGATAAGCGTTCTTTAAATTCAGATTAGCTACTTTACTCCAAGTTTTTTACTTTTGTCTTAATTATTTTATTTTGGATTAATATCTCACCCCCCCTTCAATGTATTTTGTATAGTATCAATGGGACTAGTGAGCCTCTATTTATGTAGGTGTACTTGGTAGTTTAAATAATTTAATTTTATTTCTAAAATAATTTTAAAATAGTATTTAAAATTATTTCTATTTGTAACTATGCGCGGTCGATTCCAAATTTTGAAATTTCATATGATAAATTAATATCGTTTTTTTTACAGAATAAAGCAATGCACAGAAGTAACAATGGAAGATTTTGTAACCGCCCACCATGAAATGGGTCATATACAGTACTATCTGCAGTATGTAGATCAGCCCTTGGTTTTCAGAGAGGGTGCAAATCCAGGTAGGTTAAAAAATTTACCAAAAGTACTATCCAGCTAGAATTAAATCCAATTCGCTCTATATCTGACTTTTAGATTACTTTGGAAAAAGGTTTGTATCTAGTTCTATAAATTCCGTTTTTTGTTTCTTTTTTGGTTTGAGTGTTTGCTAGAAGGATTTAGGCTATACAATTTTTTCAGCCTCCAAATGCAACTTTGGGGCTATTTAATTTAGAAAAAAGGAAATAAAGTTTTAAAACATAATTTAAAACGTAATTGGCGTGTTGAAGCTTGCCGATTGGATATTAAATCCTACCTAAAAATGATCAAATTCGATAATCTCTCTTCATCTAATTTATTATAAAGGAAAAGCAAATGCACCCATTTCTGATAATTACTGCTGACAGCTCGTTTCGTAACCAAGCTGCATGAGGTCACAAGGGATTGCAAGCTTCTCCGTTTCAATCCATTCACACAAAGCTCCCAGTCGCTCTTAATCCTTCGCAATGACTTTCTTCCATTCCACTCGAGAATCTCATGCTCTTCCTTTCAGTGGAAGGAAGAACAAGTGCCTCATGGATCCCTTCCTTCATGGGCGCCCATGAAGGGGGACAGCTGAATGATGCTGCCTTATTTTTATATTTTTATTCTGAGATTTCTATTATATAGCATTAAAAGTGCCAATTAGACGAGGTTTGCCCCCCTCCCCCCTGACGAGGTTTGCCCCCCCCTGGAATTCAGCTTATAGCCACCCATGCCTCGCTCTTACATTTTATAATACCTTCTTTGGAGTATTTTTAGTGAAAATGCCTTTTTTGGCATTCTTGTTGAAAAAAAAAAATGAAAAACATGACAACTTTGCTCTCAACTAGATAAAAGATGATATGTCCCCTCCCCTAGATTCTCATGAATGAAAGGAAAGATTTAAAAAATCACAATTTTCGAAGGCATATCATACTACATCTCTAAAGCATGACTTAACCATTGTAACATTTCTTTTGTTATGCCACAGTATACCTAAATCAAACCATATTAACTGGAAAGTTTGTCTGGAAATTATTGTTCAGATTTTTTAACTTAATTTAGTCACTGCCCTAGACTCTAAAATTTTTATTTTTATCTTTTTTGGCATTCAGAATTATTTCAGAGTTTTTGATTTTCATTTAGAAGTATTTTTTTCAGCTGTGAATAAAAGAGTTGGAGAATCCAAAGACAGCGATTAAGGAATTTTTTTAAGTTATTTTTTTTTTCGCATTCGAATAAAAAAAAATTGCTCAGATGATGTCTCTTGACAATAATTCCTCAACTATTTGAAAAATCCCGCATTTCAAAACCATACTAAACGAGAATTATTCCGAGAATTTTGGTTGAAAGTTATATCTTCCTACACATTTTTTGTCAGTTTCGGATCTAATAAACTGTACCACGACCATTCTTCTTTCTTTCACCACTGTTTTTTTTTATATACATTATTTACATTATTTACTGCTTTTTTGCTTTTTTTTTATTTGCTTTTTTTATTTGCACAAATATTGGTTTGGATTAAAAATTTTTGTCTTTCAGGTTTTCATGAGGCTGTTGGTGATGCTATTTCATTATCTGTTATCACACCAAGCCACCTGAGGCAAGTGGGATTACTTAATAAGGCAGAAGACGATTATGGTAAGTTGACGCACCATGGTATGAACCATGGTGCATCATGGTTAATACCATTGTATTCCATCACCATGTTAACACCATCAACATGGTATTAACATCTAGTTATCATTTACTTAGTAACAAATCAGCTAATTTACGCAGACTTTCAATGCAATAACTTTCCTTCAGACAAGGATAGAGCCTTTTCAGCTCTAGTCAGCCCCAGAAGCTACCAGACTTTTGCAGCTCTAACCATTGAAACTCGCTTCCTAGCAGTGAAATTGGTCTAAAAACAGACAATAAACATTCATAATTTGTGTTATAAACTTACAATCTTAAAGGATAGCAACAATTGAATGATATCCAGACAGGGGCGGATCCACGATTTTTTTAGGGGGGGCGCAAAATAGGTTGATCCGATAAACTTGCTTTAGGTGCAAGTTTAATTAACGCAAACTTGCGTTAATTAAGTAAATTACACTACTTTATACTACTTTAGGGGGGCGCAACCCCCACCCCTCCCCTCCGGATCCGCCACTGTATCCAGAGATTACTCTCGGAGGAATAAGGACAAAGATATTTAAGAACACTTTAAAAGACCCATTTACCTGAACACACTAAAAATGAATGAAAGCAGAGAATAATCATAACAAATTTCTTAGTTAGAAAAGGATGATTTTTAAAATTATGATCCCTTCACACTTTCATCTTTAGTGCAATTGGAGATCAAATGATTTTTAAAAATTATAGTTAATGCTGTTATATTAATCGATTTAGTCTTTGGGATATCTCGTAATTATTTTTCACTCTTCGGAATTCATACGAACAATTCACATAAAAAATTATCGATTCTGTGATTTAATAGTAAGACCACCCCTGTCTCTCCTTCAAAGTAAATAATGGCTGTATCATTGGCTTTGAAAAGGCATTTTTGATCTTCGAATAAATGGTCTTAACGCTAAGCAGATGCAGTTAAATTAAAGCGTTTAACAAAATCAGTGAATTTGAGTTCTGCTCTTGTTAGAATTAAATAAAAAAAACAAGTTTTTTAAACTGAAAGTAAGGAACGACATTAAAACTTAAAACGAACAGAAATTATTCCGTATATGAAAGGGGTTGTCCCCTCCTCAACGCCTCGCTCTTTACGCTAAAGTTTTTTTTGTTGTTTTAAAAAATAAAGCTGTGAGACAGAGTCAAACATTAGCGTTAAGAGCGAGGCGTTGAGGAGGGGACAGCCCCTTTCATATACGGTTTTTTTTATTTAATTTCTGATCGTTTTTTAGTGCCACATAACCCCCGACCCATCCCCCCCACTACCAGAAATAATCCCCCCTGAAAACCTCTGTATACTTCCCAGTAACCAATGCTTTTATTGTTTAAAAAAATAAAGTTGTGAGACAGAGTCAAACTTTAGCGTAAAGAGCGAGGCGTTGAGGAGGGGACAGCCCCTTTCATATATGGAATAATTTCTGTTCGTTTTAAGTTTAATGTCGCTCCTTACTTTCAGTTTTAAAAAACTTGTTTTTTTTTATTTAATTTCTGATCGTTTTTTAGTTAATGCAGCTTTTATTTTGGCTCACCGTCATTGAATAAGTAAACAACATTTGTATAAAAAATTTACTTTTCTTTTGCTAAATGGCTGTCTTTAAATTTGGTTCTGACGTAATTTACAAATTAACTTACGTAACGAACTTCTATATTCGTATATTTTTCTTCTGGCAAAAAATACAAAGTTGCAGATTTTTGCAGATATGAGCTTGAAACCTATGAAATAGAGTCTTCTGATACGCTGAATCTGACAGTGTGATTTTCATTAAAATTCTTTCACTTGTAGGGGATGTTTCCCCCCTCTTTAAAAAATCAGGTAAATTTTCTCAGGCTCGTAGCCTTTGATGAGTAATACTAAACTTAATAAAATTTATGTATTTAGAATCAGCATATAAGCCCATTCTTTTGATACATTTATTGACATCAAAATTCCGTTTTTAAAAGTTTCGATTACTATTGAGCCGTATCGCTTGTTTTTTTTATTGTTTTTTTTTTTTATTACGTATGTGTTATTACGTATATGAGGGGGTTCTCCCCTTAGTCAATACCACGCTCTTTACGTTAAAAGTTAAAAAAAAGTTTTGATTCACAAACCCCTGAATCACAGAGGCCGTTTAATTAGAATAGATAGCTCTTTTGAAAGCACTAAAAAAACTGTAGCGTAAAGAGTGAGATATTGACTTGGGGGAGAACCCCCTCAGATACGTTATAATTTCTGTTCGTTTTAAGTTCTAATGTTGCTTCTTACTTTCAGTTGAAACACTTGTTTTTTTTTTATTTAATTTCTGATCGTTTTTTAAATAATGCTTGGAAATCCGGCGCCCCCTTCATAGAAATGTCCCTTACCCCAAAAAACATCCTCCACGGAAAGGTTTTCCAGAGTAACCCCCTCCTCTAGCCCCCCCCTCCAGAAAAAATCCTTCCTGAAAATGTCTGTATACTTCCCAATAACCAATAAATACTGCTGGCAAGTCAGGCACCCCCTTGATGGCAATTTCCCTTCCCCCATGAAAACTTCCTTCATGGAAAGATCCTCCAACATAACCCCAGACCCACCCACCCCCCAATACCAGAAAAAAACCTCCTGAAAACTTCTGTATACTTCCCAATAACCAATAATATATGTTAACATTGGGTAAAGTTCATAACTTTTAGCCCTCCGCCTGGGGACTTCGGGGGATTAAGTCATCCTAAAAGACATATTTATCATATTGCCGACCATGCTGAACAAAATGGCTATCTCAAAATTTTGATCGGGTGACTTTGGGAAAAGAATAAGCGTGGGAGGGGGACTAGTTGCCCTCCATTTTTTTGGTCACTTTAAATGGGCACTAGAACTTTTAATTTTCGTTCCAATGAGCCCTCCCACGATATTCTAGGACCACTAGGTAGATACGATCACCCCTGGGGAAAAAAAAAAACAAAAAACAAAAAAAAAACAACTAAACACGCATCCGTGATCTTTCTTCTGGCAAAAAATGCAACATTCCACATTTTTGTAGATAGGAGCTTGAAACCTCTACAGTAGGGTTCTCTGATACGCTGAATATGATGATGTGATTTTCATTAAGGTTCTGTAACTTTTAGGGGGTCTTTCCCCCTTTTTTTGAAAATCAGCCAAATTTTCTCAGGCGCGTAACTTTTGATGGGTAGCGCTAAACTTTATGAAAGTTATATCTGAAATCAGCATTGAAATCTAATTCTATTGATGTATCTATTGGTGTCAAAAACCCGTTTTCTAGAGTTTCGGTTACCATTGAGCCGGGTCGCTCCTTACTTACAGTTCGTTACCACGAACTGTTTGATCATACTGACTGAAAGATTTTGGATACTCAAACATAGAAATAGTTTTAACGAGGTTTGGGATTAAACTAAATCAGATTAAGAATTTTGTGAAAGAAATTATTTTTATTTTGGAATTGTCTTTGTTCTATAGTCAATACAGGACGTGAAAAAAAGTGATAATTATTTTCCTTGAACTAAAATTTTTGTTCAAAACGGAATTGTACCTGGTGTTGTTTTTTTATGCTTTTTTTTACTCTATCAAATTCTTATCTTGACTATCTGAGCTGTATTAAAAAAATTTCCCGTTTTGTAAATCTGCTTTATGATTTTTTTATCTTCTTTTGCCTTTTTTTATCTAAAAATGTTTAAATGACAGATGATAAACAATGGTGGTATCAAAATATTTAATTAAATCTTTAATTTCTATTTTTAGAGAACGATATGAACTTTTTATTCACGATGGGTATGGAGAAAATTGCTTTCATGCCATTTGGCTATTTGCTTGACAAGGTAAATATTTTTTTTTCTTTTCTCTTATATTTAGAGCTTCTAAATAACCTTTTGAATGAATTTTGGACACATCAGCTCAATTTACAAATAAACTTAAGGACACTGAATTGTCGGGCCAGTATTACAAATTTTAAGCTCCAAAATTTTGTTTTAACGTTTCTTTTAATTAGTGTTTCAGTTCAATTAAGCGTACTAAGTTAAGAAATGTCGAAAAAAAAGATTTTATCAATATATTGGACCACACCAAGAAGTTTCATTAATGGGAGAGGAGGTTCAAGTGATTTAGGAAGAGGGGATTTAACAATGGAGAAAGGAATTTTCAAACTTTTTGCCATTAGTTCAACTAGTTCACGTTCAAATCGTTTAATAACAGAACTATACAACACATACCATCAATCCAAGTGGCTGCCCAAAGAAAGACATGAAAGCACCCGATACTGGACGACAACATATATAACAAACGCTTAACAAACAAAACTCTTAACAAAAGAACAAAACAAACAAAAAACGAGACGAAACTACCAAATTATAAGCAATCTCTAATCATGATAATAAAAAATATATATAAGAAAATGAAAATAATAATAATAATCGAAACAAAAAGAAGAGACAAATAAAAAGAAAAAACAAAAATCATCTATGAACCAAGTCCCAAAGAAAGTTTTTCATTTTACTATTAAATAAATAAATGTGCTCCACCGCCCAAATACTTTTCTGGAAGAGAATTCCAACCCCTAGGACCTAGATATCTGACAGAAAAACCTACTCAAGTTCCACTTCTGTACTAGTGACTAGATTACCAGCATTGCGGGTACTAAACTTCAGAGTTTAAAATTTGACAATATGGAAAATGGTTGGAATAATTTTAGAAAAATAATTTCTGATGTTTCTGAAGGTGTCTTAGGGAAGAAAGCTAGGACTGCAGCTAAGAATGTTAGTGAAAAAGCTTTATGCTTAAAAGAAAGGAGAAAGGGCTTGTACAAGATTATCTGAGTAATAGATCATATGAAAACAAAAGGAATGTATAGAAAGTGGAGAAAGCATTAAAATATGAACTAAGGATATGTGAAGTGGAGGCCATGGATAAAATTGCCGAAGATCTGGAAGATGCAGCTAGACGGCATAATAATAAAGTATTGTACTAGCATGTTAATAAATTGAGAGGGAGTAGTCAATCCGAACTTGGCCCAGTTTAAAGATAGGAATGAGGCCACAATTAGTGATAAAGAAAGAATTAAAGAAAGATGGGCAGAACATTTTGAAAATTTGCCAAACCGAGATAGAGTTGCAGGAAAAGATATAGAGGAAAATAAAAAAGTTTGTGATACCTTGGATGTGACGAAAGATTGTTTTTTGTGAGGAAGAACTAGCGACAGTACTAAGGGGATTAAAAAATAATAAGGGTCCAGGTGCTGATACAGTGGTAAATGAGATTCTTAAATATGGTGGCTCTGAGGTTAAAAATAAGTTACTGAAGATTCTGAATATGATTTTTGAAAAAGAGGAAGTACCTAACGATTTTAGGGAAACCTTAATTAAGCCACTTTATAAGAAAGGTTATAAAAGTGAGTGTGCTAATTATCGAGGAATTAGTCTGGTCTCTGGAGGTAGCAAATTACTTAGTAACATGATACTTTTTAGACTGAGAGATGTTGTAGACGAAGTTTTAAGAGGAGAACAGTGCGGTTTTAGAAAAGGTACAGAATATGTTGACCACATTTTCACTCTTAGGCTAATCATTGAGAAATGCCTGAGTTGTCAAGCACCTTTGATCCTCAGTTTTATAGATTATGAGCAAGCGTTCGATCCTGTTAATAGAATAGCTTTAGCAAAGATTTTATCCTTATATGGTATACCATACAAATACATTACATTAAAGTGACTTGTACTATATACGAGAATAACACTGCTGCGGTTAAGGTAAGAAATGAGGTAAGCATCTGGTTTTGCATTAAATCAGGAGTTAAGCAACGATGAGTTCTATCCCTTTATATGGACTATTTTGATTGACTTTGTATTAAGGAGCACAGGAAAGGCAATGGGAGACCACGGAATCAAATGAGGAGGAAAAAGTCTCCTGGACTTAGATTATGCTGATGATTTATGCATCCTAGATGAAAATGTGAGCAAAATGAATGAACTTTTAGAGGTTTTGCAAGTACATGCTGCTAGCATAGGTTTTAAAATTAATAGGTTAAGAAGACTAAGTCACTAAGGTTAGGAATAAGTGAAGATGAAAAGCCGACGTTGGATAATGAAAAGATTGATCAGGTGGGCAGCTTTACTTACCTTGGTAGTATTATTAGTAAAGACGGAGGGAGCAGTGAAGATGTTAAAAGTAGAATAGCCAAGGCTCAGGGTGTTTTTTCACAGTCAAAAAAAGTTTGGAAGAATAAGAAAATAAGTCTGCAAATCTATAATATTAGAAGCTACAGTGATGACAGTGGTCAAGTATTGCTCCGAAGCACGGGAACTCCGAAACGCGGATGAAGATTTGCTAGATATTTTCCAGAGAAATTGTTCACTGATTGTTCCGGTTACCCGGCTGACTGACCGTATTTCAAAAAGTAGGCTGCACAAAAAATGGTTGAGGTGGCTAGGGCACGTTGTGCAGATGGAGGATGAAAGATTGCCGAAGATTGTCCTTTTCGGCCAACCGTCTAGGGCTAAACAGAATGCAATTCGTCCTCGTCTTGGGTGAGAGGACGTCATAAAGAAACATTTGAAGGAAAAAGGAACTTCCTGGGAGTGTGTAAAATGGGAGGCTCTGAATTTATTGGGATGGAGGAGGAGCGTGCGTAGCTGTGTTTGCCTCGGGCTGCTTGGTGCTGCTGTGATTTGTTAGTAGTAGTAGTAGTAGTACTAGCATTGCGGGTACTATAACTGTGAAGTGATTTATTTTCTCTCTAATAATCATGAGATACCTCAGGACTGACCCAATTCCAACACTGATACGAGAATATTCCGGAATATTCCTTAAATGACTAAAACTGTGTATTTCTATTTTTTTCAGATTTGTAGGTTGAATTTTAACCTAACCCCCATCACAAACATCAGATAAAACTGGTTTACTGAAAAGAACCTTCAACACTTTAAATTTTAATTGAAATAATTGAAATAAACCTTTAAATTTTAATTCTAGTGGCGCTGGAAGGTGTTTAGCGGGGAAATTTCACCTGAAAGACTAAATGAAGCTTGGTGGGACTACCGTATCAAATACCAGGGTATATCACCTCCAGTGAATCGTACAGAGGAGAACTTTGACGCTGGTGCAAAGTACCATGTTCCTTCAAATATTCCGTATATTAGGTAAGACTCTTATATCACTAATAGAAAAAGAGACAAATTTTTAAAACTTGTCTGTAGTATAAAACGAATTTCTGGTGGATTTTCAAACACTTTTCTAAAATTCGTGCAGCAGGAAAATTTAATTGGTTTTAATTACCAATTTAATTTAATTTAATTACCAATTTAATTTAATTTAATTAAAAGTAAATTAATTAATAATTAAATAAAAATTTAATTAGCCAATTTAGTTTTCATTAAGGTCATAGTTTGGTCACCTCTATCATAGTTTATATGGGTTAGAATAAAATTATGTAATATTCCAAAAGACTTAAAATTTCCTTTTAAAATTTCCATAAGGGAAATTTCCAAAATTTCCTAAGAATATTTTGTATTATCGAAGGAACTTTTTCTAATACTTGAAAAATACTCAAACAAGGCCTAGTAAATTTAAACTGAATTCGTAGAATTTAGCAAACGTGTCACAAAAATGAGCTACTGCTGATAGGCACAAGAAATCATGGAATACTGGAAATAAGGCATCTTTTTTAAGTGGTGAGAGCTCAGTTAGAAAAAATTAAGTCCATCCTTCGGCTCAAACCACAGTTTATAGAATTAGCAGTAAGATCATTCTCTATCTCTCCCATTATAAAAACCCGGACAGGGGTGCGAGTGCTCCGGAGAACGTTTTTGCAGATAGAAACATAGGCGTTATCAGATCTTTTCGCGGGTCGACAAGTCAGATTTCTCTTGGACACGAAACAAGTGGAAACCCGCTATTACGAATAATGCACTTGGTAACCATTTCTCAGTGATTGACGATAACAAACTAATCCGCTAAGGCAGAAACAAGTGGGAGGAGCTTTTTGTTCGCACCGAGACCGAAGACCAGAAATTATCTGCGATAAGCTTACTGTCTATAAACTGTGGCTCAAACGAACGTTTAAAATATTTCCTTTTGAAAATCGTATTGCATTATAAAATAAAAGGTAGTGTTATAATCACTCGCCATTTCCAAAAAGTCTGCCATTTAATGGACCATATTTTTTGTAGGTTATAAACATTTTGTGAGCAAAAAATATTTCTATTTTTACTATTTATTGGAGATTGGGTAAAACTTTTCTACAACGATCTCCAACCTAGTGTGACCCATACTTTGGGAAATACTGACTTTCTCGTTTTCCGTACTCTAAAAATGCAAGTCACAACAGGAATGGAAATAGGAAATACGGCTATTTCCTTTAAGCGGAAACTTGATTATTTCCTTTAAATGGAAGTACGGTTATACTAGTTCTGTTCAAAAAGAATTGTGAATTTTGAATGTCCACGGATTACATATATTCAATTTACTTTTTTGTTGGCGTTTTGCTGGTATTCATGTATTCTATTTATGTCGGCCTTTTTGGCCACTTGGAATATTTTTGGCAGCTACTTTTTTGTAAGCATTTTGGCGCATCTTCGATTTTTGCCCATTCCAAAAAATTAATCAAAGAGACCTACCTTGGACTGATGTGATATTTATCCATGGTACAAAATGCTCTCAGAGGGTCAAAAAGATGTCAACAACGAAGAGTAGGTCAGATGCCTGAGGACGTCAACAACAGACAGAAACATTGATAAAGTAAAGAAAATAGTACTGGTCAATTGTTGAATCACGGTTAGAAAAGTTTTTGTGGATTTAAATACATCAATTGGCAAGCGCCAGGAAATTTTATCAATGATTTGTGCATGAAATATATAATACGGGGCTCAATTTTGGTTAAAAACAGCACCACATCAACATTGATACACAGCTATTCGACTCTTTCCATGATGACCAATATGTAATCCAATGGGTAATAACTGATTACAAAACATGGGTTTATGGTTGTGAAGTGAAAACTGGAGCTCAGGAATCCCAACAGGAGCTGTCACACGAGCTAAGACCAGAAAAGTGCTCCATGTTTGCCTAGATGTGAAAATTTTCTTTAACAGTTTTCTTCAATAGGGCAGAACTGTCAAAAAGGAATATTACCAGCAGGTTATGTGCATGTTTTGTGAAGCAATATGCCAGAAGCATCAATATTTTTGTAAGAACAAAAATTTGCTTTTGCGTTACTATAATCCCTTTGCTGACGTACCCTTGCCTCTATGCAAATGTTTGGCAAAAAAAAACAATAATAATGCCACCCTACTTTTACAGTAGCCATACAACGAAAGCACGGTAACCACAGCCACCGTATGTCTAAGATCTGGCCCCCTGTTACTTTTTCTGTAGTAGATGAAAAGGTGACGTCACGCTACGATTGATGAGATAAAGATGACGTCGAAGACGCAGCTGAAGACGACCACAAAAAAATTGAACTGCTTCAGACAAAAACTTTGACATAAGTGTATTATATATTGTGGGGATTAGTGTGAACGGGACAAAATAGATATTTATGATTAAATGAATATTTTTTGAAAAAAATCACAATACTTTTTAACATACCTCGTACATAAGCTACTCGTAGTTTTGCTTTTGCATTGAAACCCTATCGCTTTCTAAATTTGCCACTATTCTCCACATGCGGAATTTACATGTATATCCGGGTTGTAGCGGTAGCTAGAAACCTAGTTAGAGACGATCACGCCCCATAGTAAAAACTAAAATAAACAATAACTCGTAAAATAGAGTCGGATCAAAACAAGAAGTAAACTATTAGAAACGCTTTGTCCAAAACCCCTATAAAGGAAATTTTACCGTCTCTTGGATTGAAGAATAAGGAAATTATATTGGCGTGAAAATCAAGAAAAGTGGCTGAGACCACGATATTCTGCATATGCGGCATCTTTTTTCTTTCTTATATACAGAATAAATTTGAAACTTATGCAGAGGAGCTTTGCCATTGCAGGATTTTACCTTTGAGAGGGCCAAAAATGAAGAAAATTTTGGATTTTAGATTACAACTTGTCAATGTCTTTGAAAGAGGGGTGGGGTTCTTTGGAGCTATCTTAGTGATATATCCCCCACCCTTATATACAGTTATTTTAACATTTTATTCATGACAGTTTCAGATACATCGATTTTATTTTTCTTCATAGGTACTTTGTTAGCTTTGTCTTGCAATTTCAACTTCATCAGGCCATGTGTGATGCAGCAGGTCATGAAGGCCCACTATACAAATGCGATATCTATAAGTCAAAAGAAGCTGGGAGGCTCCTTTCGTAAGTAGTTTTTTTTTTAATTACTGACATAGAACTTTAATAACTTTAAATCATAGTAACTTTAAGTTAAAGTCTAAAAAAATAAGCCCTGGTACTTTTTGTGACATCTCACTTGCCTGGTCCATTGCTGCCGTTTAAATTTTAAAAATACCCCTAAAAGCAATGGATAAAATCCCCAAGGTGTGAAAAAAATATTCAAATGTCCTAAATGATAGTAATTCATATAATTCATACATTACAATGTATAGACATACACTTGTTTATGCATTATTATGCAAATACTTAATATTCTTTTCGAGGATAAAGTTTACCAGATCCAGTACAAATAATTTTTCCAAGATCCAAAGCTTAGTATGAAAATCCAATAATCTAGGGTAAAATCCCTAAGAATTGCAGCCCTCTTTCAGTCCCTACCTTCGAGCCTTTCATAGAAAATAGTAGAAACAATGACTATTTGTCATTGTCAAATATTGCAGCGCTCTTTTAGTCCCTAGTTTCTAGCCTTTCATAGAAAATAGTAGAAAGAATGACTATTTGTAGAGTCAGGCGTCAAATATTGAAGCGCTCTTTTAGTCCCTACCTTCCAGCCTTTCATAGAAAATGGCAGAAACAATGACTATTTTAGAGTCAGGCGTCAAATATTGAAGCGCTCTTTTAGGCCCTACTTTCCAGCCTTTCATAGAACATGGCAGAAACAATGACTATTTGTAGAGTAAAGAGTCAAATATCGCAGCGCTCTTTTAGTCCCTACTTTCCAGGCTTTCATAGAAAATAGTAGAAACAATGACTATTTGTAGAGTCAGGCGTCAAATATTGAAGCGCTCTTTTAGTCCCTACTTTCCAACCTTTCATAGAAAATGGCAGAAACAAGGACTATTTTAGATCAGACGTCAAATATTGCAGCGCTCTTTTAGTCCCTACTTTTCAGCCTTTTAAAGAAAATGGAAGAAACAATGACTATTTGTAGAGTCAGGCGTCAAATATTGCAGCGCTCTTTTAGTCCCTACTTTTCAGCCTTTTAAAGACAATGGAAGAAACAATGACTATTTTAGAGTCAGGCGTCAAAAATTGCAGCGCTCTTTTAGTCCCTACTTTTCAGCCTTTTATAGAAAATAGAAGAAACAATGACTATTTGTAGAGTCAGACATCAAATATTGAAGCGCTCTTTTAGTCCCTACTTTTCAGCCTTTTATAGAAAATGGCAGAAACAATGACTATTTTAGAGTCAGGCGTCAAATATTGCAGCGCTCTTTTAGTCCCTACTTTTCAGCCTTTTATAGAAAATAGAAGAAACAATGACTATTTGTAGAGTCAGACATCAAATATTGAAGCGCTCTTTTAGTCCCTACTTTCCAGCCTTTCATAGAAAACGGCAGAAACAATGACTATTTTAGAGTCAGGCGTCAAATATTGAAGCGCTCTTTTAGGCCCTACTTTCCAGCCTTTCATAGAACATGGCAGAAACAATGACTATTTGTAGAGTAAAGAGTCAAATATCGCAGTGCGCTTTTAGTCCCTACTTTCCAATCTTTCATAGAAAATGGCAGAAACAATGACTATTTGTAGAGTCAGGCGTCAAATATTGAAGCGCTCTTTTAGTCCCTACTTTCCAATCTTTCATAGAAAATGGCAGAAACAAGGACTATTTTAGAGTCAGGCGTCAAATATTGCAGCGCTCTCTTAGTCCCTACTTTTCAGCCTTTTATAGAAAATGGAAGAAACAATGACTATTTGTAGAGTCAGGCGTCAAATATTGCAGCGCTCTTTTAGTCCCTACTTTTCAGCCTTTTAAAGACAATGGAAGACACAATGACTATTTTAGAGTCAGGCGTCAAAAATTGCAGCGCTGTTTTAGTCCTTACTTTTCAGCCTTTTATAGAAAATAGAAGAAACAATGACTATTTGCAGAGTCAGACATCAAATATTGAAGCGCTCTCTTAGTCCCTACTTTTCAGCCTTTTATAGAAAATGGCAGAAACAATGAATATTTTAGAGTCAGGCGTCAAATATGGCAGCGCTCTTTTAGTCCCTACTTTTCAGCCTTTTAAAGACAATGGAAGAAACAATGACTATTTTAGAGTCAGGCGTCAAAAATTGCAGCGCTCTTTTAGTCCCTACTTTTCAGCCTTTTATAGAAAATAGAAGAAACAATGACTATTTGTAGAGTCAGACATCAAATATTGAAGCGCTCTTTTAGTCCCTACTTTTCAGCCTTTTATAGAAAATGGCAGTAACAATGACTATTTTAGAGTCAGGCGTCAAATATTGCAGCGCTCTTTTAGTCCCTACTTTTCAGCCTTTTATAGAATATAGAAGAAACAATGACTATTTGTAGAGTCAGACATCAAATATTGAAGCGCTCTTTTAGTCCCTACTTTTCAGCCTTTTATAGAAAATGGCAGAAACAATGACTATTTTAGAGTCAGGCGTCAAATATTGCAGCGCTCTTTTAGTCCCTACTTTTCAGCCTTTTATAGAAAATAGAAGAAACAATGACTATTTGTAGAGTCAGACATCAAATATTGCAGCGCTCTTTTAGTCCCTACTTTTCAGCCTTTTAAAGACAATGGAAGAAACAATAACTATTTTAGAGCCAGGCGTCAAAAATTGCAGCGCTCTTTTAGTCCCTACTTTTCAGCCTTTTATAGAAAATAGAAGAAACAATGACTATTTGTAGAGTCAGACATCAAATATTGCAGCGCTCTTTTAGTCCCTACTTTTCAGCCTTTTATAGAAAATAGAAGAAACAATGACTATTTGTAGAGTCAGACATCAAATATTGAAGCGCTCTTTTAGTCCCTACTTTCCAGCCTTTCATAGAAAACGGCAGAAACAATGAATTTTTTAGTGTCAGGCGTCAAATATTGCAGCACTCTTTTAGTCCCTACTTTTCAGCCTTTTATAGAAAATGGCAGAAACAATGACTATTTTAGAGTCAGGCGTCAAATATTGCAGCGCTCTTTTAGTCCCTACATTCCAGCCTTTTATAGAAAATAGAAGAAACAATGACTATTTGTAGAGTCAGAAATCAAATATTGAAGCGCTGTTTTAGTCCCTACTTTCCAGCCTTTCATAGAAAATAGTAGAAAGAATGACTATTTGTAGTGTCAGGCGTCAAATATTGCAGCGCTCTTTTAGTCCCTACTTTCCAGCCTTTTAAAGACAATGGAAGAAACAATGACTATTTTAGAGTCAGGCGTCAAAATTGCAGCGCTCTTTTAGTCCCTACTTTTCAGCCTTTTATAGAAAATGGTAGAAACAATGACTATTTGTAGAGTCAGACATCAAATATTGAAGCGCTCTTTTAGTCCCTATTTTCCAGCCTTTCATAGAAAATGGAAGAAACAATGACTATTTGTAGAGTCAGGTGTCAAATATCGCAGCGCTCTTTTAGTTCCTACTTTCCAGTCTTTCATAGAAAATGGTAGAAACAATGACTATTTGTAGAGTCAGACACCAAATATTGAAGCGCTCTTTTAGTCCCTACTTTCCAGCCTTTCATAGAAAATGGTAGAAACAATGACTATTTGTAGAGTCAGGGGTCAAATATCGCAGCGCTCTTTTAGTTCCTACTTTCCAGTCTTTCAAAGAAAATGTTAGAAACAATAACTATTTGTAGAGTCAGACATCAAATATTGAAGCGCTCTTTTAGTCCCTACTTTCCAGCCTTTCATAGAAAATTGTAGAAACAATGACTATTTGTAGAGTAAGGCGTCAAATATTGCAGCGCTCTTTTAGTCCCTACTTTCCAGCCTTTCATAGAAAATGGCAGAAACAATGACTCTTTGTAGAGTCACGCGTCAAATATCGCAGCGCTCTTTTAGTCCCTACTTTCCAGCCTTTCATAGAAAATAGTAGAAACAATGACTGTTTGTAGAGTCAGACAATCAAATATTGAAGCGCTCTTTTAGTCCCTGCTTTCCAGCCATTCATAGAAAATGCTAGAAACAATGACTATTTGTAGAGTCAGAGGTCAAATATTGCAGCGCTCTTTTAGTCCCTACTTTCCAGCCTTTCATAGAAAATGGTAGAAACAATGACTATTTTAGAGTCAGGAGTCAAATATTGCAGCGCTCTTTTAGTCCCTACTTTTCAGCCTTTCATTGAAAATGGTGGAAACAATGACTATTTTTAGAGTCAGAGGTCAAATATTGCAGCGCTCTTTTAGTTCCTACTTTTCAGCCTTTCATAGAAAATGCTAGAAACAATGACTATTTGTAGAGTCAGAGGTCAAATATTGCAGCGCTCTTTTAGTCCATACTTTCCAGCCTTTCATAGAAAATGGTAGAAACAATGACTATTTTAGAGTCAGGAGTCAAATATCGCAGCGCTCTTTTAGTCCCTACTTTCCAGCCTTTTATAGAAAATGGAAGAAACAATGACTATTTGTAGAGTCAGACATCAAATTTTTTAGCGCTCTTTTAGTCCCTACTTTCCAGTCTTTCATAGAAAGTAGTAGAAACAATGACTCTTTGTAGAGTCAGGCGTCAAATATCGCAGCGCTCTTTTAGTCCCTACTTTCCAGCCTTTCATAGAAAATAGTAGAAAAAATGACTATTTGTAGAGTCAAACATCAAATATCGAAGCGCTCTTTTAGTCCCTACTTTCCAGCCTTTTATAGAAAATGGAAGAAACAATGACTATTTGTAGAGTCAGGCGTCAAATATTGAAGCGCTCTTTTAGTCCCTACTTTCCAACCTTTCATAGAAAATGGCAGAAACAAGGACTATTTTAGAGTCAGGAGTCAAATATCACAGCGCTCTTTTAGTCCCTACTTTCCAGCCTTTTATAGAAAATGGAAGAAACAATGACTATTTGTAGAGTCAGACATCAAATTTTTTAGCGCTCTTTTAGTCCCTACTTTTCAGCCTTTCATAGAAAATAGTAGAAAAAATGACTATTTGTAGAGTCAAACATCAAACATCGAAGCGCTCTTTTAGTCCCTACTTTCCAGCCTTTTATAGAAAATGGAAGAAACAATGACTATTTTTAGAGTCAGGCGTCAAATATTGAAGCGCTCTTTTAGTCCCTACTTTCCAATCTTTCATAGAAAATGGCAGAAACAAGGACTATTTTAGAGTCAGGCGTCAAATATTGCAGCGCTCTCTTAGTCCCTACTTTTCAGCCTTTTAAAGAAAATGGAAGAAACAATGACTATTTGTAGAGTCAGGCGTCAAATATTGCAGCGCTCTTTTAGTCCCTACTTTTCAGCCTTTTAAAGACAATGGAAGACACAATGACTATTTTAGAGTCAGGCGTCAAATATTGCAGCGCTCTTTTAGTCCCTACTTTTCAGCCTTTTATAGAAAATAGAAGAAACAATGACTATTTGTAGAGTCAGACATCAAATATTGAAGCGCTCTTTTAGTCCCTACTTTTCAGCCTTTTATAGAAAATGGCAGAAACAATGACTATTTTAGAGTCAGACGTCAAATATGGCAGCGCTCTTTTAGTCCCTGATTTTCAGCCTTTTAAAGACAATGGAAGAAACAATGACTATTTTAGAGTCAGGCGTCAAAAATTACAGCGCTCTTTTAGTCCCTACTTTTCAGCCTTTTATAGAAAATAGAAGAAACAATGACTATTTGTAGAGTCAGACATCAAATATTGAAGCGCTCTTTTAGTCCCTACTTTTCAGCCTTTTATAGAAAATGGCAGTAACAATGACTATTTTAGAGTCAGGCGTCAAATATTGCAGCGCTCTTTTAGTCTCTACTTTTCAGCCTTTTATAGAATATAGAAGAAACAATGACTATTTGTAGAGTCAGACATCAAATATTGAAGCGCTCTTTTAGTCCCTACTTTTCAGCCTTTTATAGAAAATGGCAGAAACAATGACTATTTTAGAGTCAGGCGTCAAATATTGCAGCGCTCTTTTAGTCCCTACTTTTCAGCCTTTTATAGAAAATAGAAGAAACAATGACTATTTGTAGAGTCAGACATCAAATATTGCATCGCTCTTTTAGTCCCTACTTTTCAGCCTTTTAAAGACAATGGAAGAAACAATAACTATTTTAGAGCCAGGCGTCAAAAATTGCAGCGCTCTTTTAGTCCCTACTTTTCAGCCTTTATATGGAAAATAGAAGAAACAATGACTATTTGTAGAGTCAGACATCAAATATTGCATCGCTCTTTTAGTCCCTACTTTTAAGCCTTTTATAGAAAATAGAAGAAACAATGACTATTTGTAGAGTCAGACATCAAATATTGAAGCGCTCTTTTAGTCCCTACTTTCCAGCCTTTCATAGAAAACGGCAGAAACAATGAATTTTTTAGTGTCAGGCGTCAAATATTGCAGCACTCTTTTAGTCCCAACTTTTCAGCCTTTTATAGAAAATGGCAGAAACAATGACTATTTTGGAGTCAGGTGTCAAATATCGCAGCGCTCTTTTAGTTCCTACTTTCCAGTCTTTCATAGAAAATGGTAGAAACAATGACTATTTGTAGAGTCAGGCGACAAATATCGCAGCACTCTTTTAGTCCCTACTTTCCAGTCTTTCATAGAAAATAGAAGAAACAATGACTATTTGTAGAGTCAGACATCAAATATTGAAGCGCTCTTTTAGTCCCTACTTTCCAGCCTTTCATAGAAAATAGTAGAAACAATGACTATTTGTAGTGTCAGGCGTCAAATATTGCAGCGCTCTTTTAGTCCCTACTTTCCAGCCTTTTAAATACAATGGAAGAAACAATGACTATTTTAGAGTCAGGCGTCAAAAATTGCAGCGCTCTTTTAGTCCCTACTTTTCAGCCTTTTATAGAAAATGGTAGAAACAATGACTATTTGTAGAGTCAGACATCAAATATTGAAGCGCTCTTTTAGTCCCTACTTTCCAGCCTTTTATAGAAAATGGAAGAAACAATGACTATTTGTAGAGTCAGGTGTCAAATATCGCAGCGCTCTTTTAGTTCCTACTTTCCAGTCTTTCATAGAAAATGGTAGAAACAATGACTATTTGTAGAGTCAGACACCAAATATTGAAGCGCTCTTTTAGTCCCTACTTTCCAGCCTTTCATAGAAAATGGTAGAAACAATGACTATTTGTAGAGTCAGGTGTCAAATATCGCAGCGCTCTTTTAGTTCCTACTTTCCAGTCTTTCATAGAAAATGGTAGAAACAATAACTATTTGTAGAGTCAGACATCAAATATTGAAGCGCTCTTTTAGTCCCTACTTTCCAGCCTTTCATAGAAAATTGTAGAAACAATGACTATTTGTAGAGTAAGGCGTCAAATATTGCAGCGCTCTTTTAGTCCCTACTTTCCAGCCTTTCATAGAAAATGGCAGAAACAATGACTCTTTGTAGAGTCAGGCGTCAAATATCGCAGCGCTCTTTTAGTCCCTACTTTCCAGCCTTTCATAGAAAATAGTAGAAACAATGACTGTTTGTAGAGTCAGACAATCAAATATTGAAGCGCTCTTTTAGTCCCTGCTTTCAAGCCATTCATAGAAAATGCTAGAAACAATGACTATTTGTAGAGTCAGAGGTCAAATATTGCAGCGCTCTTTTAGTCCCTACTTTCCAGCCTGTCATAGAAAATGGTAGAAACAATGACTATTTTAGAGCCAGGAGTCAAATATTGCAGCGCTCTTTTAGTCCCTACTTTTCAGCCTTTCATAGAAAATGGTAGAAACAATGACTATTTTTAGAGTCAGAGGTCAAATATTGCAGCGCTTTTTTAGTCCCTACTTTTCAGCCTTTCATAGAAAATGCTAGAAACAATGACTATTTGTAGAGTCAGAGGTCAAATATTGCAGCGCTCATTTAGTCCATACTTTCCAGCCTTTCATAGAAAATGGTAGAAACAATGACTATTTTAGAGTCAGGAGTCAAATATCGCAGCGCTCTTTTAGTCCCTACTTTCCAGCCTTTTATAGAAAATGGAAGAAACAATGACTATTTGTAGAGTCAGACATCAAATTTTTTAGCGCTCTTTTAGTCCCTACTTTCCAGCCTTTCATAGAAAATAGTAGAAACAATGACTCTTTGTAGAGTCAGGCGTCAAATATCGCAGCGCTCTTTTAGTCCCACCTTTCCAGCCTTTCATAGAAAATAGTAGAAAAAATGACTATTTGTAGAGTCAAACATCAAATATCGAAGCGCTCTTTTAGTCCCTACTTTCCATCCTTTTATAGAAAATGGAAGAAACAATGACTATTTGTAGAGTCAGGCGTCAAATATTGAAGCGCTCTTTTAGTCCCTACTTTCCAACCTTTCATAGAAAATGGCAGAAACAAGGACTATTTTAGAGTCAGGCGTCAAATATTGCAGCGCTCTTTTAGTCCCTACTTTTCAGCCTTTTAAAGAAAATGGAAGAAACAATGACTATTTGTAGAGTCAGGCGTCAAATATTGCAGCGCTCTTTTAGTCCCTACTTTTCAGCCTTTTAAAGACAATGGAAGAAACAATGAATATTTTAGAGTCAGGCGTCAAAAATTGCAGCACTCTTTTAGTCCTTACTTTTCAGCCTTTTATAGAAAATAGAAGAAACAATGACTATTTGTAGAGTCAGACATCAAATATTGAAGCGCTCTTTTAGTCCCTACTTTTCAGCCTTTTATAGAAAATGGCAGAAACAATGACTATTTTAGAGTCAGGCGTCAAATATTGCAGCGCTCTTTTAGTCCCTACTTTTCAGCCTTTTAAAGACAATGGAAGAAACAATGACTATTTTAGAGTCAGGCGTCAAAAATTGCAGCGCTCTTTTAGTCCTTACTTTTCAGCCGTTTATAGAAAATAGAAGAAACAATGACTATTTGTAGAGTCAGATATCAAATATTGAAGCGCTCTTTTAGTCCCTACTTTTCAGCCTTTTGTAGAAAATGGCAGTAACAATGACTATTTTAGAGTCAGGCGTCAAATATTGCAGTGCTCTTTTAGTCCCTACTTTTCAGCCTTTTATAGAAAATAGAAGAAACAATGACTATTTGTAGAGTCAGACATCAAATATTGAAGCGCTCTTTTAGTCCCTACTTTTCAGCCTTTTATAGAAAATGGCAGAAACAATGACTATTTTAGAGTCAGGCGTCAAATATTGCAGCGCTCTTTTAGTCCCTACTTTTCAGCCTTTTAAAGAAAATAGAAGAAACAATGACTATTTGTAGAGTCAGACATCAAATATTGCAGCGCTCTTTTAGTCCCTACTATTCAGCCTTTTAAAGACAATGGAAGAAAGAATGACTATTTTAGAGTCAGGCGTCAAAAATTGTGCGCTCTTTTAGTCCCTACTTTTCAGCCTTTTATAGAAAATAGAAGAAACAATGACTATTTGTAGAGTCAGACATCAAATATTGAAGCGCTCTTTTAGTCCCTACTTTTCAGCCTTTTATAGAAAATGGAAGAAACAATGACTATGCTAGAGTCAGGCGTCAAATATTGCAGCGCTCTTTTAGTCCCTACTTTTCAGCCTCTTATAGAAAATAGAAGAAACAATGACTATTTGTAGAGTCAGACATCAAATATTGAAGCGCTCTTTTAGTCCCTACTTTCCAGCCTTTCATAGAAAACGGCAGAAACAATGAGTTTTTTAGTGTCAGGCGTCAAATATTGCAGCACTCTTTTAGTCCCTACTTTTCAGTCTTTTATAGAAAATGGCAGAAACAATGACTATTTTAGAGTCAGGCGTCAAATATTGCAGCGCTCTTTAAGTCCCTACTTTCCAGCCTTTTATAGAAAATAGAAGAAACAATGACTGTTTGTAGAGTCAAACATCAAATATTGAAGCGCTCTTTTAGTTCCTACTTTCCAGCCTTTCATAGAAAATAGTAGAAACAATGACTATTCGTAGTGTCAGGCGTCAAATATTGCAGCGCACTTTTAGTCCCTACTTTCCAGCCTTTCATAGAAAATAGAAGAAACAATGACTATTTGTAGAGTCAGACATCAAATATTGAAGCGCTCTTTTAGTCCCTACTTTTCAGCCTTTTATAGAAAATGGCAGAAACAATGACTATTTTAGAGTCAGGCGTCAAATATTGCAGCGCTCTTTTAGTCCCTACTTTTCAGCCTTTCATAGAAAATAGAAGAAACAATGACTATTTGTAGAGTCAGACATCAAATATTGAAGCGCTCTTTTAGTCCCTACTTTCCAGCCTTTCATAGAAAACGGCAGAAACAATGAGTTTTTTAGTGTCAGGCGTCAAATATTGCAGCACTCTTTTAGTCCCTACTTTTCAGTCTTTTATAGAAAATGGCAGAAACAATGACTATTTTAGAGTCAGGCGTCAAATATTGCAGCGCTCTTTAAGTCCCTACTTTCCAGCCTTTTATAGAAAATAGAAGAAACAATGACTATTTGTAGAGTTAGACACCAAATATTGAAGCGCTCTTTTAGTCCCTACTTTCCAGCCTTTCATAGAAAATGGTAGAAACAATGACTATTTGTAGAGTAAGGCGTCAAATATTGCAGCGCTCTTTTAGTCCCTACTTTCCAGCCTTTCATAGAAAATGGTAGAAACAATGACTATTTGTAGAGTCAGGTGTCAAATATCGCAGCGCTCTTTTAGTTCCTACTTTCCAGTCTTTCATAGAAAATGGTAGAAACAATGACTATTTGTAGAGTCAGACATCAAATATTGAAGCGCTCCTTTAGTCCCTACTTTCCAGCCTTTCATAGAAAATTGTAGAAACAATGACTATTTGTAGAGTAAGGCTTCAAATATTGCAGCGCTCTTTTAGTCCCTACTTTCCAGCCTTTCATAGAAAATGGCAGAAACAATGACTCTTTGTAGAGTCATGCGTCAAATATCTCAGCGCTCTTTTAGTCCCTACTTTCCAGCCTTTCATAGAAAATAGTAGAAACAATGATTATTTGTAGAGTCAGACATTAAATATTGCAGCTCTCTTTTTTCCCTACTATCCAGCCTTTTATTGAAAATGGTAGAAACAATGACTATTTTAGAGTCAGGCGTCAAATATTGCAGCGCTCTTTTAGTCCCTACTTTCCAGCCTTTCATAGAAAATTGTAGAAACAATGACTATTTGTAGAGTAAGGCGTCAAATATTGCAGCGCTCTTTTAGTCCCTACTTTCCAGCCTTTCATAGAAAATGGTAGAAACAATGACTATTTGTAGAGTCAGGTGTCAAATATCGCAGCGCTGTTTTAGTTCCTACTTTCCAGTCTTTCATAGAAAATGGTAGAAACAATGACTATTTGTAGAGTCAGACATCAAATATTGAAGCGCTCCTTTAGTCCCTACTTTCCAGCCTTTCATAGAAAATGGTAGAAACAATGACTATTTGTAGAGTAAGGCGTCAAATATTGCAGCGCTCTTTTAGTCCCTACTTTCCAGCCTTTCATAGAAAATGGCAGAAACAATGACTCTTTGTAGAGTCATGCGTCAAATATCGCAGCGCTCTTTTAGTCCCTACTTTCCAGCCTTTCATAGAAAATAGTAGAAACAATGATTATTTGTAGAGTCAGACATTAAATATTGCAGCTCTCTTTTTTCCCTACTATCCAGCCTTTTATTGAAAATGGTAGAAACAATGACTGTTTGTAGAGTCAGACAATCAAATATTGAAGCGCTCTTTTAGTCCCTACTTTTCAGCCTTTCATAGAAAATGGTAGAAGCAATGACTATTTGTAGAGTCGGGCGTCAAATATCGCAGCGCTCTTTTAGTCCCTACTTTCCAGCCTTTTATAGAAAATGGTAGAAACAATGACTATTTGTAGAGTCAGACATCAAATTTTTTAGCGCTCTTTTAGTTCCTACTTTCCAGTCTTTCATAGAAAATGGTAGAAACAATGATTATTTTAGAGAGAGGCGTCAAATATCTCAGCGTTCTTTTAGTCCCTACTTTCCAGCCTTTCATAGAAAATAGTAGAAACACTGACAATTTGTAGAGTCAGGCGTCAAATATTGCAGCGCTCTTTTAGTCCCTACTTTCTAGCCTTTCATAGAAAATGGTAGAAAAAATGACTATTTGTCATTGTCAAATATTGCAGCGCTCTTTTAGTCCCTACTATCCAGGTTATCATAAAAAATGGTAGAAACAATGACTATTTGTAGAGTCAGGCGTCAAATATCGCAGCGCTCTTTTAGTCCCTACTTTCCAGGCTTTCACAGAAAATAGTATAAACAATGACTATTTGTAGAGTCAGGTGTCAAATATCGCAGCGCTCTTTTAGTCCCTACTTTCCAGCCTTTAATAGAAAATGACAAAAACAATGACTATTTGTAGGGTCATGCATCAAATACCGCAGCGCTCTTTTAGTCCATACTTTCCAGCCTTTTATAGAAAATAGTAGAAACAATGACTATTTGTAGAGTAAGACGTCAAATATTGCAGCGCTCTTCTAGTCCCTACTTTCCAGCCTTTCATAGAAAATGGCAGAAACAATGACTCTTTGTAGAGTCAGGCGTCAAATATCGCAGCGCTCTTTTAGTCCCACCTTTCCAGCCTTTCATAGAAAATAGTAGAAACAATGACTATTTTTAGAGTCAGACATCAAATATTTCAGCGCTCTTTTTTCCCAACTATCCAGCGTTTTAAAGAAAATGGTAGAAACAATGACTATTTGCAGAGTCAGACAATCAAATATTGAAGCGCTCTTTTAGTCCCTACTTTCCAGCCTTTCATAGAAAATGCTAGAAACAATGACTATGTGTAATGACTATTTGTCATTGTCAAATATTGCAGAGCTCTTTTAGTCCCTACTATCCAGCTTATCATAAAAAATGGTAGAAACAATGACAAATTGTAGAGTCAGGCGTCAAATATCGCAGCGCTCTTTTAGTCCCTACTTTCCAGCCTTTCACAGAAAATAGTAGAAACAATGGCTATTTGTAGAGTCAGACATCAAATATCGCAGCGCTCTTTTAATCCCTACTATCCAGCCTTTTATAGAAAATGGTAGAAGCAATAACTATTTGTAGAGTCAGACATCAAATATTGAAGCGCTCTTTTAGTCCCTACTATCCAACTTTTCATAGAAAATGTTAGAAACAATGACTATTTGTAGAGTCAGGTGTCAAATATTGCAGCGCTCTTTTAGTCCCTACTTTCCAGCCTTTAATAGAAAATGGCAGAAACAATGACTATTTGTAGGGTCAGGCATCAAATACCGCAGCGCTCTTTTAGTCCATACTTTCCAGCCTTTTATAGAAAATAGTAGAAACAATGACTATTTGTAGAGTAAGACGTCAAATATTGCAGCGCTCTTCTAGTCCCTACTTTCCAGCCTTTCATAGAAAATGGCAGAAACAATGACTCTTTGTAGAGTCAGGCGTCAAATATCGCAGCGCTCTTTTAGTCCCACCTTTCCAGCCTTTCATAGAAAATAGTAGAAACAATGACTATTTTTAGAGTCAGACATCAAATATTTCAGCGCTCTTTTTTCCCTACTATCCAGCGTTTTATAGAAAATGGTAGAAACAATGACTATTTGCAGAGTCAGACAATCAAATATTGATGCGCTCTTTTAGTCCCTACTTTCCAGCCTTTCATAGAAAATGCTAGAAACAATGACTATGTGTAATGACTATTTGTCATTGTCAAATATTGCAGCGCTCTTTTAGTCCATACTTTCCAGCCTTTTATAGAAAATAGTAGAAACAATGGCTATTTGTAGAGTCAGACATCAAATAACGCAGCGCTCTTTTATTCCCTACTATCCAGCCTTTTATAGAAAATGGTAGAAGCAATAACTATTTGTAGAGTTAGACATCAAATATTGAAGCGCTCTTTTAGTCCCTACTATCCAACTTTTCATAGAAAATTGTAGAAACAATGACTATTTGTAGAGTCAGGCGTCAAATATTGCAGCGCTCTTTTAGTCCCTACTTTCCAGCCTTTAATAGAAAATGGCAGAAACAATGACTATTTGTAGGGTCAGGCATCAAATACCGCAGCGCTCTTTTAGTCCATACTTTCCAGCCTTTTATAGAAAATAGTAGAAACAATGACTATTTGTAGAGTAAGACGTCAAATATTGCAGCGCTCTTTTAGTCCCTACTTTCCATCCTTTCATAGAAAATGGTAGAAACAATGACTATTTTTAGAGTCAGACATCAAATATTTCAGCGCTCTTTTTTCCCTACTATCCAGCGTTTTATAGAAAATGGTAGAAACAGTGACTATTTTTAGAGTCAGACAATCAAATATTTAAGCGCTCTTTTAGTCCCTACTTTCCAGCCTTTCATAGAAAATGCTAGAAAAAATGACTATGTGTAGAGTCAGACGTCAGATATTGCAGCGCTCTTTTAGTCCCTACTTTCCAGCCTTTCATAGAAAATAGTAGAAACAATGACTATTTGTAGAGTCAGGCGTCAAATATTGCAGCGCTCTGTTAGTCCCTACTTTCCAGCCTTTAATAGAAAATGGCAGAAACAATGACTATTGGTCATTGTCAAATATTGCAGCGCTCTTTTAGTCCCTAGTTTCTAGCCTTTCATAGAAAATAGTAGAAAGAATGACTATTTGTAGAGTCAGGCGTCAAATATTGAAGCGCTCTTTTAGTCCCTACTTTCCAGCCTTTCATAGAAAATGGCAGAAACAATGACTATTTTAGAGTCAGGCGTCAAATATTGAAGCGCTCTTTTAGGCCCTACTTTCCAGCCTTTCATAGAACATGGCAGGAACAATGACTATTTGTAGAGTAAAGAGTCAAATATCGCAGCGCTCTTTTAGTCCCTACTTTCCAGGCTTTCATAGAAAATAGTAGAAACAATGACTATTTGTAGAGTCAGGCGTCAAATATTGCAGCGCTCTTTTAGTCCCTACTTTCCAGCCTTTCATAGAAAATAGTAGAAACACTGACTATTTTGGAGTCAGGCGTCAAATATTGAAGCGCTCTTTTAGGCCCTACTTTCCAGCCTTTCATAGAACATGGCAGAAACAATGACTATTTGTAGAGTAAAGAGTCAAATATCGCAGCGCTCTTTTAGTCCCTACTTTCCAGGCTTTCATAGAAAATAGTAGAAACAATGACTATTTGTAGAGTCAGACATCAAATATTGAAGCGCTCTTTTAGTCCCTACTTTCCAGCCTTTCATAGAAAACGGCAGAAACAATGAGTTTTTTAGTGTCAGGCGTCAAATATTGCAGCACTCTTTTAGTCCCTACTTTTCAGTCTTTTATAGAAAATGGCAGAAACAATGACTATTTTTAGAGTCAGACATCAAATATTTCAGAGCTCTTTTTTCCCTACTATCCAGCGTTTTTTAGAAAATGGTAGAAACAGTGACTATTTTTAGAGTCAGACAATCAAATATTTAAGCGCTCTTTTAGTCCCTACTTTCCAGCCTTTCATAGAAAATGCTAGAAACAATGACTGTTTGTAGAGTCAGAGGTCAAATATTGCAGCGCTCTTTTAGTCCCTACTTTCCAGCCTTTTAAAGAAAAGGGAAGAAACAATAACTATTTGTAGAGTCAGGCGTCAAATATTGCAGCGCTCTTTTAGTCCCTACTTTTCAGCCTTTTAAAGACAATGGAAGAAACAATGACTATTTTAGAGTCAGACGTCAAAAATTGCAGCGCTCTTTTAGTCCCTACTTTTCAGCCTTTTATAGAAAACAGAAGAAACAATGACTATTTGTAGAGTCAGACATCAAATATTGAAGCGCTCTTTTAGTCCCTACTTTTCAGCCTTTTATTGAAAATAGAAGAAACAATGACTATTTGTAGAGTCAGACATCAAATATTGAAGCGCTCTTTAAGTCCCTACTTTCCAGCCTTTCATAGAAAACGGCAGAAACAATGACTATTTTAGAGTCAGGCGTCAAATATTGAAGCGCTCTTTTAGGCCCTACTTTCCAGCCTTTCATAGAACATGGCAGAAACAATGACTATTTGTAGAGTAAAGAGTCAAATTTCGCAGCGCTCTTTTAGTCCCTACTTTCCAGCCTTTCATAGAAAATAGTAGAAACAATGACTATTTGTAGAGTCAGGCGTCAAATATTGAAGCGCTCTTTTAGTCCCTACTTTCCAACCTTTCATAGAAAATGGCAGAAACAATGACTATTTGTAGAGTCAGGCGTGAAATATTGCAGCGCTCTTTTAGTCCCTACTTTTCAGCCTTTTAAAGACAATGGAAGAAACAATGACTATTTTAGAGTCAGGCGTCAAAAATTGCAGCGCTCTTTTAGTCCTTACTTTTCAGCCTTTTATAGAAAATAGAAGAAACAATGACTATTTGTAGAGTCAGACATCAAATATTGAAGCGCTCTTTTAGTCCCTACTTTTCAGCCTTTTATAGAAAATGGCAGAAACAATGACTATTTTAGAGTCAGGCGTCAAATATTGCAGCGCTCTTTTAGTCCCTACTTTTCAGCCTTTTAAAGACAATGGAAGAAACAATGACTATTTTAGAGTCAGGCGTCCAAAATTGCAGCGCTCTTTTAGTCCCTACTTTTCAGACTTTTATAGAAAATAGAAGAAACAAAGACTATTTGTAGAGTCAGAAATCAAATATTGAAGCGCTCTTTTAGTCCCTACTTTTCAGCCTTTTATAGAAAATGGCAGAAACAATGACTATTTTAGAGTCAGGCGTCAAATATTGCAGCGCTCATTTAGTCCCTACTTTTCAGCCTTTTATAGAAAATGGCAGTAACAATGACTATTTTAGAGTCAGACATCAAATATTGAAGCGCTCTCTTAGTCCCTACTTTTCAGCCTTTTATAGAAAATGGCAGTAACAATGACTATTTTAGAGTCAGGCGTCAAATATTGCAGCGCTCTTTTAGTCCCTACTTTTCAGCCTTTTATAGAAAATAGAAGAAACAATGACTATTTGTAGAGTCAGACATCAAATATTGAAGCGCTCTTTTAGTCCCTACTTTTCAGCCTTTTAAAGACAATGGAAGAAACAATGACTATTTTAGAGTCAGGCGTCAAATATTGCAGCGCTCTTTTAGTCCCTACTTTTCAGCCTTTTATAGAAAATAGAAGAAACAATGACTATTCGTAGAGTCAGACATCAAATATTGAAGCGCTCTTTTAGTCCCTACTTTCCAGCCTTTCATAGAAAACGGCAGAAACAATGAATTTTTTAGTGTCAGGCGTCAAATATTGCAGCACTCTTTTAGTCCCTACTTTTCAGCCTTTTAGAGAAAATGGCAGAAACAATGACTATTCTAGAGTCAGGCGTCAAATATTGCAGCGATCTTTTAGTCCCTACTTTTCAGCCTTTTATAGAAAACGGAAGAAACAATGACTATTTGTAGAGTTAGACATCAAATATTGAAGCGCTCTTTTTGTCCCTACTTTTCAGCCTTTTATAGAAAATGGCAGAAACAATGACTATTTTAGAGTCAGGCGTCAAATATTGCAGCGCTCTTTTAGTCCCTACTTTCCAGCCTTTTATAGAAAATAGAAGAAACAATGACTATTTGTAGAGTAAGACATCAAATATTGAAGCGCTCTTTTAGTCCCTACTTTCCAGCCTTTTATAGAAAATGGTAGAAACAATGACTATTTTTAGAGTCAGACATCAAATATTGAAGCGCTCTTTTAGTCCCTACTTTCCAGCCTTTCATAAAAAATTGTAGAAACAATGATTATTTGTAGAGTAAGGCGTCAAATATTGCAGCGCTCTTTTAGCCCCTACTTTCCAGCCTTTCATAGAAAATGGCAGAAACAATGACTCTTTGTAGAGTCAGGCGTCAAATATCGCAGCGCTCTTTTAGTCCCTACTTTCCAGCCTTTCATAGAAAATAGTAGAAACAATGACTATTTGTAGAGTCAGACATTAAATATTGCAGCTCTCTTTTTTCCCTAATATCCAGCCTTTTATTGAAAATGGTAGAAACAATGACTGTTTGTAGAGTCAGACAATCAAATATTGAAGCGCTCTTTTAGTCCCTACTTTCCAGCCTTTCATAGAAAATGCTAGAAACAATGACTATTTGTAGAGTCAGAGGTCAAATATTGCAGCGCTCTTTTAGTCCCTACTTTCCAGCCTTTCATAGAAAATGGTAGAAACAATGACTATTTTAGAGTCAGGAGTAAAATATTGCAGCGCTCTTTTAGTCCCTACTTTCCAGCCTTTCATAGAAAATGGTAGAAACAATGACTATTTGTAGAGTCAGAGGTCAAATATTGCAGCGCTCTTTTAGTCCCTACTTTCCAGCCCTTCATAGAAAATGGTAGAAACAATGACTGTTTTAGAGTCAGGAGTCAAATATTGCAGCGCTCTTTTAGTCCCTACTTTTCAGCCTTTCATAGAAAATGCTGGAAACAATGACTATTTGTAGAGTCGGGCGTCAAATATCACAGCGCTCTTTTAGTCCCTACTTTCCAGCCTTTTATAGAATATGGTAGAAACAATGACTATTTTAGAGTCAGGAGTCAAATATCGCAGCGATCTTTTAGTCCCTACTTTTCAGCCTTTCATAGAAAATGGTAGAAACAATGACTATTTGTAGAGTCGGGCGTCAAATATCGCAGCGCTCTTTTAGTTCCTACTTTCCAGTCTTTCATAGAAAATGGTAGAAGCAATGACTATTTTAGAGTCAGGAGTCAAATATTGCAGCGCTCTTTTAGTCCCTACTTTTCAGCCTTTTATAGAAAATAGAAGAAACAATGACTATTTGTAGAGTCAGACATCAAATATTGAAGCGTTGTTTTAGTCCCTACTTTCCAGCCTTTCATAGAAAATAGTAGAAACAATGACTATTTGTAGAGTAAGACGTCAAATATTGCAGCGCTCTTTTAGTCCCTGCTTTCCAGCCTTTCATAGAAAATGGCAGAAACAATGACTATTTTTAGAGTCAGACATCAAATATTTCAGCGCTCTTTTTTCCCTACTATCCAGTGTTTTATAGAAAATGGTAGAAACAATGACTATTTTTAGAGTCCGACAATCAAATATTGAAGCGCTCTCTTAGTCCCTACATTCCAGCCTTTCATAGAAAATGCTAGAAACAATGACAATGTGTAGAGTCAGCCGTCAGATATTGCAGCGCTCTTTTAGTCCCTACTTTCCAGCCTTTCATAGAAAATAGTAGAAACAATGACTATTTGTAGAGTCAGGCGTCAAATATTGCAGTGCTCTGTTAGTCCCTACTTTCCAGCCTTTCATAGAAAATGGTAGAAACAATGACTATTTGGAGAGTCAGACAATCAAATATTGAAGCGCTCTTTTAGTCCCTACTTTCCAGCTTTTCATAGAAAATGCTAGAAACAATGACTATGTGTAGAGTCAGCCGTCAGATATTGCAGCTCTCTTTTAGTCCTTACTTTCCAGCCTTTCATAGAAAATAGTAGAAACAATGACTATTTGTAGAGTCAGGCGTCAAATATTGCAGCGCTCTGTTAGTCCCTACTTTCCAGCCTTTCATAGAAAATGGTAGAAACAATGACTATTTTAGAGACAGGCGTCAAATATCGCAGCGCTCTTTTAGTCACTACTTTCCAACCTTTCATAGAAAATAGTAAAAACAATGACTATTTGCAGAGTCAGGCGTCAAATATTGCAGCGCTCTTTTAGTCCCTACTTTCCAGCCTTTCATAGAAAATGGTAGGAACAATGATTATTTTAGAGACAGGCGTCAAATATCACAGCGCTTTTTTAGTCCCTACTTTCCAGACTTTCATAGAAAATGGTAGAAACCATGACTATTTGTAGAGTCAGAGGTCAAATATTGAAGCGCTCTTTTAGTCCCTACTTTCTAGCCTTTCATAGAAAATGGTAGAAAAAATGACTATTTGTCATTGTCAAATATTGCAGCGCTCTTCTAGTCCCTACTATCCAGCTTATCATAAAAAATGGTAGAAACAATGACTATTTGTAGAGTCAGGCGTCAAATATTGCAGCGCTCTTTTAGTCCCTACTTTCCAGCCTTTCACAGAAAATAGTAGAAACAATGGCTATTTGTAGAGTCAGACATCAAATATCGCAGCGCTCTTTTAGTCCCTACAATCCAGCCTTTTATAGAAAATGGTAGAAGCAATAACTATTTGTAGAGTCAGACAATCAATTATTGAAGCGCTCTTTTAGTCCCTACTATCCAGCGTTTTATAGAAAATGGTAGAAACAATGACTATTTGTAGAGTCAGACTTCAGATATTGCAGCGCTCTTTTAGTCCCTACTTTCCAGCCTTTCATAGAAAATGGTAGAAACAATGACTATTTGTAGAGTCAGACAATCAAATATTGAAGCGCTCTTTTAGTCCCTACTATCCAGCGTTTTATAGAAAATGGTAGAAACAATGACTATTTGTAGAGTCAAACTTCAGATATCGCAGCGCTCTTTTAGTCCCTACTTTCCAGCTTTTCATAGAAAATAGTAGAAACAATGACTATTTGTAGAGTCAGGCGTCAAATATTGCAGCGCTCTGTTAGTCCCTACTTTCCAGCCTTTCATAGAAAATAGTAGAAACAATGACTATTTGTAGAGTCAGGCGTCAAATATCGCAGCGCTCTGTTAGTCCCTACTTTCCAGCCTTTCATAGAAAATAGTAGAAACAATGACTTTTTGTAGAGTCAGGCGTCAGATATTGCAGCGCTCTGTTAGTCCCTACTTTCCAGCCTTTCATAGAAAATAGTAGAAACAATGAATATTTGTAGAGTCAGGCGTCAAATATTGAAGCGCTGTTTTAGTCCCTACTATCCAACTTTTCATAGAAAATGTTAGAAACAATGACTATTTGTAGAGTAAGGTGTCAAATATTGCAGCGCTCTTTTAGTCCCTACTTTCCAGCCTTTCATAGAAAATGGCAGAAACAATGACTATTTGTAGAGTCAGACATCAAATATTGAAGCGCTCTTTTAGTCCCTACTTTTCAGCCTTTTATAGAAAATAGAAGAAACAATGACTATTTGTAGAGTCAGACATCAAATATTGAAGCGCTCTTTAAGTCCCTATTTTCCAGCCTTTCATAGAAAACGGCAGAAACAATGACTATTTTAGAGTCAGGCGTCAAATATTGAAGCGCTCTTTTAGGCCCTACTTTCCAGCCTTTCATAGAACATGGCAGAAACAATGACTATTTGTAGAGTAAAGAGTCAAATTTCGCAGCGCTCTTTTAGTCCCTACTTTCCAGCCTTTCATAGAAAATAGTGGAAACAATGACTATTTGTAGAGTCAGGCGTCAAATATTGAAGCACTCTTTTAGTCCCTACTTTCCAACCTTTCATAGAAAATGGCAGAAACAATGACTATTTGTAGAGTCAGGCGTGAAATATTGCAGCGCTCTTTTAGTCCCTACTTTTCAGCCTTTTAAAGACAATGGAAGAAACAATGACTATTTTGGAGTCAGGCGTCAAAAATTGCAGCGCTCTTTTAGTCCTTACTTTTCAGCCTTTTATAGAAAATAGAAGAAACAATGACTATTTGCAGAGTCAGACATCAAATATTGAAGCGCTCTTTTAGTCCCTACTTTTCAGCCTTTTATAGAAAATGGCAGAAACAATGACTATTTTAGAGTCAGGCGTCAAATATTGCAGCGCTCTTTTAGTCCCTACTTTTCAGCCTTTTAAAGACAATGGAAGAAACAATGACTATTTTAGAGTCAGGCGTCCAAAATTGCAGCGCTCTTTTAGTCCCTACTTTTCAGCCTTTTATAGAAAATAGAAGAAACAATGACTATTTGTAGAGTCAGACATCAAATATTGAAGCGCTCTTTTAGTCCCTACTTTTCAGTCTTTTATAGAAAATGGCAGAAACAATGACTATTTTAGAGTCAGGCGTCAAATATTGCAGCGCTCATTTAGTCCCTACTTTTCAGCCTTTTATAGAAAATGGCAGTAACAATGACTATTTTAGAGTCAGACATCAAATATTGAAGCGCTCTCTTAGTCCCTACTTTTCAGCCTTTTATAGAAAATGGCAGTAACAATGACTATTTTAGAGTCAGGTGTCAAATATTGAAGCGCTCTTATAGTCCCTACTTTTCAGCCTTTTATAGAAAATAGAAGAAACAATGACTATTTGTAGAGTCAGACATCAAATATTGCAGCGCTCTTTTAGTCCCTACTTTTCAGCCTTTTAAAGACAATGGAAGAAACAATGACTATTTTAGAGTCAGGCGTCAAATATTGCAGCACTCTCTTAATCCCTACTTTTCAGCCTTTTATAGAAAATAGAAGAAACAATGACTATTCGTAGAGTCAGACATCAAATACTGAAGCGCTCTTTTAGTCCCTACTTTCCAGCCTTTCATAGAAAACGGCAGAAACAATGAATTTTTTAGTGTCAGGCGTCAAATATTGCAGCACTCTTTTAGTCCCTACTTTTCAGCCTTTTAGAGAAAATGGCAGAAACAATGACTATTCTAGAGTCAGGCGTCAAATATTGCAGCGATCTTTTAGTCCCTACTTTTCAGCCTTTTATAGAAAACGGAAGAAACAATGACTATTTGTAGAATTAGACATCAAATATTGAAGCGCTCTTTTTGTCCCTACTTTTCAGCCTTTTATAGAAAATGGCAGAAACAATGACTATTTTAGAGTCAGGCGTCAAATATTGCAGCGCTCTTTTAGTCCCTACTTTCCAGCCTTTTATAGAAAATAGAAGAAACAATGACTATTTGTAGAGTCAGACATCAAATATTGAAGCGCTCTTTTAGTCCCTACTTTCCAGCCTTTCATAGAAAATAGTAGAAACAATGACTATTTGTAGTGTCAGGCGTCAAATATTGCAGCGCTCTTTTAGTCCCTACTTTCCAGCCTTTTATAGAAAATAGAAGAAACAATGACTATTTGTAGAGTAAGACATCAAATATTGAAGCGCTCTTTTAGTCCCTACTTTCCAGCCTTTTATAGAAAATGGAAGAAACAATGACTATTTGTAAAGTCAGGTGTCAAATATCGCAGTGCTCTTTTAGTTCCTACTTTCCAGTCTTTCATAGAAAATGGTAGAAACAATGACTATTTTTAGAGTCAGACATCAAATATTGAAGCGCTCTTTTAGTCCCTACTTTCCAGCCTTTCATAAAAAATTGTAGAAACAATGACTATTTGTAGAGTAAGGCGTCAAATATTGCAGCGCTCTTTTAGCCCCTACTTTCCAGCCTTTCATAGAAAATAGTAGAAACAATGACTATTTGTAGAGTCAGACATTAAATAATGCAGCTCTCTTTTTTCCCTAATATCCAGCCTTTTATTGAAAATGGTAGAAACAATGACTGTTTGTAGAGTCAGACATCAAATATTGAAGCGCTCTTTTAGTCCCTACTTTCCAGCCTTTCATAGAAAATGCTAGAAACAATGACTATTTGTAGAGTCAGAGGTCAAATATTGCAGCGCTCTTTTAGTCCCTACTTTCCAGCCTTTCATAGAAAATGGTAGAAACAATGACTATTTTAGAGTCAGGAGTAAAATATTGCAGCGCTCTTTTAGTCCCTACTTTTCAGCCTTTCATAGAAAATGGTAGAAATAATGACTATTTGTAGAGTCAGAGGTCAAATATTGCAGCGCTCTTTTAGTCCCTACTTTCCAGCCCTTCATAGAAAATGGTAGAAACAATGACTGTTTTAGAGTCAGGAGTCAAATATTGCAGCACTCTTTTAGTCCCTACTTTTCAGCCTTTCATAGAAAATGCTGGAAACAATGACTATTTGTAGAGTCGGGCGTCAAATATCACAGCGCTCTTTTAGTCCCTACTTTCCAGCCTTTTATAGAATATGGTAGAAACAATGACTATTTTAGAGTCAGGAGTCAAATATCGCATCGATCTTTTAGTCCCTACTTTTCAGCCTTTCATAGAAAATGCTAGAAACAATGACTATTTGTAGAGTCGGGCGTCAAATATCGCAGCGCTCTTTTAGTTCCTACTTTCCAGTCTTTCATAGAAAATGGTAGAAGCAATGACTATTTTAGAGTCAGGCGTCAAATATTGCAGCGCTCTTTTAGTCCCTACTTTCCAGCCTTTTATAGAAAATAGAAGAAACAATGACTATTTGTAGAGTCAGACATCAAATATTGAAGCGTTGTTTTAGTCCCTACTTTCCAGCCTTTCATAGAAAATAGTAGAAACAATGACTACTTGTAGAGTAAGACGTCAAATATTGCAGCGCTCTTTTAGTCCCTACTTTCCAGCCTTTCATAGAAAATGGTAGAAACAATGACTATTTGGAGAGTCAGACAATCAAATATTGAAGCGCTCTTTTAGTCCCTACTTTCCAGCCTTTCATAGAAAATGCTAGAAACAATGACTATGTGTAGAGTCAGCCGTCAGATATTGCAGCGCTCTTTTAGTCCCTACTTTCCAGCCTTTCATAGAAAATAGTAGAAACAATGACTATTTGTAGAGTCAGGCGTCAAATATTGCAGCGCTCTGTTAGTCCCTACTTTCCAGCCTTTCATAGAAAATGGTAGAAACAATGACTATTTTAGAGACAGGCGTCAAATATCGCAGCGCTCTTTTAGTCACTACTTTCCAGCCTTTCATAGAAAATAGTAGAAACAATGACTATTTGTAGAGTCAGGCGTCAAATATTGCAGCGCTCTTTTAGTCCCTACTTTCCAGCCTTTCATAGAAAATGGTAGGAACAATGATTATTTTAGAGACAGGCGTCAAATATCACAGCGCTCTTTTAGTCCCTACTTTCCAGACTTTCATAGAAAATGGTAGAAACCATGACTATTTGTAGAGTCAGAGGTCAAATATTGAAGCGCTCTTTTAGTCCCTACTTTCTAGCCTTTCATAGAAAATGGTAGAAAAAATGACTATTTGTCATTGTCAAATATTGCAGCGCTCTTTTAGTCCCTACTATCCAGCTTATCATAAAAAATGGTAGAAACAATGACTATTTGTAGAGTCAGGCGTCAAATATTGCAGCGCTCTTTTAGTCCCTACTTTCCAGCCTTTCACAGAAAATAGTAGAAACAATGGCTATTTGTAGAGTCAGACATCAAATATCGCAGCGCTCTTTTAGTCCCTACAATCCAGCCTTTTATAGAAAATGGTAGAAGCAATAACTATTTGTAGAGTCAGACAATCAATTATTGAAGCGCTCTTTTAGTCCCTACTATCCAACTTTTCATAGAAAATGCTAGAAACAATGACTATGTGTAGAGTCAGACGTCAGATATTGCAGCGCTCTTTTAGTCCCTACTTTCCAGCCTTTCATAGAAAATGGTAGAAACAATGACTATTTGTAGAGTCAGACAATCAAATATTGAAGCGCTCTTTTAGTCCCTACTATCCAGCGTTTTATAGAAAATGGTAGAAACAATGACTATTTGTAGAGTCAAACTTCAGATATCGCAGCGCTCTTTTAGTCCCTACATTCCAGCTTTTCATAGAAAATAGTAGAAACAATGACTATTTGTAGAGTCAGGCGTCAAATATTGCAGCGCTCTGTTAGTCCCTACTTTCCAGCCTTTCATAGAAAATAGTAGAAACAATGACTATTTGTAGAGTCAGGCGTCAGATATTGCAGCGCTCTTTTAGTCCCTACTTTCCAGCCTTTCATAGAAAATAGTAGAAACAATGAATATTTGTAGAGTCAGGCGTCAAATATTGAAGCGCTGTTTTAGTCCCTACTATCCAACTTTTCATAGAAAATGTTAGAAACAATGACTATTTGTAGAGTCAGGCGTCAAATATTGCAGCGCTCTTTTAGTCCCTACTTTCCAGCCTTTCATAGAAAATGGCAGAAACAATGACTATTTGTAGGGTCAGGCATCAAATACCGCAGCGCTCTTTTAGTCCATACTTTCCAGCCTTTTATAGAAAATAGTAGAAACAATGACTATTTGTAGAGTAAGACGTCAAATATTGCAGCGCTCTTTTAGTCCCTACTTTCCAGCCTTTCATAGAAAATGGCAGAAACAATGACTCTTTGTAGAGTCAGGCGTCAAATATCGCAGCGCTCTTTTAGTCCCTACTTTCCAGCCTTTCATAGAAAATGGTAGAAACAATGACTATTTTTAGAGACAGGCGTCAAATATACCTCTAATTTAAAAACTCCTCCAGACGTTAATGCAAGACAGGCTAGTTCGAGGAAATCAAGGACGATTTAATGCTTCAATTGGAATGTGAGAGGCACCTCGACGTGACTGAATACTTTGAGAAGTAGGAGACAGTGGGAAATCTCAATATATTCAGCTAGTCACCTAGAGTCACCTAATCACCTAGTCACATAAAAGTCACCTAGAGAGGCTTTGTGGATGGTCTCTAGACTCATTTTGATTCACCTAAAACTGAAGAATTTTGTAGCATGTAAGTTTTTTTTTCTTTTGAGATGCATCAAGGAAAGGCTTCTTTCAGAACTTCTCTGGTGCCTTTCTGTCAGTGACTCACAGACAGCATTGTGCCATGCATCTCAATCACCATGTATCTCGAACACCTAAAATGAAAAGAGAATCCCTAAGATTCTCGGATTTTGAAATGAAGATTTAAGAATAGTGATATAATTTTAAGCGAAATTTCATTCGTTTCGACTTTAGACTAGAATATAAATCCAATATAGCCTATGTTTTTTGCAGGTGGTTGAAGATGATATATTCTTATATCACGAAAAATAAACTTTGAATTCTCGCTATATTTGGGATGAACGCAATGCAATAAAAGAATAAGGTTATTAGAGTAATTAATGTTCCACCTCAATAGGACCGGTCACGAGCGTTTGGTATACAAAGTATTTTCATTTCAAAGGACCAAAATATAGCGATTCTTTTATAACAGGAAATGATATTAACATTTTTTTACGGTTAACTCACTTAATATATACATAAAACCAATTATTTGACTCTTTCCTTAATTATATTAACTACGTACATGGATTGTTGAAAAAGTTTTAATCCGGGTCAACTTTTCAATGGGCCTGTTTTTTTTATAGAATATTCATTAATCTATTTAGACTTTTTTTATCTTTTTCTTATGTTTTTATTAGTTTTTTTTAATAGTTCAAGCAAGTAACTTGTCTTTCTTAAGCCAGGTGCGTGCGCAAAACTAGTTTTAGATGGGGCCAAATTTTGCTTTAGGGACAAATTAAAAAAAACTGAATTAAATGACAGATAATCAAAAAATTATAATTTGATAAGCGCGGAAGAAGCAAGTACCACCTCTATGGACGTACTATGTCAAATTCAGGTGGCCTTGCTATTCACATGACCCCTACTACTGATCAGTATATGGTTCTACTGATCAGTATACTGATCATATACTACTGATCAGTATATGATCAGTATATGAGATGAGGCTTGTAAAATAAGAATCGTAGTAACTTGAATAAATATTTGCCAAACAGTTCGTGATAGCGAGCTGTAAGTAAGGAGCAACCTGGCTCAATAGTAACCAAATTCCAAAAAATGGAATTTTGATACCAAAAGATACATAAAAAGAATTTTATTTTTATGCTGAGTTCAAATATATAAGCTTTATTAAGTTTAATTTTACCCATCAAAAGTTACAAGCCCTGGAAAATTTCAATTATCTTTGAAAAAGGGGAACCACCCTCTAAAAGTAATAAAATCGTAATGAAAATCACATCATCAAATTCAGCGTATCAGAGAACCCTATTACAGAGGTTTCAAGCTCTTTCCAAGGAGGGATATTTCATGAGGAAAGGGAATTTTTCATGAAGGTGGCACCGGATTTCCAAGCATTATTTAAAAACGATCAGAAATTAAATATAAATAAACAAGTTTTTTTCAAAAGAAAGTAAGGAACAACATTAAAACTTAAAACAAACAGAAATTCTTACGTATATGAGGGGGTTCACCCCCTCGTCATTACCTCGCTCTTTACGCTAGATTTTTTTTTAGTACTTTCAAAAGAGCTATTTATTCTAATTAAACGGCCTTTGTGATTCAGGGGTCATTCTTGAAGAATTGGAACAAAATTAGAGCTTTAGCGTAAAGAGCGAGTTATTAACGAGGGGGCAAACCCCCTCATATACGTAATAATTTCTGTTTGTTTTAATTTTTAATGTTGCTCTTTACTTTCAGTTGAAAAAACTTGTTTTTTTTATTTAATAAACAAAAAAAGACTGTATCTTTTTTAGTCTACGAGATTAAAAGTAAAATTTCAGAAGTGAAAAAGAAAGAAATATGTCAAGGTTTAACTCTAATATCCAATTTCAGCAAGTAAATGTGTATTATTTTCATTTCAGACAATAGGATAATGGTATAAGAGCGGAAATTTCAATCTTCGTTACGAAAATACTGTCCGGTATTTCAAACTCAGCTAAAAAAATTATAATAAATAGAAGAAAACAATCTCATAAGAATAATTTGGATAAAATTCTCCAAATTGAACCGAAATCAAATAATTATTAACTCTCTAACTATGGTTTACGACAATGCTGTTTAATTTTAATGCATCAAAGAATTGACAAATCTTTCTCGAGGTAAAGTTTCTCGTGCTGAAAACTGTGCTCAAGCAACCGAAATTGACTCGAAATCAAATAGAAGTTAACTCTTTGGTTATGAATTCTGACAACACTGTTCAATTTGAGAATGCTGTTCGTTCTGACCTATGCAAATGTATCAATGATCTTGTAATGTGCCGAACAATTGGCCATGCTCTTTTGAGGAAGAACTATGTTCAAGGAATAGAGATTGAGCTGAAATCTAATTAAATTTGATTTTTTTTTTATTCCGTTTCATGAAGTTAAGTCATCTCAGATACTAAAGTAACAGTTAATAATTGTCAACATAAAGATTATAATATTGTTATGGGCTAATTTTTGCATGAAAACAGAATACCTTCTAAGCAGACGCAGTGTTTAGATCAAATAATTAGTTTTTCCAAACAGTTTGTGATAACAAACTGTAAGTATGGAGCAACCCGGTTCAATAGTAACCGAAACTCTAAAAATTGGAATTTTGATACCATTAGATACACCAAAGGAATAGGAGTTTTATACTAATTTTAAATATATAAGTTTCATCAAGTTTAATCTTACTCATGAAAAGTTACGAGCCTGAGAAAAAATTGCCGTATTTTCGGAAAAAAGAAGGACATGCCCTATAAAAGTCGTAAATCTTAAGGAAAATTTTACCATCAGATACAACGGGTCAGGGAACCCTACTGTAGAGGTTTCAAGCTCCTTTCTGCAAAAATGAGGAATTTTGTATTTTTTGCCAAAAGAATGATCATGGATGCGTGATCTTTCGATCCAGTGGTCCTAGAATGTCGCTAGAGGGCTCATTCAAACGTAAATTAAAAGTTCTAGTGTCCTTTTTAAGTGACCAAAAAATTGGAGGGCAAATAGGCCCCCGCCCACGCTAATTTTTTCCCCAAAGTCACTGGATCAAAATTTTGAGATAACCATTTTGTTCAGCATAATCGAAAAATCTAATAACTATGTCTCTGAGGACGACTTAATCCCCCACCGTCCCCAGGGGAAGGGCTGCAAGTTATGAACTTTTCCCATTGTTTAGGAAGTTTACAGACGTTTTCAGGGGGAATTTTTTCTGGTGGGGGGTGGAAGGGTTCGGGGAAAGGGGGTTACGTGGCAGGACCTTTCCATATAGAAATTTTTCATGGTGGAAGAGAATTTTCCATGAAGAGGGTGCCGGTTTTCTCAGCGTTATTTAAAGAATGATCAGAAATTAAATAAAAAAAAAACAAACAAGTTTTTTCAACTGAAAGTAAGGAGTAACATTGAACCTTAAAACGAACAGAAATCATTACGTATAAGGGGGTTCAACCCCTCGTCAATACCTCGCTCTTTACGCTAAAGTATTTTTAGTACTTTCAAAAGAGCTATTTATTCTAATTAAATGGCCTTAAAGATTCAGGAGTCATTGTTAAAGAATTGGAACAACATTCGAACTTTAGCGTAAAGAGCGAGGTTTTGACGAGGGGGTGGACCCCCTCATATACGTAATAATTTATGTTTGTTTTAAGTTTTAATGTTGCTCCTTACTTTCAGTTGAAAAAACTTATTTTTTATTTCATCTAAAATAAGTTAATATACAGTGTCGAGAATGTATGTGTTTCGAATCTTCGTTTCGGCTAATTTAACTGGAGAATATATGTTTCGTATCATTCTTAGCTATACTTGAGGTAGACTCTGAAACATTGAATAGTGAACAATATTTTATAAATAACGAATTTATCTAAAATACTATTTAAAATGCTCTTTGTAATTTATATTTATAAAAATCATATTATTCTGAGAAAAGTGGTATCTCAGAATTGTTTTAAATTGTTCTTTCAACAGCTGTAATACAAACAGCTATTTCAGACTATAGCTTAATATACTCTTGGGCGATAATTTGATTATCTGATATATGATATATTTCTTTTGATACATTGAAATTTTACATAATGTTCTTCTATGGATCTTAATAGAACTTTACAATGCGAGGAAAATTTTCATCTCTCAAGTTAAATTTTCAGAAAAGTTTCGTGGCTTGGTGAGTTCTAATCCCATTCCCAGAAACTGCCCCCCCCCCAAAAAAAGTTCTTTATTTGTACATAAGATGTGTTCTAACTTAAGATGAGCATAAAAATATTAGTCAAACAGAATGAAAAAAGGTGATCCAGGAATGTGCTGGCTCCGTATTACGTGGAAAGCAGACATGATAGTCACTACGCTGTAGAGCGATCTCAATAAGGCTCATATAAATTATTATTCAGGTGCAAGAAGATTCAAATTTATCCCCCTCCACCCGTAAACATTTCTTCCGAGTAGAATCCCAGAATATGAGTATATTTACAAACCATCCAAACATTTTCCTGTCTTTGTTATTTTAGAGCCCATTCCCCCAAGACTGGGCCCTGAAAAAATACGATGGATTTATTCTACTGCGTTGATTTTTTTAAATAAAATGAACTTGGTGGAAGTGGGGGCCATGACTAAATAGATGAAAGCCAAGACATATGGTCTCTATGACAGGCAACGCTGGCATAACCTTTTCAGCAGTGTATAAAAATTATTCATTTAACTTATAATAAATAGTCTGTCATCCATCCTAGGGCAGAAGTAAGGTAGATAGGCACAGAGTAAGGATAATTCAAATAGTTTATCAGCTCTGTGAGCCATTTGAAGGCAGTTGAAGATCCCCAATAAATGATTCAAAGATTTACGACTGACCATGTCTACAGGACTTGCAGGCAATTGGGCAACTGAGATTGTTCATATTATATGGGCGTATAATATGAATAAAAATACAAATCTTCTTAGAAAAAGGCTTAATAAGTTATAAACTGTGGATCCGAGCCCCAAAAACAAAACAACTCAAACTCTTATTTAGCAGTTTGCAAAACTGACATTTTATTCACTCCCATAGGTCCGTGTTGGCCTTGGGCTCAGCTAAACCATCACCAGAAGCAATAAGGATTCTAACAAATGGAAGAACAATAAAAATGGATGCTGCGCCAATACTGGAGTATTTTGAACCATTAATGAGATGGCTGGAAGAGGAAAATGCTGAATCACCCCTTGGATGGCGTGAGTGTTCTTTAATGTGTTATTTTAGCATTTGTGAAATTGTTATATTGAAGATCATATAATGCCGAAACCTGGACGCATTAGTTGCTGATTTCAATTTTAGGGCACGTACATAAAAATCAATCGAAATAAAAAAAATAGTTTTAATGTATTCTGCAAGCCCATTTTCTTTCAGTGTTTTTTTTTTGTACAGCTATAAAAGATAATTTTCGAGTCATAGTGGAAAATTTTGAACATATTTTAGATGGTATTTGAGCATCTTCCAATACAACATATATGTATTCCAAGTACATATTCCGAGCATCTTCCAAGTACAACAGTACTGTATTTTTTTAAAAGCTTAGTTTTATGAGAGAAACACTTTCTTTTAAGCATTCCCAAATATTATATGTAGAAATTTTCGGTACTTGTGTCTTATAGCCACCACACTCAATTTCTGTCGAGAAGTAAAGTTTGGTTAATGCTAATAAAATAAAACAAATTATAATGAAAATATAATACTTTAGCAACAAAATTATGAAAACTACAACAAAGAATTATTACAACTACAGACCGCATTATACTAAATACGTAACCTAAACTAACTTAACCTAACCAAATACCAACTAAATATTTAACTAAAATATAGCTACAATGTAGTTTCCCACCGAGCCGAAGCTAATATTGTGGTATAAAGACCATGAAAACCTGTTATTGGCTCATGTTCTATAAAAGAAAAGTACCAAATTTTCGAGCTAAGAAGCGTTTTGTTAGATTATTTTCTATTAAACAGTTCGTGGTAACGAACTGTAAGTAAGGAGCAACCCGGCTCAATAGTAACCAAAACTCACAAAAACGGAATTTTTATACCAATAGATATATCAAAAGAATTGGCTTATTATACTGATTCCAAATATATAAGTTTCATTAAGTTTGGTCTTACTCATCAAAAGCCTGAGAAGATTTGTCCGATTTTCAAAATAAGGGGGAAAGACCCTGTCAAGCTCCTCTCTGCAAAAATGTGGATTGTTGTAATTTTTGCCCGAAGAAAGATCACGGATTCGTGTTTATGTTTTTTTTTAGTTTTTTTTTCCCTCAGGGTTGATCGTACCGACCAAGTGGACCTATAACTTCGGGAGAGTTCTCATTTCCATAAAAATGAGAAGTTTTAGTACCCAAAAAAGAAGTTTTAAGCCGCCAAAAAAATTGGAGGCCAACTAGGCCCCCTTCAACGCCACTTTTTTTCCCAAACTCGTCCGATAAAAATTTTGAGAAAACTATTTTGTTCAGCATAGTTGAAAGGACCAATGGAGATAGCATAACCTTGGATATGACTTTGGAGATAGGATGACCCCCCTCCACATCCCATGGGGAAAGGTCTCTAAGTTATAAAAGCTGTCCGTTGTTTTCGTATATTATTTGTTATTAGGAAGTATGTATAAATTTTTCGGGTGGGGAGGGGAGGACGAATTTTATGCGAGGGAGATTTTGCACGGGGGACAGTTTTTCATTGGTATGGAAGTTTCCAGGGTCAGTGGAAATTTTACACTGGGGGAATTTGCCAGAATTCCTATACGAAATTTCTGTATATGTCTTGCTTTCTCTTTACCGGTTTAATTTTACGCATGGAAATATTAAGGATAATTATCTCGGGTAAATTTTTGCCAGGATTGAACTGTCCAGAGGCTATTTCCGTGGGAAGGGGAATTTTTCCGTAGAGGTGGAGCCAGATGTCTAGTCGTTATTTAAAAAACGATCAGAAATTAAATAAAAAAAAACAAGTTTTTTCAACTAAAAGTAAGGAGCAACATTAAAACTTCAAACGAAAAGAAATTATTATATACGTGAGGGGGTTGTCCCCTCCTCAACACCTCGCTGTTTACGCTAAAGTTTAAATTTTGTCACAATTCTTCAAAAACGACTCCTGAAACACAAGGGTCGTTTAATTAAAACAACAAGTAACTTTTTTTCCTTCCTTTCAGTTGAAAAAACTTTTTTTTTTTATTTAATTTGTCAAGAAGGATGGTATTGGCCAAGAAGGTTTGATAATGGCCTTTTTTCGACTAAGCATTGGAGATGCCCATGTATTACTAACAAAACTTCGAAACATTAATACCTGAATTTTGGAAGCCATCACTACCACCGCACCCGGCATTTAATAGTTGTATTGCCAGGTGCCTGATATAATACGTCACATCCGCATATGGCACGGAATACATCCACATAATATGAGCCCAGATTTCAAGAACCACTTCAAAGATCTGCACAAATGTGCTTTATTCGGCAATATGGTTTTGAAGTGGACTTGGGTAAAAACTAAATCCAGACTAAACATTTTTCACGTTAACTCAGTGGTTGTTGTGTTTTTTTATTATTTATTCATTCATGTTTTTCATATTACGAATGATGAATGGAACAGGGGCTCCCTGCTTTTGTTTCTAAAGGGAGTAAAGGGAGAAAACCGTGATCAGTTCTTATTTTGTGTATGTGCCAAGTAAGGTAGCATGAAAAGCCGGAAAGTCCAATAAAAGTTGAATTATTAATTTTTATTTCTAGGAGGTGAAAACGGCGCTGACGTCAAGACTAGCGTTGGAGTCCTCACAACAATTGTGTTATCTCTTATTTCCAGATTCATCCTCGAATAAGAAGTAGAGTACGGTACTAACTTTGATTCTTTTCCAGGACGGTGTATATTTTATATTATAATTATAATATTTAAGTGTTTACGAGACTTTAACAGTGGTTAGTCATTCAAACTTTCGTGCAATCCTATCTATTTATTAGTATATTGTGACGTCATTTACTACTTTGCTTTTATGGTCTTCTTTATTTCCATTATTGTTATCTCTATACGTAGCTGTACCTAGTATAAACTATAAGCCAAACCATACTATAACTAACTATACTACACTATACTATGCTAACTAAATACAAGTCGTTTATAGTAATTCAAAAGGTGTTATGCTGGACAACATAAAGTTTTACAGGAGAGTAGAAAAACCAAGAAATGTTGGTTTCTCTTACCGTTTGTCAGCGTTTAATTTTCTTCTTCTTGTTTTCTTACATTTTCTCCCATTGATTTCATTTTGTCCAAAGTTTAAAAGTGTTAATTTCAACAAGTTACTCATCCAACCAGAAAAATTAGTTATTTTTGACTGAAAAAGAGCGTAGGGGGACGTTAGCCATGAATTAGCTAAAAAGTGTTTCATTTTAAGACATTAAATGAAATTTAACGTTTTTCCGACAAAATAATTTTTCCAACTATCTACTCCGAGGAAAAATTTATGGATGTATCTTGTCCCTTATCGACATTAATCGTAGTTACTTTAGCAACGCGAAAGACTAGATTCTGACAATTTAAAAATTGACTAAAAACTGATTTATCTGGAATAAGTAGTTTCTTGAATTTGTAAACTTTTAAACTGGAATGCTTTTTTAGGATTCTTTTGAGGATTTGAAATCCCAGAGAAGACAGGTATTGGTGGATAGGCTGGGTGTTCTATCTCTCTTAGAACCTTTGCAATAAGAGGGATACAAGAATGGTTTTAAAGTTTCTCTAAGTTGTCTTAGAGAAACCAAAATGTAACATTTTACCAAAATGTTATTTTCTTCAAGTTAAGAGAAGTTAGGAAATAAAGTATCTCTCAAACCCAGTAAAATTATATTCAAAGACCCACTTAATTTCTAAGTCTAAGGATTGTTTGAATATTAAGAAAGAAAAGAATAAACGCTACCCAACAAGGATCTAACGAAATAATGTCAGGTCAAATAATGTCAATGTCATCTTGATCCATCAAAAATATATCTGATGCCCAGGTTGGGTTCGGAATATTTTTTTTGACACAAAACTTAAGCTGCCTCACGGAACCCCAACATTTGCTACGTTGTAATATTTTCAATTGTTTAATGGATTAATGTGTTAATTTGAAATTGCTGAAGGGATTTCACATAAATTGAGCATGTTGTGTAGGTGATAGTATTCCTTAAGTTCCCCTATTACTCATTAATTAGATATATCAAAATATGCTTATTCTATAAGCATAGTTCCAGAAGGCTGCAATTTATTTCTTAATTTAGGCCCAAAATTATATTTATATATCACCTATAAATTCCCACGGGCGTAGATTCAACAGATATGTCATTGCTGTTTCGGCTAAGGGTCGTATTTGCGCACTCACACTTTGAGAATAAATGCCAAAACCCTTTGCTGGCTTTTTCGCAAGAGGTGAAGAACAGTCAGGGTCATCACTAGAGCGGGGAAAGGTGGGTATTTGTCCCTCTAGATCCCCCTGGGATCACTGTCGAAGAAAAGAACGACGGTATGCATACAAACCTTAAAGCACAAAATTATTTATTGTTACATTTTAAGGTGTAAAATATACTGAATAAGCAAGTGACCTTAGAGGTTAAAGCAAAGTTCCATCTTCGTAGGAACGCTATGAAATAACAAAAAGTACAATAATAGCCGGAAGTCAGGTTGGTACGCTAGGGGGGGGGGGGGCTCGGGCTCATGTGTTTTCCCTTGAAATCTAAGGATTTTTTCTATTTTAAGGTGTAAAATATACTGAATAAGCAAGTGACTTTAGAGGTTAAAGCAAAGTTCCATCTTCGTAGGAACGCTATGAAATAACATAAAGTACAATAATAGCCGGAAGTCAGGTTGGTACGCTAGGGGGGGGGGGGGCTCGGGCTCATATGTTTTTCCTTGAAATCTATTGATTTTTCCCATATTTTCCTTTTAACTAAACTGTATTTGTTTGAAGCTGCACCCTCCAGAGAAAAGAACAACGTATATGCCTCTGGAAAATGTATCATAACTGCGCTAATTTGTACTGGACAAATTTTATTTTGCGTTTAGCTGGTTCTAAGTGTCACCTAATACTATCCATATATCCCTTCCCCTATTGATTAAACAAACTTCGTTTCCGATACGGGATATATATTTCAATCAGTAATTTAAGAAGTTGGAGTTCATTCGGGCATATTCGTGTTCTTTTCTATGGATACATTTACACAGATTTGTGGACTGGATGATTCAAATAAATTTAAGGTTATCTTATACTTGTTTTTTATTTAGTTTCTGAAATTTATTACTGGACAATTTTGGTGTTACTTCTGATTTTATTATTTCTTGTATATACTATTATTCACTGTGTAATTCATTATGTTGTATTATAAAACTGTCTTAGTACCTAATCAAGCATTTTGTTTTTTGAGTTTATGTTAGTATTCTTATACCGGTTACAATTTTCTATTTAAATTAGATAAATGGCTATTTAAATTTTTGGATATAATCAATCAAATAATCAATATAACGGTAATACAAATTCAGAAATATCATAAAACTAAATCTTTTTTTTTAATAAATTGGGAACGACAGATAGGTTTTTTTCTTTTCTCTTGCAAATTATTGCAAGAATACAAGAAATTATATATAAATGACTGATTTTTAAAAGAAGAAATTACTTTTGCTTAATAAAATGTATGTAATAACTTCAATGAATTTTAATCGTGTCAACTAAACAAATTAAACTAATCAGTCAAAGCCTCTCAGACAAAAATATTACTAGTTTTAGTTCTTAAGTTTTGTTAAAATTTTCTTGTGGAAGCACTGTATCTAGTGTTAGATAATTTGCCAACAGCAAAAAATAATGAGTATACTTTGGATATCAAATACTACATAATTTTCAGAAGCCAAATTGTCTTTACACATATTAGAATATATCCAATATTTTTATCAGTGCTTATGGCATAAGTAAGAACAAACCAAACTGTGGGAATATTCTTCAAGGGATGGTTGGGGCCATTTTTTTCCAAGTTCTTTTTGGAAAAAAATGAAAAGGCTCAATTTGTATTGCTGAGAGTCTGATTCCCTCTCCAAACCCATTTTGTCTTACATTTTCTATTTCATATTTGTTGTTAAACTGTTAGTTGTAACGAACTCTGAGTAAGGAGTGAACTTGGCTAAGGGTAACCGAAACTCTAAAAAAAGAAATTATGACAGCGACATGTACAACAAAAGAATCCCCATCCTTTAAAATTTTCCCTGAAAAATGCTCCCCCGTGGAAATACCCCCTGGATAATCTTACCGGAAACTTCCCCCACAGACTCCCCCTCCGTGGACAATTTCACCCTGCGGAAAATTCTTCCTGGAAAACTCATCCCATGAAAAATTCCCATGTGGAAAATCCCCTCACAGGCGAAATTGAGCAGTCATAGAGAAAGTTTAAAATAAGCACCTCAAAATGTCGATCAGATGTCCTAAGGGATTACAAAATGACCAGCTATGAGAAAAGGTTCTAGGACAGGGGCTGGCTGGCCTCCAATACCTTTTGACTTAAAAAAAAGACTAGAACTCTCAATATCCGATGGAATGAGCATCCTCCGAAGGCTCTACGACCATGGCGGTGAGGCTGGGGATGAGTAAGGATCATCCACCCTTATATATGGAATAAAAACTGCTCATTTTGGGGTTTAATGTTACTCTTTACTTTCACAATAAGAGCGTAGACCAGAAATATTCCTGGAAACAAATAGGGATTTCATATAAATTTCTACCATCACCCTCCCCTTTCTTTAGAGCTAATTTCGTATTTATCTGAAGGTCCGATGAGATTTGGTATGTTTCGGCATTAAAATGCATCCTTTGAGGCATCTGCTCCCCTCCCTAACTGTGAAACAATTAGAGAACCCTACTGTAGAGGTTTCAAGCTCTCGTCTGCAAATATTTAGAATAGTGTATTTTATAGTAGATTATATATAAATTTCTACCTCCACCCTCCCCCTTTCCTTAGAGCTAATTTTTTATTTATCTGAAGGCTCGCTGAGAGTTGGGATTGTTTGGTATTAAAATGCATCCTTTGAGGCATATTCCCCCTCTCTCCCTAAATGTGAAACAATTAGAGAACCCTGCTGTAGAGGTTTCAAGCTCTCGTCAACAAATATTTGGAATAGTGTATTTTTCAGTAGATTACATATAAATTTCTACCTCCACCCTCCCCCTTTCCTTAGAGCTAATTTTGTATTTATCTGGAGGCTGGCTGAGAATTGGGATTGTTTGGCATTAAAATGGAACCTTTGAGATATCTGGCCCCTCTCTCCCTAAATGAGAAACAATTAGGGAACCCTACTATAGAGGTTTCAAGCTCTCGTCAACAAATATTTGGAATTGTGTATTTTACAGTAGATTATATATAAATTTTTACATCCACCCTCCCCCTTTACTTAGAGCTAATTTTGTATTTATCTGGAGGCTCGCTGAGAATTGGGATTGTTTGGCATTAAAATGGATCCTTTGAGGCATCTGCCCCCTCTCTCCCTAAATGTGAAACAATTAGAGAACCCTACTGTAGAGGTTTCAAGCTCTTGTCTACAAATATTTGGAATAGTGTATTTTTGGCCAAAGAATGACACTGGATGTTGACAACAACAAGTAAAAAACAGGAAATTTACCTAATACAGTGAATTTTTTTTTAAACCGGCCTCAGTCGGACATATCCTAAACCAACCTCAGCAAACTACTTATATAAAAGAAATAAAACTTACAATAAAATGGGATGTTTAAAACTACAATTGAAAAATTAAAACAATCCCCAGTTTGTAGTTTTTATGATGGAAAGGCAATGCGGTCTTCGTTGTAATTTAAAGATCCGAATCTGTGTTGTTTGTTGTTTTTTTCCCCAGGGATAATCATATTGAAGGAAAGGTCCAAGAAAATCGGGAAAGGCCTCATTTAAAATAAAATTAAAAGTTTCAGTGCCCTTTTAGGCGACCAAACAGAAAGGAGGGCAACTAACTCCCTTCCCCTGCACTTTTTTGCCCAAAAACTTCTGATTAAGATTTTCAAGCAGCCATTTGGTTCATCATAATTGAAAGGTCCAATAAAATTACCTCTGGGGAAGGCCTGATCCCCCACAGCCCTTAGGGAAAAACTTGTAAGTTTTGAAATTTGTCCATTGTTTACAGATAGCATTTGTTATTGGGAAATGTATGGATATATTTTCGTGGGAGAACTTTTCGCGGAAGGGATTTCCTGGGGCGACATTTTAAACTTCTTTCTCCGAAAGATTTCACCAAGTATCAAAACGAGTATCAAAGTAACAATATAAAAGTAACAAATATCAAAGTAAATGAAGTTTAAAGTGGCTTCGCAAATCTGTAAGTCAAGATATCAAAGAACACTAAAATATCAGAGTAACAATAAGCCACTTGCATAACTTACAACCCTTGCTCCAGGGTTTGGGGGCGGGGCTTTAACTTTGTAAACATAGTTATTTAGTCTCTGGACTATTTGAAACAAAATGGTTATCTAAAACAGTGGATCAGGTGCATTTGGGGAAAAAAGGACCTGGGGGAGGGGGTTTTGTCCCTCCAACCATTTTTGACTCTTAAAAGGGAAGTAGAATACTCAATATCCAGTCAAATGAGCCTCCTGCAAATTTTATACGACCATCCCTTCCATAGAAACCTTATATGCCCCTTGCAATCCTTACACCGTATCTCTGGGGGGTTGTGTCAACCCTGCTGGCATTTTTATATGATCTTTGGGCTATTTTTAACAAAATCGCCATCTCAAGATTTCGAACAGATGAATCCTGGGAAAAGAAGACTTGGGACTGGGAGCTAATTTTCCTCCGATCACTTTTGACTCTTAAAAGAAAACTAGAACTTTCAATACCAAATGAGCTCCTTCCATAATTTAATCGCCCTTCCCTTCCTTAAAACCCTATATGCCCCTTAGGCATAACTTATAGAACTTTCCCCCTAGGCTCTGGGCGGTTGTGTCGACCATGGAGTTTTTGCTATCTTATCTTTGGACTATTTTGAACAGAACAGCTATCTCAAAATTTTGGTCAGATACATTCAGGGAAAAGGGGGGAAGCAGAGGGGGCTAGTTGCCCTCCGATGACTTTTGACTGTTAAAAAGGGTACTAGAACTTCTGATTTCCAAACGAATAATTCCCTTCCGAAGTTTATACAAAAGTTTATACGAAGTTTATTCCCTTCCGAAGTATATACGCGTTTGTCATTTCCCAAGGTGGAATTGAAGTCTCCAAGGACTATAATAAAGTCTTTTTTTGGAATGGTGTCAACAAGGCTCTGAAGCTGAGAGTACAAATCTTCAGACTTCTCATCTGACTTTGACAAACCAGGAGCGTCAACTTGCACTAGACAGAGGTTGCTGAACGTGATCTTGAATCGGATCATCATCAATCTTTCCGATACAGAGATTACTGACACTAGAGATTGTCTTGCTGTTTTGTCAGAAAAAATTTGACTCCTTGCCTGTGTATTCCATCTTGCCTGCCAGAGAGTAGGTGGGTTGTGTGTCCTATCTGGTCTTCTCTATTACCTGATAGATGCGTCTCTGAGAGACCAATGACATCCCACTTGTGTTGGTTTGCTTCGTGGAGGAGGATGTCTTTCTTTCCTGGTTTTGCAAGTGTACGAAGGTTTAATATTCCAATTCTGGTTGTAAGTCTTGTACACAATACTGGTCTATCATCCGTTTAAGACGAACTGTCAAATGTTGTCTAGATAAGTTCCAAATACGGTTGGCTGTCAATATATCCGTTGCCCCGAATGCGGTAACTGGTTTGTTGATTTTTCCTAACGCGGTAAGTAATCCGTCGGTTTCATCGGAAGCGGTGGCCTTAGTTCGTGATCTCATTAAATGCCCAATCGTAAATATAAACTAGAGCATTTTCTTGGATTTACTTTCGAACCAACGGCAAGCCAATCCTCTTTGCTTCTAACAAGCACCGTTGACACCCTTATGTGTGTCTTCCGTCCTTTCTCTGATGTCCCCTGAATAGGATCCTCCTATGACGGTATTTTGCAGTACAATGCAGTTTAACCCATTGCTGGGGGAAGGTTTGCAGCTAATGGGATGTGTCCACATGCTGGTGGGCCCAGCTCAGTCTGCATCGGAGGGGCCTTCTTCCTCCTCCACCTGCTATACACACTTCTCCTCCATCCTAATATATTCAAACTCTCCTTATTTACACCCTTAGAGTAAGTTTCTATTTTTCTTAAATCTTTCCTTACGACATCCTTCCAGCCCAGTCGAGGTCGACTTGTTTTTCGTTTAGCCCTAGACAGTTGGTCGAAAAGAACAATCTTTGGCAATCTGTCATCCTTCATCCACAGAATGTTTTCTACCCGTATCAACCTATCTCTCATTTTAGCCTAGAAATTGGAAAGAAGCCGCACTTTCTGTACAGCCTACCTTTTTGAGGCATGGTCGGTCAGTCCGGTACCCTAAAATGGGTCGGCAACCCACGGCCCGTGGGCTGCATGTGGACCTCGAGGCGTCTTGATGCGGCCCGCAAGAACCTCACCACAACGCACCTAACGGACCGTATTATTCACCATAACAATACACAACGAAGTGAAAAGGGGTGCCATCTAGCATTCTGCGATGTAGCATTCTCGAAAAAGTCCGTAAGCTTCAGCTAGCACAGCTAGTTTGATTTTCAACTATCCAGTCCAGACCAATTGTTTTGGTATGTTACAGTTTTTGTTTTGAGCAAACCTTTCTCAAAGTTTGGGAAAAACATCCCAAAAAATACATTGTCTTTGCAGTTTCTTTGTTTATTCTTTTTTAATTCATTTTAATAAACATTTTAATAAACATTTTTTTAATTTTTTTAACTTTTTTAATAAACATTTTAAATTTTGCGCTTGGGTTATCAAATGAAAGCCAAATTATCTGGTCATCTTAGGTGGTCATCTTGTGGTGGAACATTCAGAAATAAAACAACGCTTGATTGTGCTGATGGGTGTCATCTGGTATATAGTGGGACGGGAAAATATGGTAAACACTGGGATATATCCCAGCATGTGCCAGATGAAACCCATCTACAAAATTGAGGGTAATTTGTTTTTCAAGAGGGCTTAAGTACATCAAGGTTGTCAAAGGAGCATAAATACAATATCATAGGCAGCGCAATCGCTCTGCCTAAGTAAATAACGATATTGGCACAATGAATTACTTATTTATTTTTATTTTCTTTAGACCAGGGCACTTCATATCGAAGGACTTGTCGTAGAAACATTCGATTGGAAATTGGAGTGGCTTGTGCCAACTTTTTCCCCAAAAACATTGAATCAAAATTTTGAGATAGCCATTTTTTTCAACGTAGTTGAAAGTTCTGAAAATTAGGTCATTAAAGATGACAATCCCCCACAGCCCTAAGGGCAAGGGTTATAAGGTAGTATATGCCCTGGTAGTATATATGGTTTTCAAAGAAAATGTTGTCGTAGAAACTTCAAAATGGGCTCATTGGATTGGAAATTGAAATAGATACTGCGATTTTTAATAGTCGAAAGTGATTGGAAGGCAACTAACACCCCTTCCACGCCCACCATTTCCCCAAACACATCCAATCAAGGTTTTGAGATAGCTAATTTGTTCAGCGTAGTTGATTTCCAGATAGGAAATATGTTTTTGAGGAGGGCACTCCCCCACAAACCTCAGGGTGAGGGTTGTAAATTATGCCCTTGGGGCATATAAGATTTTTATAGAAAGTGTTATGGTAGAAACTTCAAAAAGAGCTCATTCGATTGGAAATTCTAAGTGTCCTTTTTAATAGTCGAAAGTGATTGGACGGCAACTAACCCCCCTCTCACGCCAACCTTTTCCCCAAACACATCCAATCAAAATTTTGAGATAGCCATTTCGTTCAACGTAATTGAAAGTTATGAAAATTAGGTCTTTGAGGATGACAACCCTCCCCCCCCCCACAGCCCTCAGGGCAAGGGTTATAAGCTATGCCCTGGCGGCATATAAGGTTTTGCATAAAAAAGTTGTCGTAGAAACTTCAAAATGGGTTCATTCGGTTGGAAATTGAAATGGCTAGTGCCCTTTTAAATATTCGAAAGTGATTGGAAGGCAACTAACACCCCTTTCACGCCCACCAGTTCCCCAAATATATCCAATCAAAATTTTGAGATAGCCATTTTGTTTAATGTCGTTGAAAGTTTTGGAAATTATTTCTTTGAGCAGGAAACTCCCCCCACAGTCTTCAGGGTAAGGGTTATAAGTTACGCCCTGGAGGCATATAAGGTTTTTATTGAAAGCTTTGTCGTAGAAACGAAAAAAAGGGCTCATTCAATTGGAAGTTCAAAGGGCTAATGCTCTTTTTAATAGTCGAAAGTTATTGCAGGGCAACTCACCCCCTCTCACGCCCACCTTTGTCCCAAACACATCCAATCAAAATATTTAGATAGCCATTTTGTTCAACGTAGTTGAAAGTTTTGGAAATTATGTCTTTAAGGATAACAACCCCCCCCCCCCCCCCCGCAGCTCTCAGGGCAAGGGTTGTAAGTTATGCCCTGGGGGCATATAAGGTTATTAACATAAAGCGTTGTCGTAGAAACTTCAAAAAGGGCTTATTCGATTGGAAATTGGAATGGCTAGTGCCCTTTGTAATAATCGAAAGACTAACCCCCCCCCTCTCACGCAACCTATTTCCCCAAACACACATAATCAAAATTTTTAGACAGCCAATATTTCAACGTAGTTGAAAGTTCTGGAAATTAGGTCTTTGAGGATGACAACCCCCCCTCCCACAGCCCTCAGGGCAAGGGTTGTAAGTTATGCCCTGTGGGCATATGAAGTTTTTATAGAAGGAGTTGTCGTAGAAACTTCAAAAAGGGCTCATTTGATTGGAAATTGAAAGGGCTAGAGCCCTTTATAATAATCGAAAGTGACTGAAGAACAACTAACCCCCCTCTCACGTCCAGAATTTCCCCAGACTCATCAAATCAAAATTTTGAGATACTCATTTTGTTCAACGTATTTGAAAGTTCTGGAAATTTGGTCTTTGAGGATCACAACCCCCCCCCCCCCCACCATCAGGGCAAGGGCTGTAAGTTATTCCCTGGGGCATATGTGGTTTTTATAGAAAGTTTTGTCATAAAAACTTCAAAAAGGGCTCATTTGATTGGAAATTGAAAGGGCTAGTGCCCTTTTTAATAGTTGAAAGTTAATGGAGAGCAACTAACCCCCCTCTCACGCCCACCATTTCGCCAAATACATTCAATCAATGTTTTGAGATAGCCATTTTATTCCAAATAGTTGAAAGTTCTGGAAATTATGTATTTGAGGATGACATACCCCCGAGAGCCCCCAGGGCAAAGGTTGTAAGTTATACCGGTTTTTAAGATAGCGTTATCGTAGACACTTCAAAAGGGGCTCATTCAATTGGAAATTGAGAGGGTTAGTGCCCTTTTTAATAGTCGAAAGTGATTGGGGGGGGGGGGGGGGGTAACTAACCCCCCTTTTACACTCACCCTTTCCCCAAACACATCCAATCAAAATTTTCAGACAGCCATTTTGTTCAACGTAGTTGATAGTTCTGGAAATTAGGTCTTTGAGGATGACACTCCCCCAGAGCCCTCAGAACTAAGGTTGTAAGCTATGCCCTGAGGACATTTAAGGTTTTTATTGAAAACTTTGTCATAGAAACTTGAAAAGAGCTTATTTGATTGGAAATTCAAAGGGCTTCAAAAACATTTAAAATTTATTAAAATGTTTTCACTTTTATAGCTTTAAGAAATCAAAAATTAATTAAGATTTTAAGGAATAAATATCAGCATATGTATATTAAACCGACAATGTACATTTTTTCAGTAAATTCATTTGAATTTTTTTTTCAGCAAAGTGCAAATTATATTCTGGCTTTTAGAAAGCATAGGGCTTAGAACCCTACTCGATTAATTTCTGCTCGTTTTGAGTTTGACTTATTTTAATTTCTGTTTGTTTTGGGTTTCATTTATCTATTAATACTGATTTGTGGTAGTTGTATGACTGGTAGATTATTTGATTCTATTTTTGCTCATTTTTGGTTTAGTGGAGTTCATTACTTTTTTTTGAAAAACTTATTTTGTGCAAAAAGTTTTTTTGATCAATCTCATGAACAGGATAGGCATCAAGTATTCACTGTCAGGGAAATTAGAGGGGAAATAAAACTAAATCAAAAGGTACAATGCATATCAAGATTATCAAAATGGCGTATGTGCAATATCCCAGAAAAAAGGGGGTATGTTGGGACTTTCAGAGCATATTATTAGGAATATTGAACTAAATCAAAAGACTATTTGTCCGTCCAAGTTTTTCATAAGGGCATATTCCGGCATTAGAGGAACGGATACTGGTATTAAGTTGAAACTTAGGGACCTCTTGAGGGGGACTTGTAACTAAATATGGATGTTGAAATGGTCTATCTGCAATATATATAGGATAGCCAAGGACATTAAGTCGAAATTATCAAGGGATATTGCCAAGTATATTGAACAAAATCAATATGTACTCTATGCATGCAGGGTGTCAAAATGGCATATGAACAATATCTGAAAAACAGCTGAAAGCAACAAATTGAATCTTAGAGGGCTGCTAGAACTACTACTTATGCAATTAGTACTGCTGCTATTGTGACTTTTTCAAAATGTGACTGCTTTTAATTGTTTGAATTTGTGACTACTTGCAACTGCAAATGCTTTTGAATGTGACTGATTACGACTGCGACCCCCACTAATTGTAAGTACAATTACCAGTGCATATCACTTTGACTGCATCAACTACTTTGCTCTAGCAAACGACAAGACAATCCCTCAAAACTGGAGCAATGCCAAAAAGACAGGGATAGACTGACTGGTAGGTCTTCGAGCTTAAAATCCACAACTGTTGCTACGCAAGCCTTAACCCACAAGCTTGGGTCATGCACCGAGCTTTAACAGAGTCAACATTGAACAGAGTCGAGCTTTAACAGAGTCAACATTGAATAGTTCTTCTTAAACCCGAGGTCAGTTCTAGAAAAGCTTCCTTTTAATGCAAGTGACATATAAAACTTTGACGAAAATTCTGTAATCACAGTTCATGTTCCTCCTAAAGTGTTTAGGGAAAGGGGTCAGATGATATTGTGCAAGGCAACATTTTTTCAGCCTCACATGCTAACTGGTGCTCCAGCAAACTCAGAAGGTGGAGTCTCATCATCCAGTTGGATCAGTCAAGATCTATTTTTTAATCATATTCTTCACCTCAAGGATATATTCAGATTGATCATTTTTCAAATTACAAGAAAGCAGAAGAAGAAGCTGGTATAAATTTTGTTGTGTAAAATACTAAAATCAAAAGTACATTAATACAAGTTCAAATTGAGTTTGAAAACCGGGTTCCTGATTTCACAAAGATCTCAGGTAAGATGGATATTTTCAAAAACCCCTTCGCAGCGGATATCAGTAATGTGCCAAGTGATTTGTAAATCAAGGTGATACAATTGCAAAGTGATACCACACTTAAAATAGCTTTTAAGGAAAAAACAACTTGATCGATTCCTAAGGTTGTTTGCCTTTTGAAAACTACAAGGAATTAAAAAGATTTGCTGAGCAATTAATTACTATGTTTGGTAGTACATATAGTTGTGAGCAAACTTTTTCAATTCTGAATTACTGAAAAAAAAAACCAACACTGTTCTCGGTTAGACGCAATATTTCACGTCTCTACTATAAAAATACAAGCTAATGTAAAAAAAAACTAGCAAGTCAAATGCAACAACGAAAATCTCATTGATGGTATTAACTACAATAAATATAGCAAAATATGCATTAAGCGTTTTTTTTTTTAAACCTAAAATATTTGTATATAAATATTGTGGATGTACTCAACTTATTATGGAATACCTACAATACTAGAGTACAGTGACCTGAGATATGACCTAAGTGCCGCCCGCGTAATATCCCGACGTTAACTTTTGGCCCCTTTATAACAAAAGGTTGCCGACCCATGCCTTAAATAATCCGTCGGCAATTTCTCTGTAAAGTATTTAGCAAATCTTAATCCATCTTTTGGGGAGCCCATGTTTCAGAAACTTACTTGAGGACTGTCTTCACGATAGCTTATAATATTCTAATCTAGGTTTGTAGACTAATCTTCCTATTCTTCCAAACTTTTTTCAACTGTGAAAAAAGCACCCTAGGTTTTGGCTATTCTACTTTTGACATCTTCACTGTACCCACCGTCTTTACTAACAATACTACCTAGGCAATTGAAGCTGTCCACTTGATCGATATTTTTGTTACCCAACGCCAAATTTTCATCTTCACTTATTTCTATCCTTGGCAATTTAGTCTTCTCAACATTTATTTTCAAATCCGTTCTTGCAATCCATTTTTGTTCGTCTACAGTATCTTTAAACATAAAAAGTATCATCATACTAAGTAATTTTCTAAATGCCGAAACCAGGCTAATGCCTCTATAATTAGCAAACTCACTCTTATCACCTTTCTTTAGGTTCTAGGCATTTACCCCTCCTGGAAAATACCCCATTCCGCCCGTGGAAAATACACCCCAGAAAATACCCCCCTGAAAATACCCCCTACTGAAAATACCCCCCCCCCGCGGAAAATACCCCCTCCGAAGGAAAATACCCCCGTGGAAAATACCCCCCCCCCCAGAAAATACGCCCCTTGGAAATATCCCTCCCGTGGAAAATATCCCCGCGGAAAATACTCTCCGGCAAATACCCCCCCTCCAGAAAATACCCCCTACCCCGTGGAAAATAAAGCTTTCCAAATTTGAAAATTTCATTTGAGTTTTTTTTTATTTTCTGTTGGGGGAAGGAATTTTGGTATTTGTCTATTATACGCCACTCACTAGAGTTTACGCTGTGTAAAACTTGAAAACAAAACTGGTTTCTTCGTCAGTTTATTTCAGCTTAGCGTGAGACAAGACAAAGACAAGTGAGAGAATAGATGGGAGATGTATAATTTGGGCTATATATTTGCACATAAGGGGGGGGGGGGGTAAAGTATTTGGAAAGTTTGAAGTCAGACAACAATTCTTACTTCATAATATGCAGGATAATTGTACCTAAGACATTTTGCATGCAAACCCGCTATACTCCCCCCCCCCCTAATTTGGAAATACATATCCCAAATTTGTTTCTATAGTAACGAAGAAACTAACGAAGAAACCGGTTTGCTCTTGAGTTTTACACATCGTAAGCTTGAATGAGTGGTGTATAATACACGAGTACCGGAATTTTTCATGGAGAGAGAGCCGGATTTCCCGGTATGGTTTAAAAAGATCAGAAACTAAATTTTAAAAAACAAGCTTTTTTTAACTGAAACAAAGGAGCAACATCAAAACTCAAAACGAACAGAAATTATTACGTATATGAAAGGTATTGCCTCCTCCTCAAGACCTCGCTCTTTACGCTATAGTTTTTTTTTATAATTTTAAAACAAAGCTTATTATTGTAATTAAACGGTCATTGTGTTACAGGATTTGTTCTTAAAGGATTAGGACAAAAAGTCAAAACTTTAGCGTAAAGAGCAAGGTCTTGTGGAAAGGGCAACTCCTCTCATATAAGTAATAATTTCTGTTTGTTTAAGTTTTGATATTTCTCCTTAATTTCAGTTGAAAAAACTTGTCTTTTTAAATTAGTTTCTGATCGTTTTCTAAATAATGCCGGGAAATCCGGCTCTCTCGCCATGAAAAAATCCGGTACTTGTTTATTATGCGCCACTCACTCAAGTTTACGATGTGTAAAACTCGAGAACAAACCGGTTGCTTTGTTAATTTCTTCATAACTTTAGAAACGAATTTAGGCTATATATTTGCATATTAGGGGGGGGGGAGGTAAAATATAGCGGATCTTCCTGTAAAATGTGTTAGGTATAAGTATTCTGCATGTAATGAAGTAAGAATCTTTTTCTGACTTCAAACTGTCCGAATACTTTACCCCCCCCCGCTTATGTGCAAATATATATCCCAAATTATATATTTTCCATCTATTCTGTCACTTGTCTTTGTCTTGTCTTACGCTAAGCTGAAAGAAATTAACGAAAAAACCGGTTTGTTCTCGAGTTATAGACAGCACAAACTTGAGCGAGTGGTGTATAATTTAAAAGTACCAAAATTCCTTCCCCCAACGGAAAAAAATCAAATAAAGTTCTCAAATTTGGAAAGCCTTATTTTAACGGGCAGGTATTATCCGGGGATATTTTTCGGGGGGATTTTCCGGGTGGGGGGAGTATTTTCCCCGGTTGGCTTATTTTCCCCTGGGGGGTATTTTTCACGGGGGAGTATTTTTCCCTGGGGGATTTTCCGGGGAGTGTATTTTACGCCGGGGATATTTTCCTTGGGGGTGGGGAAATTTTTCGGGCGGATGGGGGTATTTTCCGGGATGTATTTTCCAGGGGGAGAGGGGGTATTTACAGGGTGGTATTTTTCTGGGGTATTTTCTGCGGAGGATGTACTTTCCGGAGGGATTATTTTCCACGGAAGGTATTTTCCTCGGGGAGGGGGGTATTTTCCGGGGGGGGGGGTATTTTTTGTGTGTGTGTGTGGGGGGGTGTTTTCCTCGGAGGAGTATTTTCTGGGGTATATTTTCCTGGGGGGTATTTTCTACGAGGGGAACTTTCAGGGGGTAAACGCCGGCCACCCTTTCACATACAGGGGTTTGATTAGGGTCTTCCTAAAATCACTATGTACTTTCTTTTTCCCAGAAATCTTATTCATTATCTTCAGTAACTTATTTATAACCTCATAACAAGGCCGTATCCAGGGGGATTACCCGGTTTGAACCCCCCCCCCCCCGAAATTTTTGACCGAGTGGAAAATTAGTCTAAAAAATACCTGTAAAGACGAAAACACCTGTAAAGACGGGAAAAAATCGGGTAACCCCCCCCCCCCCCCCCGAACAAAAATCCTGGATCCGCTCTTGCCTCATAACCACCATATTTAAGAAACTCATTTAACACACTATCAGCACCTGGGGCCTTATTATTTTGTAATTCTTTTAATACTGCTACTAAATTTTCCTCGTAAAATATACCTTCCTTCATATCCAAGTTGTCACATAATTTTGTATCCTCCTGTAGCTCTATCACGGTTTAGTACATTCTCAAAATGTTCTAACCATTTCTCTTTAACTCTTTCCTTACCACTAATTGTGCCCCTGCTCCTGCCTTTAGCTGGGGCTGGTCCAGATTGACCACCCAGATTTTTAGAAATTTTATCCATGGCCTCAACTCTATACTTCCTTAGTTACACTTCGTAACCAAAATTCTACTTACTCCCTATCAGAGGCAACGCTATAGCGTTGCCTATAGTAAATACCATACGTCTCCAATGTTTTATTATTTATTAATTTTTATCCTAGAGGCATTTCATATGGAAGGGGTCGTCGTAAAAACTTCAAAAGTGGTTGGAAGGCAATTAACACCCCTTCCAGGCCCACCATTTCCCCAAACACATCCAATCGTAATTTTCATATAGCCATTTTGTTCTACGTAGTTGATTTCCAGATACAAATTATGTTTTTGAGGAGGACACTCCCCCCAGAGCCCTTAAGGCACGGGTTGTAAGTTATCCCCTGGGGGCATATAAGGCTCTTATAGAAAGCTTTGTCGTAGAAACTTCAAAATGGACTAATTCCAATGGAAAATCAAAGGTCTAGTGCCGTTTTTAATAATCGAAAGTGATCGGAGGGCAACTAACCCCACTCTCACGCCCACCTTTTCCCGAAACACATCCAATCAAAATTTTGAGATAGGCATTTTGTTCAACAAAGTTGAAAATTCTGAAAGTTGAGTCTTTGAGGATGACAACCCCCCCCCCCCACAGCCCTCAGGGCAAGGGCTGTAAGTTATGCCCTGGGGGCATATAAGGTTTTTATAGAAAGTGTTTTCATAGAAACTTCAAAAAGGGCTCATTCGGTTGGAAATTCAAATCGCTAGTGCCCTTTTTAATAGTCAAAAGTGATTGGAAGGCAACGTTCCACACCCACCGTTTCCCCAAACACATCCAATAAAAATTTTGAGATAGCCATTTTGTTCAACGCAGTTGAAAGTTCTGGAAATTGTATCTTTGAGCAGGACACTCCCCCCACAGTCTTCAGGGCAAGGGTTATAAGTTATGCCCTGGGGGCATATATGGTTCTTATGGAAGGAATGCTCGTATAAACTTCAGAGAGGGCTCATTTGATTGGAAATTGAAAGTTCTAGTTTGCTTTTTAAGCGTTAAAAGATATTGGAGGGTAACCAGCCCCACCCCAACCCTTTCTTCCAAATGCATCCGATAAAAATTTGAGATAGCTATTATGTTAAAAACAGTTTAAAGATCATATAACAAAAACTCCGGGGTCGACACACAATCCTAGGGCCCGGAGGCAGACGTTGTACGTTATGCCCTGGGGACATATATGGTTCTTATGGAAGGGATGCTCGTATAAACTTCAAAGAGGGCTCATTTTATTGGAAATTGAAAGTCCTAGTTCACTTTTTAAGAGTCAAAAGAGATTGGAGGGCACCTAGCCGCCACCTCCACGCCATTTTCCCTCAAGCCTATCCGATACAAACTTTGAGATAGCCATTATTTAAAAATAGTTTCTAAGACCATATAACGAAAACTGCGGGGTCAAGACAGCCCCCCAGGGCCCGAGGGCAGGCGTTGTAAGTTATGCCCTTGGGGAATATATAGTTCTTATGGAAGGGATGCCCATAAATACTTCAGAGAGGGCTCATTTGATTAGAAATTGAAATTTCTAGTTCAGTTTTTGAGAGTCAAAAGAGATTGTAGGGCAGCTAGCCTCCCCCCCCCCACGCTCCGTTTTTCCCAAATACATCCGATAAAAATTTTGAGATAGCCATTAAGTTAAAAATTGTTCAAAAGTCAGATAACAAAACTCAGGAGTCAACACAACACTCCAAGGCCCGGGGCAGGCGTTTTAAGTTATGCCTTGGGGAATATATGGTTCTTATGAAAGGGATGCTCATATAAACTTGAGAGAGGACTCATTTGATTGGAAATTGAAAGTTCGAAATCACTTTTAATAGTCAAAAGACATCCGAGAGCAGCTAGCCCCCCCCCACACCTTCCTTTTCCAAGCCCATTTGATGAAAGTTTTGAGATGAACATTTTGTTAAAAATACTTCAAAGGCCAGATAAGAAAAACTTCGGTGTCAATACAACCCCCTAGGGCCCAGAGGAAGGTGTACTAAGTTATGCCCTAAAGGCATCTATGGTTTTTATGAAAGAGCTGGTCGTAAAAAACGTCATCGAGGGCTCATTTGATTGGAAATTGAAAGTTCTAGTTCACTTTTTAAGAGTCAATAGAGGTAAGGGCAGCTAGGTCCCCCCTTTTCCCCCAAAGCTATCCATTCCAAATTTTGAGAAAGCCAGTTTTTTGAAAATTGTTAAAAAATTGGATAACAAAAACTCCGGTGTCAACACAACCCCCTAGGGCCCGGGGGGTAAGCTTTTTAATTATTGCCCTGGGGGTGTATATAGTTCTTATGAAAGGGATGCTCGTATCAACTTCAGAGAGGGCTTATTTGATTGGAAATTGAAAGTTCTAGTTCACTTTTTAAGAGTCAAAAGATATACGAGGGCAACTAGCCCCCCTTACCCTTTTATCCCCAAGCCCATCCGATTACAATTTTAAAATAGTAATTTCATTAAAATACTTCAGGGGTCTTATAAGAAAAACTTCTGTGTCGACGCAACCCCCCAGGGCCTGTGGGCAGGCGTTATGAGTAATGCTCTGGGGGCATATATAGTTCTTATGGAAGGGATGCTCGTATAAACTTCGGAGAGGGCTCGTTTGATTGGAAATTGAAAGTTCTTTTTCACTTTTTAAGAGTCAAAAGAGATTGGAGGGCAACTATCCACCCCCCTCCACGCCCTAAATGCATCAGATAAAAATTTTGAGATAGAAATTTTGTTAAAAATTGTTCAAAGTTCAGATAACAAAAACTCCAGTGTCGACATAGCCCCCCGGGGCCCACGGATAGGCGTTGTATGTTATGCCCTTGGGGTATATATGGTTGCTATGGAAAGGATGCTGGTATAAATGTCATAAAAGGCTCATTTGATTGGAGGGTAGCTGGAGGGTAGATGGCAGCTAGCCTCCCCCACACTCCATTTATTTTTTCCCAGAGACACTTCATATAGAACGGGTCGTCGCATAAACTTCAAAGGGGGCTCATTCGATTGGAAATTGAGAGTTCTAGTGCTCTTTTTCAGATTAAAAATTGATTGGAGGGCAATTAGCCCCGCCAAGCCCTTTTCCCCCAAATGCATCTGATTAAACATTTGAGGTAGCGATTTTGTTAAAAATAGTTCAATGATCATATAACAAAAACTCCTTTACGTATGGCCATTTAGTAAAAATAGTTCAAAGGTCAGATAAGAAAAACTCCTGTTTCGACGCAACCCTCGAGGGCCCATGGCAGGTGTTCTAAGTATTGTTCTGGCGGCATGTATGGTCCTTATGGAAGGTATGCCCGTATGAACTTCAGAGAGGGCTCATTTGATTGGAAATTGAAAGTTCTAGCACACTTTTAAAAAGTCAAAAGATATCGAAAGGCGAATAACCCCTCCCCCCCCTCCATGCTCTTTTTCCTCAAACTTCAAGAATCACATAATGAAAACTCTGGGGTCGACACAGTCCCCCAGGGCCAGGAGGCAGGCATTGTAAGTAATGCTCTGGGGGCTTATATAGTTCTTATGGAAGGGATTTTTAAGAGTCAAAAGAGATGGCAGAAAGAATTAAAAACCAACTTTGGCTACGGCATTCCCCAACTTTGGCTACGACCTTCATTGCAGGCGAATGCAAAAGATAATGCATAGACATTCCTTGTATATCCGAAACCAGACTAAATGAAAATTTGGAAGACGAGCCTGTCTCCGCCCCTGGTGGAAATTCCTAATTCCACTTTTTCAACTCCGGACCTATTGATGGCTCTTGTATTGCAGGCGTTGGTCTCCTCCTCAGTACTAAGGCAGCAAAATCTCTAGTTAAATGACTCTCACCTCGTTTGGCTAAGACCCGTCTTAAGGGTCACCTGTTCAACATCTCTGTCATCTCAGCCTATGCACCAACCAGAGCCGTGGACAATAGTATAGTTGACGAGTTCTACGATGCTCTGACCCAGTCTTTGAGAACAGTCCCAAACCGTGATCTACTCATCCTAGGAGGTGATCTTAACGCCCATGCTGGAAGCCGCGAGACAGACCGCGAAAGAGCTGTTGGAAGATTTATGTGGGGCAACAGGTACGAGCGTGGAAGGAGGCTCTTAAAATTTGCCCAGCAGCATAATCCTGTATAGGAAAATACGTTGTTCCAACACAAACCATCCCAGAGGATCAACTGGTGCTGTCGAGATGGAAGAGCCCAATCCCAGGTGAATTACTTGCTAATGTCTTCCGATGGTGAAGCTCTATACAGAACTGTAGAGCCTACTGTGGAGCCGACACAGGGGCGAAGAATGGCTCCAATCATATGCTGCTAAAAGCTTCACTGACCATAAAGTTCTCCTCCAAGAAACAAACGCAACCTCCTCCGAGATACGATGTACCACGTCTTCATGATAAAGCAGTCGCAGAAGAGTTCCGCTTGGAATTATCTAAAAGTTCTGACATCTTGTCCGCGGACGACAATAACAAACCAACCACCATAAACATAGAAGACGAGTGAAGGAAGATGAAAGACACCATGACAAACGCCTCTAAGAAAGTCCTCGGCAGGATGAATCAGAAGTGGCAGAGGTGGATCTCAAAAGACAGCATCAAGCTATTAAACCAGAAACAACAAACCGGAAATACCAAGTCCACAGTGTTCAAAACACTTAGAAAAGAATGTCATAAATCCGCCCGCCGTGATAGACAACGCTATTGAGATCACGTGGCAGCAGATATGCAGAAGGCTGCTAGTTATTCAGATCCCAGAAAGCCTTACCAACTACTACAAGAAGCAACTGGGAAAAGTAAAAAGATCTCATCTAGAGTGAGAGGTGAAGAAGGAACGCTTCTGTCAAGAAAAGATGACATAATTGCAAGATGGCATTATCACTTCCAGAAACTGCTGAACCCAATTCACAACATCTCTTCCGCTCAAATGCCCCCCAATAATAGCACCACTGAATCCAACCAAGCAACTCTATCCTTAACTCAGTGCCACCGAGTCGACAAGCCCCATACAGCAACGTAAATGTTCACCCTCCCTCAATACAAGAGATCAAAGAGGCAATCAAGAAGCTGAGGAATCGCAAGGCGCCAGGCACAGATTCTATCCCAGCAGAAGTTTACGAAGCTGCTCCTATTCTCACTGAGAGACTACAGAAGCTCTTTTGCTAAATCTCATATCGGGAATGGTTTCCCCAGGAATGGCAAGACTCAGTTATACAGCCTGTCTTCAAGAAAGGTGACCGCACAGAATGCAAAAATTACAGAGGGATCTCACTTATGAGCATTGCGGCAAAGATATTTGCAATGATTCTGCTTAACCGATTCCGCAAAGTCCACAACAAAAGAACCCGCCCTGACCAATCTGGTTTCCAAGCCAGCATGTACTGTATTGACCAACTATTCACCTTGAGACAGATTTTTGAACATAGAGCAAAGCATCAACAAATCACCGTCGCTGTCTTCATTGACTTCATTACGGCCTTCGATTCAGTCATCCAGGGAGGAATTTGAATGGAAATGGAAGAGGACTGTGTCCCACCTAAGATCATACGACTCATTCAGGCTTACTATCAACACACTTAAGCCTGCATCAAGGTGAACAGAGAACTTTCTCCGCTATTCAATATCTATTTTGGTGTGAGGCAAGGGTGTGTACTCTCTCCCGAACTATTCAATTTTGTCGTCGATTGGATAATGAAAAATGCAATGCTAAGCTTCGAAGGAGTTGAGGTTAGCCCTGATTCCAGTATCACCAACCTGGATTATGCCGATGATGTTGCTCTACTTGGCAAAGCCGTTGGCGAAGCCCAGGAAATGCTTCTGAAAGTCTCCGAAGTTGCTGCCCCAGTGGGGCTCAAGATTAATATTGACAAGACTAAAGCTATGTATAATGCCCCGGATTTAAACTCTGCCCCTATAAACCATAACCATAGGCAGGTTGAAGTTGCAATAAATTCAAGTATCTCGGATCATACAGTAACATTAATGGCAGATGTAGCAAAGAAATCCAATGCACATGCACGCATTGCACATGCTTCCGATGTCTTTGCACAGCTGCGGGAGCCGCTATGGAAAAGGAAGGAAATCCACCGGAAAAAAATTCTCATTTACGACGCCTTTATCCTATCAGTCTTACTGCACGGCTGTGAGACGTGTCACTTAAAAGTCACCGTGGTACACGCCCTTAACACTTTTGAACACAGATGCCCGAGGAGCATATTGGGGTTGCGGCTCAGCGACCGAATTCCAAATACGATCATCCGCCGACGATGTGACCAGAAGCATGACATCACATATATCTTTCGACGCCACCACCTGTCCTGATTCGGCCATGTTTGCCGAATACCAGCCGAAACTTTCACAAATCAAAGCTTACGCTGAAAACCAGCACCAGATTGGAGAAAACGACATGAAGGGCAAGCCGAAACTTGGCTTAACACATTCAAATCTGACCTTGAGCTAATTGGTGGCTTCCGAAGACATGGTCGCAGATAGTACCCTTCATGGCTGGAAATTATCGCCCCATTAACCCAAGACCGTAACCTGCGGAATTCGAAAGTCTGCCAGATCCTATCGCCAGGGAGAGCTATATAGCGTGTGTCCTGATCCAAGCACAAGTAAGTAAGTGAGTAAGTCAAAAGAAATCGGAGGGCAACTAGTTCCCCCCACCCCTATCAACGCCCTATTTTCCTCAAACTCGTCCGATAAGAACTTTGAGAGAGCCATTTTTTTCAAAATGGTTCAAAGAGCATATAAAAAAAACTCCGGGGTCGACACAATAATGCAGGGCCAGGTTAGGCATTGTAAGTTTTGCCTGAGGGGGCATATACAGCTGTTTTTGGAGGGATGTTCGTATAAACTTCAGAGAAGACTCATTTGACTGGAAGTTGGAAGCTCTAGTTCAGTTTTTAAGAGTCAAAAGAGATCGGTGGTCCACTATCAACCCCCACGCCCCCCTTCCCCCAAATACATCCAATAAATTTTTTTAGATATCCACTTCTTTAAAAATAGTTCAAAGGTCAGATAAAAAAAACTCTGGTGTCGACACAACTACCCAGGGCCTGGGGGTAGGCGTTGCAAGTTATGCCTTGGGGGCATATATAGTTCTTATGGAAGGGACACTCGTATAAACTTCAGAATGGGGTGATTTGAATGGAAATTGAAAGTTAGAGTTCAGAGAGTCAAAAGAGATCGGAGGGCCCCTAGCCCCCACGCCCTTTTTTCCCCAACCCATCCGATAAAAATTTTGAGATAGCCATTTTTTAAAAATAGTTCAAAGGTCAGATAACAAAAACACTCGTGTCGACACAACCCCCAAGGACCGGGGGGAAGGCATTGTAAGCTATGTCCTGGGGCCGTATATGGTTCTTATGAAAGGGATGGTCGTATAAACTTCAGTTCATTTTCTCAGAGTAAAAAAAGATCAGAGGCCAACTAGCCCCTCCCGCCCTCCACGCCTTATGGTTTATCGGATGGATAAACCCATAAGATAATAATTTGAGGTTACCATTTTGTTAAAAATAGTTCAAACTTCATATATTAAAACTCCGGGGTCGACACAACTCCTCAGGGCCCAGTGACAGGCGTTGTAAGTTATACTCTGGGGATATATATGGTTCTCGAGTACTGGTGGCAGTGAACTATTTCAAACATGCGTTTCTGAAGATACGGGATACTTTTCGGTGAATTAATTAGAAATTGCCATGACTTTGAAGAGGAAACTGTGGAAACTTATTCTTTGATTGTAACCCACTATGTGTGTGATTATCTTATTGGTTTTGTAAGGAGGTATAAGGCCTGCCCCTTAGAAGTATCCTTCTATTCAGGAGGTTAAAATAATCAGTAGTTCTGGTGAAAATCTGCGGGTTGAGGCTGAAGTATTGGAACCTCTAGCAAAATAGTGAATCGGGAAAACAAGGAGGTTTTGCCTTGGACAGTTAATAGTCGTGCTTATTAAGGGAAAAGCACTTTGTTGCGTCTAATTACATGTACGCTTGTTTTCTCCCAGGATCAGAGACGTTAAAAATTTGGTGAAATTTATTTTTGTTAAGGAATTTGTTGTTGCGAATTATATCGGTACTTGATACTTCAGTACCAACATTCCCAGAAATTCAGAATATTAGGGAGAAAATCAAATTATGTCAGACGTACCTAAAGGAATCGCAGGTTCGAACTTTCTTGGGAGAATAGAGGAACTGTTTAGGGCAAGCAGTGATAATTAAAGATTAACAGTGGTTTTAACAGAAGTTCACTTCCCTGGATACCAACAAAGGACGAACGTACCCTAAATTTTCGTTTGTTCAAAACAAGTTCAAAAAGGTTAGAGAAAACGTCACCTATTGATGAAATCAAATTCAAATGTGTGCACAAAGTAACAACCTCTTGCACAGCCACCGAGTTCATGGGTTTCCAATGCAAAGACAGAGGAATATCAAGCTAAACACCAACGTAAAAAAGTGTTGTTTCCATAAACGAAAAATCGAAATAAGGAGAGTAAATAGGAACAAGAAAGGGTGTGTTGGGGTTCCACCCCTGTTTCTTTTCCTTTCAGATAAATGACCTGTTTTCTTTTTCTTAATTACATTTGCTTATAGTATAATTTCAAAAGACAGGTTAAATTCCCGTTACTAAGCGATAGTGGTTTTGTAATAAGTAGGCTTTGAACCAAGTTTATTTTTGTACTTCCTGGTTTGGGAGTCATTGAAAGATAAAGCCAAGAGGTAGAATTGAGTTTGAATGGGGATGGAGCTGATTGGCTGGGCCAAGTGAAGGTCCACTCCTACAAACAGTGCGGTAAAAATTATTATTATGTTTTAGTCTGCGTTTTGACCCCGTTTGGGGAAGGATATTTCTGTTGCTATATGTGACCCTTTTGGAAGAATACAAGTAAGGTATTTTCCAGAAATAAAAGATTTTCTAGCCGTAACCCAAGGCGGGTACATTTGGCTTTAGAAAGTGGCCATTTGACCACTCGATCGCGTTATCATACCCTGGGACAGGGTATACTGTAAATAGGGTAGTACCAAACCCGATATTTGCAGAACCGTTGGGGTAAGAGTGGGAATCCCACTAACATTTGGGCCGACAAGGGGTTCTCCCCTTCGAGTAAGTGGCATAGCAACCTTTTTGCGCCATTTTTGCATCAATAAGTGGCAACAACCGTACTTACACCCCAATATGTGGTTCCAGCGGTATAAATACACACCAATAAGTGGTGGCAGCAAGAACAGGAATTATTAACAGCGTTGATAATAAAAAAATTCCGCGTTTTCGAAAAGACTAGTTGAGTACACCCCAATAAGTGGTGAGTTAGCCTACATAGTGATAGTAGCCTATTGTTGTTACATATAAAGAGAAAAGAAAGAAATATTGAATCAATTAATACAATTATGAAGATCTATTATGGGCTGTTCCTTGTGAGATCATAATTGAAAAACTTATGAATCAATATATCGCGCAACTAATTAGTATTCAAAAATATAAGGCTAAAATTGCTACGTGTCAAAACAATTTTTCGCGAGAGACCGGAAGTTAAATGGATAAAAGAATTTTCATTTAGACTGAAGAGGTAATTTGAAGTTGACGGAATTTTGAAATTATGTCGGACAGAGATGAGATTAACTCAAGACCGAAAAGGGTGAGTGAAGCCCATAGAAAAGTAGGAAAATAGAAAGAAAGGCTAATATGGAGGCATTAGAGAGAGAGTTCCTAGAATATAAGAAAAAAATGCAGGCTGAGAAAGATGAAATTAGAAAGAATAGAAAAGAGGAAGGAAAGGCTAGAGTAGCCTATAAAGAAAGAGACACTACGGATATAGAACGAAAAGATTCAGAAAACGAATTAAGAGAATATAAAGACAGTGAGATTCAGAGTAGGCCAAGTAGCAGGAGTAGTAGAACTTCAATTTCCAACAGGAGCTCACGAAAAAGCACTCAAATAGATATGACACAACAACTTTTAAATTTCATAGAGAATGAAAGATTAGCCAGAGCACGAAAAGGGGAGGAAGATATAAAAGAAAGAGAGAAATATTGACAAGAAAGAGAACGAAAGGAAGAGGAAGATGGATAGCCAGAGAACGAAAGGAGGAGGAAGATAAAGAACAAAGAGAAAGAGATAGAGTAGCCAAAGAAAAAAAGGAGGAGGCAGACAGAGAGGAAAGAAAATACATAATGGAAATGATTGCAGGGAAAAACTTTCAAACGTATAAGAGAACCGCATGGGTTAGAAGCCCGGAAAAATATAATACTCCGTTAACTACGGGGGGAGGTGGACCGGCCCATAAAGCAAATGGCGAGGCTTTGCCACCCTGTCGAAAAATGCAATACTTGATACGCGTGTTCAAAATGTTGATAATCCACAGAAATGGGATGCAGAAGTAAACAGACAACATAATATTGAAATTAAGACGCGCGAGAATGATTTTTCGGGAAAATTTCCAGAAAATAGAAAACTCGAAAACACTTTTAATGAATATGAGACGCTAACAAGTACAGGCCAAAATGAAGCGCTGATTGTACCAGAGAATAAGGAGACGAAATTTATTGTACGTGCTTTTCCTCGTAAAAATCGAGAAATTTTAGTACAAAATGAAAAACCAAATGTCGGAATTCAGTTACCATTTGATAACGAACTATTTGTTTCGGCGGTAAGAATAAAGAAGACTGAAAGAGAGAAAAGAAATATTAAACGGAGCTACAATGAAGTTATGCAGTCAAAGATGGTGGACACTGGAATCCAAATCAGATTTAACGATGATTTAGTATTTTGCACGAATGACAAAATTGAGAAAAATAGAGATGAAAAGAGAAGTGTAGAAAAGAGACAACATTTGGAGATTCAGCCTGCAGTGGCGAAAAATAAAAAAATGTTGGATGGGCTGTGCCTTCAAAATATAAATAATAGGGTGAAAAATAAAATGTTCGATGGGCTGTGCCTTGATAACATAAATAATAAGGGGGGAAAAGAGGTCAAAGACCCATGGGGAATAAAACAAGATGGTTACAAAATAGAGATGAATGACCTACAACGGGTTGGGGGAAAGTTGGGAGATACGGAATGTCGAGTCGGATTGGAAAAATTTAGGAAAGAATCTGATATTGGTCTGATCAAATCAAAAGAGGGTTTGTTCCTTTATGAGGGGGAGGAATCCCTTGGGGAAGATCCCCTGCGGGAAGTCGCGAAAGATAGCCCTTTTCCTCAATGTACCACTGGTGGACGAGTTGTGATCCCTTTACCGAGATTTTGCCTTTCTGATCTGGAGTCCTTGGGGATACTCTCTCTCAGTCACTTCATACTTCACCCAAACCCTTGTCCAGTAACCCTATTCATAGCTGTTATTCTTCATGGGAATCGACAATTATTTCCGGCAAATATTATTCAGTGGGAGATGTATCCAAGTTTTATCTTCAATTAGCTTCAAAGCATCAACGTATATTAATTATCCCAGGGGAGGGAACCCAGAAAAAAGGCGATTCATGGTTCGCGAAAAATTTTACTTCATTTCCAGTACCCTTATCGTTTTCACAGGCCTTTGCATTTTCGGCCTTAGATTATTTGAAATTATGCCAAGGGGCAATTCACTTTTTGATTGAGATGTGGGGTTGTTTTCACAGATAGAAATTAGAGGCTAGTGCAGCCAATTTTTCACGATGACTGGCATCGTCACATGTGCCAGAAACTGATTCTCTGCTCCTCTCAAATGTAAATTCGTAAGAGCGAGAATTTTTTTTTGTTTTGATTGTGCTACGCACAATCATTATCTACGAATCTTGAAGATTTCAACTTTCAAAATTTAGTGCGGATGCTATGCGATTTAGACCATGGTGGTCCTACAGTAGAGACGTGTCGAGGACGACTGATCCAGAGCCAAGCGGTGGAAGTAGTAACATAGACACTGGTGGAAGAGAGAAGGCAAATAGATTTTGTAAAGTTGAAGTTATGTGTTTATGTTTGTAAGGGTGGACCAAGGTAGCGCGTGGGCGGTCATTTATCTTACGGGGGGAGGTGTTGGGGTTCCACCCCTGTTTCTTTTCCTCTCAGATAAATGACCTGTTTTCTTTTTCTTAATTACATTCGCTTATAGTATAATTTCAAAAGACAGGTTAAATTCCCGTTACTAAGCGATAGTGGTTTTGTAATAAGTAGGCTTTGAACCAAGTTTTTTTTTGAACTTCCTGGTTTGGGAGTCATTGAAAGATAAAGCCAAGAGGTAGAATTGAGCTTGAATGGGGACGGAGCTGATTGGCTGGGCCAAGTGAAGGTCCACTCCTACAAACAGTGCGGTAAAAATTATTATTATGTTTTAGTCTGCGTTTTGACCCTGTTTGGGGAAGGATATTTCTGTTGTTATATGTGACCCTTTTGGAATAATACAAGTAAGGTATTTTCTACAAACTGCGTACTATTTTCCGTAACCCAGGTAGGGTAGGAATAGAGCTACGAGGTACCGGGAGACAGGGAGGTTTGTTACCTCCAAGGAGAGAGTTAAGAGATTTTCTAGCCGTAACCCAAGGCGGGTACATTTGGCTTTAGAAAGTGGCCATTTGACCACTCGATCGCGTTATCATACCCGGGGACTGGGTATACTGTAAATCGGGTAGTACCAAACGCGATATTTACAGAACCGTTGGGGTAAGAGCGGGAATCCCACTAACATTTGGGCCGACAAGGGGTTCTCCCCTTCGAGTAAGTGGCAAAGCAACCTTTTTGTGCCATTTTTGCATCAATAAGTGGCAACAACCGTACTTACACCCCAATAGGGTGCAATTGGGGAATAATAAACCCAGCAGTGAGCTGGGTACCGAGGACATACAGAGATTAGTATTTATAAAGACACAAATAGGTAAAAAAAAATTGAGAAAAATACGATAAAATGAGGCAAATTCTCCCTTCAGATAATAAATAAGATGAGGGTGACGTACCACATAGGCATGGTCTGTAGCGCAAAGATTTAGAGAGGCAAATAAGACAAAGTTATGAAAAATAAAAAACCTGGTTGCACAAATAGTTTAGTTAGCATAAGCTCAGAATGAAGTAAAATAGCCACATCAAACAAAAATTACTATGAGTAATAATTGTCAACTCAATTATATGGAACAGCCACAACAAAACTTGAAGCAAGCTTTCACAAATATAATTTCTAATCCTAAAAGTACTTTTACATATAAAATCCGTACTGCCCACCAAGTATCATATTCTACTTGGACTCCTTCTTTATGTTGCAACTGTTAAAACAACATCAATTTAAGTTGAAGCCTATGATCTATATACTGTACATCACCTCTTAAATAGCCTCAAACAAAATGGCTGGGCTGTGAGACTGTAATTCATCCCCAGCCATCTTGGGTTAAAATAAAATTCCAGAGTCGACAATGCAGCTATCTACGTGTATTCCCTTTCACGGTCAGATATAGAGCTGTTCCCATCAGGGTAACTCTTTGGATGAGACTTAAAATTGTATCCGGCACAAAACCAATAGTTTCACTGTTTCCCTTTAAGACAAGGAATGAAATCGTCCTTTACACCAAAAAAGACAAAAAATTAAAAGTTTCCAATAGTCCTTTTATCTGCGAATATTCCACAAGACTATGAAACATTCAACCATCCACTAATAAAAGGCATTTTAGAGATATAACACGATATTATGGCAGGGCTTGTCCACAGCTAAAGCCAACGCTTAAAAGTTCAGAATCCCCGGAAAGAAGCATTAGAACTTACATGCCTAAATCAGATCCAAAAAGAAATTATTTAGCTCTTTTTGAGTTTGAATTTTAACAGGTATTTATATCTGATGATCTTAAGTTTAAAATGGCCTTTACTTTTCTTTGAAAAACTTCCTTTTCGGAAAGTCATTTTTTTTACTTAATTCCGCAAAAGGATTAATTTCTCTGTTATTATGGGCCATAGCCCAAGTTGTTGTTTTATGCGTTTTTAATCATACATATTGGGGCAATGTCTATCAAAATGCCTTGGAATACCACACTAACTCTCATTGCTTGGATCGCATTATACTCTTTACTTTAAAACTATAATTGTGGTATTATCATGTTATTGCGTCTAATAAGGCAACAATGAAAAGGTGCTTTGAAATTCAAAATAAGAGAAAGTTGAAACTTGTTCTATGCATAAGTCTATATCCATCTGTAGAAACTGCAGATGAATTCCTAAAATGGGTTTCATGCCATGGTTTAACTGATGGTTATGACAGAATGGAGAAAATTACATTCAGCGTTTTTTGGGAAAACAAAGATGGGTATTTGGACTGCCTCTATTTTATCATAAATATTTAAGCAACACGACACAATATAAGCATAGGAACTAGACTGCCACCTTTTAAACCCTTTTCAGAGAAAAGTGTCTTTGATTGTAAAACACTCTTTAATGAAATAATAAAGGTAATTGTCAATACAAATAAATAATGAAGGTAAGTTACACCTGGAAATACAAAAAAAAATAAAGCTTATATCCATTTTGCTTTAGTTTTTGAATTTGAGTGTGTTCTAACAACAATCAGTGTTAAAAAGAAATTTGCTTCCAACGAGCTAAATTAAAAAATTTTTATTGCAAAAAAAAAAATTATGAGAACAACCAAAAGAGGAAGGGGGACAATAGTTTTGTGTGATGAAAGATAGGAAATATTCATTAGAGAGTTCAAAAGACTTCTTCTAAAAGCATAAGTTACAGGCCAATCCTTATAACTTAGAATGTAGGTCATTCACCCATGATATGCTAAATTATAAGAATAACCACAGGTATTTCTTTGAAGAAGAATTTTTAATTTTCCTAATGAAATTTTTATTCCTGCAGCATATGCAAGCAGTTTTAATTTTGGCTGTTCCATATTCAGCAGAAGCAACCCTTTTTGAAAGAAATAAGGTGATATCTACTAAGAAACTCCATTTTTATATTTTCTTTGAAAAATTACGAAAAATGAACAACTAGATTTTTGGAAAATCTTTCCAAAAATCTTTCCTGGATTACTGGAAATTATATTTTGTTCCCTCCCTCTAATTAGGGGTTACACAACTACATGGGTGCCCATAAGGGGGTAGGACGGGGCTCCAGCCCCCTCCTGGCTGAATGATGCTGCCTTATTTTATACATATTTTTTTAGATTTCTATTATATAGCATTAAAAGTACCAGTTAGACCAGGTAATCCCCCCCCCTGGAACTGTTCATGCACCACTATGAGCGAGGTTATTGGGTTCTTATGGACTTCTTGGTTCAAGCCCCTTATGACCTAATTAACTTAGGGTTTAAACAAGTTCTGCAAGTTAGCATACCCAACAAAGCTTGCTATTCTTTAAAATCCCAAGGAAAGGGTATACAGTGTTTGTATATTTTGTGTGAAAAGGAGTGGTCCGTAGGGAATCTGTCGCCCATAATTGCAAAAGACATACTCCCTACAGTTACATTCACATTAATTACAATTACATTAATTGCCTACATGTGTATTTCTTAAATCTTCTGTAAATTCTTTTATCTAATTTGCTCCCCCCTCAACACCTACTCAGTTACTGCATGTGTACAGTGACATAGAATTGTACATCCCAAGCCAATTTAACCACTGTACACTAAAAATTCAAGTCACAAGTTAGTGATATTTATTGTAACTTAAGATGGATAACAGGTAAATTTGTATGCCTAAACAAAAGGCATTGTAAGGTTTAGCAAATAAAAAGGCTGTTAGCCAGATTACCACCATTACAGTTTTGATTAATATTGCTGATTAATCGAATGGGTAAAAATAGATTAAATTTCTAAATCATATTTCTAAAAGGAAAGGAATTAATATTGATCCTAAGATTGTAACAAATTTTTCTAAAGTGAAATTTTTTTCCAATTCAGGACATAAGGCCTAAAACTCTTTGAAAACCCCAAAAAAAAGTTGCATATTTTGTGTACAAGTTGTCTTACTGTCTATATTCATCAATTAGTCTGCAAATTGGTTGTTCTAATTTGTCTCCCTCTACCAGTACAAACTCAGTTTCTGTATATGCACAGTGATTTTGGTTTGTACACCCAAGCTGATTTAGCAAAATATGTATACTGACATCCGTATAAAAAGTTAATTGTATATATTCAAATTTAAGACAGGTGCCTGGCAAATCCATGTAATTTATGCAAATAGTATTGTTGGCATAAAAAATTGACCTCTGCACTTTACATCTTTGATTAATATTGCTGATGAATTGAGTGGTTAAAAATACTTTATTGTAAAAATAAACTAAAGTTTGTGTCCATACGAAATAGGTTACAGATTCGGGTTGTCAGATATGCCCTTGGGTCATACGAGGTGCCTATAGAAAGCATTGCTGTAGACACTTCAAAAGGCCTCATTCGATTGGAAATTGAAAGAGCTAGTGCTGTTTCGAATAGTTGAAAGTGATTGAAGGGCAACTATTCCCTGTCTGACGCCCACGATTTCCCCAAACATGACCAGTCTAAATTCTGAGACAGGCATTTTGTTCAACATAGTTGAAAGGTAAGGATATTATGTCTTTGAGGATGACATTCCCACCATTGCCCTCATGGCCAGAGTTGTAAGTTATGCCTTGGGGTCATATAAGGTGTTTATAGAAAGCATTGTTGTAGAAACTTGAACAAGGGCTCATTTGATTGGAAATTGAAATTGCTAGTGCCCTCTTTAATAGTCGAAAGGAATTGGAGGGCAACTAACCTTATTATCACGTCCACCATTCTTCCAAACAAATCCAATCAAAATTTTGAGATAGGCATTTTGTTCAACATAGTCAAGAGGTCCAGAAATTATGTCTTTGAGTATGACACTCCCCCCAAAGGTCTCAGGGCAAGGGTTTTAAGTTATGCCTCAGGTCATATAAGGTTTTTCTAGAAAACGTTGTCATAGAAACTTCAAAAGGGCTCATCCGATTGGAAACTGAAAGGACTAGTGCCCTTTTTAATAGTCGAAAGTGATTGGAGGGCAACTAACCCCACTCTCACACCCACTATTTCCCCAAACACATTCAATCAGAATTTTGAGATACGCATTTTATTCAACGTAGCTGAAAGTTCTGGACATTATGCCTTTGAGGATGACACTCCCTCAGCATCCCTCAGGGCAAGGGTTTGTAAGTTATGCCCTGGGGACATATAAGGATTTATAGTAAGCGTTGTCGTAGAAACTACAAAAAGCGCTAATTCGATTGGAAATGGAAATTGCTAGTGCTCTTTTTAATAGTCGAAAGTGATTGGAGGACATCTAACCTCTCCTAATGCACACCATTTCCCCAAGCACATCCAATCAAAATTATGGGATAGCCATTTTGTTCAACTTAGTGGAAAGTTCTGGAAATTAGGTATTTGAAGATGACAACCCCCCAGAGCCCTCAGGGCAATTGTTGTAAGTTTTGCCCTGGGGGCATATAAGGTTTTTACTGAAAGCGCTGTTGTAAAGTTTCCAAAACAGCTCATTCGATTTGAAACTGAACGGGCTAGTGCCTTTTTTGATAGTCGAAAGTAATTGGAGGGCAACTAACCCCCCTCTAACGGCCACCATTTCATAGACAGCGCGCTAGCGCTGCCTAAGTAAAGAACGATGTGGGCACAATGTGTTTGTTTTTTTGTTCTTTATACCCGGGCACTTCGTATCGAAGGAGTTGTCGTAGAAACTTCGAAAAGGGCTCATTTGATTGGAAATTGGAGTGGCTAGTACCCTTTTTAATAGTCGAAAGTGATTGGAGGGCAACTAGCCCCCCCACCCCATCATTCCCTAAAACACATCCAATCAAAATTTTGAGATAGCCATTTTGTTTAGCGTAGTTGATTTTCAGATAGAAAATATGTTTTTGAGGAGGACACTCCCCCACAACCTTCGGGGCAAGGGTTTTAAGTTATGCCCTGGGGGCATATAAGGTTTTATAGAAGGCGTTGTCGTAGAAACTTCAAAACAGGCCCATTCGATTGGAAATTCAAAGGGCTAGTACCCTTTTTAATAGTCAAAAGTGATTGGAGGGCAACTAGCCCCCCCCACACCCATCATTCCCCTATATACATCCAATAAAAATTTTGAGATAGCCGTTTTGTTCAGCGTACTTGATATCAAGAAAGAAAATATGTTTTTTGAGGAGGAAACTCCCCCACAACCATCAGGGCAAGTGTTTTAAGTTATGCCCTGGGGGCATATAAGGTTTTATAGAAGGCGTTGTCGTAGAAACTTCAAAACAGGCTCATTCGATTGGAAATTCAAAGGGCTAGTACCCTTTTTAATAGTCAAAAGTGATTGGAGGGCAACTAGCCCCCCCACGCCCTTCATTCCCCCAAACACATCCAAAAAAATTTTAGACAGCCATTTTGTTCAGTGTAGTTGATTTCCAGATACAAAATATATTCTTGAGGAGGACACTCCCCCACATCCCTCAGGGCAAGGGTTTTAAGTTATGCCCTGGGGGTATATAAGGTTTTTAAAGAAGGCGTTGTCGTAGAAACTTCAATATTAGCTCATTTGACTGGAAACTCAAAGGTTCTGTAACCCCCTCAGAGCCCTCAGTGCAAGGGTTGTAAGTTATGCCCTGGGGGCATATTTAGTTTTTATTGAAAGCGTTGTCGTAGAAACTTCAAAAGGCTCATTCGATTGGAAATTCTAAGGGCTAGTACCCTTTTTAATAGTCGAAAGTGATTGGAGGGCAACTATCCCCCCCCACGCCCATCATTCCCCCAAAAACATCAAATCAAATTTTGAGATAGCCATTTTGTTCAGCGTAGTTGATTTCCCGATAGAAAATATGTTTTTGAGGAGGACACTCCCCCACAACCCTCAGGGCAAGGGTTATCAGTTATGCCCTGGGGGCATATAAGGTTTAATAGAAGGCGTTTTCGTAGAAACTTCGAAAAGGGATCATTCGATTGGAATGAACTTCGAAAAGGGCTCATTTGATTGAAAATAGAAAGGGCTGATGCCCTTTTTAATAGTCAAAAGTGATTTGAGGGCAACTAATTACCCTTCCACTCCCACTCTCCCACGTTATTCTCCTACGCCAACCCTCCCGTTTCTGCTATTTAAAATTTAACCAAATCAAATTAGCGTAAGGGCATCCAAACTCTCAAAGAAAGTAAACAGATTGCGAATGGTATCAAGTTTTCCATTTCAGGTCAACTAGAGGAGGTATGAAACTAAACTAAACAGTACTATTTGTGTCCAGATTTTTAAAAGGTGTATATCGTTAAAAATTGCTGAAAATTATTCTCCAGCATACAAATAGCAGGCCAAACTATAAAGCCTTAAAAAACGAATAGACTTAAAGTATTATTTTCTTTTTCCCTGAAAAGACTATGTCAATATAAAACGAACAGAAATTGATTTAAAAAAAACTTTTTCCTAAAAATAAGTTTTTCAAAGAAAAGTAAAGAACTCCATTAAACAAAAAAAGAGCAAAAATAAAATCAAACAATCTACCAAGCGTGAAACTACCACAAATCAGCATCGATAAATAAATGAAACCCAAAACGAACAGAAATAACTATAAATAACCGAGTCAAACTCAAAACGAGCAGAAATTAACATAAGTTTGGACGCAAAACGCCTATGCCTTCCCAAGGCTAGAACAAAATTTGCACTTTACTGAAAAAAATATAAATGTTTTTACTTTTATAACTTTAATAAATCAAATAATTTTAACATTTTGATTACTAAATATCAGTGCTAATAAATCAAATAATATTAAGATTTTGATTACTAAATATCAGTAAATGTATATTAAACTGACAATGCGCATTCGTTTGTATTTTTTCAGTAAAGTCTAATTTTTTTTCTAGCCTTGGGAAGGCATAGGCGTTTTGTGCCCAACTTATGTTAATTTCTGCTCGTTTTGAGTTTGACTCGGTTATTTATTGTAATTGCTGTTCGTTTTGGGTTTCATTTATTTATCGATGCTGATTTGTGGTAGTTTCACGCTTGGTAGATTGTTTGATTTTATTTTTGCTCATTTTTTGTTTAATGGAGTTCTTTACTTTTCTTTGAAAAACTTATTTTGCGGAAAAAGTTTTTTAAATTAATCCTAGAACAAATCCAATCAAAATTTTGAGATAGCCATTATGTTCAACATAGTTGAAAGGTTTGGACATTATGTCTTTTGAGTATGACACTCCCCCCACATCCCTCAGGGCAAGAGTTGTAAGTTATGCCCTGGGGGCATATAAGGGTTTTATAGAAAGCTTTGTCGTAGAAACTACAAAAAGGGCTCATTCGATTGGGAATTGATAAGGCTATTGCCCTTTTTAATAGTCGAAAGTGAATGGAGGGCAACTAACACCTTGTCAAGCACAACATTTCCCCAAACACGTACAATCAAAATTTTGAGATAGCCATTTTGTTTAACGTAGTTGAAGGGTATGGAAATTATGTCTTTGTGGATGATAACCCCCCAGAGCCCTCAGGGCAGTTATTGTAAGTTATGCCCTGGGGGCATACAAGGATTTTATTGAAAGCGTTGTTGTAAAAACTTCAAAAAGAGCTCATTCAATTTGAAATTGAAAGGGCTAGTGCCTTTTTTCATAATAAAAAGTAATTGTAGGGCCCACCATTTCCTGGAACATATCCAATCAAAATTTTGAGACAGCCATTTTATCAACGTATTTGAAAGGTCTGGCAATTATGCATTTGAGGATGATAAACCCCCCATAGCCCCCAGGGCAAAGGTTGTAAGTTATGCCCTGGGGGCATATAAGGATTTTATTGAAAGCGTTGTTGTAAAAACTTCAAAAAGAGCTCATTCAATTTGAAATTGAAAGGGCTAGTGCCTTTTTTCATAGTCAAAAGTAATTGGAGGGCAACTAATCCCCCTATAACGCCCACCATTTCCTAGAACATATACAGTCAAGATTTTGAGACAGCCATTTTTTTCAACGTATTTGAAATGTCTGGAAATTACATCTTTGAGGATGATAAACCCCCCACAGGGCAAAGGTTGTAAGTTATGTCCTGGGGGCAATAAGGTTGTTTAATAGAAATTTTGTCGTAGAAACTTCAAAATTGGCTCATTCTATTGGGAATTGAGAGGGCTAGTACCCATACTAATAGTCAAAAGTGATCTGAGGTTGAATGTCCCCCCACAGCCATCATTTCCCCCAAACACTTCCGATCAACGTTCTTATATAGCCATTCTATTGAACATAGTTGAAGGGTCAGGTAATTATATCTTTTAGTATGACAACCCCCCTAGCCCTCAGGACTGAGGTTGTAAGTTTTACCCTGTGGGCATATAAGGTTCTTATAGAAAGCGTCGTCGTAACTCAAGAACGAGAACCAATACTACCACGTTCGGGGCAACCGACGAAGTTTCCGCGTCCGGGGCAACCGACGAAGTTACTGCGTCCCGGGCAACCGACGAAGTTACCGCGCCCGGGGCAACCGACGAACTGACGACCCAGAAACTCCCTTTAACAATGTTGACGACTCCAAACCCGGAGGCTATGCTTTCTCCTAAATTGATTTTATCTGTTGGAACTCTGAACGTTAGGACGCTTGCTAAACAAGGCAAAATAGACCTTGTCCTAAATGAACTAAACCGATATAAATGGGATATTATGGGACTTTCAGAAACACATCTCCCTAGCACTGGCGAAGAAAGGATCGGCAACACTAGTCTGACAGTGTCTGGGAGAACCGATGGCGTCCATCGCCAAGGTGTTGGCTTTTTGATGTCGACTAAGGCACGAAGATCCCTGATTTCCGTAACGCCTGTGTCAGGTTATTATGACACATAATAAAACGGTTGATTATGATACGAATGAAAGGATCACCGATCAACATCACGATCATACAAGTCTATGCTCCTGATTGCAGCAAACCAGATGAAGAGTTTGACAATTTCTAACTTCAACTGCAAAGCCTAATTGACGCAGTTCCTAAAAAAGACCTTATTGTTGTCATTGGCGACTTGAATGCTATTGTTGGTAACGATTCTGCTCGAAATGAAGATGTTATGGGTAAATTTGGCCTTGGACGACTTAACAAGAGGGGTGAACGCCTCATTGAATTTTGCAGAGACAGTGATCTAGCCATTACCAATACTCTCTTCAAACATAGAGAACGTCGTAAGGCGACATGGACTTCGCCGGATGGAAAAACCCGTAATCTTATTGATTACGTGCTCGTCTCTAGGCGGTGGAAATCATCTGTGCTAGATACTGTCACCCTCGCAGGTGGTGATTTCGACAGCGACCATTCCCTGGTCATGTTTGCACTAAAGATACGCCTGAAATCTTCCGCAAAGCTGAATAATAGACCCGCTCGTTTCAACACACATCTTCTCAAAGACCCTCAAACTCGCCAAACCTACATCGATGAACTGTCTACTCAAATATCGGACCTTCTTTCTAATATTCCTGTAACACTATCTAAAGAGGGTATCGATAGACTGGTCACAGACTCCTCCAAGATCATCAGCAAAGTAGCGATGTCCACCCTAGGAACCAAAAAGGGTGATAAAAAGCCTTGGATAACGAACGAAATCATTTTATTATGTGCTGAGAAACGAAAACACAATAACAGGTCAGACAGAGAGAGCAGGGACAGATATAAGCAGTTGAAGCGTGCTGTAGAAAAAGCCACCCGTAGAGCCCATCGCACCTACATTAAAGACAAATGTGAACAGTGTGAGGCTGATTTTAAGAGAGACGATTCATACTTCATGTATAAGAGAGTTCGTGAGCTACCAAGCAAGAAAAGCCTCAGTTCTTGTGCACTGCTAGATAAAAATGGCTCTCAGATACAAAGCACAGAAGGTATCCGATCGAGATGGATGGAGCATTTCAAAGAAAAGCTTAATCCTGATATCTTTCCAAACCCTGCTGTCCTGGACCTCTTTCCCGTTACTGTCTCAGACCCCAGCCCACCTCCTCTCCGTTCTGAGGTCGAGGACGCCATCCAAGCGCTGAAGACTAACAAGGCCCCTGGCCCGGAAGGGATACAGGCAGAACTGCTGAAAGTCCGGTGTGAACCACTTATAGATCTTTTCCACAAGATTGTATCCGGTGCCTGGCAAAAGAGTCATTTCCCAACTTCTTGGTGCGAAGCCACAATTGTTCCACTACACAAGAAGGGGTCAAAGGCAGTATGTGATAATTACCGTCCTATTAGCCTAACAAGTCAAACTGCCAAGATCTTCACCCGAATTATACTCCAACGGATCAGAGCCGTGTCATCCTTAGTCATCCAAGAATACCAAGCCGGGTTTCGCCCTGGGAGATCGACCGTTGATCAAATTTTCACTGTTCGCCAAATTTTAGAGAAATATCTGGAATTCTGGTCGCGGCCTGTATCAGCTCTTCATCGACTTTAGGCAAGCATTTGACCTTATTTGGAGAAATGGCCTATAGCATATCCTCCTCCATTACGGAATCCCACGAAACCTAGTAGATCTTATCAAGGATATGTACTCAAAATTTGGGAGTCGCGTCATGACTAGTGAAGGTCTCACTGACAGTTTCCAGACTTCCGCAGGTGTCCTTCAAGGATGCCTTTTGTCTCCAGAGCTGTTCAACATTTTCCTCACAGCTGTCTTATCCCTGGTGGAGAAAAGTTGTGGCGCACATATAGGGGGTGTTCAGATAGATGAGCTAGCCTACGCCGAAGATATCGACGAAATGGATGAAACACCCGAGGATCTACAAGCCGTTGCTAACGACGTCTTCGAAGCCACTAGTCCTTTTGGAATGATCATAAATGTATCAAAAACAAAGGCTATGTGCTGCTCACGAAAGCCACAGGATACAGCTAAGCCAGACCTGAAAATTAATGGAGAGAGTATCCAGTGGGTTGACGAGTTCCTTTACCTCGGTAGTCTGATCACCAGCGACAACAGTCTATCAAAAGACATTAAAAGACGTCTCGCCCTCGCGAGTTCCAGTTTCAAGGCCCTTATGCCCATATGGCGAAGCAAGGATTTGTCTCTGCGGCTTAAGACAAGACTTTTTGATACCCTGATCATCCCCATCGCAATATACTCATGTGAAACATGGACATTGAAGGTAAATGAAAACCGTCAACTTGCAGCATTTGAAACTAAGTGCCTCCGCCGCATCGGCGGGATCACTTACCTTGATAGAATCTCAAATGTCGACCTTCTCGAGCGCCTTAAAGTACAACAAACAATTCTCATGAAGATCCAGCTCCAGCAAATTCGATTGCTCGGTCACGTACAACGGATGAGTCAGTCCCACCTCCCAAAAATCACCTTCGAAGGCCAAGTTCACGGTTCTCGTCCTCGTGGTCGTCCCCAAAAAGGTGGAAGGAAAACTTTGCACCTCACCGCCTCTCGGACCTTCTTCACCTAGCAGAAGACCGGGAAGCATACAAAAGGCACATCCACGCCGTTACGAAGAAAAAGGCCCCAAGACGACCTTCAAGGACGGATGGGACTTAAGTCAACTAAGTCAAGTCAAGTCATTGCCCTATTTGATAAAGGGCAGAAAATTCCCTTTTTAATTGAAGTGAGGATTACCCCCCCCCCCCCCCCTCCCCATACCAATCATTTCATCTAAAATTTACGATCAAGACTTTGATATAGCTATTTTTTTTCAACAGAGTTGAAAGGTCTGGAAATTATATCTTGGAGGATGACAGCCCCCCATAGCCCTCAGGACATGGGTCATCAGTTATGCCCTTAGGGCATATAAGGTTGTTATAGAAAGTTTTGTCGTATAAATTTCAAAAAGCGCTCATTCGATTGGAAATTGAGAGGAGTAGTGCCTTTTTTGTTAGTCAAAAGTGATCAGAGGGCAAATGACCCCCCCCCCACGCCCATCATTTACTCGAACGCTTCCAATCAAATTTTGAGATAGCCATTTTGTTCAACGTATTTGAAATGTCTTGAAATTATATTTTTGGTGACAACAAATCCCCCCAGCACTCAGGGCAAGGGTTGTAAGATATGCCATGGGGGCATTTAAGTTTTTTAAAGAAAGCGTGGTAATATAAACTTTGGAGGGGACTCATTGTATTGGTGATCAGACACTCTAGTGGTTTTTTTAAGATTCAAAGTGATCTAAGGGTAGCTATCCCCCCCCCACACACACGTCGCATTGTCCTGAAATGCATCTAATAGAAATTTTAAGACAGCCATTTTTTTCAAAATAGTATAATTATCATATAACAAGGCTTTTAGGGTTGAAACAAACCCCAGAGATTACGGGCAAAGGTTCTAAGTTATGCCCAGGGGGTATTTAAGGTTTTTATGGAAGGGCTGGTTGTTTAACTTTAGAAGAGTCTCATTTGGTTGAAAATTGGAAGTTCTAGTTTAAGCGTCAAAAATGATGGACGGTATTTAGCCCCCCCCCCCTCTTCTACAACCATTTCTTTCACCAAGCGCATCTGATTGAAATCATGAGATAGTGTTTTTTTTCAAAATAGTCCAAAGAACATATAATAAGGTTTCTAGGGCTGACACAACCCCCTAGCGCCCTAGAAAAAGGGTTTTAAGCTATTTTATGAGGGCATATAAGGTTTTTATTGAATTTTCGGTCGTATAAACATCAGATGGGGCTTATTTGATTTGAAATTGAAAGTTATAGTGCTCTTTTTAAGATTCATAGTGATTTGAGAGCAAACAGACCCCTCCACCCACAGCATTTTCTTTAACACCTCCGATCAAAATTTAGAGATAACAATTTTATTCATCGTTGCTGAAGGTTTCGGAAATTATGTCTGTGAAGAAGACAACCCTCCCCCCCCCCTACAGCTCTCAGGGAAAGGATTGTAAGTTTTGCCCTTGGGGTATATAAGGTTCTAATAAAAAGGGTGGTCGTATATGCTTTGGAGGGGACTCATTGGATTGGTAATCATAAATTCGAGTGCCGTTTTTAAGTGTCAAAGTGATCAGAGCAAAGCGAACCCCTCCCTCCCACACACACAAATACGTCGTGTTTTCCTAAGATGTGTATAATAGATATTTTGAGACAGTCCTTTTATTCAAAATAGTCCAAATGTTATTCAACAAGGCTTTTGAGGTTGATACAAACCACCAGAGCCTGAGCCTGATATGTAAGTTATGCCACAGGGGCATTTGAGGTTCTTATGGAATAGATGGTTGTATAAGCTTTAGAGGTGGCTCATTAGGCTGAAATTGGAAGTTCTAGTTTCATTTTAAGAGTCAATAGAGATGGAGGTTAAGTAGCACCCCCCCCCCTTCCAACTACCCCTCTTTTCACCAAATGCATTTGACTGAAATTATGCGATGGCAATTATATTTAAAATAGTCCAAAAAATATATAACAATACTTCCAGGGTTGACACAACCCCCCAGAGCACTGGGGAAACGGTCTTAAGTTATACCCTGGGGGAATATAAGGTTTTTATGGAATGGGTGGTCGTATTACATTCAGATGGGTCTCATTTGATTTTAAGTTGGAAGTTATAGTGCCCTTTTTACGAGTCAAAAAGATTGGAGAGAAACCTCCCCTCCACACCCATCATTTCCCATAAAAAATATCCAAACCAAGTTTTCAGACATCATTATTTTTAGCAATGTTGAAAGGTTCAGTAATTATGCGTAGCAATAGTTGTAGTAGCAGTAGTAGCGTTAGTAGCAGTATGCAAATAGCACCCTTTTTCAACATCCCCTTCAACGCACGATGAAATTTTTAACTTAATAATTATTCCTTAATCCTTATTGTATTCCTTAAACTTAATACATTCAAAATTCTTTTAAATGTTTTCACTTTTATAACTTTAAGGAATCAAAAACTAATTAAGATTCTAAGGAATAAATATCAGCATATGTATATTAAACTGAGAACGCACATTCATTTGAATTTTTTCAGTAAAGTACAAATTAAATTCTGGCTTTTAGAAAGCTTAGGGGTTTTTACTCCACCTTATATTAATTTCTGATTGTTTTGAGCTTAACTCAGTTATTTATTTTAATTTCTGTTGGTTTTAGACTTTATTTATTTATTGATACTGATTTGTAGTAGTTGTACACTTGTTAGATTATTTGATTCCATTTTTGTTTATTGTTGGTTTAATGGAGTTCTTTACTTTTTTTTAAAAAAATTTATTTTGTGGAAATTTTTTTTTTAAATTACTATGTAGCAAAAAACAAATGTTATATAGGAAGACAAAATAAGATATTAGACAACAGTGGAAAAGACAAGTATAGCTAAAAGGGCTTATGTTTTTTAAAATACTTAAAGCGGCGTTCACATTCGTGTCTAGCTAGAATCCCATGTCTAGAAACGTGTCTAGCCAGACTTCATTGTCTAGGCAACGACCGTTCACAAGTAAAATTCGGTGCTTAGCTAGATATTCTAGACAAGGTGCTAGGCTAGACTTTGAGTTCTAGACTCTTGAACTCAATGTCTAGGATATTCATTTACAGCCAATCAGAATGTGTCAAGTTCCACTATTTTCATCAGTTTTGTTTACATTTTTAAACTAAAATTTAATTTTGTTTTCACATTAATTTTTTTTTATTCTAGGCAAATATGCAACACCAGACATAATAGTGAAGGACACTAAGGCAATTGTTTGGCTTATCTCATCCATTATCTTGTGACTGTAAAAATAAGGATTACAATTTTGAATGTTTTACCCGCATAACCTCTCTTGACTGGCTAGAAATGACAACTGCAATCTATTTGAAACTAAATTTGTAGTTTTAGCTAAGCATCGAATTTTACTTGTGAACGGTTGTTGCCTAGACATTGAAGTCTGGCTAGACACATGTCTACACATGGGATTCTAGCTAGACACGCATGTGAATATCACTTAAAGAAAATTTCTAAATTGCTAGATGTTTATCTAGTTAAGTAACTTGGCTACCTTACTAAATTTCAGCAGAAAGTTTTTAGATTTGGTGACAGTCTTCTCAATTTCCTCTTCTTAAATAAGCACTTGGCTATAATAACAACCTTTGTACTTCATTGCATTCATAAACTTTCGATTTATTCCTGTTTGACATTTTCATTCCTGATTTTTTCTTTATAGCGGGGAATTTCACTTATTCCTGGAATTTCTCTTATCTTGGAGTTTAGAATTTGGAAAAGCAACCTTTAAAGTAGCCTATACTATACTGCATACACAAAATGACCTCACCGGGGAAAACTTGCGGAAATATGTTGAAGCAGTGTCTTGCTCTGCACCTATCATCTATGCAATTTTCATTCCCGAGAATTTCATTCACCTAACCCAGCTAATTTTAAGGATAATTAGAAGCCCCTCGACTAAAAGTTTTGTAGTATTTATGCTTGTTTTGGGATAGTTTTCACGATTTCTTTTGCCATTTTCTAATAGAGAACAAAGGATCACTTTAAGGGATCAAACTGAAATTTGCACGGGAAGTGATTTGTAGATTTCCAAGGGGATAGGAACATGCATCCAGCAGTGTGTTCAGCTTCTACGTAGCTAAGTAATAAATAAAACTCAAAATTTATGAAATTAAAGGTTAAAATGTATTGTAGGGTAAAAATAAGATAGAAAAAAGAAATTTATCATTTGATTCTTCATTCAGTGCGTTTCTCAAGTATAGTACTTGCTGCTTTCACAACTGTATCTCAGCCCCCCTCCCCCTAATGGGACCAAATATATCTCAAGGCTAAGGCAAAAGGATAACTGATTTCGTTCGTTTGTCCATTATCATTATGGTAGTACTCTAGTCTGTTTCTTCTTCTTAAGGAAACAGTATAAAAAGAAAAGAGTGGTAACATTTACCTCCCCAACCAATAATGCTTCCAAACCCAATGGTGACTAGACTGACTACCAAGACAATATGCTCTACCTCCTAATTGTGCCAAATATACTCATAAATGATTTGTTTATCCATTGTTTTTCAATGCTTGAATTGTTGCATCCCTTTGTTAGCAGGCATTTTGATTCCTAAACTAGTGAATGACATTACCTAATTGCAAAAGAAAGAGATGAGTTAGATACACACGGTAAAACCAAATGGTTAGATAAAAAACGGTAAAAACATGGATAGAAATGGAAGAAAGCATGGTAATCTGATTAAAAGGAAGTTTCTGCATATAATAAAGCAAAAATCATAGGAATAATTCTGTATCTGTTAGCTTCAGTAATGGCAGTCAGTTAATTATCCATAGCATCCAAGAAGATGCATCACAATCTATTGAGCCAGTCTCTGTCCTCTAATTAAATAAAAAAAAAAAAAAGGTTTTTTAACTGAAAGCAAGGAGCGATATTAAAACTTAAACGAACAGAAATTATTCCGTATATAAAAGGGGCTTTCCCCTCCTCAACGCCTCGCTCTTTACGCTTAAGTTTTTTATTGTTTAAAACAAATAGAGTTGTGAGAAAGTCAAACTTTAGCGTAAAGAGCAAGGCGTTGAGGAGGGGAAAGCCCCTTTCATATACGGAATAATTTCTGCTCGTTTTAAGTTTTAATTTTGCTCCTTACTTTCAGTTAAAAAAACTTGTTTTTTTTTATTTAATTTTTGAACGTTTTTGAATAAATGCAGGTTTTGATCTTGGCTCACAGTAGATGAATAATTAAAACAAAATTTTCATATCAATTTACTTTTGTTTGGTTAAATGGCTTTCTCGAAACTTGTTTCATATTATTTACGAACGTTTTTATTAGTAATAAATATACGTAACTTAACAATTAACTTACGTGACGAACTTCTATATTCATATATTTTAATACATATATTAGGGGGTTCGCCCCCTAGTAAATACCTTGCTCTTTAAGCGAAAGTTCAAATTTTGTTCCAATTCTTTAAAAATGACCGCTTAATCACAAAGGCCGTTAATTAGAATAAATAGCTCTTATGAAAGTACTAAAAAATCTCTGGCTTAAAGAGTGAGGTATTGACTAGGGGGTGAACCCAATCATATATGTAATATTTTCTGTTCGTTTAAAGTTTTGATGTTGCTGCTGTTGAAGTTGAAAAACTTGCTTTTTTATATTTAATTTCTGATCTTTTTTTAAATAATACTGGGAAGTCCGGCGTCCCCTTCATAGCAATGTCCCTTCCCCCATGAAAATTTCCTTCATGGAAACATCCTCCTACATAACCCCCGGCCCCAGGCACGTACGCAGGAATTTGTTTCGGGGGGGCCCAATTTGTTTCGGGGGGGGGGGGCAAATCCTTCAAACCCATTATTCTGTGAGAAAAATCAGAAAATTATGGGAAAATGAAAAAAATCGTGAGATTACGGGGGGGGGGGGCAGGCCCGGAGGCCCTCCCCCCTGCGTACGTCCCTTCCCGACCCCCCCCCCCCCCCCCACTACCAGGAAAAATCTCTCCTGAAAACGTCTGTACTGTATACTTCCCAATAACCAATACTATATGTTAACAATGGGTAAAGTTCATAAATTTTAGCCCTCCTCCCGGGAACTTCGGGGGATTAAGTCATCTAAAAAGACATACTTATAATATTTTCGAACATGCTGAACAAAATGGCTATCTCAAAATTTTGATCAGGTGACTTTGGGAAAACAATGAGCATGGGAGGGGGCCTAGTTGCCCTACATTTTTTTTGTCATTTAAAAAGGGCACTAGAACTTTTAATTTCCATTCCAATGAGCCCTCCCACGATATTCTAGGACCACTGGGTCGATACGATCACCCCTGGGAAAAAAAATAAATAAAAATAAACACGCACCCGTGATCTTTCTTCTGGC
>CM051270.1:12791896-13064396 GCA_027921565.1 Artemia sinica | reverse complement strand
TCGCATTTCAACGAAAGAAATCCAAAATGAACTTTGAAAAATCAAGGGAATGTAACTGTGACATGGTAAACCACGACAAAACACTACTGAAATAATCTCACTCTTGCATTTCAATGAAAGAAATTCAAAATGAACTTTGAAAAATCAAGAGAATGTAACTGTGACAAGGTAAACCACGACAAAACACTACTGAAATACTCCAACTCTTGCATTTCAATGAAAGAAATCCTAAATAAACTTGGAAAAATCAAGAAATTGTAAGTGTGACAAGATAAACCACAACAAAACACTACTGAAATATTCAAACTCTTGCATTTCAATGAAAGAAATCCAAAATGAACTTTGAAAAATCAAGAGACTGTAACTGTGACAAGGTAAACCACGACAAAACACTACTGAAATATTCCAACTCTTGCATTTTAATGAAAGAAATTCAAAATGAACTTTGAAAAATCAAGAGAATGTAACTGTGACAAGGTAAACCACTCCAAAACACTACTAAAATATTCCAACTCTTGCATTTCAATGAAAGAAATCAAGAGAATGTAACTGTGACAAGGTAAACCACGATAAAACACTACTGAAATAATTCAACTCTTGCATTTAAACGAGATAAATCCAAAATGAACTTTGAAAAATCAAGAGAATGTAACTGTGACAAGGTAAACTACGACAAAATACTACTGAAATATTCCAACTCTTGCCTTTCAATGAAAGAAATCCAAAATGAACTTTGAAAAATCAAGAAAATGTAAGCGTGACAAGGTAAACCACAACAAAACACTACTGAAATATTCCAACTCTTGCATTTCAATGAAAGAAATTAAAAATGGACTTTGAAAAACCTAGAGAATGTAAGTGTGACAAGGTAAACCACGACAAAACACTACTGAAATATTCCAACTCTTGCATTTCAATGAAAACAATCCAAAATGAACTTTGAAAAATCATGAGAATGTAAGTGTGACAAGGTAAACCACAACAAAACACTACTAAAATATTCCAACTCTTGCATTTCAATGAAAGAAATCCAAAATGAACTTTGAAAAATCAAGGGAATGTAACTGTGTCATGGTAAACCATGACAAAACACTACTGAAATAATCCCAATCTTGCATTTCAATGAAAGAAATTCAAAATGAACTTTGAAAAATCATGAGAATGTAAGTGTGATAAGGTAAACCACAACAAAACACTACTAAAATATTCCAACTCTTGCATTTCAATGAAAGAAATCCAAAATGAACTTTGAAAAATCAAAGGAATGTAACTGTGACAAAGTAAACCACGACAAAACGCTACTGAAATATTCCAACTCTTGCATTTCAACGAAAGAAAACCGAAATGAACTTTAAAAAATCAAGAGAATGTAACTGTGACAAGGTAAACCACGACAAAACACTACTGAAATATTCCAACTCTTGCATTTCAACGAAAGAAATTCAAAATTAACTTTGAAAAATCATGAAAATGTAACTCTGACAAGGTAAACCACAACAAAACACTACTGAAATATTCCAACTATTGCATTTCAACGAAAGAAATTCAAAATTAACTTTGAAAAATCATGAAAATGTAACTCTGACAAGGTAAAGCACGACAAAACACTACTGAAATATTCCAACTCTTGCATTTCAATAAAATAAATTCAAAATGAACTTTGAAAAATCAAGAGAATGTAACTGTGATAAGGTAAACCACAACAAAACACTACTGAAATATTCCAACTCTTGCATTTCAACGATAGAAATTCAACCTGAATTTTGAAAAATTAAGAGAATGTAACTGTGACAAGGTAAACCATGACAAAACACTACTGAAATATTCCAACTCTTGCATTTCAACGAGATAAATCCAAAATGAACTTTAAAAAATCAAGAGAATGTAACTGTGACAAGGTAAACCACGACAAAACACTACTGAAATATTCCAACTCTTGCATTTCAATGAAAGAAATCCAAAATAAACTTGGAAAAATCAAGAAATTGTAAGTGTGACATGGTAAACCACAACAAAACACTACTGAAATATTCCAACTCTTGCATTTCAATGAAAGAAATCCAAAATGAACTTTGAAAAATCAAGAGAATGTAACTGTGACAAGGTAAACCACGACAAAACACTACTGAAATATTCCAACTCTTGCATTTCAATGAAATAAATCCAAAATGAACTTTGAAAAATCATGAGAATGTAAGTATGACAAGGTAAACCACTCCAAAACACTACTAAAATATTCCAACTCTTGCATTTCAATGAAAGAAATCCAAAATGAACTTTGAAAAATCAAGGGAATGTAACTGTGACATGGTAAACCACGACAAAACACTACTGAAATAATCCCACTCTTGCATTTCAATGAAAGAAATTCGAAATGAACTTTAAAAAATCAAGAGAATGTAACTGTGACACGGTAAATCACGATAAAACACTACTAAAATATTCCAACTCTTTTATTTCAATGACAGAAATTCGAAATGAACTTTGAAAAATCAAGAGAATGTAACTGTGACAAGGTAAACCACGACAAAACACTACTGAAATATTCCAACTCTTGCATTTCAATGAAAGAAATTCAAAATGAACTTTGAAAAATCAAGACAATGTAACTCTGACAAGGTAAACCACAACAAAACACAACTGAAATAATCCAACTCTTGCTTTTCAACAAAAGAAATTCAAAATGAACTTTGAAAAATCAAGAAAATGTAACTCTGACAAGGTAAACCACGACAAAACACTACTGAAATATTCCAACTCTTGCATTTCAATGAAAGAAATTCAAATGAACTTTGAAAAATCAAGAAAATGTAACTGTGATAAGGTAAACCACGCCAAAACGCTACTGAAATATTCCAGCTCTTGCATTTAAACGATAGAAATTCAAAATGAATTTGAAAAATTAAGAGAATGTAACTGTGACAAGGTAAACCATGACAAAACACTACTGAAATACTCCAGCTCTTGCATTTCAACGATAGAAATTCAAAATGAATTTGAAAAATCAAGGGAATGTAACTGTGACACTGTAAACCACATCAAAACACTACTGAAATAATCCCACTCTTGCATTTCAATGAAAGAAATTCAAAATGAACTTTGAAAAATCAAGGGAATGTAACTGTGACACTGTAAACCACGACAAAACGCTAGTAAAATATTCCAACTCGTGCATTTCAACGAAAGAAATCCAAAATGATCTTTGAAAAGCAAGAAAATGTAACTGTGACAAGGTAAACCACAACCAAACACTACTGAAATATTCCAACTCTTGCATTTCAACGAAGGAAATTCAAAATGAACTTTGAAAAATCAAGAGAATGTAACTGTGACAAGGTAAACCATGACAAAACGCTACTGAAATATTCCAACTCTTGCATTTCAACGAAAGAAATCCAAAATGAACTTTGAAAAATCAAGAGAATGTAACTATGATAAGGTAAACCACGACAAAACACTACTGAAATATTCCAACTCTTGCATTTCAATGAAAGAAATTCAAAATGAACTTTGAAAAATCAAGAGAATGTAACTGTGACACTGTAAACCACATCAAAACACTACTGAAATAATCCAAATCTTGCTTTTCAACAAAAGAAATTCAAAATGAACTTAGAAAAATCAAGAAAATGTAACTCTGACAAGGTAAACCACGACAAAACACTACTGAAATATTCTAACTCTTGCATTTCCATAAAAGAAATTCAAATGAACTTTGAAAAATCAAGAAAATGTAACTGTGATAAGGTAAACCACGCCAAAACGCTACTGAAATATTCCAGCTCTTGCATTTAAACGATAGAAATTCAAAATGAATTTGAAAAATTAAGAGAATGTAACTGTGACAAGGTAAACCATGACAAAACACTACTGAAATACTCCAGCTCTTGCATTTCAACGATAGAAATTCAAAATGAATTTGAAAAATCAAGGAATGTAACTGTGACACTGTAAACCACATCAAAACACTACTGAAATAATCCCACTCTTGCATTTCAATGAAAGAAATTCAAAATGAACTTTGAAAAATCAAGGGAATGTAACTGTGACACTGTAAACCACGACAAAACGCTAGTAAAATATTCCAACTCGTGCATTTCAACGAAAGAAATCCAAAATGATCATTGAAAATCAAAAGAATGTAAGTGTGGTAAGGTAAACCACGACAAAACACACTGAAATATTCCAATTCTTGCATTTCAATGAAAGAAATCCAAAATGAACTTTGAAAAATCAAGAAAATGTAACTGTGACAAGGTAAACCACAACCAAACACTACTGAAATATTCCAACGCTTGCATTTCAACGAAGGAAATTCAAAATGAACTTTGAAAAATCAAGAAAATGTAACTGTGACAAGGTAAACCATGACAAAACACTACTGAAATAATCCCACTCTTGCATTTCAATGAAAGAAATTCAAATGAACTTTGAAAAATCAAGGGAATGTAACTGTGACAAGGTAAACCATGACAAAACGCTACTGAAATATTCCAACTCTTGCATTTCAACGAAAGAAATCCAAAATGAACTTTAAAAATCAAGAGAATGTAACTGTGATAAGGTAAACCACGACAAAACACTACTGAAATATTCCAACTCTTGCATTTCAATGAAAGAAATTCAAAATGAACTTTGAAAAATCAAGAGAATGTAACTGTGACACGGTAAACCACATCAAAACACTACTGAAATATTCCAACTCTTGCTTTTCAACAAAGGAAATTCAAAATGAACTTTGAAAAATCAAGAGAATGTAACTGTGACAAGGTAAACCACAACCAAACACTACTGAAATAATCCAACTCTTGCATTTCAACGAAAGAAATTCAAAATGAACTTTGAAAAATCAAGGGAATGTAGCTGTGACATGGCAAACCACGACAAAACGCTACTGAAATATTCCAACTCTTGCATTTCAATGAAAGAAATCCAAAATGAACTTTGAAAAATCAAGAGAATGTAACTGTGACACTGTAAACCACATCAAAACACTACTGAAATATTCCAACTCTTGCATTTTAATGAAAGAAATTCAAAATGAACATTGAAAAATCAAGAGAATGTAACTGTGACACTGTAAACCACATCAAAACACTACTGAAATATTCCAACTCGTGCATTTCAATGAAAGAAATCCAAAATGAACTTTGAAAAATCAAGAGAATGTAACTGTGACAAGGTAAACCACAACAAAACACTACTGAAATATTCCAACTCTTGCATTTCAACGAAGGAAATCGAAAATGAACTTTGAAAAATCAAGGGAATGTAACTGTGACATGGTAAACCACGACAAAACACTACTGAAATAATCTCAACTCTTGCATTTCAATGAAGGAAACTCAAAATGAACTTTGAAAAATCAAGAGAATGTAACTGTGACAAGGTAAACCACGACAAAACACTACTGAAATATTCCAACTCTTGCATTTCAACGAAAGAAATCCAAAATGAACTTTGAAAAATCAAGAGAATGTAACTGTGACAAGGTAAGCCACGACAAAACACTACTGAAATATTCCAACTCTTGCATTTTAATGAAAGAAATTCAAAATGAACTTTGAAAAATCAAGAGAATGTAACTGTAACACTGTAAATCACATCAAAACACTACTGAAATATTCCAACTTTTGCATTTCAATGAAGGAAATTCAAAATGAACTTTGAAAAATCAAGAAAATGTAACTGTGACAAGGTAAACCACAACCAAACACTACTGAAATATTCCAACTCTTGCATTTCAACGAAAGAAATTCAAAATGAACTTTGAAAAATCAGGCCTTTGGGGCACCGGTGGCCCTTTGGGGGGGGCCCTTTGGGAGCCCGGGGGAACCTTTGGGGACCGGGGGCTTCCTTCGGGTTGGGATATGGGGATCGGAGCCCTTTGGGTCGGGGTAGGGGGATCGGGCCCTTTGGGGTCGGGGTAGAGGACCTCACAACACTGTTCAAATACAACTTGTGTATTATAACGACCACCCTCAAATTCTCTTCTAAAGCATCTTCTAAAATCATCTTTTAAAATGTCTCTAACTGTTTCGCCGAAATAATCCCCTAAAATGCCTAAAACGGTTTCGCCCAAATAATCCCTAAACGTAATTTCAGCGAAATCCTTTTGTTTTTTGGCATCCCATGTGCTCTCACATTTGAAATTACTAAAAAACCCTTTCGCGCGCTAATCACTTCATCGCTAAGATCAAAACATTCACCCGGAAACAATTCTCTTGGTAGAACTCCAAAGACATTAATAGACATTCGCTCGGAAACAATTCTCTTTGGAAACAACAAATTAATTCCCCTTTCGTGAATCAATAATTCTCCTTAGAAACAACAAATTAATTCCCCTTTCGTGACAAATCAATCAATCATGACATCATCTGTCAGTTATTTATAAACTTTGCCCCGGAAACAATTCTGGTCGAACTCCAATGATATTAATAAACTTCATCCCGGAAACCATTCTGCCAGGTGATATTAGACTCAATAATCCAGAAAACATCCATCAAAGTGAGAAAGTTCCTGTTTTTCCATTCTCACTGACAAAAACCATAAACCACGTGGTTCGTACGGGATCTCCTGAGGCCTTTCTACTCACATGTAATTGCATGTTTGTTTTTTTGGTGAGACCTGGAAAATATTACTTATTTTGAGTTATTTGACAGGGACAGACGAATTACTGCTGACTTATACAGTGCAACTGTGTCACTTGGTTACTGTGCCATTTGGTTGTAGCAGTGTTAGCTGACTTGTTTTGGCGATTGAACTAAGATTAAAGTAAAAAGGAATAATAAAAAGCCTGATGTCTGCTTGAATAAAATCTTGAACGTGATTGCTGGTTAAAAAAAACGAACGTAAACTAAGCAATTAGTAGCATTTACATCTTTGTAAAAAAAAATATATGTATATGATTTAATATTATATTACAAATAAACATAAATTTTGTTTTCATCGAATTGACGGTAAATATTTAGAAAAAATAAAGATCTTAAGTGTCATAATTGTTACTATATTTGTTGTATATACATAGCAAAACCAAAATGTTTGGTACTTTTTGTGTTTAAAAGTAAAGAAGACTAATAAAATAAGTAAAATGGGAAGCTATCTCATTATATGCGAGAATTTCTAGCCTTGAAAGGAATAGATTCACATCTATTAATAAGCGAATTTCTACAGGCCATTATCGAGTTGATCCTATTGTTGATGAAAATACCTCTAGCCTTAGATAAGTTTTATAATTATGTATTCCTTTTTTAGAATATTTATATAAATTCACCACTTAATGATTATTCATCCTAGTTACACATGATACCATTCTTTCTTCTGAAATATTCTTCCCTTAACTGAGAAACTCCTAAAAAAAAAAACAAAAAAACAATTAAATCATTCGTTTCCGCTTGTATTTGACTAGAGCAGGTAACTATTCCCATATTTTACCCTGAAGTTCTCTTCCTATAAATAGCACTAAGCTCTTACGTAGAAATGAGAAGAAAAAATTGTACAAGAATAAAGTTCTAACGTTTTAAAAAGAATAGTTTCCACATATATTTATTTAATAGTGAATTTATTTTAATAGGAAGAAAATTTTTTGATTCAACAAAATTTCATCCTTATTTATTATAAAACGCATACGAAAATCCCAAATTTGACTGCAGAATACAAAACTATTTTAGTGTCCCTTTTTTGCGATAATAATGAACTTGAACTGAAAATGAATAGTGGCAGAATTCCCTTGGAAGGAAATCTAAATTTTATAGCTTAATAAAAAGCCGCAACTGGCCTTTTCCTTGAGGTTTTAATATAACATAATGATTTCGCACAGTGTTGACATTATTTTTCTTGAAGCCTAAACGGTAAGGGTAAAGTATGGTGAAAATAAATAGTGGCTAAAAAGTAAGATGCTAAAACATTCAGTATGGTGCTTAAGAAATACTAAAATTGATTCTCTACTCAACTTAACTTGTTGAAGAAATGTAGACGAATCTTTTGTTGAAAAACTCCCATCCTTGCAATTACAAAAATCTAAATTTTACAGAAAAATGAAAATCATTCTAATGTACCTTTCTCGATGCCTAAATGATGAGCATGGAATAAGCTGAAAAAGAAATAGCGGCAAAAAAGTAAGATGTCAAAATGTACAACATAGTGCTTAAGAAATAGGGATTTTTTTTCCCTGTTCTAACTTATGTAACTGAAAGCATATAAATAAATTTTGGAATTACAGAACTTCCAATCATTACGATAAAGGAAAATACGAAAAGCTAAATTCATAGCAGAATAAAAGTCATTTTAATAGCCTTTTTCTTGAAATTTCTTGAGATTATAGTGAAGCTAATAATTGGTTTTAATTAGTGTTGACATTATTTTTCTTGCTGGCTAAACGGTAAACGTTAAATAATCTGAAAATAAATAATAGAAAAAAATAAAGTGTCAATGAATATAGGGCGGAGCTTAAAAAGTGCTGAATTTTTTCTAAAAGCAGCGTAACAACTTGAAGAAATTTAGATAAGTTGATCCAAATAATCAGTTCAGTAGACGATGTGACACAAGAATCAAGATAAGTATTTTTGGCCATTATCGAGAAGATCGACGATGCTATGTGATTCTGAATAGGATTCTTAAGCATCTAAAAAGTAAAAAATGTAACGTACTTTGTAAACTTCCAATGAAACCTCTCCAGCATTGCCAACGCTCTGAAATAAATTGTAACAGTTTTCTGGCTGAAATTGTACCATACAAGGTTAATTTTTACCATCTTAACCACAGGTTAAAATTTGCCGAAGAAAAAGAAATTTTAATAATCTGAAACTTGAACAGATATCCGTTTCAGAAATGGGCAAATAAAACCACAATTTACTGAAAAATTTGTATCATACCAAAAATTTCCAAATGTACCAGATAGTACAAGATCCTGTATATTGCGCCAAAATTGGTACAGTTATATCGTGTTGGCAGCGCTGAAACACTCCCAGAAGTTCTCATTCAAGAAGTAAAATTTTTCTTCCGTTATTTGCAATCCCAGTATCGAACTATTCAAAACAATGTTTTGTATGTGTTTGGATGTTTCTCTTTAATTCTTAATTCTTTAATATTATTTTTTTCTTAAGTCTGATTGCAGTCGCTTCTCAAACACCCTGCTTTATGCCTAGGTCATTGCTAATAAGGGAGGATTCTTCAAAAAGTATTTTGTTGCTGGGGTTTTCAAATACATGGCTGCTTAAAAGCAGAATCATAGGCAGCGCAACAGTGCTGCCTAAGTAAAGAACGATGTTGGCACAATGTATTATTTTTGGGGGGTTTCTGGGTCTTAAACCAGGGCACTTCGTATCGAAGGAGTTGTCGTAGAAACTTGGAAAATGGCTCATTCGATTGGAAATTGAAGTGACTTGTGCCCTTTTTAATAGTTGAAAGTGATTGGAAGGCAACTAATACCCCTTCCACGCCCACCATTTCCCCGACCATATCAAATCAAAATTTTGAGATTGCCATTTTGTTCAGCGTAATTGATTTCCAAATAGAAACTATGTTTCTGAGCAGGAAACCCCCCCCACAGTCCTTAGGGCAAGGGTTTTAAGCTATGCCCTGGGAGTATATAAGGTTTTTTTTTTTATAGAAAGCGTTGTCGTAGTCAAAAGTAATTTGAGGGCAACGAATCCCCCTCTCATGCCTACCTTTTCCCCAAACACATCCAATCAAAATTTTTAGATAGCCATTTTGTTCAACGTAATTAAAAGTTTTAGAAATCAGGTGTTTGAGGATGATAACACACTCAGAGTCCTCGGGGCAAGGGTTGTAAGTTATGCTCTGGGGGCATATAAGGTTTTTATAGACAGTGATGCTGTAGAAATTTCAAAAAGGGCTCATTCGATTAGAAATTAGAAGGGCCTGTGCCCTTTTGAATAGTCGAGAATGATTGGAGGATAACTAACACTCCTCTCACACCCACCATTTCCCCAAACAAATCCAATCAAAACTTTGAGATAGCCCTTTTGTTCGACGTAGTTAAAAAGCCTGGAAATTATGTTTCTGAGGATGACACTCCCCCCCCCCAGCCCTCAGGGCAAGGGTTGTAAGTTATGCCCTGGGGGCATATAAGGTTTTTTATAGAAACCGTTGTCGTATAAACTTCAAAAAGGAATCATTCGATTGGAAATTGAAACGACTAGTGCCCTTTTTATTAGTCGAAAGTGATTGGATGGCAAGTAACCCCCCTCTCACGCCCACCATTTCCCCAAACATATCGAATCAAAATTTTGCGATAGCCATTTTGTTTAACGTCGTTGAAAGTTCTGGAAATTAGGTCTTTTAAGATGACAACCCCCTCACAGTCCTCAGGGTAAGGCTTGTAAATTATGCCTTGGGGGCATATAAGGTGTTTATAGAAAGCGTTGCAGAAACTCAAAAAGGGCTCATTCGATTGGAAATTGAAAGGGCAGTGTCCTTTTTAATAGTCGAAAGTGATTGGAAGGCTTGACATTTTAATAGTAAAGATTTATGTGGGTACAATGTATTATTCTTTTTTTTTGTTAAGACCAGGGCACTTTGTATCAAAGGATTGTCTTAGGAACTTCTAAAAAGACTCATTCGATTGAAATTTCAATGCCCTTTTTAATATTAGAAAGTAATTGGAGGGCAAATAGTCCCCCTCCCATGCCCATCCTCCCATTTACCCATTATGTTTAAAAACTAAATGTTGCCTTAAGTTTAAATCAAAATGCACTGTGTTAATGCTAATTCTCAATAAGGCATCTCAGCAGTATCCCAAGAACGACTGAGGGTATAATGCTCCAACTTTCGGGGCTACCTCTGCTCTTAAAATTTAGACAAATCAAATAGCGCAAGTGTATCCAAGCTATCAAAGAAAGTAAACAGATTTTATTTTGCGAATGGTATCAAGTTTTCTATTTCAGGTCAACTAGAGGAGGTATGAAACTAAATTAAACACTACTATTTGTGTCCAGATTTTTAAAAGGGTGTATGTTGTTAAAAATTGCTGAAAATTCTTCTTCCACAAAGTGAGTTTTTCAAAGAAAAGTAAAGAACTCCATTAAACCAAAAATGAGCAAAAATCAAATCAAATAATCCACCAAGCGTGAAACTACTACAAATCAGCATCGATAAATAAATGAAACCCAAAACGAACAGAAATTACAATAAATAACCGAGTCAAACTCAAAACGAGCAGAAATTAACATAAGTTGGGCTCAAAACCCCTGTGCCTTCCCAAAGCCTGAACATAGTTTGCACTTTACTGAAAAAAAAAATACAAATGAATGTACATTTTCAGTTTAAAATACATTTACTGATATTTAGTAATCAAAATGTTAATATTATTTGATTTTTTAAAGTAATAAAAGTAAAAACATTTATATTTTTTTCCGTAAAGTGCAAATTTTGTTATGGCCTTGGGAAGGCATCGAGGTTTTGAGGCCTACTCATGTTAATTTCTGCTCGTTTTCAGTTTGACTTGGTATAGCGTATAAGAAGTGGACAGAGAAGTGAATCAGACAAGCGACAGCACCTCAATGAGAAAGCAAGAATGGTAGAAGAAGCAGCCCGACGTAGTGAGACGAGAGGTGTGTACCACCTAACTAAAGAAATCGTTGGGAAGACCAACGTACAAGATGGACCAGTAAAAGAGGAAAACTTAAGAATGCTAACCGGTCCAGATGACCAGAAAAATAGATGGGTGGATTACTTTGAAAGCCTTCTCAACCGCCCGTCCCCTTCTGTTCCACAAGATATTCCGGACAGCCCACTTTTGGATCTACTCATTAATGAAGACGAGACAACGGCGGATGAGATCCTTTCAGCCTCGAATAAGCTGAAGAATGGAAAATCTCTGGGTAGTGACCGTATATCTGGAAAAATGGTCAAGTCATCGATCCGCAGGTCCCTTTCGGTGTGGCATGTCTTCTTTTCCCTCCTCTGGCAAAAAAAAAGTCCCCAAAGACTGGAGACCAGGAACCATTATTAAATTGTTCAAAAAAAGGAGACGTGACAGCCTGTGGCAATTACAGAGGCGTCAACCTCCTCTCAATACCCGGAAAACTCGTCTGCATAATCATCCTGACAAGACTTCAAGCTGCCTTAGACCCGCATTTACGCGAGGAGCAACATGGTTTCTCACCAAAAAGATCTTGCGCCGATCTGATATTCACACTGCGCACCATGCTTGAAGAATCAAACGAGCTGAGACAACTTCTATATCTATTTTCATCGACTTTGAAAAAGAGTGTTCGACCCAATTGACTGCACAATACTATGGAGGATCCTGATCTTCTACGATATTCCTGAAAAGCTGATTCGCCTTATCATAGCAATGTACCAAGACACGGAATGCTGCGTGAGAACCTCCGAAGGAAATACGAGATATTTCAAAGCGATGACAGGTGTCAAACAAGGATGCTTATTGTCTCCATTTCTCTTTATTCTCAAAGTGGACTACATATTCAGGCAAATTGATGGATTCGGGAACGAAATTGCAGGAAGACTATTCTAAGATCTCGACTTTGCAGACGATGTTAGATTGATGGAGAAAGACAAAAGCAAACTTCAAGACTATTTATGCAAGTTAGCCGAAATAGCCGATCTGTTAGGGTTACATATCAACACCCCCAAAACCAAAGCGATGTCAACCACTACCTCACTGATTAATATCCACTTGGGGACTGAAAGCATAGAGCAAGTCACAGACTTCTGATATCATGGTAGCACCGTCTCGTTTAGTGGTGATTCCAAAAAAGAGCTGAGAACACGAATAGCCATGGCAAGCTCGGCATTTAAATCAGCAAAGTACTCGCTTCAGCTAAAACTTCACCTTTTCAGAAGCAAAGTCCTTTCGATCTTGACGTGCGCGATGGAATGTTTAAAACTCACAGCTGAGCAGGAAAAACGACTCACTGCATATGAAAAAAACTGTCTTCGACGTATCCTTAACATTGACTGGAAGGATAGGATAACAAATTTGGAAATTTGCCACTACACAAACCAGCCTGATGTCACTGATGTAGTGAGGCAACGAAGATGGTGCTATCTTTGCCATGTTATCCGTATGCCAGGATTGGGACTGCCGAATATGCTTCTCCAGTGGCAAACCATACGACAAAAGTTGACGAGGAAGGCTCAAAACCACGCTTCGCAGGACATATGAGCGGGACAGGAGAGCCCTTCATGCATCCTTAATCCCAGAGTGGGAGGACATCTACGCCACAGCTCATTTGCAGGATGATTGGAGGCTGTTAACGGACGCCCTGTTTGTCACTGGAGGTTCAGGTGGAGCTAAGGTCTAAGGTAAGGCCTTGTTTCACCTCACTTTATTTATCAGTCCTGGTTAAACTTCGCTGAAGTTAAGATGCTTGGATTGTTTAAAATTTTTTTTTTTAGTTTTAATGGTCGTATGTTATTGTAAGTCTCTTTTCTTTTATATATTCATGTTTTGCTGAGGACGGCCCTTGGACACAGGGCCGAAATATTCATTTAAATCAGAATTCTACTGTCTTGCGAAAAGAATTCCCTATTGTTCTTCTGGTTTTTGATGTTTAAGATGTATTACTCAGAAATATTACTAGCTGGATAATATGATAGTATCCATGGTAAGATGAAATACTATGCCTGATCTTGATTGAAGGTTCTGTTGCAGGATTTTATCAAAAAGACATCGACTTGAATCTTTGATTCCTTTTCGAGAGTCGGAATCCAGCATTGTTAAGAAAGTTGTTTTCAGATTTGAGAGCGATCTTCGAAAAATTGAAAAAGGAATGAAGAAAATGCCTGGAAAGCCAGCCAAGTTCACAAAGCATGCAGGTAAGCTCGAAGAGATTGGATCAATTCGAGAAGGAATTAATAACTTCAAATTTCTTATTATCCTTTGCGTTCCAAAATATCTGATAATTTAAAAATGGTGCAAAAAGAATTAAAATTATTGACGTCTTTTAATTATTATGAGTAAATAGGGAGTAAAATTTGTAGTTTCCAGCAATTTTAGGGTGAAGGTACTGACAAATAATTATACTGAACGAAAAACAACGTTTTGGTGACGGTTTGGGACTGACTCTACGCTGTTCAGATTACCCCCGGAAGATATTTTTTGCAGTGATCTAGAGATTGTCGTGGAGAGGCACTGTTTTTAACTTTAGTAACAGCCCACATGTGCCAGAAATATGTGCCAGCAATGGCGCAGCAACGCCCTATGTGCCAGCAATGGCTCTGGAGGATCCCTTAATTAGTAGTTAGTTAGCCAGCCCGCATGGAAAGACTTAAAATAGAACTAAAGCTATTAAACTAACCTTACATCTAACTATAAAGTTGGACTATATCTAGTTAAATATCACTAAACACCTAAACATGAGCACTATGTCTAACTATATTCGACTAAATTTATATCTAATTTTAAATTTATGCCTAAGATATAGTTAAAATTAATAAGATATCTTTACAAATAACTGTTCCATATGTTAAAACTAATAAGCGTTCAAAATGAAGTGGAAAGTGTGGTTTATTCGTGAATTTTCCTTGATAGACGTGGAGAGGGGGGGGGGGGTTTAGTATTCTAAAATAATAGAAAATCGGTAAATTTTCTGAAAATAACGGAAACTAAGGGGAAATTCTAAACTTTCTTAGGTCTGAGGGATTGCTGGGTACGGTAAGAGTGACGAGGGCCCATGTACATGTGCCTCTCTCGGTTCTCCTCCAAGCGCAAACCCTGGGTATAAAAACGTCTATATATTTCTAAAGTTATATCCACCTCATTTATTATAATCCCATTTGTTTAGTTACTTAAAATTTTTTATGAAGGGTCCTCTCGTATACCACCACACTTTGTAAGGATCTAGCTTTTTTGCTAATATCAAGGGTGAAAAGAATGGGAAATGCAAAAAGAAAAAGCTGGATACTAAACCTTAGTTTTGAATAACAGATTCAGATTATTCCGTTCTTTTTCTGACATATAGTTTTTGATTTAACACACATGGCATCGATAAATATCCAGAATAGGGTAGTTTATAAGTTTAAAAACCGCCTGAAACACTAAGAAAGAAAAGAAGAAGTGCCAAGCGGAAGAGAAATCACCAAGGCAAATTAAAGAATTTTGTTCAGGTCAGTCAAATCAAAAACAAATGACTAATATGACTTCAGAATATTAACACAAACATTAAATCTCGCATCTCGTTGTTTGTAATTTCATATACAAGGGGCTCTCTAAAAAAAAGAAAAAAATCTTCCCCTTTATAAAAAAAATCTCAAATTTGCAAAAATTTTGACTCACTAAGCTGATTTATTGCTTGTATTTTACCGGCAGACAATTTTACAGAATGTTTGGGCCTACTTTTACTGCTTTGTAGCTCAGTAGCCAGCGAGAGCCGAATATGTGCCCATTTCCCCACAATCATAATTATCATATATTTTCACACTCTTTTCTTGTTTACTGTTTATTTTCTTATATTTATTTAGAACATTAATGTTTTAATTTTCCTCTCTTAATATTAGGCAAAATATGTTGGCTAATGCATTTAATTCGAACGTTAGATGAAGATTCGATAGCGCTATCCAAGAACTTTTTGGATGACATTCCTGAAGTTGACGCTGCATTGAAGAAGGCAAAAGCGTTACGGGGCAAACTAATTGATGCTATGGATGGATTGACGCTCAATTGGTATCCTCTAAAGGTTTGTAATATTGACCTATTTCAATAAAAACGACAATAATTCTTAATGCTAAATCTAAATGTTGAAACAAAAATAACAAAAAATTAGGGTGTATTATTTACACTTCTTTTCGTTTAAACCATTTACCTTTCTTATATACGTATTTGAGGCAGAGGCTTCGCATATTGGGATTTGGATTCGTCCTCTCCCACAGTGTGTTTGCCAAGTCAGTAGACAAAGTCCAGTTAAGGCTTCGCATGTTGGGATTTAGATCCGTCCCCTCCCACAGTGTGTTTGACCAGTCAGTAGACAAAGTCCAGTTAAGGCTTCACATATGGGGATTCGGAAACGTCCCCTCCCACAGTGTGTTTGCCCAGGCAGTAGATAAAGTCCAGTTAAGGCTTCGCATATGGGGATTCGGAAACGTCCCCTCCCAAAGTGTGTTTGCCCAGTCGATAGACAAAGTCTAGTTAAGGCTTCGCATATGGGCATTCGGAAACATCCCCTCCCACAGTATGTTTGCTCAGTCAGCAGATAAAGTCCAGTTAAGGCTTTGCATATGGGGATTCGGAAACGTCCCCTCCTACAGTGTGTTTGCCCAGTCGATAGACAAAGTCCAGTTAAGGCTTCGCATATGGGCATTCTGAAACGTCCCCTCCCACAGTGTGTTTGCCCAGTCTGTAGATAAAGTCCAGTTAAGGCTTCGCATATGGGGACTCAGAAACGTCCCCTCCCACAGTGTGTTTGCCCAGTCAGTAGATAAAGTCCAGTTAAGGCTTCGCATATGGGGATTCGGAAACATCCCCTCCCACAGTTTGTTTGCCCAGTCGATAGACAAAGTCCAGTTAAGGCTTCGCGTATAGGGATTCGGAAACGTCCCCTCGCACAGTGTGTTTGCCCAGTCAGTAGACAAATTCCAGTTAAAACTTCGCATATGGGGACTCGGAAACGTCCCCTCCCACAGTGTGTTTGCCCAGTCAGTAGATAAAGTCCAGTTAAGGCTTCGCATATGGGGATTCGGAAACATCCCCTCCCACAGTTTGTTTGCCCAGTCGATAGACAAAGTCCAGTTAAGGCTTCGCATATGGGGATTCGGAAACGTCCCCTCCCACAGTGTGTTTGCCCAGTCAGTAGACAAAGTCCAGTTAAGGCTTCGCATATGGGGATTCGGAAACGTCCCCTCTCACAGTGTCTTTGCCCAGTAAGTAGACAAAATCCAGTTCATGAAGGGTGGAATCGTGGTGGTAGAATTTTACAAAGATTTTACCGTTGTTGTGCCATTTTTCCACCAGCCTTACTGCATTTTCAACCTCAATACGGAAAAATTACTACCCAGTTGGTAAAAGTGGTTGGCCCTCCTGATATCCATGCATTTTCAGATGCCATCCCCCGAATTAGCTGTACTGCAAAAGTTGCTTTTATTAGCAGAAATCAAAAGAAAATATGATTCAACCGGGTGGATATTAGGCTACCTTCCCACCCATTTAATTAAAAACCTCATGCGTAGGAGACATTACGTTTATGCCCTTAACATGAAAACCAAATTGTTTTTTTAAGTCAGATTACCGTCTAAAAGATTACCGTCATTAGTCACTCAACAATGTTCCACCAGTCTTAACAGAGTTCAGAGTTTTTATTCCACAATACATACACAATACAATCACAAAACTCCTAATCCCCACCGAAAGGCTCCATGACCAGGGATACAAGGGGGAATGAAAAAGAAAAAAAAAAAAAAAAAAAAAAAAAAAAAAAAAAAAAAAAAAAAAAAAACATATATCCAAACAATATATCCCAAGGATAATACCAGCTATGCCGGTTGTTAGTCATTACAACAGCTATTTTCCCGATAAAAAATTGTTTCCTGATTTTTGCCCTCAAGCCTCAAATATTAGTTTTGAGGCTTTCCGTTTTTATCAATATAAAATAAGGCTCTAATTTGATCTTCTTGTTGGATTTTTCTATCAAAAATTTGACTTTAATTAGCTACTAATTTTTGTTCGTGCTGCAAAACATGTAGCAAAGTGCTAAACAGAGATACAGTTGATATGATGGGGCAAAGTGAATCGTTCATTATAATTTGCACAATTCAAAAAAAATCGATGCACTAAAAAGAACATTTATTTTTAGTTTTGATCAGTTCAAAAAGAAAACAAAAACGATGCAAACTAAAAAGAATATTTATTATTAGTTTTGATCTTATATCAGGCAGGAAGGACGGGGTAAATAGACAGGGACTAGGGCTCATGATGAATAAGGAAACTGCTAAGAGTTGTTTAGTCTGGAAATGTATTAGTAATAGAATACTAATTGCTCATTTTATGACTAATTCGTTTTTATGTACATATAAGAATTTTACTTACAGTTACAGAAGCAAACAGACAGGGCCCCAGGTAGAAATATAATGTTTTTGCTAGGATATTTTAACGCCCAGGTCGGTAGAAATAGGGATAGATAGTGTCCTAGCCTAGGTAAATTTGGCGCAGGAAAAGAAAACAGTAATGGATACAGACTTTTGTAATTTTCTAGGTATAACAATCTAGTTACAACCAATACGGTGTTTGATCATAAAATGGCTCATAAATTAACATGGTATTCACGTGATGGTAAGACAGCAAACCATATTGATTATGTTATAGTAAACCGAAGACTGGCAGGATCAATACAAGATACTAGGGTATATAGGAGTGCTGTTATTGATGTTAAAAGTAAAGATCACCATCTAGTAGTGTCTAGGGTTAATGTAAAGCTGAAATTTCGGAATGGTAACTACCTTCCGGGAAGTTATGATATTAGTAGAATCCAGGATGAGAATTTGAGAGAAACTTTCCAGGAACAGTTGAATACTTAAATTGAGAGTTTAAAATTTGACAATATGGAAGATGGTTGGAATAATTTTAGAAAAAAATAGTACAAGAATTATCTGAGTGATAGATCATATGAACACAAAAGGAATGTAAAGAAAGTGGAGAAAGCATTAAAATATGAATTAAGGAGGTGTGAAGTGGAGGTCATGGATAAAATTGCCGAGGATCTGGAAGATGCAGCTAGACGGCATAATAGTAAAATATTGTACTGGCACGTTAACAAATTGAGAGGGAGTAGTCAATCCGGACTTGTCCCAGTTAAAGTAGGAACGGAGCCATAATTATTGATAAGGAAAGAGTTAAAGAGAGATGGGGAGAAAATTTTGAGAATTTGCTAAATCGAGATAGTGCTGCAGGAAAATGATATAGAGGAAAATGAAAAAGTTTGTGATATCTTGGATGCAAAAGAAGATTTGTTTTGTGAGGAAGAATTAGTGACTTTACTAAAAGGAGTAAAAAATAGTAAGGCTCCAGGTGCTAATAGTGTGGTAAATGAGTTTCTTAAATATGGTGCCTCTGAGGTTAGAAATAAGTTACTGAAGATTATGAATGGGGTTTTTTAAAAAGGGTAAATACCTAACAATTTTAGGAAAACCTTAATTAATCCACTTTACAAGAAAGGTGATATGAGCGACTGTGGTAATTATCGAGGCATTAGTCTGGTCTCTGTAGGTAGCAAATTACTTAGTAATATAATATTTTTTAGACTGAGAGATACGGTAGACAAAGTTTTAAGAGAAGAACAGTGCGGTTTTAGAAAAGGTAGAGGGTAAGTCGACCAAATTTTCACTCTTAGTCCACTCTAAATTTCAGGCATTTCTCTATAATTGAGAAATGCCTGAGTTGTCAAAGACTTTTGGTTCTCAGTTTTATAGATTATGAGCAAGTGTTTGATTCTGTTGATAGAAGAGCTTTAGCAAAGGTTTTATGCTTGTATGGTATACCAGACAAATACATTAAAGTGATTAGTGCTGTGTACGAGAATAACACTGCTACGGTTAAGGTAGGAAATGAGGTTAGCAGCTGGTTTTGTATTAAATCAGGAGTTAAGCAGGGTTGTGTTCTACCCCCTTTATATGGATTATTTTGATGTACTTTGTCTTAAGGAGCACAGGAAAGGCAATGGGAGACCACGGAATCAAATGAGGAGGAAAAAGTCTCCTGGACTTAGATTATACTGATGATTTGAGCATCCTAGATGAAAGTGCTAGCAAAATGAAGGAACTTTTAGAGGTTTTGCGAGTTCAAGGTGCTAGAATAGGTTTGAAAATTAATGTTAAGAAGACTAAGTCAATAAGGCTAGGAATAAGTGAAGATGAAAAGGTGACGTTCGGTAACGAGAAGATTGATCAGATGGATAGCTTCACTTACCTTGGTAGCATAAAACAGTTCGTGGTAACGAACTGTAAGTAAGGAGTGACCTGGCTTAATAGTAACCAAAACTCTAAAAACTGGAATTTTGACACCAATAGATATAAAAAAGGGGAAACACCCCTTAAAATTCAAGTGATCTTAATAAAAATCACACCATCAGATTCAGCGTATCAGAGAACCCTGTGGTAGAGGAAATTAAAATCAGGCACTTGATTCGAACGGAAATTAAAATTTCAAGTGCCCTTTTTAAGTGACCAAAAAATTGGAAGGCAACTAGGCCCCCTCTCGCGCCCCTTTTTTCCAAAATCGTTCGATCAAAATTTTGAGATATCCATTTTGTTCAACATAGTTGGAAGGCCCAATAAATATGCCTTCAGGTATAAAATGATCTCCCCCCCCACAGCCCCAGGGGAAAGGTCTTTACGTTATAAATTTTCCCATTATTTGCGCATAGTATTTGTTATTGGGATGTATGCGTACATTTTCAGATTGGGGAGGGGCCAAATTTTCTGCTGGGAGTTTTTCCACGGAGGATTTTACATGGGAAAGAAAGTTTCCAGTGAGTGAACTTGTCAGGGGAAATTATACACTGGGGGTATTTTCCAAAATTCTTAAACAAATATTTGTTGTATGTCTTGCTTTCTCTTTTCCGGCTCAATTTTACGCATAGAGTTGTTAAGAGTAATTGTCCAGGGTAAATTTATACCGGGATTGAATTGTCTAGAGGATATTTCCATGGAGAGGGGATTTTGCCGGGGAGGTGGGGCCAGATTTCCTGGCATTATTTAAAAAACCCATCAGAAATTAAATAAAAAAACAAGTTTTTTTAACTGAAAGTAAGGAGCAACATTCAAACTTAAAACGAACAGAAATTATTACGAATATGAAGGGGGTTGCCCCCTGCTCAACACCTCGCTCTTTACACTAAAGTTTGAATTTTGTCCCAATTCTTTAAGAACGACTCCTGATACACAAGGGCCGTTTAATTAGAACAATAAGACATTTTTTTAAAAGCATTTAAAAACTTTAGTGTAAAGAGCGAGGTGTTGAGGAGGGGATAACCCCCTTTATTTATGTAATAATTTCTGTTTGTCTTAAGTTTTAATATTGCTACTTACTTTCAGTTCAAAAAAACTTTTTTTTTGTTTAATTATTAAATTGTGGGAGCAGTGAAGATGCTAAAAGTAGAATAGCCAAGGCTCAGGGTGTTTTTAAAAAAAGTTTGGAAGAATAGGAACATAAGTCTGCAAACCAAGATTAGAATTTTAGAAGCTACAGTGACGACAGTGGTCAAATATGGCTCTGAAGCATGGAGGCTCCGAAAAGCGGATGAAGATTTGCTAGATGTTTTCCAGAGAAATTGTTTAAGGATTGTTCTGGGTACCCGGCTGACTGACCGTATTTCAAACAATACTATGCGAAAAATGTGGTTCAATACCGCTCTCTAGGGCTATAATGAAAGAAAGGTTTAGGTGGCTAGGGCAAGTTGTGCGGATGAAGGATGACAGATCGCCGAAGATTGTTCTTTTCGGCCAACCGTCTAGGGCTAAACGGAACACAGGTCGTCCTCGTCTGGGGTGGGAGGACATCATAAAGAAAGATTTAAAGGAAATGGGAACTTTGTGGGCGGGTGTAAAAAGGGAGGCTTTGAATAGACTGGGGTGTAGGAGGAGCGTGCGTAGCTGTGTTGGCCTCAGGTGGCTTGGTGCTGTGGTGAGTTGTTAGTAGTAGTAGTAGTAATAAAACGTTTCAATCCTCTATACACATTTCATTAATTTTTACACATTTCTCACAGCAAAGTAGTTATTATTATCTTATTAATTTTTTGATTAACTTGTAATTATTGTCTTATATTATTTTGCGATTATTAAATAATGTAATCATTTTATTATTATCAATTTTTTAAGACAAGATTTCCAAAATAGTTCTGAAATTTCGGCTGGACCGCTGGTGGTATATTTTCTAACATTAAGACATGGACGTATGTGCATTTTATTCGATATAATGTTCACTTTTCAAGTTTTCCGTAACTTCATCATTTGAAAAACGTTCCCTGAAAAGATTTTGAAGCGGGTGAAAAATAAAACTACTTTTGGCTAGGTTAAAAGCATAAGAAACCACAAATCTTTCACCGAAGAAAACCAGGCAATTTTGATTTTTATTTTTTTCCAGAATTGAGCTTCGCATTATCACGTATAAGCGAATCTGTTCTTTGCCTTCTGTTTTTGATGTTTTTAGAGGTTTTGCGAGTTCAGGGTGCTAGAATAGGTTGGAAAAAAAATATTAGGAAGACTAAGTTACTAAGGCTAGGAATAAGTGAAGATGAAAAGGTGACGTTGGGTAATGTAAAGATTGATCAGGTGGGCAGCTTCACTTACCTTGGTAGTATTATTAGTAAAGATGGTGGGAGCAGAAAAGATGTTAAAAGTAGAATAGCCAAGGCTCAGGGTGGTTTTTCACAGTTCAAAAAAGTTTGGAAGAATTGGAAGATACGTCTGCAAACCAAGATTAGAATATTAGAAGCTACAGTGATGACAGTAGTCAAATACGGCTCTGAAACATGGGTGCTCCGGAAAGTGGATGAAGATTTGTTAGATGTTTTCCAGAGAAATTGCTTACGGATTGTACTGAGTACCCGACTGACTGACCGTATTTTAAACATTAGGCTGTGCGAAACATGTGGTGCAATACCGCTTTTTAGGGCTATAATGAAAGAAAGACTGAGGTAGCTAGGGCACGTTTTGCAGATAAAGGATGACAGATTGCCGAAGATTGTCCTTCTCGGCCAACCGTCTAGGGCTAAACTGAAAGTAGTTCGTCCTCGTCTGGGATGGGAGGATGTCATAAAGAAAGATTTAAAGGAAATGGGAACTTCCTTTGAGGGTGTAAAAAGAGAGGCTTTGAATAGATTGGGATGGAGGAGGAGCGTGCGTAGCTGTGTTGGCTGAAGGTGGCTTGGTGCTTCGGTGAGTTGTTAGCAGTAGTAGTAGATCATATATCATCACGTTTGGCCGAAAAAAAAGCTCAGAATTGGCCAGGGGGATAATCAAATGGTTTGACACTGAAACCTATAAAAAAAAAATGCAAACCAGTGGACGTGGTCGAATTAGCTTCTGAATAAATCATTTAATTTTTATTCTAGCCAAGCTAACGTAGTTCAAAGGATGCAAAGGCTGGCTCAAAGGATACGTGCTAGTGTGGTAACTCTGCGAGAAATAAAAAACTACAGGGTGTGTGGCGTATTTTTTTGTATATTTAATTTTTAGGTCATTATACTGGTAAATTACTCATTTATTCTCTTACCCTGGAAATGGCTCAAAAACGAACTGGTTTATGTCAAGACTAATGTTCTGTTTTGCGAATTAAGGATAACATGTTGTCAAAGATTTTGTTGTTTAGCCATCCGTCTTGGGCCAAATCAGAAGGGCGATTGAAAATAGCCATTATAATTGATTCGAAGGAAATATGAACTTCGTGTGGGAGGGGGGTAAGGGTGGACAAAGGTTGCCGGTTATCAATTGTAGACAGCTGTGTCGGCTCCATTTGGTTTGATACTGCAACGAATTGTTAGTAGTGGAATTTGTTTTAAAAAGGCTTGTATATACCATATAATTTCGATTTTTCTTTTTTTAGATGCGGCAATTTGATGAATTGATGGGATCTGCAATTTTCATCGAAGCTTCTGGTGTTTGGAAAACAAACATGTCGAAAGAAATTCAAAAAGGAATTATTGAAACTCGTATTGCTATTCGAAATAATATCAAAATAGATCCTTTATGTAGTTTGGTTTTCAATAAAATGAGACCAATTTTGAAGAACCAAAGAAAATGTGAGGTAATAAATCGTTAATATAAGTAAAGCTTTCAAACTTAATATAAAAGTATTCTATCCTAGGTAGAATTAAATATGCGAAAATGAAGCAAAGAAAAAGCTGCTTGAGATGAGTGATTATTCCATAAAGGACTAATTAAGAATGACTTCAGAAATCTGAAAATGAGAAAATGATTGATATGTTCCAAATAAAAAAAAAAAACCTCAGTTGTACTTATATTTATATTTACTTTTTATTTTATATTTTCTATTTTTCCTTTTCATATCAATATCTTATTTTATACTTTTTATTTTATGATATTTTTATGTTCCTCATACGGTGCAGTACATATGAAGGTGAAACTATTACGAAAATAAGAAAACCCATAATTAGCTTAAGCCGAAATTACCTTTATACATTGTACATTTATATATATATATATATATATATATATATATATATATATATATATATATATATATATATATATATATATATATATATATATATATATATATATATATATATATATATATATATATATATATATATATATATATATATATATATATATATATATAATATATATATATATATATATATATATATATATATATATATATATATTTATATATATATATTTATATATATATATATATATATATATATATATATATATATATATATATATATATATATATATATATATATATATATATATATATATATATATATATATATATATATATATATATATATATATATATATATATATATATATATATATATATATATATATATATATATATATATATTCATATAGACAAATGCAGTTAGAAGACATACGACAACGAACAGGTGAGGGAGTGGGATGTTGTCATGGATAAGGTCATTAATGCCTACCATACCTTTGTTAAAAAAAAACAAAGGTTCGGCGATATGTATTTCATAATGACGAAAGATAAGCCGAAGTTAAACGAAGCAAACAAATTGATAATGATATCGATGATGATTGAGTTTTGAATTAAGACATGGATAGGTTCATCGATACCTACCATACCTTTGAAAAACAAAAATATGGACTGGATAAATTGCTGGAAGAAAAAGAAGTTTTTTTCCCACCGCCTGAACAATTAAAAACAAACAAAGGTTCGGCGATATGTCTTTCATAATGAAAAAAGACAAGCCAAGGCAAAAGAAGAAGTTTTTGTCCCACCATCTAAACAATTGAAAGAAACAAAGGTTCGGCGATATGTCTTTCATAATGAAAAAAGACAAGTCAAGGCAAAAGAAGAAGTTTTTGTCCTACCACCTAAACAATTGAAAGAAACAAATGTTCGGCGGTATGTCTTTTATAATGACTAAAGACAAGCCGAGGCGAACGTTAAAGGTCCAATAAAAAAAAATTTAATTATACAAAGGCACAACTGCGAATTTAAGATCCATTTGGACGTCATGACATCAAGAAAAGGCTCAAATTGTCTGCGTTTAGAAGACAAGCGACAGTGAGAATCTATATGTAGAAGCCAACCGCGTGCCAAGTGCAGGGGCCTTGCACCTGCAAGGCCCCTGTCTTATATATATATATATATATATATATATATATATATATATATATATATATATATATATATATATATATATATATATATATATATATATATAATATATATATATATATATATATATATATATATATATATATATATATATATATATATATATATATATATATATATATAATATATATATATATATATATATATATATATATATATATATATATATATATATATATATATATATATATATATATATATATATATATATATATATATATATATATATATATATATATATATATAATTTAATGCATGCATATTTATATTTACCATTAAATTAGTATAGTTGTATATTTTATATCCTTCCCAATCAACTCACCTTTTTTGTGAATTAATTAAAAAAACGTTTCCCACAAAATAAGTTTTTCAAAAGAAAGTAAAGGACTCCATTAACCAAAAATGAATAAAAATAGAATCAAATAATCTACCAAGCATAAACTACCACAAATCAGTATCAATAAATAATAAAACCCAAAACAAACAGGAATTAAAATAAACAAAACAGTCAAACTCAAAACGAGCAGAAATTAATATTAGTAGGGTTCTAAACCCCTGTGCTTTCTAAAAGCCAGAATATAATTCGTACTTCACTGAAAAAAATTCAAATGAATTTACTAAAAAAAATGTGTATTGTCAGTTTACATACGCTGACATTTATTCCTTAAAATCTTAATTAATTTTTGATTTTTTAAAGTTATAAAAATGAAAACATTTAAAAGAACTTTTTCGGTAAAGTACAAATTATATTCTTGCTTTTAGAAAGCATAGGGATTTAGATCCCTATGGCTGTCTAAAAAATTTGGCCTTTTTGAATTCCTGCCACCCTGTGCTCTTAACTGCTGTCTTGTTTTGTATCTTGGGCCTTTTTTTATTATTTTATGCCAACAATCTGCCGCATAGTGATTCGGTTTGCCATAATAATGGCAAAGAAATCTTTTTCTGTATTGTTCGTTAGTTTTCTGGCCTCTACGGGGTGTGTAATTACTTCTATATATCTTTGATCTCTCATTGTTGATTCTCACTTGTTGATTCTCATGATCTTTCACTGTCTGTATTCGGTGGGGGTGGGTGCCCATATTTTCTATAGTTACTAGCCACTAACGACTCAGGGTCATGGAATCTGTCGTCTAATTCCATAAACGGCTCTTGGCCTCCTTCTCGCATTTTTGGTCCATGATTTGTCTCCCCAAATCTCACACGCTTTTGCTCTCTTCCATAGTTTACATTTTCTTCGTTTTCTGTGCTATTTATTGACATTTGATCAAACTTTTTCATTACTTCATCAATTTTTACCTCTGTTTATACCAGGCATATACCCTGCTCGAAATTTTCAGGTTTACGTGATAATACTAGCCTTAGCAGTTTTTTTGGTAACCCTTGCGTAAAGGTTTGTAACTGTATCGTTTGTACTGTCTCGTCACTTCCGCCTTTGCCCAACTGTAAGCATACAGATCGATAAATTTTGTCTGCATACTCCCAATTACTAGTTGAGGCATTGAATGTAACTACCTCTGTTCTTAGCCTCTCGGAAACACTTGTTTCTTTGAACCTTGTTTTAAATTATTTTATTAGAGTGCCAATGTCCTTTGGCTCTTGTTTAGTCTTCTCGACCCAGTTTCACCGCACGCCACCAGCCGTACTAAATACGTTTATGTTGGGTGTTGTTCTGCTCTTTGTTGGAGGTATAGTCACGTTCCTAAGATGGTTAAAACTAGGTTAGCGTGCCTCTAGGTCTTGGCCTGACCAGTTATCCGAAGCGCACCCGCTGGGAGTTAATCAAGAAGCCTAAATAATGTTGTAGAGAGGCTGGTTATAATATAATACTTTTATTGATATAACACATTATACAAGTTCTGACTACACATGCCCTGGGGACTAATGGTCCCAGAGAATCAGCAAATATAATAATAAAATGATAAGGTACAATGCAATAAGATACTTAAACGCTTACTATCTTCCAAGGTATCAAAAAAATAAACGGAGAGAGGTCAGCCCGACAAATAGATTAGTACGACCTCGGTTCCCAAATTCATACATTTTATACTAAAAATCAATCACATCAAATCCAGCCAATTGAAGTACTTAGCTAGGAAAGCGGTTATTAGTCAATTTACTTTTAAAGCCCCAACTAAGGATGTTATCCCTTATCTTAGTAAAAGTGGTATTTCGAAACTTAGCAATTTTTATTTGTATTTTGCGTTATAATATTTCATTTCATATTAAGTTATTTCTGCTTAATTGGACAGGTTACCACACCTTCTTGAAGTTTCTTTGACAACGCTTTCTATAAAAACTTATATGCCCCCAGGGCATAACTTACAACCCTCGCCCTGACGGCTCTGAGGGGGTCATCATCCTTAAAGACCTAATTTCCAGAACATTCAACTACGTTGAACAAAATAGCCATCTCAAAATTTTGATTGCATGTGTTTTGGGAAATGGTGGGCGTGAGAGGGGGGTTAGTTGCCCTCCAATCACTTTCAACTATTAAAAAAGGGCCCTATCCATTTCCAATCGAATGAGCCCTTTTTGAAATTGCAACTACAGCGCTTTCTATTACAACCCTATATCCCCCAGGGCATATTTTACAAAGGATTGTCACCCTTAAAGATCTAATTTCCAGAACTTTCAACTACGTTGAACAAAATGTCTATCTCAAAATTTTGATTGAATGTGTTTGGGAAAATGGTGGGCGTGAGAGGGGGTTAGCTGCCCTCTAATTACTTTGAACTATTAAAAAGAGCAGTAGCCCTTTGAATTTCCAATCGAATGAGCCCTTTTAGAAGTTTCTACGACAATGCTTTCTATTAAAACCTTATATATCCCCAGGGCATAACTTACAACCCTTGCCCTGAGGTCTCTGGGGGGGAGTGGTCGTCCTCAAAGACATAATTTTCAAATATTTTAACTACGTTGAATGTGTTTGGGGAAATGGTGGATGTGGAAGGGGTGTTAGTTGCCTTCCAATCACTTCCGGCTATTAAAAAGGGGGCACAAGCCCTTCCAATTTCCAATCGAACTAGGCCTTTTTGAATTTGCTACGACAACTCCTTCGATACGAAGTGCCCTGATCTAAGAAAAAAAAAAATAAATAATAATAACACTATGTGCCAGCATCGTTCTTTACTTAGGCAACGCTATTGCGCTGCCTATGATTAAAGGATCAAAATCACCGTGTCCCTCTCCCTCAGTGACTCTGCTCTTTAAAATCTTTGAAGCAGAGACAGTAAAGGATTGGCAGTTGTACAGAGGGGGGGGGTGGACGGAAAAAGTTAGCCCTTAAAAAGTCATTTATTTCCTATAATTTTCATGTAATTGGATTTTCTTTTGGTTATTCGTCAAATTCGAATGGGGGGTTTAACCATGAAGCTGATGTTTGTACTGATTTACATGACTTTTTTTCTTACTGATTTTCTCGGGTAGTGCCATTGTCCTATTCAAATTTCATCTTTTTCAGATCTTACTTGGGAGACATTCTACTTTGACAAAGACTATAGAAGCGGAGCTGCAACCAATGCTTGCGCTGCACATTGAACATCTGTCTCAATGTCTGAAAATTGGCTCCGTATCAATATGCTGGTCCACACCAAGTAATATTTTGAATGAATATTGTGAGAAGTTTGGAAAATGCCTTAATGATTTTGACCTTCTTTTGAAAAGGTATACATTTTTTGTTGGTTCTTTCTTCCGTCAACAGTTTGGAATAAGGAAGTTGTTAGCACTGTTAGTTGATGGCACCGCTGGTGTCTTGTCAAACAATGCTTCTTTATTATGATGCGGACAACTCTGTTTTGGACAGAGTATTGCTTCTGAAATTTACTTCTTCGTTGGTAAATTTATTCGTTTTTACTTCCTTTATTCTTTCTCTTATTGATTCTTTCTTTTTAACGGATGTGTATGGTTTATACCTAACTACCTATTCTGACAAACCACTTGCCGAAAGTCAAATTACTATTAAACTTTGTTTTATTTTATTTATTATTGTTATTTATTTATTTATTTTATTATGTTTTTATTTAGGTTTTTTATTTATTATTGTTATTTATTTGTTTATTATTATCTATTACGTTATTTATTATTTATACATTTTATTCATTTATTATTGTTATTAAACTAATGACAATAATAGATGAATCAGAAACGCAAATTTACCGAAATAAGTAAAAATACTTTGGAGAAATATTTTGAAGGGCTGTTTGATGTTTGTCAAAATAGAAAAAAACAGTGGTTGTTATTATAAACTATAGGACATGCAAGACAGCAACAGATATCAGGAAACCTGGGATTCCTAATTATCTCTTATTGAGTATGGGAAATGGTGTATGAGGAAAAGGTTTTGCTGATTAGTTTTAAGCTTAACGTGCCTACGAACTAAAAATTAAAAATTACAAATACTTGACCAGAAAAATCAGAAAAGTTAAATTTTCTTGACAAAGATAATTTTTCTTATGCGGTTAAATCAAAGACGGCCTTGTCTTATTGGATAAACATACTATTGTTTTTCATAGCTTTTGATCTTCATTGAAGATTTTAACACATTCGCTCTTGTATCTATTTATATTTGTTTTCCCCTAAGTATAAACTTTATCTCGTACTAGTTTTGTTTAGTTGTTATTCAACTTTTGTCCTAAATCTTAGTAATTACTGATTTCACATCCTCCTCCATACTACAGGATCTTCTAATCTTTAGCCTGTTTTATAATGAGAATTATGAACGCTGGTGGGAGGGGGGGGAACTCTTGTAAACAAACATTAAGAAATATTTTTATTTAATTTTGCAAAACCAAAGTTCCTTCCAGTAATTCCCCCCCCCCCCCCTCCATGATGAGTATAAAGATTTGAAGTGAGCACACTAAAACAAGAATAAATTCTTGGAAAAGTGAAGAAATTCTTCATCAGTTTGTGAAGAAATGAGTAATATAAAACAGTTCATGGTAACGAACTGTAAGTAAGGAGCAACCCGGCTCAATGGTAACCGAAACTCTAGAAAAGGGTTTTTTATACCAATAGATACACTAAAAAAAAAAAATTTAATGCTGATTTCATATATATAATTTTCATCAAGTTTAGTCCTACCCATCAAAAGTTATGCGCCTGAGAAAATTTGGCTGATTTTCGAAAAAAGGAGGAAGGACCCTCTAAAAGTTATAGAACCTTAATGAAAATCACACCATCATATTCAGTGCATCAGAAAACCCTACTGCAGAGGTTTCAAGCTCCTATCTACAAAAATGTTGAATTTTGTTTTTTTTTTTTCAGAAGAAAGATCACGGATGCGTGTTTATTTGTTTTTTTGTTTTTTGTTTTTTTTTTCCCAGGGGTGATTGTATCGACTCAGTCGTCCTAGAATATCGTGGGAGACTCGTGGGAGCACATCAGGAGTTGAGAATCAGGGAAAAGGCACAGCAGGTTCAGTAGCTAGGGATACACGGAGAATACGGCAAGAGCAGGAGACTCATCTATAACCAGCAGATCAGACCCCAGAGGGGCTTTTTGGTCCTACGTCAATGTCAGGCAGGCACGGGGAGAGTAACAGTGCCTTAGGGTGGGGCTTCAGGGGGAAGATTTAAGTTGGATTATTAAACAGTTCATGGTAACGAACTGTAAGTAAAGAGAGATCCAGCTCAATGGTAACCGAAACTCTAGAAAACGGTATTTTGATACCAATAGATACATCAAAAGAATCAGATTTTAATACTGATTTGAAATATATAAGTTTCATCAAGTTTAGTCCTACCCATCAAAAGTTACGCGCCTGAGAAATTTGGCTGATTTTCGAAAAAAGAGGGAAAGACTCCCTAAAAGATATAGAACCTTAATGAAAATCACACCATCATATTCAGCGTATCAGAGAAACCTACTCTAGAGGTTTCAAGCTCCTATCTACAAAAATGTGGAATTGCATTTTTTGCCAAAAGAACAATCACGGATGCGTGTTTATTTGTTTTTTTGTTTTTTGTTCTTTTTTCCCAGGGGGGATTGTACCGACCCAGTGGTCCTAGAATATCTTTGGAGGGCTCATTGGAATGTAAATTAAAATTTCTAGTGCCCTTTTTAAGTGACCAAAAAAATGGAGGGCAACTAGGCCCCCTCCCACGCCCATTTTTTTCCCAAAGTCACCTGATCAAAATTTTGAGATAGCCATTTTGTTCAGCATGGTGGAAAATATGATGAATATGTCCTTTAGGATGACTTAATCCCCCGAAGTCCCCGGGGGGAGGGCTGAAAGTTATGAACTTTACCCAATGTTAACATATAGTATTGGTTATTGGGAAGTATACAGACGTTTTCAGAGGGAATTTTTTCTGGTAGTAGAGGGTGGGAGGGTCGGGGGTTATATGGGAGGATCTTTCCAGGAAGGAAGTTTTCATGGGGGAAGGGACATTGCTATGAAGGGAGCGCCAGATTTCCCAGCATTATTTAAAAAAAGATCAGAAATTAAATATAAAAAAATCAAGTTTTCCAACTGCAAATAGGAGCAACATCAAAACTTTAAACGAACAAAAAATATTACGCGTATGATTAAGTTCACCCCCTAGTCAATACCTCGCTCTTTAAGCCAAAGATTTTTAGTACTTTCATAAGAGCTATTTATTCTAAACCACGGCCTTTGTGATTAAGGGGTCATTTTTAAAGAATTTGAGAACAAAATTCGAACTTAGCTTAAAGAGCTAGGTATTGACTAGGGGGGAGCCCCCTAATATAACGTATTAAAAATATATGAATATAGAAGTTCGTTACGTAAGTTAATTCGTAAGTTATGTATATTTACTGCTAATAAAAATGTTCGTAAATAAAATTAAACTAGTTTCGAGAAAGCCATTTAACAGCTAAAAGTAAAATTAATATGCAAATTTTGTTTTAATTATTCATGTACGGTGAACCAATATCCAAACCTGCATTAATGCAAAAACGTTCAAAAATTAAATAAAAAAACAAGTTTTTTTAACTGAAAGTAAGGAACTACGTTAAAACTTAAAACGAATTATTCGAATAATTTTGAATTAATTCGAATATTATAAGAAATTATTCCGTATTTGAAAGGGGCTGTCCCCTCCTCAACGCCTCGCTCTTTAAGCTAAAGTTTTATTGTTTTAAAAATTTAAAAGTTGTGAGACAGAGGTCAAACTTTAGCGTAAAGAGCGAGCGTTGCTTGAGGAGGGGACAGGCCCTTTAATATACGGAATAATTTCTTGTTCGTTTTAAGTTTAATGTCGCTCTTTACTTTCAGTTAAAAAAACTTGTTTTTTTATTTAATTTGAACGTTTTTGAATAAATGCAGGTTTGGATCCTGGCTCACCTACATGAAATAATTAAAAACAAATTTTCATATTAATTACTTATTTAGTAAATGCTTTCTCGAAACTTGTTTTATTTTATTTACGAACGCTTTTTAGTAAATAAATTACGTAACTTAAGAATAACTTACGTAACGAACTTTCTAGTAATATATTTTTAATTTGTTTATAGGGGGTTCAACCCCCTGTCAATACCTTGCTCTTAAGCGAAAGTTCGAATTTTGTTCCAATCTTTAAAAAATGACCGCATAATCACAAAGGCAGTTAATTAGAAGAATAGCTCTTAGGAAAGTTACTAAAAAAATTGGCTTAAAGAGCGAGGTATGACTACGGGGTGAACCCAATCATGATAGGTAATATCTTTTCTGTTCGTTTTAAAAGTTTAGATGTGTGCTATTTGAGTTGAAATACTTGTTTTTTTTTATATTAAATGTTTGATTTTTTTAAATAATGCTGGGAAGTCCGGCGTCCCCTTCATAGCAATTTCCCTTCCCCCATGAAAACTCCTTCATTGGAAATACCCCCACAACCCCGACCCACCAACCCCCCCCCCCTCCCACTAACCAGGAAAAAAAATTCCCAGGAAAACTTCTGTATACTTCCCAAATAACCAAACTATATGTTAACATTGGTCAAGTCATAATTTCAGCCACTTCCCCCCGGGAGCTTCGGGGATTAAGTCATCCCTAAAAGACATAACTTATATTTTTCGAACATGCTGCACAAAATGGCTATTAAAAATTTTGATCAGGGGACTTTGGGAAAAAAATGGAGCGGGGAGGGGGCCTAGTTAGCCCTCCATTTTTTGGTTACTTCAAAAAGGGCAATAGTAGAACTTTTAATTTCATTCAATGAAGCCTCACGATATCTAGGACAACTGGGTCGATTACGATTACCCGGGTGAAAAAAAAAATAAAAAAAAATAAAACACGCACCCGTGATCTTTCTTCTGCAAAAATGCAAATAATTCCACATTTTTGTGATGGAGCTTGAAACTCTACAGTAGGGTTCTCTGAACGCTCTGAATATGATAGTTGATATTTTCATTAAGGTTCTATAAGTTTTAGGGGTCTTTTCTCCTTTTTTCGAAAGCAGCCAAATTTTTCGGCGGCCTAACTTTGATGGGTAGAATTAACTGGATAAAAACTTATATATTTGAAATCAGCATAAAAATATGTTCTTTGGATTGTATCATTGTATCAAAATAACCGTTTCTAGAGTTACGGTACCATGAGCCGGCTTCCGCGCTTACTTACAGTTCGTTGACCACGAACTGTATTGAAAAAGAAAGTAAATATTCTAGGCCGAAAAGCCACTCACGATAAAAAAATATTTCGTAGATTTTGAATTCTATTTAAATATATAAAATTAATGACCTTTAAAGAAGATCAGAAAGTTAATATTATGCTGCCGAACAACTTGGCTTATCATCGACGCATGAGATATAATTTCAACATGTGTGTTAAACTACTAGACATAAAAAATTATTTTATTAATTATTTGATAGTAAAAATGACTATTAGTTTGCTTGGTTTTGTTTTTCTTATTTTTCTTTAATCAGTCAGTTAAAATGTTCGTTTCAGTGGGTATTGTATGCTTTTCAACTGCACTTTAGTAATTCCTACTTAGTACATATTATTTTGTTCATATGTTCCCCCTTATCTTACTTCTTTGGTGCCTTACAAAAAATATAACTGTTTGTTTATGCTTATTATGAATTTAGTGTTTAAAGAAGAAATTTCGTTTTTTCAGTTTTTCTCTTTACTTTACGCGGTAAAATCTTTGCAGAGAAGAGGTCCACCTTTTTATATCCTAATACTATTGACGCGTATTGCAGCACCCAAGGTATAAGGGGTTAGTGTGGACACTTCCTTTGCTACTTCCTTTATCTCGGCTCTTTCTCTGTATCTTCTTCGTCCTACTGTACTTTATCTTCCTCTCCTTTTTATTTTATCTCCTTTTTATTTCCTTTTAGTTCATCTTTTAGTTTCATAACCATTAATGAGACATATCATGGAACTTTCGTGGAATATATGGACTATAACTTTTAGACTTTCCTTTTTTTACTTCTATGAAAGGATTGTTTTTCTAGCAACTTGTGGAAGTGGCTGTTTCTATATGTTAAAAATGTTTCCCAAAATGTTAAAAAATATTCTAAGAATTTATATTTATAAGGTAAACATTTGAATATTTCATATTGAAAAGAAACAATATTTCATATAGGCAAAATAGTGTTTTATGTCGTTAGGAAAAAAGCGGAAAAAGGGCACTCGTGGCCACAGTCTTAACAACAATCGCTTCTATGACTTGGTTGTCATAATTATGGGAAACATCCAAAGGATATTTTTCTAAAACAAACTGAAAAACTGTTAGTATTTTGACAAAAAAAACAGAAACTCTTCGAGGCCTCCAAACCATTGTTTTTCAAAGTGGGATATGCTTAACCCTTGGGGTGTGAGAAAAGTTCAGGGGGACAGAGTTTTTACGCATTGTATCGATGTTTGTAGGATATATTTACTCGTACCGTGGAAGGAAGAGGCTATTAAACGTTGATGCCACATCCCAGTTTAAAATAAGCAAATAATGACGGATCTCTCATTTCTGCAAAATCTGTTTTATCCATTACGTTTTTCCAAATAAATATTATCATTATAAAGTTTTTATTTTTGTTTATTCATTTATCTTTTTTTATTGTTTTGTTAAAAAAAAGAATCAAGTGCTTGTCGTTATTAATATACACCCCTTCTTCGCAATGGGTATTAAGTGTTATGGAAATTGCAGAAAATGTAAACGACGAAACATTAGAAAATGCTGCTTTAAGCTACTAAAATAAACCTTTAATAGCGTTTATAAAAGTGCAATAGTTGTCCATTTTGCTTTTAAGTTTTCATTTTATATTACCTTAGTCTTCATTTCGGCTTCATTTAATTTTTATTCATTATTTATTTTTTAGTTAAAAGAAAATATAAAACGACACAAATGTAAGAAGAAAGTTATTGAATCATTCATTTTCAGGACCTCTAAGATAAGAAAAATAAACCTTCAGGAATGCTTGATAGAGATGAAAAATATAGAAATCATAAAAATGAATCGAAAAACTCCCAAAACTATCGAAGAAATTGTAAAAATTGTCGATCAGCAGTGTCAAGCCGCTACTTTACACATTCAAAAGCTGAATCAGGAAATAATGGCGGCTGTGGATGAACTGACGTCATCAATACTCAAACCACCGGTAAAATACCTTGAAAACATTGAATGGAAGATAGAAAGTACCTTTTCCGATCGTGATTCCTCATCACTTCCTGTATTAAATAATCGTCATACGCCACTAGTCACATTAGGATATGTGACAGCAGAGAATGCGACGAAAAGAAAGGGAATGAAGAGGTCGGCTTCTTATACAGGGTGTCTTACAGAGATAGAGAGATTGCAACACCCAACCTTAGAAAGAAGAGTCTCGCTTATTGAAAGATGGAACACATTTGAACAGCCTGGAAACCATCCAAACTTACCTCTGATAGAACCATTTGAAGAATATAGAACTGAAAACCCTTTTCCGAAGCAAAAGCTATCACTTCATCCTCGTGTCAATAGTGGAACAACAATATCAGAAAAGATTAAAGCACAAAGAGAAAGGAAGCATCAGACAGCGCAACCGATTGTACCTTTACAAAGCACACACCGTGGAAACATAAAGAAACCTTATGTCCCTGGAGGGGAAAAATCAACCCTAATGCAAAAGGTAGATTCAAGGTCAGTGTCTTTGTATAAAACTTCTAACGCACATTTCTCTAAAGTTCAATCTAAAACAAATATGTCAATACAACTTTTGGCTAATGATGCCTCCAGTTCAGTTACCCAGTCTATGTGTCCTCGTTTGAAAGAAGCTGAATTAGAAAGTAGGAACTTTCTTGTTAAATATAGAACCAATATGCAAAAAAAAGTTTTTGGAATACTTGTGACTTTGTTGGCTAATGAAGTTTCTTCACTCAAAAATTTAGTGTTGTGCTCTATAGACGTGCCTGAGACAGTGAAACCTGTGTTAAAAGTGACACTAACTTGTGCTACTACTTTATGTATGAATCCTTCATGCCAAGAGCTGCAAGAAAGTCTACTCTCACTCGGAAAGCGGATTATATCAGTTTCTAAAAGTATATCCGATTGGAATGAAAAGGGAAATCTTTTCGTAAGAGTCTATGATCACAAACAGGTCATAAAGGCACTATCTGATTTGATGAAGAATGTTGATAGGATTGAAGAGGTAATACTCTTTTCTTCATTCTTTTGATTATAAATATTAAAGGTTAGAGTGAAATAGCTAATTGTATTCCTAGATCCACTTTGCGCACGCCAAATTGTCACTATTACGCCTAATGGTTGTAAATGACGTTTTTGTATTTTTGATATAATTGGCAAAAGAATGTTAAGCCGTTCCCAAAGCAGCAGGGCAATGTGTGTTGATCACACTTTGATCCTCCTGGTTCAAATCCCGCTGCTGATCCTCCCTTCGAAGGATCAGCTGATCCTCACTTGCTCTACTTTAGTATTTCTGCTTATGACAATCACTGTACATGTCACCGAAATATTCTGTACTTTTTATTGTTTATTCACCGTCTAATAAAAGGATTTATCCTTATCTGAACTTATTTTCACCTTCGAGAACAGCTTAGTAAATGATATGATTTTCTCAAAAATGTGAAGTTTTAATTCTGCCATCATCTCAGAAGTGTGGCTGTGACAGACGCACCCTTTAGGCGTCACAGTGACGAATTATAATCGACAAGCGGTGTCGAAAACTGTTTTATTTGTATATACTTTGTTTCCAATTCTATTAAGATTAAATAAAAAAAAACAAGTTTTTTTAACTGAAAGTAAGGAACGACGTTAAAAGTTAAAACGAACAGAAATTATTCCGTGTATGAAAGGGGCTGTCCCCTTCTCAACGCCCCGCTCTTTACGCTAAAGTTGTTTTGTTGTTTAAAAAATAGTTGTTGTGAGAAAGTCAAACTTTAGCGTAAAAAGCGAGGTGTTGAGGAGGGGACAGCCCCTTTCATATACGGAATAATTTCTAAACTAGATGAAACTTATATATTTTAAATCAGCATAAAAATCTAAATCTTTTGATGTATCTATTGGTATCAAAATTCTTTTTTTAGAGTTTCGGTTACCATTGAGCCGGGTCACTCTTTACTTACAGTTTGTTACCACGAACTGTTTGAAAGACAGTAGTAGTATAATTATTATATATCTGACACAATTGAACGAGTTCTTCGTTCGGCTTATTCCAGTTTTTGAGGTTCTTATTTTTTTTTTTTTTTTTTTGCCACCATGGAGTTAAAATAGTAAAATGTTGTAGAATTTCGTTTTTTTGTAATAAACGGGCCCTGTTACACCCCAAAGTGTTTTAACAGGTATTTTTAGCGTCTGCTGATTGTTTTTCTCCTTTTTCTCTAATTTTACACTTCTTCTTGTTTCCTGGTTATAAAAATAAGTTGTCTAAAGTAATATCTCATTGAAATTATGTTGCTAAACGGTAGCTTACCCCCTCCCACAAGGAACGCAACTGACTCTTGGCTGCTAGCACAAGCCGAAACTGAACAGAGAAATACATCGTTATAAAATAAAAATCTTAGAATAAATTTTTATATCTTTCTTTTTTTCTATTTTCTTGTTTTTCTGCTCTTCACCTTTTTTATCAAACAGTTCATGGTAACGAACTGTAATTAAGAAACGACTCGGCTCAACAATAACCGAAACTGTAAAAGACAGAGTTTAGACATCAATAGATACATCAAAAGAATTTTCTTATTATGGTGATTCCAAATACATAAGATTCATCAAGTTTAATATTATCCATCAAAAGATACGAGCCTGAGAAAATTTGCCTGATTTTAGAAATATTTTAACCCCCCCCCCTTATTTTAGGAATAATACACCCCAGAAGTCAAGGCCTTTTAATAAACATTCCACCATCAGATTCAGTGTATCAGAAGTATCAAGTGTAGAAGTATCAAGCTCCTATTTACAAAAATGTAGAGTTTTACATTTTTTGCATTTTTTATAGGATGTGAGTTTATTTGTTTTGTTTCTTTTTCCCAGGGGTGATAGTAGCAAACTAATAGTCTTAGAAAGTCGCTAGAGGGTGCATTCGAACGAAAATTAAAAGCTCGGGTGCTTTTTTTTGATTGAGCAAAAATATTGGAGGGCAACTAGATCCTTTCCCACGCCCCCTTTTCCCAAACTCGTCTGATCCGAAATTTGAGTTAACCATTTTGTTTAACATAGTTTGAAAGATGCTATAGCTATACCCTTAGGGGTAACATGACCCCCCACAGCCCGTGGGGAAAGACCTAAGTGAAAGCTGCTCAATTTAATAAAAAATAAAAAATTCTTTTCGTAGATTGTTTGGACTATATTTAAATATATAAAATATTGATGCCCTGTCAAGGAAGCTCAGAAATTCGATTATTGTTACCTCCTGAACGTATTGGCTATCATCTAAGCATTAGGCACATTTGCAACATCTGTTTTATACTCCTTGCCATAAAAAATCTACGTAAGTTGCTTAATTCTAATTTAATGGGATGAGCTAACAACTGTTGAACAGATTAATCTTGTATCCCTGAATTTTATTACGTTTAGCTATATTTGCCCCCCTCCTCGATACTTTGCTCTTTACGCTAAAGTTTAACTGTTCGTCCATATGTTTTAAGTACAGCTCCTGAAACACAAGGACCGTTTAATTAGAACAGCAAGCTTTTTCTTTAAATGCTAAAAAGTTTAGCGTAAAGAGCAACGGACTAAGGAGGAGGGCAACCCCTTCGTACACGGAACAATTTCTGTTCGTTTTGAGTTTTAATGTTGCTTCGTACTTTCAGTTGAAAAGAAAATTGTTTTTTTTATTTAATAGGATAGAAAGCTATCATAGTTTAGACTTTTTAACTATATTTTTTTAATGCTGTAGAACTTGAATTGCAATTTTCAATTTGAATTTTGTAGTTGCGTATTAATTTGTGTTTTAATGTATTGAGAAACTAAGGATATATGCTTTTTAGATATATTTGGACGTATTCCAAAAATGGGAAGCACTAAAAGAACTTTGGCAAACCGACAAATCTATCGTTTTATCCGAATTTATTTCGAAATCTCCAAGCGTCTGGGACTATGAAGACGAGTTTTTGCGTCTTCGTGATCTTAGTGAAATCATAACAGACTCTCCAAGTGAGCTTCGATATGGTTGTTTGTCAGTGTTTACAGGTATTTTTAATTTACGTTCGTTTCAAAAAAAAAGCCTAAAAAGTATTTTATTCAAGGGTAACAGGAACATCATAGGAGGGTTAAAGGGTTCAGTCGAACTAGCTGAGTGTTTTGTAAGCTGGCTTTGAAATCCTTTGTCTGTAAGGACAGGGGTTGGAGTCCTGGTGTCGCTAATTATTTGGTTTGGAATAGGGGTTAGTGATGTGACTGTGTAAGCTCAGCCAGAAACGACCCAGTTCCAAACGGATACCTGGAGAAATCTGGGAGAAAACATTTGCCCCTTACCACATTTCACACTCCTGGCCGAAGGCAGAGAATCGGAGATGGGTACATGGATTTTCGTTTTTTTTTCGGGAGTGGGGAATTCACAAAAAAAACTTAAGAAACGTAACAGAAATTTATTTGTATGCATTTTTGTTGCTTTTTTACGAGTCAGACAAAGACTTCGAAGAGTCAAATCCCCTAAGTCCCTCCTGGATACGGCCTTGGATCAGTGCCTGCGTTGCGCAAACCATTGTCTGCACGAGAAGAAGTTTTTTAAAGCTTTGAGCTTTGAACCGATTTGGATACAGGAGGGTCGTGCGCTGCGGTCGTGCGCTGCCGCACCTCAGGCTGTATGATACTGCAATGAGTTGTAGTTATAACTAATCTATCATTTTTCCTTCAGACCTGATCAGACCTGATCAGCTGATCACATTTCTGTTTCTAAAGTTTAGTCGATTAAACAAAAATTCAGTTAAGTAAAATTGAGACAGCTTTTCTGATGTTGAGCTTATGCGGGTCAAAAACATTAGAATGTTAGATGACAAAGAAATTAACGAACTGAAGGTGGAAAAAAATTTATTACTTGGAGTAGGCAACCTAGACACCACTTTAAAGAGGTAATAAAATGAACGTACTGCCCCATCTTTATCTAAGAAAAAAATGACTAAAAATCGTGAACTTATGTTAATTACATTAATTTTATTAATTATATTAATTAATTATTTATTATATATTATATTAATCAAACAGTTCGTGGTAACGAACTGTAAGTAAGGAGCGACCCGGCTCAATGGTAACCGAAACTCTAAAAAAAGGAATTTTGGTACCAATAGATACATCAAAAGAATCAAATTTTAATTCTGATTTCAAATATATAAGTTTCATCAAGTTTAATCTTACCCATCAAAAGTTACGCGCCTGAGAATATTTGGCTGATTTTCGAAAAAAGGAGGAAAGACCCCCTAAAAGCTATAGAACCTTAATGAAATTCACACCATCGTATTCAGCGTATCAGAGAACCCTACTGTAGAGGTTTCAAGCTCCTATCTACAAAAATGTGGAATTTTGCATTTTTTGCCAGAAGAAAGATCACGGGTGCGTGTTTATTTGTTTGTTTGTTTTTTTTTTTTTTTTTTTTTTTTTTTCCCAGGAGTAATCGTATTGACCCAGTGGTCCTAGAATATCGTAAGAGGGCTCATTGGAACGGAAATTAAAAGTTCTAGTGCCCTTTTTAAGTGACCAAAAAAATGGAGGGCAACTAGGCCCCCTCCCACGCTAATTTTTTTCTCAAAGTCACTCAATTAAAATTTTGAGATAGCCATTTTGTTTAGCATAGTCGAAAATCTAATAAATATGTCTTTTACGATGACTTAATACCCCAAATTTCCCAGGGGAAGGGCTGCAAGTTATGAACTTTGCCCATTGCTTGCATATTGTATTGGTTATTGGGAAGTATACAGACATTTTCGGGAAGAATTTTTTTGGTGGGGGGGGGAGGGGGGCTGGAGGAGGGGATTACTTGGGAGAATCTTTCCGTGGATGATGTTTCTTTGGGGTAAGGGACATTTCTATGAAGGGGGCGCCGGATTTCCAAGAATTATTTAAAAAACGATCAGAAATTAAATTAAAAAAAAACAAGTTTTTTCAAATGAAAGTAAGAAGCAACATTAGAACTTAAAATGAACAGAAATTATTACGTATATGAGGGGGTTCTCCCCCAAGTCAATACCTCGCTCTTTACGCTACAGTTTTTTTTAGTGCTTTCAAAAGAGCTATCTATTCTAATTAAACGGCCTTTGTGATTCAGGTGTGTGTGCATTAAAAAATTTTTTAACTTTTAACGTAAAGAGCGTGGTATTGACTAAGGGGAGAACCCCATCATATACGTAATAACATATACGTATTAAAAAAAAACAATAAAAAAAAAAACAAGCGATACGGCTCAATAGTAAGCGAAACTTTTAAAAACGGAACTTTGATGTCAATAAATGTATCAAAAGAATGGGCTTATAATGCTGATTCTAAATATATAAATTTTGTTAAGTTCAGTATTACTCATCAAAGGCTACGAGCCTGAGAAAACTTACCTGATTTTTTAAAGAGGGGGGAAACATCCCCTACAAGTGAAAGAATTTTAATGAAAATCACACCGTCAGATTCAGCGTATCAGAAAACCCTATAACATAGGTTTCAAGCTCATATCTGCAAAAATCTGCAACTTTGTATTTTTGCCAGAAGAAAAATATACGAATATAGAAGTTCGTTACGTAAGTTAATTTGTAAATTACGTCAGAACCAAATTTAGAGACAGCCATTTAGCAAAAGAAAAGAAAAATTTTTATGCAAATTTTGTTTACTTATTCAATGACGGCGAGCCAAAATAAAAGCTACATTAACTAAAAAACGATCAGAAATTAAATAAAAAAAACAAGTTTTTTAAACTGAAAGTAAGGAGCGACATTAAAACTTAAAACGAACAGAAATTATTCCGTATATGAAAGGGGCTGTCCCCTCCTCAACGCCTCGCTCTTTACGCTAAAGTTTGACTCTGTCTCACAACTTTATTTTTTAAAACAATAAAAAACTTTAGCGTAAAGAGCGAGGCGTTGAGGAGGGGACAGCCCCTTTCATATACGGAATAATTTCTGTTCGTTTTAAGTTTTAATGTCGCTCCTTACTTTCAGTTTAAAAAACTTGTTTTTTTTTATTTAATTTTAAGAATTAGATTCGTAGGCTAAGCTGAGTGATGAATTCTATCTGCGTAGGTTGCTTCAATTTACAAAGTTCAAGATGGAACCGAAGTTAGCATATCCTGAGTAACACACTGTATATTTTTGTTGGCTTCTCACTAGTTTCAGTTTTTTTTTCTTTTATGTGTAATTTGTCATTATGGCCTCGAAAAAAAGGACGTCATTACGGTTATTACTTCTTTCTGAGGTTCATTATTATTTTAAAAAAGACATCATGAATGACATTATGACACAACGGCATTTAAGATTGAGAACGTCTATATATTTCCATATATGCAAAGAACGATTATGCAAAGAACGTCTGATAGATTTCCTCAGCTGTGTAATTTAAATTTTGTATTTGTCCCGAAACAAACTTTAAGATTTTGTGCAAGTTATGTGGCAGTCATGTGCCACTTCTTAACTGCAAGTGTTTTATTTAGCTATTGCTTTTCAGATCGTTTCAACTGGAAGCTATGTTGCTATTACAATGGGAATGCGAATAAATAAAACCTTTTATTCGCGAAAAATTTAATTAAAGCTTTTTTCTTATTTTATCTATATTTGTCACTTCTTCTTGTGTATGAGCATTGATTGATGAAGCACTAGTTGTTTTCAGGTTTTCAGGTGAAAGTAAACAATTATCTTTTTCTTGAACCCTTGCTACCCTTGCTATGCAAAAGTTAAATTTTAATTTAGTGAGTCGGGTTTGAGGAGATGCAGTTTTTATCGCATTTGGGGTAACCTTGTGTATACTGTGGAAAACGAATTGAAATTAAATATAAAACAACTTTTATCAAATGAATGTAAAGAGCGACATTAAAACATAAAACGAACAGAAATCATTCCCTGTGTGAAGGGGCTACAAGCGAGGGGGCCATCAAAAGCTACGAGCCTAAGAAAATTTCTCTGGTTTTCAAAGAAGGGGGAAACACCCGTCAAAAGTCAAGGAATCTTATTGAAGATTGTACCATCGGATTCAGCTTCTCAGAGAACCCCATTGTAGAGTTTTCAAGCTCCCATCTTTAAAAATGCAGAATTTAGAGTTCAAGCATATCAGATTTCATCTATTTAACAAGGCTTCTTAACTTGATGGCTAAATTGAATTGGTACTTCTACTTGATAGAAAATAGCCGCTTTTAATCTTATAAATAAATAAAAACAAGTTTTTTCCGCATACAAGTGAACAAGTGATGGGCAATATTAAAAGTTAAAAAAAAAATATTATCCTAAACAGAGAAATCGTAAGCCACCTCAAACAGCACTTGTAAATTTTACATAAAGAAAAATTAGCATTTTAAGTTTATATAAAGACAATACCCAATATAAAAATTTCCAAATGACTAAAGCAATAGGACGCACAGTATATCTGAAAGAAATAAAGAATCAACATCCTCAGTATTTACAATCCAAAAGGTGAAAATGTCTGTACAGAAAAATGTCTGTAATTATTTTAACACTTTCACTCCTCAACTGTATAGGAATGTATTCTTCATCGAGTGCGAAACATTGGCAACAATATTCTAACTGACAACAGTACAATGCAAGGATTGCTGCAGTCAGAAAAATTGAGGTCAAAGTGTTAAAACCAGACTTTCTCAATCATGACTTTCGAAGTTGAAAGTGCTCTGGAAGAGTTTATCAGAAAGTGTATTCTCACAAATCAATCTCAATATTCTATTCTTCTTATTCTTCTTGTTTGGATTAATATGGAGACGCTTTTGCATATTCATCACCGGAATTAAATTCCGAGCCCTGCTGTGTGCTCCTGCAGCTGAGTTTGAAGTCCCTCAGTATACTCTTCTTCTTCTTCTTCGGATTAATATGGAGACAGTTTTGCATGGTCATCACCAGAATCAAATTCCGAGCCCTGCAGTGTGCTCCTGCAGCTGAGTTTGAAGTCCCTCAGTATTCTCTTCTTCTTCTTCTTCTTCTTCGGACTAACATGGAGAAGGTTTTGCATATTCATCACCGGAATTAAATTCCGAGCCCTGCTGTGTGCTCCTGCAGCTGAGTTTGAAGTCCCTCAGTATACTCTTCTTCTTCTTCTTCGGACTAATATGGAGACGGTTTTGCATGGTCATCACCAGAATCAAATTCCGAGCCCTGCAGTGTGCTCCTGCAGCTGAGTTTGAAGTCCCTCAGTATTCTCTTCTCTTCTTCTTCTTCTTCGGACTAACATGGAGAAGGTTTTGCATATTCATCACCGGAATTAAATTCCGAGCCCTGCTGTGTGCTCCTGCAGCTGAGTTTGAAGTCCCTCAGTATACTCTTCTTCTTCTTCTTCGGACTAATATGGAGACGGTTTTGCATGGTCATCACCGGAATCAAATTCCGAGCCCTGCAGTGTGCTCCTGCAGCTGAGTTTGAAGTTCCTCAGTATTCTCTTCTTCTTCTTCTTCTTCTTCGGACTAACATGGAGAAGGTTTTGCATATTCATCACCGGAATTAAATTCCGAGCCCTGCTCTGTGCTCCTGCAGCTGAGTTTGAAGTCCCTCAGTATACTCTTCTTCTTCTTCTTCGGACTAATATGGAGACGGTTTTGCATGGTCATCACCAGAATCAAATTCTGAGCCCTGCAGTGTGCTCCTGCAGCTGAGTTTGAAGTCCCTCAGTATTCTCTTCTTCTTCTTCTTCTTCTTCGGACTAACATGGAGAAGGTTTTGCATATTCATCACCGGAATTAAATTCCGAGCCCTGCTGTGTGCTCCTGCAGCTGAGTTTGAAGTCCCTCAGTATACTCTTCTTCTTCTTCTTCTTTGGAATAATATGGAGACGGTTTTGCATAGTCATCACCAGAATCAAATTTTGAGCCCTGCAGTGTGTTGCTACAGCTCAGTTCATACTCTGGGTCCTATATTACCAAGCTCAGATTGGACCCACTGTGCCACTAGAGGACCTCAATATTCTCCTCTTATTATTTAAATTAGAATGGAGACGCTTTTGCATAATTTCATCACCAGAATCAAATTCCTAGCGCTGGGGTGCATTACTGCAGCTGAATTTGAACACTCCCAGAATGCTCTTCTTCTTTTTTTTCACATGGAGATACTTTGGCAGAACATCATCACTGGAATTAAATTTCGAGTTCTGCAGTGTGTTGTTACAGCTGAGTTCGGACTTTAGTTTAATGCTACGTATCAAAGCTACTAATCTGAGAAAATTTGCCTTATTTCCGAAAAATCAGGGGAAACACCAAAATTTCAAGTAATCTTAATGAAAATCACACAATCAGATTGAGCGTATCAGAGAAGCCTACTGTCGAGGTTTCAAGCTCCTATCTGCAAAAATGTGGAATTTTGCATTTTTTGCAAGAAGAAAGATCACGGATGCGTGTTTGTTTTTTCTGTTCTTTTGTTCCTCCAAAGCATTGTGTCGAAGCATTGGTCCTAGGAGATCGGGTGAGTACTCGTTGAGTAGAAATTGGAAGTTCTAGTGCTCTTTTTAAGTACTCAAAGAGATTGGAGGGCAACGAGCCATCCCCCACACCCCTTTTTTCCTCAAAGATATCCGATTAAAATTTTGAGATAGGTATTTGCTTCAGTATTGTTGAAAAGTCGAATAACTAAGCCACTGGGTATAACATGGCTCAACAGTCCCTGGGAAAAAGGCTGTGGTTTATGCATTTTACACTATATTTACATATAGTATTTTTTATCTAGACAAATATAGAAATTTTCCGATGGAGAATTTTTTAGGGGTGAGGATCTCCCACAGGGAAATTTTTCATTGTGAGAAACGTTTCCAGGGGAGAATTTACGCGGGAGGAATTGGCTTCGAGTCAGGAATTATATGAAAAGAAACAAGTTATTCTGCTGAAAGTAAGGAACAACATCGAAATTTAAAACTAACAGGTATTGTTCCGTATATGAGGCGTCTGCCTCCTCCTAAATCCCTGGCTCTTTACGCCAAACTTTTACTTTTTTCGTTAAGAACGAAACGGTAATTCTTTAAGAACGACTCCTGAAATGGAAGGGCCGTTTAATTTAAATAAAAAGCTTTTTAAACCACTAAAAAACTTTAGTGTAATGAGTGAGGTGTTGAGAAGGGGGTAGTCCCGCTCAGATGCTAAATAATTTTTTTTCGCTTAAGTTTTAATTTTGCCCCTTACTTTAAGGTGAAAAACTTGTTGTTTTTTTTTATTTGATGCAAGAAAGACACCACATTGTTCAGTACTATACCTAAGTACCAAGTATCTCAAAATTAAATTTTTTTTTTCTCTGGATTTTTTTCCTTCATCCTAGGTGCATTCATAACTGATAATCATAACATAAGTTTCGAACAACATCGAAACTTAAAACTAACAGGTATGTTCTGTATATGAGGCGTGTGCCTCCTCCAAAATCCCTGACTCTTTGCGCTAAAATTTTACTTTTTCGTAATTCTTTAAGAACGACTCCTGAAATGCAAGGGCCGTTTAATTTAAATAAGAAGCTTTTTAAACCACTGAAAAACTTTAGTCTAAAGAGTGAGGTGTTGAGAAGGGGGTAGTCCCGCTCAGATGCTAAATAATTTCTGTTCGCTTAAGTTTTAATTTTACTCCTTACTTTAAGTTGAAAAACTTTTTTTTTTTAATTTGATATAAGAAAGACACCACATTGTTCAGTACTATACCTAAGTACCAAGTATCTCAAAATTAAATTTTTTTTTTCTCTGGATTTTTTTCCTTCATCCTAGGTGCATTCCTAACTGATAAACAAAATTTTTGGACATTTCTCTCGTTTCTTTCAAAATTATAAACTTCACAAGGGAATACACCATTTTTGGCATGGTTTCAATGTTGAATCGTCAAATTAACTAAGCAAAACAAAATAGTTGAATTTGACGACACTTTTCTTTCGTAAAAATTCTGTTTTAGCTTTTTTTTGCTGATTTTCCGCTCACGTTCCTTTTTTTAAACATGCCCCTGCTACTACCAAGAACCGTAGAGCGGCATATAGAGGCTCTGTTCAGTGTAAATTTCCTATTTTTTCTAAATATCTCAGAGACGCATTGTATTTTTTAAGTTTCAACTCAAACAATTTAAACAATAGAATTTCATCTTTACTGTCTTTGGTGATATAACTTGGTTCTGAAAATTTACACTATCAATACAAACAATGTTGCCACCTGAGTTTTAGTTGTTCCAAAGCATATTCTATCATTGTATCACTCACTGGAAACCGCTGAAAAATGGAAACAACACCAATAAGTTAGTGCCAGTGAAATAGTACCCTGCCAGTAACAGACAAAATAGGGAATTTAAATAAATTATGTTTATTCCAAAAATTTTAGATGTACTGAAGCAACAGCTAATGAGCGAGATATCCTCACGACGGTACATTTTCGGAGAAGCATTGCGAGAGAAAGTAAAAGTTGAAGGAGATGCTTTATGGTCCCTCAGTAAATCCCTAGAAAGAAAGCTGGAAATTGATTATGCTGGGCTAGATGGCACTAAAGCTGCAATGGACGTGCTAAAAGAATTGAGAAATCATGAGGCAGATGCTGATATTGCAATAGCTCCCATTGAGGTAAGCCGATTTAATCATGTAACCAATGAAGGTTAACTGATTTATTGTAAATACTCTTTTATCCTAAGTTATGCTTTTTACGAATTTCTTATGTAAATCAATTTTATTTTTAGTTGTAAAATTGTAAAATTGTATTTTTAGTTGTAAAATTAATAATGGGCGCGCTTTTAGCAAAAGCTGCTCTTAGGTGACGCCTCCTCCTCCTGCATCTTTGTAGGCAAGGACGTACCCAGGATTTTTTTCCAGGCGGGGTTTTACTTAAAAAAATATTTTTTGAGGGGAGGGGTTTACACCAAAATACCTCAGAAACCGCATGCAAAATTTGTTTATATCCATTTTTGTTACGTTTTTACGAGTCAGACAAACGTTTTTTTAGGGGGGGGGTTCAAACCCCCAAACTCCCCTTGGATACGGCCTTGTTTGTAGGTAATCTTATGATTATTGTATTTTATGCTGCAATCCATTGATATCCATTTTTGTTACGTTTTTACGAGTCAGACAAACGTTTTTTTAGAGGGGGGGGGGGGTTCAAACCCACAAACTCCCCTTGGATACGGCCTTGTTTGTAGGTAATCTGATAAATATTGTATTTTATGCTGCAATTAAAATATATACGCAATAAGCGGGTAACTGTCAGTCGTCAACCTCAATTTTTTTTAATTATTTTAGATATTTTCTTCCGAGCAATTGCAGTTAGAATAAATTAAAATTAATGAACTGGGAAAGCAGTTAGTGGCAGTAGTTAAAAAGGGTAGTATAAAATGGATTTATCCTCTTGTTGTTTTATCATTTGAGACTGTTTTTTTGAAAAATTAAGTACTGTTAAGTATTTCTAAGCTTTGCGAGACTCGTTTCTCACGCAAACTGGCATTTCCACATACTGGGTGCCTCCTTCAGAAATATTATACTTTATCTTATATTTTCGTTATAATTCACACATATATGCTCATCATAAATATATGTCCTATACCTTAAAAAAGAAAAAAAAAATCTGTTGTCTCGGGATAAATACAATATTGTTTGCATTAATATCCAGACGGTTTTGCATAATCTCATCCGTAAACAAATTCTGAGCCCTGCAGTGTGTTACAGTGTGTTCATGGAAGTAGTGACACAAATCTAGCTATGTCTTTCCTAGTACAATTGTTTGTATTCTTCTTCATTTTTTCTTTTTCTTATCTTTTTCGTCATTTTTGTAAGTCATATTTACGGTTAGCTTTTTAGCTACTTTTCTCTTTTTTAGCATTACAGATTTTCCCATGCCTGAATAGTCTTTTTTTGTCTGGCTGTTTTATTCTCAGTTAACCAAAGACGTTGTTTCATGTCTTTTTCTTCTATTTTTTCTTTTTCATCTATTTTCTTTTTCTTTTTCATCTATTTTTGCCCTCTTTTGGTGCTATAAATTTTCCATGCCTTGAATGCCTTATTTCTATGGTCACTTGCTTCTCCATAACTAACGACGTTAAACCACATCTTTTTCATCCACCTTCTCCTTTTTATGGTGTTGTAAATTTTACATGTCTTAATTGTTTTGTTTTTTTGAGTATTTGATTCTGCATAAAAAAAATACATTATAATTTGTCTTTCCATTTTTTTTAGCTACTTTTTTTGTTTGAAAATTCTACCGTCCCTTAAATGCTTTTTGATTCTCTGTGATTCTCAATAACGTTAACATTATTTTCTTGGACAATAGATTCTCCAGACGTTATACAGCACCATTCGGGTATTTTTCTCTATTCTAGTGTGATAAGTTTTCCCGCAATTTAAACGTTTCGTTTTTGCGCCTATTTGATTTTCCATCACCAAAGACGTTATAGTTTTTTTTTTCTTTGTCAAATGCTTGTCTTTTTTTGTGTTACAGATTTTACGTCCCTTAAATGGAGGGACTTACGGCTATTTGATTCTTCATAACGTTAACATTATTTTCTCTGACAATAGATTCTCCAGACGTTACACAACGCCTTTCGGGTATTTTTCTCTATTCTAGTGTTATAAGTATTCCCGCGCTTTAAACGTTTCGTTTTTGTGCCTATTTGATTTTCCATCACCAAAGACGTTATTGTCTTTTTTGTCTTTTTCAGATGCTTGTCCTTTTTTTGTGTTACAAATTTTCTGTCCCATAAATGTTTATTACGACTATTTGACTCTCCATAACGGTAACATTATTTCCTTGGACAATAGATTCTCCAGAGGTTATACAGCGGCTTTCGAGTATTTTTCTCTATTCTAATGTTATAAATTTCCCGTGCTTTAAACGTTTCGTTTTTATGCCGATTTGATTTTCCATCACCAAAGACGTTATTGTCTTTTTTGTCTTTTTCAGATGCTTGTCCTTTTTTTGTGTTACAAATTTTCTGTCCCATAAATGTTTATTACGGCTATTTGATTCTCCATAACGTTAACATTATTTTTTCGGACATTGTAGATTCTCCAGACGCTATGCAACACCTTTCGGGTATTTTTGTTTTTTCTAGTATCACAAGTTTTCTCGCGCCTTAAACTTTTTGTTTTTGTGCCGATTTGATTTTCAATCACTAAAGAAAATATTGTCTTTTTCAGATGTTTATTTTTTCTATACAAATTTTCCATCCCTTAAATGTTTATTAACATTATTTTCTCGGACAATAGATTCTCCAGACATTATATAACGCCTTTCAGGTATTTTTCTCTATTCTAGTGGCATGTTTTCCCGCGCTTTAAAAGTTTCGTTTTTGTGCCGATTTGATTTTCCATCACCGAAGATGTTATTATCTTTTTTGTCTTTTTCAGATACGCCTTTCGGGTATTTTTATCTATTCTTGTGGTATAAGTTTTCCCACGCTTTAAAACTTTCGTTTTTCTGCCGATTTAATTTTCCATCACCAAAGATGTTATTATCTTTTTTGTCTTTTTCAGACACGCCTTTCGGGTATTTTTCTCTATTCTAGTGGTGTAAGTTTTCCCGCGCTTTAAATGTTTCGTTTTTGTGCCGATTTGATTTTCCATCACCAAAGACGTTATTATTTTTTTGTCTTTTTCAGATGCTTGTCTGTTTTTGTGTGTGTTACAAATTTTCCGTCCCTTAAATGTTTATTTTTACGGCTATTTGATTCTCCATAAGCAAAGACGTTATACAATATGTTTTTCGTCTTTTCAGCAATATTTCAATTTTTATTAAAAATTTTCCCGCGCAAGAATCTTTTTGTTTAGTTGCTATTTGACTTCCCATCCACGAATATTTTAATTGGTATTGACTTCCTAAATTTAATTTCATCCACATTAGGGGCCTAGATTTTTCTATCAGGGGAACCAATTAAACACAATGTATAGGGGGGGCTAAGGATATTTTTCAGTTCTTTTTAATACAACAAAAACAAGGTATTTTTTAAATATAAGATGGAGAAATTTCATTTTTTTATTTTTTCAATGAAAACAACAAAAAAGTGACGTCCTAATTGGTGTATTTGCTTCGCTGTGAATAAATATAAGTCATTTTGACTTGAATATGATTGACGTTTTTAGGATGCTAACATTATCCTAGCTCAAGCTGGTTTATCTGTAACTGAGGAAGAAATTCAAAGTGTACGAAGCCTTCGAAAAGAATGGTACAATCTTCAACAAAAAGCACATGACTTGCATCAAAAGCTTGTAGCTGTGCAGCCAGTTCTAAGAAAGCAGCTATTGAAAGATCTCAAACAATTCAGGTAACATGTTTGAAACTTTTATTAGATCTAATAGAAATTTATGGCCTTAAAATGATATTTGAAAAATTTGAATATGTGTAATTGACCAACAATAAATTAATGACTTGAATATATACAGTATGAGTTTAGTATCTCAACTTAAAGGAACTAACTTATGAACCTAATCGGATTATCTTTTGTACTGTACTGTGTTAGATTGCGCAATTAACTTGCGGATTTAATTGTGAGGGATTGTTCACTTCATACAAAGTCAATTATTATTTATCATAGTGAATAATTTAGTTCCATAAATAAATATTTACTTTTGGTCAAGTAACCTTGAATTAAGACTGATTAACAGTTCGTGAATCTGTAGTGTCTCGTCAGAATAAATGTCGGGAAAAAAGCAGCCCCTAAGGCTACCACCCGAGAAGGATACTCCCACTGAAACCCTTGGCCAGTCGCCCTTCCAACCTACTTCTAAATCTCTTTCTAGAACCCCCCTCCCCCAACTACGCGGTCCAAAATAGTTAGCCACTTATCAGGAATTCAGGCATTAGCCACAACTAACTCTAATGAAAGAGGTGAGACGCCTGGCAAAAAAAGGAAAAAGGATGAAACGCGTTCGCCAGTGATAGTGCAACCCCTCCCTTCAAGTGTCCCAGAAACTAGTAGTATAGATTACCTCAATTATTATACTGTCTCAATCAAGAAAATCAATGGCCAACCCTTTTCAAAAGATCGAATAATGCAAATTATGAAAGCTGTTTTTTTTATCTCAGAGGTAAATTTTGAACTTGTTTTCAAGCAGGACGAGTCTATTGATATTTACTTTACGTCTTCTCAGGCGGCAGACCATGTCCTGTGAAAATCCAAAGAAATAATTCTTGATGGCTCGAAAATTTTAGCCACAAAAAATGATGTGGAAAAGTTACACAAGTATGTGCTTTATGGTATTGATACCAGTGTAAAAGTGGAGGAAATACAAACTGAACTAATAGATTCTTCAGGCCTTCTCATAAATCCTTTAACTGCAATAAGGCTAAGTTTAAACAAAGAAGGAGTCCTTCATCCAAGCCGTTCAATTCTCATTTCCTGTAAAGTTGAGCTAAACAGAGAAATATTCTTGTACGGTATGTCCCCTTTTTATAAGATTTATAAGCCTAAGCCCCTACAATGCTCTACTTGTCTGGCCAGAGTCTTTCCAGAAATATTTAAATCAGCAATTGTTATCCCGATTCATAAAAAAGACGATCCGTCTGAGATAAGTAATTATCGTCCAATCTCACTTTACCCAGTTCTATCCAAAGTGCTCGAGAGAATTATCTTCTTACGTCTTTCTCCCTTTTTATTTGGGATTAATCCTTCAGATTCGTTGATTTCTTCTCATCAATATGGCTTCCGTTCCAAATTTTGAACTGATCATGCACTAATCGACGCCACACAGTTTATCCGTTCCCAACTTGACCTTAAAAATACTGTAATGGGCTTATTTCTGGATTTTCTAAGGTCTTTGACATGGTTGATCACAGTGTTTTATTAAGTAAACTCAATAACATAGGGATTCGTGGAATTCCTTTCTCATGGTTCGGTTCTTATCTCTCTGGTACAGAGTGTGAGTCTGGGTGGCATGACCTCGCATCTCCTACCTGTCCGGAGGTGCGTCCCGCAGGGCTCTGTTCTTGGTCCAATACTGTTTCTCCTTTATATTAATGATTTGGTTACAGGCCTGGGTCCATCAGTGCAACCAGTACTTTTTGCTGACGATAGCAACTTTTTCATCACCGGCCCTAATTTACCATCCGTCGTCACCTCTGCTCAAATCCTTCTGAATAGAGTACAAGAAGGGTGTCTCGTTAACTGCATGACCATTAACAGCAAGAAAAGTCAGGTTTTATTATTTTGAAGCCCGTACAAAGAAAATGAAGCTCAGCAAGCACTTGGCCTAAAATATTTCACCAATCTCCTCCCGCAGGTCAAAGTTGCCAAGTTTCTTGGTGTCCACATAGACTCCTCCCTATCATTTGCAACTCATGTTTCCTACATCAGAGTCATAATCTTGCGACAGATAAGTATGATTAATCGTGTGAATAATTTTCTTCCCTCTGATATCCTTGTCACCCTTTATTAATCTTTTATTTACCCATATCTCATGCTGCGGATCTGTTTGGGGCAATACTTATCATTCAGTTACCAATAAATTAAAATCTGCCCAAATACGTGCCATCAAAGCAATTTTTCGGCTGCCTCGACTATATCCCACCCAGGACTTGTTCTCCGATTTTGGTATTATCCCTTTTTAATAAATCATTAAAAAATTAAATTTATCACTTGTATACTCCGCTTACCATAAAAACCTTCCTCCCCAATTATTATCTTATTTTAATTGTAATAGTTCTGAAGGCCTGTGTCTCCGTTTATTCAACCGTTCCTTTATTGTCCCCAAGTGTGTCTCTGGCTCCGCCCAGCGATCCCCCATTTATTAATCTATACTTTAATGGAATATAATACCCTCCAGTATCGAGCTATCCACAAGTTTTCGCACGCTGTATAACAATGTTACTAAACTTTGATATTTTAAATCTCTAAATTTTTAAAAAATTTGCTTTAATTTACCCGTGTTTTCTCTTTCTTTTTCTTTTTTTTCTCTCTTGTTCATTTTCAATTTTTTGTTTTTATGGTCCTCAACAAGTTCGCTTCCAGGATCCTTATTATTATTGGTGTTATGTTTCATTTTTATTTGAATAAATTGAATTGAATTGAATATAAAGATCTAGATTTCCAGCTTATTCTTTGAAAGCAATTGTTGGAAGATCCCAATTAATTAAGTTTAAATATTGAAAAAAAAATCATATGTTTTTTGTATATACAACAAAGATTTACTTAGATTTTCATGGTTAATTTGTGATTTTATAGGATTACGGTAAAGGGTATAAATTTCTTTTTTCGAAGCGAACTTGACTTGCTCTTTTTGTTTTTGAGCAAATTACTGAGGAAACAGAATCACCTCCAGCTTATTGAGTCGTCTTTTAAACTGCTTCTCTGTTTTCTGGATGGACTGTATATCCTCTATTAAGTAATGCTGCTGCCAAATGGATCTCAACAAGTGACAATAAAACCATTGGAACTTGATTGTATGCCCAAACTACTATCAGGATTGGATTTAGCTGAACCAAAAAATATGCAGAGGGTCATAACTGCTAAAAGCTTTTGATCGTTCCAAATCAAAGGTTAAATAAAATCAATAAAAAACTTTGGAATGTAAATTAAAAAGAAAAAAGAACCCTGATTTCAATTCTCCTGTGCTGCAAAAGCAAAAAATACCCTTTTCACTTTTTGGTGAGTTCGGAGACATTTTTTCTTTTCCGCTAAATTCTAGTTTTACGCTTTTTACTCTTGGTAAACCTTTTAATACATATTTACTCTTCATAAATACTAAATTTTGTACATAATAGTTTCATCTTAGACAAGCTTTCTGAAATGATTTTTTTTTCTATTCTTGATGCAGCCTATGCAACCTACTGCAAAATACTTGATAACTTTAATTCAAAATCAACGGACTCAGTTTAAACGATTGTTTGCCTGTTATTTCAAGCAAATTTATGGTCCTATGTCAATTCTAAATTCTTGGTCAACCTTCTTAAGACCATTAACAAGCGTGCCTTGTTAGCCTCTCATTACAGGCAATCTAACGGTCTTATGTCAATTTTATATTCTTGATTAGCATGCCTGAGACTCTAGGCAGACAAAACTAACCAACAAGTATCTGTCCAATAAGAGAGTCTTGCATACTCCTGCCATTTACCCGTGCCCCAGCCATTTAAACATTTGCCTCTCAAATACTTGGACTATCTGTCTTGGCTTTTCTTTGTCTACAATTAGCCATGTTTTGATGCAACCTATGCAACCTACTGCAAAATACTTGATAAATTTAATTCTTATTACAAAACTTATTAAATTTTCTTACAGTATTACCTTTTATTTTCTTTCCCTAAACAAATTTATCTATACTTGAATTTCATCTATCTCTGTTTATACCAACCTTGGCATTAAAATCCCTAGTAAAATTCTCAACTCCTTGGCATAATAGAAAACTACCAGGAGACCGAACTTCACTCGGTCCCTGGTACTCCGTAATTAGCAGGCTTGTATATATGTAATTTTTGCTGTTGCTTGTCCTCTAACCACAGTTTAATTTGAACTTCTTTTCTACCTTTTACCCAGTAATCATTTTTGCTTTACTTACGTTGTTAAATAATTTAATAAAATTCCAGCGTGTTCCATGGCACATAGTCTATAAAATATATATGGATTACACATTAGCATAATTATCAATCTATTCTTTAATTTTAAGTCATGGGTGGCAAATCAGCAATTTCAATTGAATTGAGAAATTGTGGCGTAGACTCAATTCCTCGCTCCTGCTTATGCGTCATCTAGGATTTGTATTCCCATGGGAGGCGATTGACGCTATCTACTCAAAATTTACTAACTTCTTTTTTGAGCAGCGCTAAAACGAGTCCTTCATTCAGTCGATTAAAACTTGATTAATTTGCCAATGCTTTCTGTTTAATTGATGATGATGGTTATAGCATGTTTTCTAACCGCAGATATTGTAGTACATCAGTTTTATTTGCGATTCGTTATGATTCTTGCTGTCGTTTGTCTTCTAACCGCAGATTTCATTGTGTATCATTTTTATTTGGGATTTTTGATGATGATTGGTGTTGCATGTCTTCTAACCACAGGATTCGTTGTGCTTTATTTTCTCTTGTATAATTTTTTCTTTTATAATTTCCACGTTATATAAATAACGTGAAGTAGCGTCATGAAATTATATTATAATTAGCGTTATAAAATTATATAGTTTTGATCACGTATAATTTCATCTTTTTTTTCTTGTATAATTTGTTCATCTTGAAAAACTTATTTTCCAGCCTTTTCCCCAATAATTATTTTCACTTTAATTTCATTGTTACATAATTCACTTATAACCAGGTATGTTCCATTCCACATAACCTCTGACACACATAAAGTATGAATTAGTATATTTATAGGGCTATTCTACAATTTTAATTGAAGTCGATTGAAGTAATAATTTTGGCGGAACTTTAATTCATCCCTCCTGTTTATCCTTCTGAGCATCATAACTTTTATAGGATTTTTATCTGGAAGATGATTGCCAATCTCAGGATTTCATTTTGCTCACTTTGTTCTAGTGGTGCTAAAATAACGAGTTTTTTTCTTTTATTCCGTTTTAGTTTCGATTACTTTTGCGGATCTTCCTGTTCGATTGATGATACTCATTGTCGCATGCCTTCTTGCTTCATTTTTACTTCATTCATGTTTTCTTTGGCTTTTGCTTTAGCTGTTTGGATTCATTGGCTATCTTGTGTAATTTCACATGCCGTCATAGATACCAAAAACGATATGATCACCCTGGAAAAAAATTATGAAAATAGCTCTTCAAATACCATCCCTCCTATCCTCTTTCCCTCATTCTAACAATTACCTAGACCTGCATGGTCTAATATATTCTTCAACTGATTTGGCTACGAATCCTTCCTCCTATCCTGAAGCATCATTAAAAATGCTTATTTAACTAGCCGGGCCCCGGGCCGATGATCTTTGTTAATAGTTACCTTGTTGCCGTTAAATAAGAGTAAACGACAAAGATCTGCCAATGAATAAAACTATTGTTTATTTTCCGTTTTTTTTTGTGTTTTATTCCTGTGTTGATTTATTATGTGTTTGTTTTAACTATGTGTTTATTTTCTTGCAGGAAAAGTTGCAAATCTTTTTATATGAGTTACCATGAACGAGGACCAATGGTGTCAGGCTTAAGTCCTAAAGAGGCGTCGGATAGACTGCATGCCTTTCAAGAAGAATTTGAGGAAATCTGGAGCAGTCAGGTTGCATATTCAGCCTGTTCAGAACTGTTTGGTATTCAGCATACTGATGTTCCAGAACTTTTACGAATTCGTAAAGAACTTAATTTGCTTCAGAAACTCTACAAACTTTATAATGACGTTGTTGATAGAATTGGAGAGTATCATGACATTCTTTGGGCTGATGTCAATGTTGAAGTTATCAATAATGAGCTAGTAGAATTCCAACTAAGGTAAGCGTTGTTGGTTTTCGCAACCATAGATTGTTCAAAGTGATGTGAAAAATATTTTAGGTTATGAATGTAGCATGCGCAATAGTTTACAAAAACATCAGCGGGAAAAATAAAGCGTTGAAAAAAAAATACTAAAAGCAGATTAGAGTTTGAACATTTAGCCATACCTTATTTTGGTCATACCCATACCCAACAGCTTAGGATGTTGGAAAAGTGTAATAATAAGAACAATAATAATTTTTATTGTTCTAAACACCTAGGGCCATGATAATACAGAGCAAAAAATTCAATTTAATTAATTCAGACAACATTAACAAATACATTACCCAAATTACAAAATTTATTTCCAATCTCCATTGCTAGTCTGAGAAATTGTCCTAACTTTTGAGCACTTGCAAAACACACATCACTTACTATACTCGCTAACCACCTTTCATCCCACTTACACTTGCTATACACTTCTTTTCGTAACTCGCTTAATTCTTTACTTTCATACATTATATGACCCACAGGCTCATCCATATTTCCAGGAAACAGGGCAAAAGTAGGGTTTATCTTGATATCCTCGTATATGCATTGAATATTGTTCTTAATCATAAGAAATCCTATGATTTCATATTATGTCCTTTCCGAAGCTTTTATTCTCCCCAAATATATTTCTACATATGTAACAGGCTGTAGCATTATTATTGTATGGTTAAAACACTGATCAAAACAAAATATTAATGTGGAAAAATTATAGCAGTTCACTAGAAAATTTTATACATAATTTTGGTAGGAGAGGAGGTGGGAGGCTCCTCCTCTCCACATGCCACTCCCTGTCCTCCTCTCCAATATGGTATTGTATTATGATTTTTATGTCCTGGAAGCGACAAAGCGGCCTTTTATTCTTGGCTTTTGAAAAGAACACTGTGTCTTACAATTTTGTTCATACGATCGCTCCTGGTAAAAAAAGAAAAAAAAAAAGACACCAACACTTGTACACCTGTGACTCGAAAAATATGAAATTATGTATTCTGTAGTTACCAGCTTTAAAATTCTTTTAAGAAACTCTTGAACATTCATAATTTGTTAAAACAATTTTCATCAAGATCAAACTACTTCTTTTTAAGTAGGAAGGGTGGGAGGGGTGGGTGGGAGGGGTGTTATATTAAGCAAGTTTATCTCTGCTAATAATTTTTGATGGTTACCTTTAAAATTAGAAAAAGAAAAGATACTACATTTTCAGAATCAACATAAAATGGGAATTCTTTTTATGAATTTGTAGTGTTCAAAACCCTATTTTCTGTTTTGAGTACTATTGATGGGCTTCACTCTTTATTTACAATTGATATTGAATGTTTGATTAACAGTTTGTCTGTGTGTCAATATTTCATTCTTTCGCTAGACTGAAGAAACAACTAAACTATTAAAGGCAGTCACGTGAATTTTTGGCAAAATAATTTTGGAACCGTCGATGCTGCTGTAAACTATGCAAATCTACAAAATTATTGAAAAAGAAAAAAAGACGGAAAACTTCATGCTAACTTCAAAATAACTTCATGCGTATTCCCTAGCTCCGCTCCAGCAAAGAAAGGGCCCTTTTTTGAGGACTGAAGGCCCAAATCCACATGAGTGGATCCAGGTCTCAAGGCCGAATTTGCTGACCAGAACAAGCGAAAAAAGGTGGCCAAAAGCTCGTAAAGCGCATTCTGTCAGTCTGGAGCAGAAAGAAGCTAGTTCTCTTCTAAGTGAAAATAAATGATTTGCGAATATACTGTTGCATAGTATTAGTAATGTACAATTTTTTTATTATTGTTCTAACTGGGTTTGAAATTGTTGAAAATGAAGCCTTTTAATGAATTTGGTAGTTCAGAAACGTATATTAATTAGATAGAAATAATTTAAATAGAATATGCTGACCCCAAAAACTGTTTCGCATTTTTACGCACGTGTAATTTGCCATTCGAGTGCTATGAATTTCCATTCTAAAATCCAAATTTATAACCAAAATTTTAAGTTTTATGAAATAAAATTCTTCTACATCCAGTTTATATATTTAGGTAGAGGCCAGCTGCCAAATTTCTTGGCATATAGTATAATGGCCCTAGACGTATCTGCGCACAAGGGAAGAGAGTTAAGCGTGTGTTCAAATTATTTGGGATGACCATCCCCTTGCAAAGATTCAAATTTAATGGCCACTTTTTCCAATTTCTCCTTCCTGTATGGAAGGCGCCCTGAGCCCCCCCCCTCTGATTACCCTTATGGATCTTGCGATTAAATTCAGTCAAATTATGATCTTTAATTAACTCGTCATTCATTAAATAATAAAAACCCAATTAAAAAGATTTAAGTTTAAATGATGAGATAAATCATTAATACTACCTGAATATCATTCTGAATTTGAAACAAAACTATTTTGAATGTATTGGACTTCCTCCTGAAAATTGGAAAGTAACTGATACCATTCTGCTTTTTTGTGTCTCTTTTAAAGGTTTTTTTTTATTTTTTTTATTTTCTTTATATTATGTTTATTACTGCAAATAAGTAGGAATAACCCGGCCAATAACAACAATGGCTAATCAGATATCAAAAACATGAAAAGCCCTAAGAAAGTCAATTAAAAAAAAACTCAAGGTTTAACCCTAACCTTTTTATTCTTCATTTTAGCTTGTCTATAAGATGATCAAATAGTGTAGACCTAATAGCTCAAAGTCTATCGAGTTGAAAAATTTCTTTCAGATGCCGAAAACTACCGAAAGGCCTTAAAGAATGGCCTGCATTCCAGGCACTTAAACGAATGCTTGATGATCTTGCAGAAATCTGCCCGCTTCTGGAGCTAATGTCTAACAAAGCGATGAAAGTACGTCACTGGAATCGTCTTTCAGAAGTCACTGGGCATACACTGGAAACTGACGATGGTAACTTGCGTCTGAAAACTGTTATTTCTGCACCTTTACTCTGTCATAAGGAGGATGTAGAGGTAGATAAGTCCGATGCCTTTACTTTTTCTTCTTTTCTACCTTTTCAATTTAAAGCTTTTTTTATTCTTTTTGTTAATTTTTTTTCTCCACGTCGTTCCTTATCGCTTCTTATCATTACTTACTTTTCTTATCGTTTCTCTTAACACATTTTATTATTTTCTTATTTTATGTCTTCTATTTACACCATTAGGAGAGAGAGGGGTGAAACCATACATCTCAAGGATTTTGGCCTCTACGAGACGTATCAAACAATTCGTGGTAACGAACTGTAAGTAAGGAGCGACCCGGCTCAATGGTAACCGAAACTCTAGAAAACGGTATTTTTGATACAAATAGATACATCAAAAGAATTAAATTTTAATGCTGATTTCAATCACGTTTAGTCCTACCCATCAAAAGTTACGCGCCTGAGAATATTTGGCTGATTTTCGGAAAAATGGGGAAAGACCCCCTAAAAGTTATAGAACCTTAATGAAAATCACACCATCATATTCAGCGTATCGGAGAACCCTACTGTAGAGGTTTCAAGCTCTTATCTACAAAAATGTGGAATTTTGCATTTTTTGCCAGAAGAAAGATCACGGATGCGTGTTTATTTTTTTATTTTTTTATTTATTTATTTATTTATTTTTTTCCCAGGGGTGATTGTATCGACCCAGTGGTCCTAGAATATCGGGGGAGGGCTCATTGGAACGGAAATTAAAAGTTCTAGTGCCCTTTTTAAGTGACCAAAAAAATGAAGGGCAACTAGGCCCCCTCCCACGCTCATTTTTTCCCAAATTCACCCGATCAAAATTTTGAGATAGCCATTTTGTTCAGCATGGTCGAAAATATTATAACTATGTCTTTTAGGATGACTTAGTCCCTCGAAGCCCCCAGGGTGAGGGCTGAGTTATGAACTTTACCCAATGTTAATATATAGTATTGGTTATTGGGAAGTATACAGACGTTTTCAGGGGGAATTTTTTCTGGTTGTTGGGGGTGGGGGTGGCTCGGGGGTTATATGGGAGGATCTTTTCATGAAGGAAGTTTTCATGGGGGAAGGGACATTGCTATGAAGGGGTCGCCGGATTTCCCATGCTTATTAAAAAAAAAAAATCATAAATTAAATATAAAAAAACAAGTTTTTTCAACTGAAAGTAAGGAGCAACATCAAAACTTAAAACGAATAAAAAATATTAGTTATATGATTGGGTTCACCTCGTAGTCAATGCCTCGCTCTTTAAGCCAAAGATTTTTTAGTACTTTCATAAGAGCTATTTATTCTAATTAACGGCCTTTGTGATTAAGGGGTCATTTTTAAAGAATTGGAACAAAATTTTGTTTACTTATTCAATGACGGTGAACCAAAATAAAAGCTGCATTAACTAAAAAACGATCAGAAATTAATAAAAAAAAACAAGTTTTTTAAACTGAAAGTAAGGAGTGACATTAAAACTTAAAACGAACAGAAATTATTCCGTATATGAAAGGGGCTGTCCCCTCCTCAACGCCTCGCTCTTTACGCTAAAGTTTGACTCTCTCACAACTTTATATTTTAAAACAATAAAAAACTTTAGCGTAAGACTTTAGCGTTTTCTGTTCGTTTTAAGTTTTAATGTCGCTCCTTACTTTCAGTTTAAAAAACTTGTTCTTTTTGTTTAATTTCTTAAGATACAAATTTCCTTTTTACACGAATAGATAGCTTAATGATTCACATTTCTTGGTGATTTTTTTCAATGACATACATCTAGTCGTTTCTTGGTGAGACCCAAAAATGTGTGACCTCTTGAAGTGCTTGAAGTCTCCTCAATAAGGGGGGTGACTTTGGACCCACATGGGGCATTTCTGGATATTCATTAATTAGTGCTTGAAATAATGTATTCAGATAATATTAACATTTATTTCAGTTAATATATAAGTTAAACGTAACATTAAATTTAGTTTATGTCAAATTGGGCCAAATCACAGCCAAATACAAGAGTTTTGGCTATTTGCCAAGTTTCTCCCAATGAAACCGAAAGATGGACTTCCCAGCAGACTTGAATATGTAGTTTATTTTGTTACTCTGCCACTTATTTCTTTAATTTGACCAATATAGTAAACAGCAGAGTTTTGCTTCTTTTCCACCATATCTATGTCTAATCTTCTGCAAGAAAGTTCTTTATCGGTCTCAAGCTCACTAAATACTTCCACAATGTAAAGACTGGTCAACCGACTCGCCTTTGAGCTGCATATCTATGTCTTAAACCCTGTCTCTAGTTTCGTCAGCAATAAATGAAACCTTTCAGTTTTCTAGTGATTTTCTCTCTTTCTTGGCAAGCCTTAGTTAAGTCTCTGCTTCTAGTTCTCTTTTTTCTGGCGTTTCTGTCAGAATTCTAATTTTGCCTTTCCTACGGTTTTTGCGCGGACCTATTTACATTTTTGCCTTTTTGTATGGTCTGATGCTTTCAGGAGTTAGGGCCGTAGGCAAGTTTGATGTTTACCGTTGTTGATCCGTCATGACAGGAGATGAACCACAATATACACCAGGGTAAGGATCATCAGTATTCGAAGGTTCTGGGGCATTCTGTTTAGCTGAATCTGGGTGGTTTGTCACCTCAGCTGGCAGGAAATTCACTTCTATGAACACATTCTGATTTAAAGGCCAAATTCCTGCCTTCTCTAATCCAGCTGTGATGTTTTGAGGATTCAGCTTTTCCAGAAAGAGATACTTGCACAGAGATACTTTGCTATTTTATGTATTGAAATTCTCTGACCAGGGTTTAACTGCATCCAATTGTCAAACGAATCCCTGATGGCATGCTTCAGTGATGCATATACTGAAACATCAAGAGGTTGGAGACAATAGAAGCAATTGGGAGGAAAGATTAGGAGGTGGCTACTGTTATCTTTCCACAAGGAAACAACTTCTACTGAAATAGGGTTTTGATGATTGTAAAACTAGAGTAAAACAGGGTATTTTTTGGCTGGGTTTGACCTCTTTTAGAAAGTGTTCCATGTAACCAAGAAAATTGTCCGAGGTAATCCATCCTCTGCGATGGGCTAAGCCAATACATCCTGGTTGTCCATCTCGATGCATCCTCTCTGGAGCTTTGACTCTTGGAAAAATAAACACAGGTGGGATTGTCTGACCAGCTGCAGATACAAAGTATATCATTGTGGTATTTACCCTCTTTCTGATGACACGGTATGTGCCACCTGTTTTACTCCCCTTTTAGCAATCCCCTTTAAGCAATCACCTTTGGGGCCAGCACAACCATGGGTACTCGTGTTTTGTCGCAGTTCCAGATTCGACCAGGAGGAAAATGATACTTGCAGTACGACTCCTGAAAATTTCTAAGGAAAGCACCAATTACGACGGCAGTAAGGGCTGGCAGCACGAGCATGACTTGCATTTTCAGGTTTTCTGATGGACAAACTGGCGTTCCGCTTGACGAAGTTTCTTCGCCAGTCCACTCCTGCTCTCTCATTGAGTTCCCAGCTTGATGGGAATTTGATCTTTAGCTTTTTGCCCATTGGTAGGCTAACTTTCTTGTTGAATAGGGAGTCAGTTCATGGTTCAGAAATGAGTATTTTCAAGGTATGCAGCGAGCTCTTTCTCTTGTTTGGAAGTAAAAACAAGCTTAGTGCTCTCCTGAACACTGTCGTAGTAATTGTTGCTATCACTAGCTGCACTCTGCTCAAGATCTTGTATTTCTATCTTCTATCGTTTCACAGCATCCACAAGGGTACTCTTAAAGAAAATTCTTAAGAAAATTCAAAGAAAATTCTTTTCCGGTTGCTCGGAAAGCGAATTCTCATGCACTAACTGAACAACAGCACGCCTGATTAATTCTGGATCAGGAGGACCACTCCCTTTTTGAATATAGCTGCCGACCGTCTGTAAAAGAAAATTATAATTGTCAGCATCTAAAGAAAACAACAAGGAAAGTACACAGGTTACGCCAGGTTTTGAGGTGTGCTTCGCGGCATAAAATGGAAATAAGCCCACAGGCAGTGTAATGTCTAGTGTAACCTTGTTCCACTAGACATTACAATATTAAAGACAATAATCTATTCAATGGATATAATTCAGGAAATTTATTTAAATAAGAAGGGACTGGGAGTAAGGTTTATTGATATACCATTGTTAGAAAGTGTTAAAGAATATTCGATAAGACTAGCTTGAATATTTTCGCCATAAACAGTGACATGCTGAGACTATTTTAAATGCAAAGACTATCAAAAGTACACCTTAATCTTGGATAGAAATTTGAAGGTTAAGCTCAGCCCAATCATAGAAAATGCTGTCCAATCCTGAACAAAGGATTTTTTTTTTTTTTAATCCCACCTCCTCTCCTGTTGGTGACCTTCAAACTTTCTTTTAAAAAATCTCATAATTTATCTAATGTCATATACTTTTTTCTTAATAAAAATAACTTCTTAAAAAAATTCTAATTATTAAAATTATATAAAAATTGAGCATTCCAAAATATACCAGGGTATAAAAATAGAGGTATGCTACAAAGGATCTTAAAGTTGGAACGCAGTATCTAGATAAAACGCAGACTTAATCTTGGACAAATTTCATCTGAGACAAAGATTGTTACGTAGAGTAATTGTGTTTAAATAATCTAGGCTGTAAGGCAATAGTTAACTTTTTTCTAAGTTACAATAACTTAGAAAATATTTGATAAAGACTACATGTGTCAGGATTTCCAACAAGCATATACAAACTTCCTTAACTCTTTTCTCGGTTGTCTCTTTTATCCAAACTTCAAAGCTAGTGCCTAATGCGCGTTACATGATGGGCATCTAGCGGGGATTTTTTGAATGGATTAGCTCAAAAACTTTAGACAAGAGGTCGATTATACGGAGTCGCCCCCGTGCGGTTCCACCCCTCTCTCCTCTACTTATCCCCTTTTTTATCGTTACACATTTCCTTTTTTGTTTTTATCTTTATATAATTATGTTTATATTATCTTTGCCCCTTTACTTATTTTTTAATATCAAATAGTATTATACAAAGGTAAAGGATATGGCACCAGACTTCACAGTCTGAACTGGTAGCGCTGATCTCTGTCTCATGGCACTTCAGCCAGTAAGAGCTACTAGGGTTATGTAGTGATAATTTGATATATATACGACCAACAGTTCCACAAAAAAAACTGATATACCCTTGAGGCATATCTCACAGCCCTTGCCCATGGGCCCTGGGGATTGTGTCTTTGATTTTTGAACTTACATGATCTTTGAACTGTTTGGGACAAAATGACTATGTCAAAAGTTATATCGTATGCTTTGGGGAAAAGAGGATTTTTAAATCTTTAAAAGAGATATAGAACTTCCAATTTCAATCAAATGAGCCGCCTCCAAAATTTATATGTCCACTTTTTCCTTAAAAACCTTATATGCCCCTGGGGCACAACTTAAAACTCTTGTTCCTGCGCTCTGGTGGTTGTATCAACTTTGAAGGCATTGTTATATAATCTTTAAACTATTTTGGACAAAACGGCTATCTGAAATTTTTGATCGGATGTATTTGGAGAAAAGAAGGCGCAGGGGAGGGGGTATGTTGCGTTCTGATCACTTTGACTCTTAAAATGGGGAACTAGAACTCTCAGTTTCCAATCAAATGATTCTCCTCCAAAGATTATACGACCACCCCTTCTATAAAAACCTTATATGTCCCCAACGAATAACTTGCAAACCTTGATCACAGGCTCCGGGGGGCTGTTTTAACCCTAGAGGCCTTGTTAAATAGTACATGGACTGTTTCAAGCAGAATTACTATCTCAAAACTTAGATCAGATCCATTTGGGGAAAATGTTATGAGAGGGGCCAGTTGCCCGCCGATCAGTATTTCTTTTAAAAATCAAACTAGAACTTTCGCTTTGTAATCAAATGAGCCTCTTCTAAAGTTAATACGACTACCCACTCCATAAAAACCTTATATACCCCCATGCCATAACTTACAACACTTGCCCTTCAGTGACTGAAGGGTTAATTGCCCTTCAGTCACTTTTGACTCTTAAAAGGGGAACTAGAACTTTCGATTCTCAATCGACTGAGCCCCAAGAATTTATACGATCGTCCCTTCTATATAAACCTGGTTCTGTGGGGTTGTGAAAATCCCGGAGTCTTTGCTATATGATCTGTAGTCAATTTAAAAAGCATATCATTTGCCCTCAAAGGATCTGTAGTCGATTTAGAGCACATCTATCAAAAATGTGGGAACAACTTTCCTACAGGAGAGCAAAATGTAAATTTTTGTGTAATACCTTTAAAATATTTATGTAAGTTTATCGTTCATAGGACATTTGTATTTCTGCGCTGAAAGAAAGGGACATCGAAGCTAAGCTTGGACAGGTTACCACAGATTGGGCAGACATAGAACTACAGTTTTTGACATTTAAATCGCGTGGAGAGTTGCTTTACGAGGTGATGCCACAGCTGAAATAATGGCAGAGCTAGATGATAGTCTCATGGTCCTAACTTCTCTGGTTTCAAACAGGTAAAAGGATTATTGGTTAAGGATATTTGTTAAATACAAACTGAAAAATGGGAATGCATGTACAGGGTTAGAGGGGGGGGGGGAAGGACTGAGAGGTTAGAAATAACCGTATCTTTTATTGTTTTATTTTTAATTGTTTCTTTATTTTTTTAAAAGATTAATTCATCTAGATTTTTTTACAGTTAAATATGTAATATAAACATCGCTCAAATCTTGTCCATTTTCTTGTTGACAAACGTTGGCTCCCTTAAAAGCCTTTTCCATATCTTCGTCATTAAAATAAGATTTTCCGTCATTAAAACGTCGACAATAGTATCGTTGAGTTGGAATAAGTGTTGGCTCTCTTAGAGCATTTTCCATTACTCTGTTATGAAAATGGCTTTTAGTAGCTGTGCCTTCAGTGGCTTTTTAAGCGAAGTTGCCTCTAGTTTTTGACATTATAGTAGCCCCAGTCTCCATTGGTGCTTTTTGAAGTTAAGTAAAATGTGTTTTCCGTAATTTAATGGACATTTATGATATTTTTCGACGTTGAAACGACGAAAGCACTTTCTTAGAATTGAGATGAATATAGGCTCTTTCCAGAGTATTTTTCATTACTGCTACGACTGCTGCTGCTAACAGCTCACCGCAGCACGAAGCCGCCTGAGACCAACACAGCTACGCACGCTCCTCCTCCGTTGCAAATTATTCTAAGCCTCTCTGCACCCTCCCAAGAAGTTCCCATTTATCTTGAATATTTCTGTATGTCATCCTCCCACCCAACCACGGACGACCTGCTTTTTGTTTAGCCGGTTGCTTAGACGGTTCTTTCTGTTTAGACGTTGGCCAAAGAGCACAATCCCTGGTAATCTGTCATCCTCTGTCTGCAGACCGTGCCTTAGCCATCTCAACATTTCTCGCATTGTATCCCTAGAAAGTGGAATTAAACCACACTTTTTGTACAACCTACTATTTGAAATACGATCTGTCAGCCGGACACCCAGAATAACCCGAACGTAATTTCTCTGGAAAACCTTTAGAAAATCTTCACCCGTTTTTCGGAGCACCCATACTTCAGAACAATATTTAACCACTCTCATCACTGTAGCTTCTAATATCCTAATCTCTGGTTGCAGACTTATTTTCCTATTCTTCTAAACTTTTTTCAGCTGTGAAAAACATCCTGAGCCGTGAGAATTTTTTTTTTTCATTAAAATGAAAATGATAATGTCGTTGGGTCGAGATTACAAACTCTCCAGAACAAATAAATACATTCAATTATTTTGACGGTTTGCTGCACATCTTTCGTAGCCATACTGCATCTCCAAAAACTTTGTCACCTGCAAAAAAGACAAAACAAAAAAACTAAAAATGAAAATTTTTGAATATTTTTAATCCTTCAGTCCTGTTGGCAGGTACCTAAAGGTTATTAATACACTAATAATATGATCTTAATACCACGAACAGTCAACCAGAACCAGTCCCAGACCAGAACCAGTCAACCAGAACCAGAATAAGAATAAAAACCAGTCCCAATTAAGATGCCCCTGTGCTTTAACTCATACGATGTTTCTCAAGACAATTTAGGTCTTATTTATAATTGAAGATTGGAACGCTATTATTTTCTGGGTTGTCAAAGCGATTAGATAGGTTACGCCTTTGGGAAAATTCGATTTCCTTCCCCAGGGGTGATCATATTGAACATTTTTTTTGTATCTATGCTCTAATGCAAAATTATACAAGATGATGAATGACATCATAACCAAAAATAGTTATATTTATCCATCGTCAAGTTGAACATCATCGCATCCAATGGATCGAATTTAATCAAAAACTATTTTAGCCAATCGTACTGATTGGCTAAAATACTGATTACTGTTCCTTGATTACGCAGTGATTCGCTGGAGGTACCCGACGTGTAAAGTTGATGCCCTCGTGACAGAAGAAAATGTATTAATAGAAGAAAATGTAGCTTTTCTTAGGAGTAGGCTGAAATCTCTGTGTTTTGGCGAGTATTTTATTTCTTGGCATTTTTTTCTCGATAGCATCACATCAAAGTTGTATGTGTGTGTGTGTGTGATTTAGAGGATAGGGGTAGAGGATAGAGGATAGAGGATAGGGGTACGAGCCCTGGTATTGCTGGCTGTTAGGTTTGGAACGGGAATTAATGGTGTGACTCTGTAAACTCAGCAAGAGTAGGCCCAGATTTAAATGGGTACCTGAAAAAATCTGGGAGAAAACATGGGAAGTGTCGGATTATTTGTCCCCCCCCCCCAAAAAAAAGCATGGCACTTTTGGACAAAGGTAAAAAAGATCAGAAGATCGATTCCTACGTTACGCAGACCATTGGTCAGCATATGAAAAAGTTTTTAGTGAGAAACTGGTAATTTTTGGTTTTTGAAATGTTGTACCTCGTTACGTGAGGTGGATCTGTGCTATTTAGTTGTTTGTTTTTCTTTAATTTTTGTTCTCCTGTATTTTTCATATATTTTTCTGTTGCTTTACAGCAATTGTTTGTTTATACTAGATTTTTTGTAGGGTGTGTAGCCTACACAAGCTCGCTTCTGGTGGCAAATTAAATCCATAATAAGTTAAACAAAATGAAAATCATTTTCTAGGTATAATGCACCATTTCGTGACAAGATACAACACTGGGTAAGCGATCTAAGTCAAACAAATGAAGTTCTCGAGAGATGGCTGTTTGTTCAAAATCTTTGGGTTTATTTGGAAGCTGTTTTTGTTGGAGGTGATATTGCTCGACAACTTCCCAGAGAAGCAGAAAGGTGAGTGGACTTTGCACCTGTCACTACCCTCTATTTAACGGTTATAAATTATTAAGAAGATGAAAATTGATCTGCATCATCCTTTGGTTTCCTTGGGTTTGAGCAAAGAAAAATGACAGAAACCAGCCCTTTGCGGCAGCTTAATATGTATCGTTACTTTAAAAGGGAACTGAGCGTTTTATTCCTGTTCAAATGAGCCCTGTCTTGATGTTATATGACGACTGGTTCGTTACGACTCCCCTCCCCCGTGAAAAAGGAAAGAAAAGAACCCGGATAAATACTGCCAAAGCGCAAGTGTGATCTTTTTTTTTGCAAGGTGGGGAGTATAAACATCAGTTAAGGGCTTCTGACATTTGCGATTAAAATAGTGTAGCTTTATTTCAGTTTGGCTTCGCTTATGTGGGATTTCAAGCTTTTTCAGGCGTTATTTTTAGGTGTTTACCAAAATATTTACTTAGGTGATATTATAAGCCTTTCTCCAGAAAATTCCTCGTTTATATCTTATGTTTTGTCGTATTTTTTTTATTAGTAATTCCTTGCTGAATTTCGAAATAAAATTTTGTAAGACCAAGTTATTTACCTAAATTTTTTTGCCTCTAAAGCTTATTAAAAAAAATTACTACTGAATTAACTAATTTTTTTACTTATTTAAAATCAATTATTAACAAAAAAAAATTAACATAGACACATCTCCTCTAAATGCCACAGCATGATATGGAGGATGGATAGGAACCTCAATAAGCACATGCTTATTACTTATGAAACTAGTATTTGTTTTAAAACAATTTTTTATGTTATTTTTTTTTATAATATGCTTGCTGCTATGTAAACATATATTCTTGGATGCACCAGCTCGCTCAAATTGCTGATGACTTGTTATAATTTTTCAGTTTTCAGTTTTCATTTTTTCAGTTATTTCAATGATGAATCAAATAATATAATTTTTTCAGTTTATTATTTGATTTATTTTCCCTTTTTTAAGAATCAGAATCTATTTATGTTTGGAAGCAATGTTAACAACAGTTTTTGGCTTAATATACTTTCTTAGATGTCAACTTTTAAGCTTTGTTTAAGACAGAACCTCAATAACTCTTTACTTTGGTTGATTCTGCTGTAACCCCTAGGGTAAGAAAGAGTTTAAAATCACCGGCTTAAACTATGGAACACACTTCAATTATAGATCAAATTTAATATCAAATTTTATCGTGGAAGTTGTTTCGAAATATAAAATTACTATTCTACATAATAAACCACAAATTACAAAAGACTTGCGGTTTTAGGTCTTAAAAGGATCATGACTTTGCTATCAATGTCAGTAGATAATTCACTCCACTCTGTAGAAAAAGTGACTGAAAATATTATTTACTAAGGAAAATGTTTTGCTTCGTTTAAGAATGTAAAAGTCCCTTAAAGGTTAAAACTGTTTAACAATGTCATATTCGAAACTCTGACAGGGGTACCTCTTAATTCCATAAAAACCATACTGAAGATTAATGATTAAAACAGACCAACTTCAGAGAAGTGAATTTCAAAATCCGGTTTGCAGCGGTAGCTAGCAACCTAGTAAGGGACGATCATATCCAATGTTAAGAAATATAAAAATCCATAACTCCTAAAAAAAAAGTCAGATGAAAACAAAAAGTACACCATTAGAACCGCCTTGTCCGAAGCCCCTAAATGGGAAACTTTCTGTCCCTTGGCTTGAACAGTAAGGGAAATATATTGAATTGAAAATCAAGAAAAGTGGCGGCTACTACAGCGTTTTGCCTAAACGGCATCTTTTTTTTCTTTTTATCTTCCACAGATAGCTTGGCACTGGAACATCATAGAGAGTTGTTCTATGGCTCATATTAAAGAAAATTGATGGGGTTAAAACTTTTTGTAATTAAAACAAATTATATTTAAAATAAAATCAATTTGATAACTTAAACCTGCATATTTAATGTTAAAGATTGACCAATGACGTCATAATCGTAGGATGTAGCCAGGTCGTCTCTTACTATTCCAATTAAGAAAAAGCCATAGGCTTTTTCCAGTCTTTAATTTTATCACACTGAGATTACTTGACTCTTTGCATCCTTTTATATTGATGCATGACGTCATAATATATAAAGGTATATATAATATGTTACAACCATAAATGACGTCATACTAAACAAAAATAATTATTCTGTTGAATATCCCTCGTTATAAAATCATGATAGCGTCACCAACAAAATTGCACAAACGCCTCCCTCCGCATAATACATTAAAAGACGATGGGAATTGTGTAAGTATCATCGGTTTTATGGTTTTAGTGATAGCTGAATTTATATTAGAGAACAAACTTTAGCGCACAGGAACTATTAAAAACAAAATTATCATGATGAGGCAACACACACTTATCTTTTGACATCATACTTAAGTACACACTCCAGCCATAGTAACGCAAAAACTAAAATAAATCATCATAGGCCTGATGATACAACGTAATTTTATTTTGAAAACATAATATAACACAAGCATCATCTTAAAGGTTGCTTCTCTTGGGTATGGCATCATATTTTACCGATATCGTTGCCTTCTGGTTCTTCTTTTACTTTTCCAACTAAGAAAAATCCAACTAAAAAAGACTTTTGCCCGTGGGTAATAATTATCTTTGAAAGAAATTTTTCTCATCATTTAACTCCAGATCATAATTTTGATAATTAATTTAATTCACAATGGTTGAAAATGATGTGTCGTTTGAGGAACAAAAAGACATTTTTATTCAACGGCTGGGACTATCAAATGTGACAAAATATATCCAAACAGCTAAAGCAAAGGGCAAGAAAAAATTTCCAAGGTAATATTTGACAAAATTTAAGTAAAAACAAATATACGATTAGGAAACAAGCAAAAGCGGGACTTGTAACAGCTAAAACAAAACATTAAATATCAAAACTAACTATAGTAAAAACGACATCACTTGTAGAAACTAAAATATTAAAATAAAATGCAGGTCATTATATTCATGCTGTACATCAGGAATAAAAGCATGAAATCTTTTGACAAGATTATGTATAGAGGTGTAAATATCATTTAAAAATTTGCTTCTTTAGGGTACTTGAACCAAGAGTTGAATTCTGTGCTACGGGGGAAAAATTAATCACGTGGATATGGTGTCAAAGCAGGAGTTGGGATCGGCATTTTAGATTTATCATTCGACAGCAGGCAAAGGACTTATGAACCAGAGTGATCATTGAGGCAGACCATTGGATCTCTTCATGGTTTCAGTTTTGAAGGAAAAGGGCTATGGTGAGGTCTTCAGATGGCTCTCACAGTTCATTGATAAAAAAAATGCTGTTATATATGAAGAGTTGAGAAAATACAAGATTATCGGTTAATGATCTAACATATTTACCTTTTCGTTTGACAGTATAAGACAAGCATCTTTTGAAAAGTTGTTAGTTTGATGTCACATGTGAGTGAATTTACTGCCTGATTCCTTGTTATTTGCTTCAACTGCCTGATATCCTGTTTTTCGCTTCAACTACTTGATTCCCTGTTGTTAGCTGTAATAGAACAACAGATTCCTTTAATGTTCTACTACAAAGACAAAGAATATACAGACAAAGATGAACAGCAGCAAAATAGAGTCTGTCACCCCCCCCCCCCGGAATATATACTTTCTCCAGTAGTCCGTTCAAGACATTATTTATATTAACATGATTTAACCTGTGAATGCACACGTCATACTCTTGTAAACTTAGCTTTCGAATGTGTAATTTTTTTTTCTTGATTTTTTTGCTAAAATCTTTTTCTTATTATTTATCATCAAATGCATAAAACTCTGGTTTCTTTTCTATGATTAAAGTGCGAATTGTATTTTTTTTCAGTGAATAGAATTTTTTTTTCAAAATACTGTTTTTATATTATAGCATAAATGCTGGATTCCAGCATAAATATTTTGCATATAAATTTTCTTATTAAATTCCATAATGTTTATTTTTGGAACTGGCTTACTGGTGTTCTTTCTTACTTAGGACTATACAAAAAATCAGGCAAGTTGTTGCTTTTGGGCCTCGATAATGCTGGCAAGACGACGTTACTGCAAATGTTGAAAGATGATAAAATGGGACAACATTTACCAACTATACACCCAACTTCAGAAGAACTGTGTATTGGCGAGGTGAAGTTCATTGCTTTCGATTTGGGGGGTCATAGAGAAGCAAGGAAAGTGTGGCAGGATTACTTCCCTGCTGTTGATACCATCGTTTTCTTGATCGATGCTGCAGATCGAGCCCGATTTGATGAGGCAAGACAAGAGTTGGAATCTGTCCTTATTGATGAGACTTTGTCAGCAGTTCCAATATTGATACTTGGGAACAAAATTGATCACGGGAATGCAGCATCAGAGGGTGAGTTGCAGTCAATATTTCAACTCAAACATTTGACAACAGGCAAAGGACCTATGAACAAGAGTGATCTTCGAGGCCGACCACTGGAGCTCTTCATGGTTTCTTTATTGGAGAAAACGGGCTATGGCGAGGCCTTTAGATGGCTCTCGCAGTTCATCGACTAATAAAATAACGAAATAAAATGTACGAAAATATGAGAATTTACGTGATACTTGCGTCATTTCAATACGAAACTCTTCGTTTATATAAAGTATATTTTCTGCAAAGATTTCATAGATTTTAAAAGGCTTCGACTAGCCCAGGGTCGAAACGGCCTCAGCGCTAGATTTAAAATTATGATATGCAGTCAGTATAATTTAAAATCCTCATCCTCATCCTCCACCTCCCCTGTGCGAAAATATTAGTAAAAAGGTATTGCATAAAACTACGAATGATCGAAAGTTTTGACATAATTTTTTAATTTTTATAATTTTGAAAATCTATGTTGCATTCCAATATTTTTGGTGTAAGAAAACTGCCAATCCAGTCCTGGAAAATTCTACTAGCACTTAAACAAATGGATACAACAAATGGCATCAAATGGATATATCCAACTGGTTTCCATTTTCTATTTTGCAAGTGTTTTTGAAAGCTTATAAAAAAGTTATCCATAGAAGACCTTATGATCCACCTTACGAGTCTCCATTCATTGTATGGGTAACCAGTTTAGATTCTGAAAGAGCCATTTCATTTTGCAAGCTGTAGGACATCTTATAGAAATTGTTAATTTTGCTTTGGAAAAGGGTGAGTATTTTACTGCTATTTTTATAGATTTAATTCTTAATAAAACACAGTGCTCCTTTATGCTCGATTCCAGTAAAAATATTCTTTATTTACAATATCGTTGAAACTATTAGTTTCTAATCTTAAGAAAAATATGAAACAAATTTCAAAAGTTTCATTCGGTAGATGTATAAAGCTCAGTCTTAGCTATCGAACAATATAAGAATTGTGTCATTCATTAAAACATTAATGCTTTAGACATACAAAAAATAACATTATATATCTTATTATATATATATATATATATACATTATATATATATATATATATATATATATATATATATATATATATATATATATATAATATATATATATATATATATATATATATATATATATATATATATATATATATATATATATATATATATATATAATTTTAGCTTATATCTATAAGTAGACGCATTTTTTAACTGGAGAAGATTAAGTGAATCACTACTTCTCTACTTCTACTTCTATATGATTAAGAAGATTAAGATATAAGCTCATATATTGCATACATATATTATACATATTATAATAACATTATATATAACATTATAAAACTTGCAGAGGGACCATAAACCACAAGAAAAACAGCTTTTTTTTCGAAGAAAAACGTCTGTTTGTCTAATTTAGGTCCATAAGGAGAGATGTCTGAAGATTTTCTCCTTCCCCTTCCTTCTAGAGATGTATCGGGGTGTCTTCTCTAGGCTGTAGTTAGTTTTTCACTCTAGATTATAGCCCTAGATTTCATTTGTTCATTCGCCCAAGCGATTTGCATAATTTAATTAAAACAATCTAGGTTTGTGATAAATTTCCTTTAGGAATTGATAATCCCAAAAGCACAGCAGGCATAAGCTTTGAGTATCAATGAAACTGCCCAAAAATTTAAAGTAGATCACAAATTTAGCATCTCCCAATCTAAAGTACCAAGAATAGTGATTATAGAATCTGATTTTTCGAATTTGTAAGGTGGAAAATTACGCAACCATATATACTTTTAATAATCAGGAAAAATCAGAAAATAAATTTTCAATGAAAAAAAATTCCATATTCAGTTTCGCAGTTTTTGGCTGTAGCGGGCGCTAAATCTTAAAAGGGAAATGTGGGTGAAAAATCGGTAAAAGCAAGCGAAAACATATGGCGTGGAACCGCGAAGAACGTATGTCTTTCCATTAAAGGGCCAGTTGTGCTTCAGAATCAACATTTTGTTTATCGTTAAGTTTTTACGGACGTCATATTAATTAAAATGTCAAAATTTAATTAAAATGGTTTGTTTTTTTCTTGTTTTAACTTGGCTGACAAAAACTTGAAACTGTCCAAAAACAAGTTCCTACTTTTGGAACAATCAAAACAAAAATCTTTGAAAACTGTGGTTTTCAGGGGTCAAAAGATCAAAGACGGGTCCAGGGCAATAAATGCTTTAATTCTGCCTAGGAGTTTTAATTCAGATCTAGGCTCGACAAGAGTGGCTTGCTGCCTTGTTTCTGCTAAGTATAAGGGCGGATACCAGATAAATGAGAGAAAAGAATAAGAAAAGAAACAAAGGAGCACCCATGATATATGCGTAGCCTATGTCCACCTATATTTAAACATATCTAAACATAAACTATATCCAAACATATCACAGCCTATATATCTAAACATAAAAAAAACTCATACTGGAACTCGTACTAAAAACACTTTCGTGTGTGATATATGCGGAAAAACGATCAGCCAAAAATGCAATCTTACTTTGCATAAGAGAACTCATACTGGTGAAAAACCTTTCGGATGTGATATGTGTGATAACACGTGCAGCCATATATTCAACCTATCTCTTCATATTCAGAGAACTCACTCTGGAGAAAAACCTTTTGAATGTGATATGTGTGAAAAAACATTCAGCAATAGATTATATCTATCTCATCACAGGAGAATCACTCTGGAAAAAACCTTTTGAATGTGATATGTGTGAAAAAACATTCAGGAAAGATTATATCTATCTCATCACAGGAGAATTCACTCTGGAAAAACTTTTGAATGTGATATTTGTGAGAAAACATTCAGCAATAGATTATATCTATCTCATCACAGGAGAATTCACTCTGGTAAAAAACCTTTCGGATGTGATATGTGTGATAACACGTGCAGCCATATATTCAACCTATCTCTTCATATTCAGAGAACTCACTCTGGAGAAAAACCTTTTGAATGTGATATGTGTGAAAAAACATTCAGCAATAGATTATATCTATCTCATCACAGGAGAATTCACTCTGGAAAAAACCTTTTGAATGTGATATGTGTGAAAAAACATTCAGCAATAGATTATATCTATCTCATCACAGGCGAACTCACTCTGGAAAAAACCTTTTGAATGTGATATGTGTGAGAAAACATTCCTCAAAAAATTCAATCTCAAATTCATTCCTCAAAAAATTCACAAGAAAACTCGTACTGGAGAAAAATCTTTTGAGTATGATATTTGTGGAAAAACATTCTAACAAAAATCTCACCTTACTGTGCATCAGAGAACTTATACTAGGAAAAAACCTTTTGAATGTGATATGTTTGAAAAAAATTTACAAAATTTGTGAGGCCGATTAGTAAACTAAATGTTTAAAAACTTAACGAAAACATTCCCGTTGTAATTAATAGATATGATTTGGAGGATAAATATTTCGGTTTGATTAAAACAAGCAAATTTAGTCAGACTTTGCACATTTTTTTTTTCTTGTCGACAATACTACAAGATAAGACAAGATCTATTGCAAAAAGCCTGCGGGCCATAGCAACACAAAATACAGCCTACAAACAAAGCTCGAGGAACAAAATACAACTTTAAATAATATAAACCAAGAAAAAAAAACAATAAAGATACAAATCTTTAAGTACATATGATTTCTAGGAGCCTTAACAATGTGGTGAACCCCTTCGCATACAACTGACAGATTTAAAAAGTTATTTCCTACTTCTGTGAAATTTGAGAAAAGTGGACCGTTGGCTAGACAATTATGTTCTGTGTTTCCCAAATTATTTTATTAACTTTTATTATGATACAAATAATTTTATAAAATATTATTTTCGTTTGATAACGAATATCATATTGGTTTTCCATAACCTGTCCTCTATTCCGAATGTCTACAACCATACTTGCCTAGTCTTTTTTATACGTTGACTACTTATATATATTAAAACGTGTGTTTTTGATATGATGTTGAAAGGTGCATATAAACTCGGTTATAAGTTGTATTTTGCGTAAATACATTTTTAATTTCTATGGCTAAAATAAATTCTGGTTCTCTTTTTAGATTTCAAGCGATTGATGTCAGCTGGCAAGAAGTGATGGGAAGAGCACATAAGAATCCTAATACAATTAATTGTTGTGTCGGTGAGAACTTTTTAATCAAAGAGCTCCCTCGGCTCCAAGAGGAACTAGAGCTTTGTCAAAAATCGTTGGCTGGGTAAGAATTTTTCTCCTTTGCTTCCACATGATCAAGAAATATGTCACTCCGTGGCATTTTTAAAAAGAATAAATATCTTAAAACAGTGTGTTGTATTATATTGGCTGCTAACAACCAAAAAAAAAATCAAATTAGTTGCAAAATGCCACCTGAAATATTTTTATAACTTATCAAACAGTTCGTCGTAACGAACTGTAAGTAGGGAGCGACCCGGCTCAATAGTAGCCAAAACTCTAAAAAACGGGAGGGCTGTTCCCTCCTCAACGCCTTGCTCTTATCGCTAGAGTTGGACTCTTTCTCACAAACCCTATTTTTTAAAACAATAAAAAAAAAACTTTAGTGTAAAGAGCGAGGCGTTGAGGAGGGGAGAGCCCCTTTCGTATACGGAATAATTTCTATTCGTTTTAAGTTTTAATGTCGCTCCTTACTTTCAGTTAAAAAACTTGTTTTTTTATATTTAATTCTATAACAGATTAATACCATTTTAAATGTTTTTGCGATCCTGCTACCATTTATACCATTTATATAAGCCACATCAAATTTAATTTCTAAAAATTTTGGGAGTCAAAAACTGTTATTTTCTCTAAACTGCCTGAAACTTGTATACAAAAGAACAAATTACGTCATAAATTGTATACGTTTATAGCGCAAAACAACTTCATTTAATGCAAGTCCCAACTTTGTAGGATTTGGAAACAAATCAAATTTTAGGAGGTGGGGCTCTTTGTCTCTCCAAAATTAAGTCTATTATGTAATTGGTTTGCGAAAATGAGTCACAAAAGTAAATGAATGGACTTCGAGCGCATTTTTAAGAAGGTAGTAACAAGCATAATATCGCTTTTTCTCTAAACTGTATACGAACATGGGTATTTTCTTTTTCTCCCTGCAATGTTTAATATTTTTACGGATTTTACAAGCTATTTTACCTTTTTCAAATCGGTTTCTCAATTTCGAATTCCGCCTCCTTATATAACCTTTAGGCAATAAAGACAGCGAGAAGATTTTGAGCTACAAGATTTTTTGCAAGTAGTCCTTCTGTTTCTCTCAGAGGCGTAGCTAGAGTTTTCACCTCCCAGGGACAATGTCAGTACTTGTATCATTTTCAAGGGTAGCAGTAAGGTTGTATCCGGGGTGTGGGGTCCGGTTTTGTACCCTTCCCCCGAAATTTCGTCCGACTAATAAAAACACACAAAAAATGTCCACAAACAAAATCTTATGTTTTTTTTAACTTTCTCTGTAAAGAACCCGTCCTCCCAAAAAAAGCACCCCTATCCCCCCCCCGTCGAAAATCCTGGATACACCCTTGGGTAACAGGATAAAGTATAACATAAAATAAAGTTCTAACTCTTGTAACATCTAGCGTACACCGATTTTATAACTTACCGTTTACGAACGACTGCTATTACTTTAAAAAATAGCGGGATATGTAAAGTGAAACAGAAAAAATATAAATATTTTTTTAACCCTTGAAGTATGCAGTGTAATTAATTTTTTTAGCTTGCTATTTATGAATGACTACCACCTTTTTAAACGGTACTACAATATACAAATTGTAAAAAAAAACGAAGTTTGAACTCTTGTAACCAGGGTCGTATCCATTATTTTTTTGGGGGGAGGGGTTACAAAAATAAAAATAAAAACGCATCAAAATCCATTTATATCTTTTTTGTTATATTTTTACGAGTAGAAAAACTAATTCGGGGGGGGGGGGAGGAGGAGTTAAATCCCCTTTCCCCCCACCCCCTGGATACGGTCTTGCTTGTAATGTGCGACATAAATAATTTTTATTACTTACCATTTACGGAAGACTGCTACCGTACATTGCCTATGCCCATCTGAAAACATGACTGAAACGGAATCTCATATTTATCATCCTCCTTCCGTTAAAAAAAAAACATTTACAATTATACTAAATCTTTAATATTATTTTTAAAACTATTGAAACCTAAAGTTTTATTCCATTACCGAAGTCAGACAGCAAAGATTTTTAGAATTCGTCAGTAATTCCTTTGAATATACCATTTTAGCTGTTTAAAATATTTTAGCCGTTCAAATATTTATGCGGCCTATTGCTTTGGACAGGATGTTAATCATGTTTAATCAAGGAGTTTTATTTTAATCATCAAACTAAAGGATATTGATATAAGTTGCTGAGACAAATTTCTGATCTTATTGAGTGAATATCTATTTCTAGAAAAGAGATATCTTTCTAAAAAGATATTTTAGGGTAGGGAGATGTTTACAAAAATGTAAGGTTTGAACCTTTTAAATAACTATTGACTGCTTATTGACTGATAAGTGGTCAGAAGGCTTCCGTTTGCAACCCTGCTCTAGTTCCAGAAAACTAAAATACCCAGAACTAAAATACCGTAAAACTAAAATCCAAACTATAAAGCTAAAAATTTGAATTCGAGAAACATTTCAAATATTAATAAACGTGATCTAAAAACTACTCTTTCTAGGTAGTTCAGTATTGTAAAATATAACCTCCTTTCAGCCTGAAATACTGGGTGGGAAGAAAATTTTTATCCGAAAAATACTAATTTATTCCAATTCTTTAATATTTTTCTTTCATTCAAATTTCTACTTTTAGCTACCTGGAGAAGAAACGTCTCATATTTCCACGTTTCTTTTTCGTATCCGATCCAGCTCTCCTTGAAATTCTCGGGCAAGCGAGTGACTCTCACACCATCCAAGGTCATCTACTATCCATTTTCGACAATACAGCCTCAGTCCGTTTCCATGAACAGGAATACAATAAAATAATGGCCATTATGTCGTCAGAAGGTGAAGTTATTAACGTAAGTGCTGTATCTGTCTAGCTTCTTATTTTAAAATAGCTCCTTACTTTCTTTCTTTGCCTCAGAACCAACTTTAAAAAAGCAACGGAAAGCGGAACAAGAAGAAAAAGGTATCGAAAAGGGGTTTGATTCCCATCTACGACTTCTTATAGTAACAAAATAACAGAAATTGAAGTGAATCTTAACAGTGTTTAAATAAAAAAAAAAAAGTTTTTTCAACTGAAGTTAAGGAGCAAAATTAAAACTTAAAATGAACAGAAATTATTACGTATATGAGGGGGGTACTACTCCAAAACCTCTCTCTCTCTTTACGCTAAAGTCTTTTAGTACTTTTACAAGAAGGTTCTCAATGTTCTAATTAAACGAACATAGTAAAACATAAAATCATAAAGAAAGGAGAAAACGAGGACAATAAACGGCCAGGGAAAAAAAAAATTAAAAACTATGCAAAAATATTTCAAAAAATTATATGCAAAAATATTTCAGTCAAGGCCTCCGCTGGACCGTCCTTAGTGAAGAATAAAGCGGATAAAAGTATAAAAAACCAAACCTTAAAACAAAACACAAAACTAAAATAAAATGACCCTTTCTGAGTAACGGTGAACGGTTACCCTTTCACCGTTACTCAGAAAGGGTCATCTTATTTTAGTTTTGTGTTTTGTTTTAGGGTTTGGTGTTTTATATTTTTATCAGTTTTATTCTGCACTGAGGAATTCTATGACTTTTAGGTTGTGTTTCTCCTTTTTTTCAAAAACCAGGCAAATTTCTCAGGCTTTTAACCATTGATAGGCAAGATTAAACTTAATGAAACTTATATATTTGGAAATAGTATAAAACTCCGTTTCTTTTGATGTATCTATTGATTTCAAAAATCCGTTTTTTAGAGTTTCGATTGCTAGTGAGCCGGGTTGCTCCTTACTTAGAGTTCGTTACCACGAACTCTTTCAACAAAGAAACTTGATTTTCCCTTAGACTAACGGGAGTAAGTTTGGAACAGAATAATAAGAATTTTCTGATATCTTTAAAACACATCTAGGGTTGTGTTTTCACAAGGTTTCTAACAAGCCTTTCCCCACAAATGGTTGTAGAGGATGGGGTTGAGGGGGTATTCGCCCCTGGTGCAGGAATTTTAGAGGTGCAAATCTAAAATAAATAATCTAACATTTATAATCATTTTGTAGTTTTTGAAATTTTTTCTTTATTAAAATAAAGTAAAGGTCGTAGTTGACACTAAGTTACTCGCTTACTGTAATATTTCGATTATAATATTTAATGCTAAGTGTAAGTATAAGCAAACTGAAGAGGCCTGAACCGCCAGTGCTTTCCACTGAAGGATAACCCATGCCCATTGAATTTCCGGATGTGGACCCTCTTTTGCCACTTCCCCCAATGAAAATGCTGGAGCTACGCCCCTGTCTAAAGTAACACTTTATAGTTTTTGGATTAGCTATTGGCTGACTGACAACTACTGACACTAGAATAAGTCCTACAATTGGTAGAAACGCTGGAAAGTCTATAACGTCTATAAGTCTATAAGTCTATAAAGTCTGGAACGTCTGAAGGACAAGAATGGTGACCTTACATTTTTACTATGAATGGGAAGAACAGCCATCATCTGGCTGTTATGGCTTAATGTTCGGTGACATCTGGCTTAATGTGACATCTGGCTTAATGTTCGGCTCAGTTCAATCGTTTTAGATGTATAATAAACTTTTTTTTAGAAAATTCATTTTCGCGCTGACTAGAATATTTCTCCTCATAAATCTGTTTTGCCGCTTATGATTTTGCAATGTTGCGTTTTCTACGTTAGTGTTTCATTAAATGTAGGCGAGTGATTGAGGCTTCCTCCATGGAAGCCTCTATTTTGAGGCTTCTTCTACGGAAGCCTCTATTTTGAGGCTCTTTGGCTTTGATTTCTAAATTCACGTTCTTCCTTTTTTTGTTTAAAAACTTTTTTGATTTATTTAGTATTTGCTAATGTATACTTGCTCTTTTTACAGCTTGAGCAGCCTGTTGTAGCTGAAGGTAGCGTTGAGGCGTGGCTGAATAGGCTTCTTCAAGAGGCACAGAGATCTTTGCACGGAATAATTCGAATGGCAAGTCAAGCCCTACTCAGCCCTGATTTTAAACTGCTCGAATTTCTTAGTTCTTTCCCTGCTCAGGTAAATCTTTTGTTCAAGATATTAGACGTATCCGAAACATATTGTTTTGTTTGCAAAAGACGAAATTGTCTTTGAGACCGCCTTTCCCTGAATAAAAAAAGAAAGTATCACTATAGTTCTAGAGATAATGTTTAAAGTGTGCTAATCTAAAAAAAAAAAAAAAAAATTAGATACATAGTGAGAGTGAAATCAATTCCCAATATCACCTTTTAAAAATACTTATGAGTTTGTATATGTGTTTGTACGTATATGTTTTGCACATACAAATATTTCTATGGATTATTCAGTATTATAGATGCCTAACCTATTATATGTTCCTGATAATATAAAAACATTACCCATAGAGATTGTAAAACAAAAAGCACAAAAAAACTTTGTGCATACTATTTTGAGAGAACTGGAGAAAGGCGTTTTGCCCTCTGTCTCCAGACCCTAACTTTTCAACACTTCTCTCCACAAAAAACCATCCTTGCGAGTTTTTAATCGATTCCAAGCCTTGATACAAAACTGGACCACTTACGAAACTAAATATAAAGTTCGTTTTAACGAAACCTTCTGATTTTTGATTATAAATATGGATTGTATGCAATTTCGACAACAAAAAATACTCACTTGCCTTCAGGCGTCAGGCATAAACGATAACGTACACTCTCTTGTAAGGACACGAAACCTACTGACTTTCATTGTAAAAGTATCCCAAAAAACACGCACTTCGGGTACCTGTTATACAGCACTACGGGATGTTTTTTTTTAGATGAATGATTTTCTAGAACTTGGCCACTTACCAATTATATAAATTAAGATTTTTACGTGGGATTTCCTTGCCTTTAGATGTTATAGGCCTTTCGAATTCCCCGTTGATTGTTTATTTCCCACTGATTCCCTATTAAATTTTTCGTGTCATGTCTCATAATATGAATATTGTGGGCACTATTATTCTTCAGGTGTAACAAACTATCCCATATATCCCACTGAATGGCTGGCTTTCTATTCCCATTGGCTGTCTATTCAGTTGCTCAGCGACTTGCATTCCTCTAAGTTTATTCATTTTTAGATTTGGTTCTTAACATGGATACCGGTGATTTTAAAATAAGTGACTCTTGTTTGGGTTTTATCAGTTGAGAATCTGTTAATCTATCCATCGCCAAAATAAATTCTATGTCACTGCCACATCCACGAAACGATATGAAATCTGAAAAATTCTGTGCTAAGGAAGCTTTACTTAAAAATAGACAAGCTTAACGTAGTTCTCTGCCTAGCTATTTTGTCAAACAGTTCGTGGTAACAAACTGTAATTAAGGAGCGATGCGGCTCAATAGTGACCAAAACTCGAAGAAACATTGTCTTTGTTGAAACTTTGAAGAAAACTCGAAAAAACTTTGTTCCCTGAAGTCACCTGATCAAAATTTTGCAATAGAAATTTTGTAACTATGTCTAACTATATCTAGTAGCTAAGTCGTTGAAGATGGCTTGCCCCCCCCCCCCCCTTACAGTTCCGGGAAAGGGCTGCAAGCTATGAACTTTGCCCATTGTTTGCATATAGTGTTGGTTATTGGGAAATGTAGATATTTTTTTTTTGGGGGGGGGGTATGGGTAATTTTCTGGTGGGTAATTACATGGGAGGATCTATCCATGGAGGTATTTTTTGGGGGGAGGGGATTTTTCATGGAGGGGGAGCCAGATTTCTCAGCATTATTTAAAAAATGCTTAGAAATTAAATAAAAAAAATTCAGCTGAAAGTAAGGAGCAACATTAAAACTTAAAACGTAAAGAATTTATCACGCATATGAGGGAGATACCTCCTCTTCAATATCTCTCTCTTTACCCTAAAGTTTTTTTATGACTTATAAAAAAGCTTATCATTCGAGTAGTTATTCTTAAATAATTTTAACAAAAGTCAAACATTATCCCAAAGAGCGAATTGTTGAGGAGAGTCATCCCCGTCATATACGGGATATCTATTCGTTTTAAGTTTTAATGTTGCTCCTTATTTTCAATTGAAAAAACCTGTTTTTTTTATTTAATTTCTTTAGAAAGAACCTTAGTCGCTCTTCTAGCTTCTCAGTGAGAACATTATTTGTTATTAGCTGTTGGATTATGAGTGAGTGGCTAGCTTTTTTAGCTCGTTTTTTTATTGTTTTTAATTCGTTTAGTTTAGATTTTATGTGTTATTGTTTTTTTTGCAGTTTTGTTGGCTTTCCAATTCTTCCCATTTGGGTTTTTGTTTCATTTTGTAACCGTATTGTATTTTTGATCTTAATATTTTTATCTGGTCTATAAGTTCGCTTTTTCACTCATAAAATGTGAACTTGATTCTTTGAGACTCCCTAATATTGCTGAAGAAGGGAAGCAGTTGTCCGTTATATTTCATCCAGTTATGTTTCATCCGTTATCCGTTATATCCGTTAAATATCCGTTGCTTCATGCAATTTTTTCGTTAGCCATTCTCGCTTTTTTTCTTTCTTCTTTTTTATTCTTTGTTATTCATTTTTAGGTTGGAATTCTTGGTCTTCAGATGCTATGGACTCGAGATACTATGGACTGTTGTTTTTTTTTTTTGTCTTTATATTTTTATCTGGTCTATAAGTTCGCTTTTTCATTCAGAAAATGTGAACTTGATTCTTTGAGACTCCCTAATGTTGCAGAATAAGGAAAGCAGGTGTCCGTTATATTTCATTCAGTTATGTTTCTGTTATGTGTCATCCGTTATATCCGTTAAATATCCGTTGCTTCATGCAATTTTTTCGTTAGCCATTCTCGCTTTTTTACTTTCTTCTTTTTATTCTTTGTTATTCATTTTAGGTTGGAATTCTTGGTCTTCAGATGTTATGGACTCGAGAAGCAGAAATTGCCCTTTCTCATGCAAAGCATGACCGAAAGATAATGGCAGAAACGAACATGAAGTTCTTAGAAATGCTAAATCTATTAATTGAGCAAACAACTAGAAAGCTGAGTCCATTAGATCGTACAAAGTATGAAACATTTATCACACTGCATGTACATCAGAGGGATATTTTTGATTATTTGGTGAGTATTTATTTTTGGTGATAATTTTGATTATTTGGTGAGTATAATATTTTTGATTATTTGGGGACTTGGATTGAGTTTATATCTTAAATATCATCCAAAGTATTCTAGCAAACGCATTTGTTTCAGAACTTTCTCGGATTTAGTTGACAGGACAACACCGATAGAAATACCTAGACACCGGCTTCAGGATTATATAATATATATATATATATATAATATATATATATATATATATATATATATATATATATATATATATAGATATATTATATATATATATATATATATATAGTATATATATATATATATTATATATATATATATATATAATATATATATATATATATATATATATATATATATATATATATATTATATATATATATATACATATATATATATATATATATATATATATATATATATATATATATATTATATATATATATATATATATATATATATATATATATATATATATATATATATATATATATATATATATATATATATATATATATATATTATATATATATATATATATATATATATATATATATAATATATATATATATATATATATATATATATATATATATATATATATATATATATATATATATATATATATATATATATATATATATATATAGGAAGAAGAGCAGAGAAATTCGGGAAAATTTAGGACTTTTTTTTGGGTGATGAGAATGAATATTCTCTCCCCCCCCCCCTCTTCTCGTCTACGTTTCTGTCCTTCAGAGGCTTCCATTTGAACATATTAAATGGAAAAGATTGAATCTTTAAGTAAATGTGATTACTATAATTCTGTATTTGATGTCTAAATGGTCAATAAAACATTTTTTTAGTTGGTTTTCTTCATATTTTATAGTTTTGATATTTGAGATATTGATAATTTAGATATTTGATATTTGAGACTTGGAGTAGAATCTGTTGCACAAACTCTTTGTGAGTGGAGGAGGTCCTTCGATGGCAATTATTGCGTATACTTTTACACTGAGAAGGAAGAAGTTTCAAGGCTTTATCACACACTGTTTACCTTGTGTCAAACAGTTCGTGGTAACGAACTGTAAGTAAGGAGCGACCCGGCTCAATAGTAACCGAAAATCTAAAAAAAGAAATTTATATACCAATAGATACGTCAAAAGAATAAGATTTTTATGCTAATTTCAAAAACTAAGCTTCATCAAGTTTAGTCTTACCCATCAAAAGTTACGTGCCTGAGAAAATTTGCCTTATTTTCGAAAAAACCTTAATGAAAATCACACCATGAGATTCAGGGTATCAGAGAACTCTAGTGTTGAGGTTTCAAGCTTCTATCTCCAAAAATGTGGAATTTTTTATTTTTGCCAGAAGAAAGATCACGGATGCGTGTTATTTGTTTTTTTTTGTTTTTTTTTTTTTTCCAGGGGTGATCATATCGACCCAGTGGTCCTAAAATGCCACAGGAGAGCTCATTCAAAAGGAAATTAAAAGTTCTAGTGTCCTTTTTAAGTGACCAAAAATGGAGGGCAACTAGGCCCCCTCCCACGCTCATTTTTTCCCAAAGTCACCCGATCAAAATTTTGAGATAGCCATTTTGTTCAGCATGATCAAAATATAATAACTATATCTTTGAGGGTGACTTAGTCCCCCATAGTCCCCGGGAGAAGGGCTGCAAGTTATGAACTTTGCCCAATGTTTACATATAGTGTTGGTTATTGGGAAGTATACAGACGTTTTCAGGTTTTTTTTCTGGTAGTGGGGGGGGGGGTGGATCGGGGGTTGCGTGGGAGGATCTTTTCATGGAGGAATTTTTCATGGGGGAAGGGACATTGCTATGAAGGGAGCGCCGGATTTCCCAGTATTATTTAAAAAAAAAACGATCGGAAATTAAATAAAAAAACAAGTTTTCATCTGAAACACTTTTCAACGGAAAACTTTTCAGCATAAAAAATTCAAACAAACAGAAACTATTACGTATATGATTGGGTTCGCCCCCTAGTCAATACCTCGCTTTTTACGCTAAAGTTTTTTTTTAGTACGTTCATAAGGGCTATTTATTCTAATTAATGGCCTTTGAGATTAAGGGGTCATTCTTAAGGAATTGGAAAAAAAAATTCGAACTTTAGCGTAAAGAGCGAGGTATTGACTAGGAGGGCGAACCCCTCTAATATACGTAATAAAAATATACGAATATAGAAGTTCGTTATGTAAGTTAATTCGTAAGTTACGCATATTTACTACTAATAAAAACATTCGTAAATAAAATTAAACAACTTTCGAGAAAGCCATTCAGCCAAACAAAAATAAAATTAATATGCAAATTTCGTTTTAATAATTTTTGTACGGTGAGCTAAAATAAAAACCTGCATTAATTTAAGAACGTTCAGAAATTCAATTAAAAAAAATAAGTTCTTTTAACTGAAAGTAAGGAGCGACATTAAAACTTAAAACAAACAGAAATTATTCCGTATATGAAAGGGGCTGTCTCCTCTTCAACACCTCACTCTTTACGCTAAAGTTTGACTCTTTCTCGCAGCTCTGTTTTTAAAACAATAAAAAACTTTAGAGAGAAGAGCGAGGTGTTGAGGAGGGGACAGCCCCTTTCATATAAGGAATAATTTCTGTTCATTTTAAGTTTTAATGTCGCTCCTTACTTTCAGTTAAAAAAAAAAACCTGTTTCTTTTAAATTAATTTCTAGAAAAGTGGAACCTATTGTTGGAATTCTGCGGCTTTTAAACCAATATGCAGAAAAACGGCTGGAATTATATTACGAAATTTTTCAGATGGTCAGGATCATTTGGTCTTGTTTTACGGATGAAATATCTTGGCTTATCAAAAACAAATATACTTTTTGTCAGCCATCTGGGGCAAAACTGAAAGCGTGACCTTTCCGTCAGCAAAACTAAAAGCGTGATATGGATGGGGAGGAATGAAAGTGGCACTGTGTGCTTGCGTCAAGGAGGGACTATGGGAATGTGCGTTTACTTCGGTCGTCTTAATGCTGCGATGAGCCATTTGCAGTAGTAGTACAAGTATAATCTGAAAAATAATAACTATTAAGAATAATCATAGGCAAGCCATTCTAGGAAGTATTGTGCACTTTGTCTATGTCGATGTACCTAAGGTTTACTCATGTACTATATTCGTATACTCATAAAAGTGTCTTTGCAGTAAATGATACCTGTGAAAAGCGCCTTAAAAAAGAAGAAACAATTAACATTATAATTAAGTTAACAATAAAAATTATTAATTAAATTATGACAAAATTTATCTCTGGTATGTATGCTGTGGAGGATGGATTTTAAGACTATGTCCTCTCCATCCTTGAAAACCTTGAAATTTTCACGATTTTGTAAAAAATCTCTTATATTTTTTTTTCAACTACCTAATTTTTTGTGTCTTAAATTGTAAGTGAAAATTTGGTCCACTTCATTGAAAAACTATTGCTTGAAAATTATGAACTCAAATTGTTTTGTATTTCATGTTTCTTGAGGAAGTGTCTAGACCAGAGATTCCCAACCAATTTTGGGTCATACCCCACCTAGGCATTTCTAAAATCCTGATGCCCCCTGGTGATATTTAAATTTTCGTATTCAGCATTCTACGTGTATTCCCTTGTATGAAATATAAAATGCCCTTAAAATAGTATCTAATAAAAAAAAGTTGCCTGATTATAACACCTTTTATACAATGTGTAACGTCGTTGCACTACTAGCATTTTATCTGTTTTCCTCTTCAAATGCATTTCAGTGTGACGTCATTCCCATGAAAAGCTTTTTTTTTCAAAATTGAGGTTCCAAAGTACAGTGAGCCACAGGGTACATACCCTGTCCATGACCAACCAAAATATTCCTATCCCCCAGCAGTGGGGCCTGTGTCCCATGTTGGGAATTACGGGTCTAGTCCCATATGCGTCTCTTGCAGTACATGAGATATACGAATTAGTCCTTGATAGTAAAAAAAAACAATGAACTGCCAAAAAGTAATAATAAGTCATATCAATAACTTAACATTGAATTTACTTCATAAGAAACACAGTCGAAAATAGTGTAAGAAATGATTTAAAAATTACATTTAAACTTAGCACGCTCGTAAATTTTTTTGAAGGGGGGGGGAGACAACAATAAAAGAAACTATTTGACAGTTTCAGCCAAAATTCTCAAGAAATTTGAAGAAATTTAAGATTTTCAATATGTCACGATTAGGATACATTAAAAAAAAAAATCCTCCATACAACTATAAAATACTGGGTACATGTTTACCGCTATAAGGCATCACAGCCAGTGTAACGCAAGTGTAAAGCCCATGTCAAGAAAAGAGACTGTAGTTTCCATTCCTTTCGTAATTTTCCAGAATGTATTATGTTTTGCATGCTTTTTATTAAAAAATTTTGTAGGAGTTAATTATTTCTAGTGCCGTACGAATGTTCGCTCTGTTGGGGACTTCGAATGGATTAAGCAATTTCGTTTCTATTTCAAAGCAAATATAGATAAGACCTGGATCGCCCTTACAGATGTTCATTTTTCGTATCAAAATGAATTTCTTGGCTGTACAGAGAGATTGGTAGTAACGCCTTTGACCGACAGATGTTACATCACATTGGCCCAGGTAAATCACAGATACTTATCCTATTAGTGCAAAATCGATACCAAGTACACCAAAGATAAGTCTTGGATAAAGGTAGGCGGGTCTAAAAATTTTGAGTTAAGTTCTGCGTGACTGTAGATTCGTTTTTACAGTAATTTACAGTAAAAAGTTCGGCCTGACGCCGAATCCTGGATGTGCCAGTACTATGGGGGTCTATCCGAATAAATATTAACTTATCTCTTAATATGCACTCACTTTGAAAATAATGTCATCATAGTGAATTTTCTTCTGATTCAAAACAGTACGTTTGACAATAAAATGCAGGGACTTGCTATCCAGTTGAAAACTCATATGCTATAATAGTACCTTTGACTGACAGCTCGAAATTGGGCTTGTCTTTGAAAACACCGTCATCCTAGTATATGTGTTTTCATAAAAAGAATATAAAGAATAGTACCCTTTAAAGTTAAATACAGAGGCTGATAGCAAAACCGTTGACAAACAGATCCAAGCCTTGTATTTATTATTGATTTTTTATGCAAAATTTTATATCAACTTTTTGTCATGGGATTTGACTTGTCCTGGGAAAAGACACTTCAAGCGTACCTGATTTTTCTTTTGAGCCTTAAGAAGCGCTAGACTTGATTAAAGCTTCAAAAGAAGGAAAAACGGAAAAACACGGGTGATTTTGCTTGGAAAAGCTATAATGAAGACACGGCTTTAGCCTTTATAATACCCCTATTAGTGCACAGGATATTCCTCCTTTGAAGATCTAATATTATGTTTATTATGAAATAGTTGTCTGCCACACTAACGAATTTCTCTAAAACGAACATAATGAAATTCAATGGAATATATACTATACATTTTCTTTACTATATATATTTTCATAAATATATTATATTTGTATATGATATTATATTTATATATATATTTTAAATTTAAATATATTATAAATAAATATGAGTCACATAAATATACTATAGAAAATGAAACAAATGTTTTTTGTTGTTGTTTTTTTTTAAATTCCTAGTTCCCAGAGTCAATCATAACTCCACAGTTGATGAAGGCACATATCCCAAAACAACAAAAACTGTTGATCTTTTTATTAAGATACAAAATTTAACAGCTGAAAAATTATCAAACAGTTCGTGGTAACGAACTGTAAGTAAGGAGCGACCCGGCTCAATGGTAACCGAAACTCTAGAAAACGGGTTTTTGATACCAATTGACACATCAAAAGAATCAGATTTTAATGCTGAATTCAAATATATAAGTTTCATCAAGTTTAGTCCTACCCATCAAAAGTCACTTGCCTGAGAAAATTTGGCTGATTTTCGAAAAAGGGGGAAAAACCCTCTGAAAGCTATAGAATCTTAATGAAAACACACCATCGCATTCAGCATATCAGAGAACCCTACTGTAGAGGTTTCAAGCTCCTATCTACAAAAATGTGGAATTTTGCATTTTTTGCCAGAAGAAAGATCACGGATGCGTGTTTATTTGTTTTTTTTTTTTTTTCCAGGGGTGATCGTATCGACCCAGTGGTCCTAGAATATTGTGGAAGGACTCATTGGAACGGAAATTAAAAGTTCTAGTGCCCTTTTTAAGTGACCAAAAAAATGGAGGGCAACTAGGCCCCCTCCCATGCTTATTTTTTCCCAAAGTCACCTGATCAAAATTTTGGGATAGCCATTTTGTTCAGCATGGTTGAAAATATGATAAGTATGTCCTTTAGGATGACTTAATCCCCGAAGTCCCCGGGGAGAGGGCTGAAACTTATGAACTTTACCCAATGTTAACATATAGTATTGGTTATTAGGAAGTATACAGACGTTTTCAAAGGGGATTTTTTCTGGTAGTGGGGGGGGGAGTGGAGCGGGGGTTACGTGGGAGGATCTTTCCATGGAGGAATTTTTCATGGGGGAAGGAACATTGCTACGAAGGGGGTGCCGGATTTCCCAGCATTATTTAAAAAAAGATCAGAAATTAAATATGAAAAAAACAAGTTTTCCAACTGAAAATAAGGAGTAACATCAAAATTTAAAACGAACAGAAAATATTACGTGTATGATTGGGTTCACCCTCTAGTCAATACCTCGCTCTTTAAGCCAAATATTTTTAGTACTTTCATAAGAGCTATTTATTCTAAATAACGGCCTTTGTGATTAAGGGGTCATTTTTAAAGAATTTGAACGAAATTCGAACTTTAGCTTAAAGAGCGAGGTATTGACTAGGGGGCGAGCCCCGTAATATACGTATTAAAAATATATGAATATAGAAGATCGTTACGTAAGTTAATTCGTAAGTTACGTATATTTATTACTAATAAAAACGTTGGTAAATAAAATTAAACAAGTTTCGAGAAAGTCATTTAACCAAATAAAAGTAAAGTTAATATGCAAATTTTGTTTTAATTATTCATGCACGGTGAGCCAAAATCAAAACCTGGATTAATTCAAAAACGTTCAAAAATTAAATAAAAAAAACAAGTTTTTTTAACAGAAAGTAAGGAACGACGTTAAAACTTAAAACGAACAGAAATTATACCGTATATGAAAGGGGCTGTCCCCTCCTCAACGCCTCGCTCTTTACGCTAAAGTTTTTTATTGTTTAAAAAAAATAGAGTTGTGAGAAAGTCAAACTTTACCGTAAAGAGCGAAGGCGTTGAGGAGGGGACAGCCCCTTTCATATACGGAATAATTTCTGTTCGTTTTAAGTTTTAACGTCGTTCCTTACTTTCTGTTAAAAAAACTTGTTTTTTTTATTTAATTTAATAAAGATCCGTAATTCCCGAGAACTTTCTGTTAAAACTTAAACCGAAACTTAGATTATTTTTAATTTATCTGGCCCCCTCTCCCCCTCCCCAAAAAAAATACCAAGTTTTAATGAAAAATGTTTTTTGAGAGATCTAAACTCGATACGAAAGAAGTTAAAAAGTCAGTTCTTTTTTTCTCTTTTTTTACTAATTTCAAAGCTTATAAAGCCATATATCGAAGTTTAGCAAAAAAGTTATGTTTTCTTTCAGTAAGAGATAAAATTTGAAGTATTCAAAATAATATTAAAGAAAATTCAGGATTTTGGAGCTAGTGCACTAAAAACTTCTACTAAACTTACTGAATTCAAACCTTGTTGATTTTTCTTCTAGTAATAACTAAAAGAAAAGAAAAAAACTGATACAAAATTTTTGATGAAAGAATTACTTGAGGCATCTGACCTCGATGCATAATAATTTGAAGATTTTCGTAATCTTTAATTGATAAATTAATTAATAAAGCTAAATATTCCGAATTCACCATCATCTTTTTTTGTCAAGATTCAAAATTTAAAGTGGGAGAAATCATTTTTATGAATTTGAGTCCAAGTACAATAAAATATGCAATTACCCTATTGCCATTTCTAGGGTTTTGAGGGGGGTCGGCGATACTACATTAATGTAAAGAGTTCTGTTTATTATAACTTCTGCTTCTTTTTTCATTGTAATTTGTTTTCGTTTTACGTTTCATTTCTTTATTCACAATAATTCGCGGATTAGCTGTTTAATTTCCATGGAAAACCTGTTTTTATTTTATTTTTGACTAATAACGAAGGCTTGCTGCTTCATTATCAAATATATTTTTTAAAGCAACTGAAATTCGTCTTCAAGGAGTCTATCTTGGATGACAGTTTTATGTGAGAACTGATCACTTTATGAAGCCTTTCAACCTCCTTTTTTCTTCTCTCCCTCCTTCTACCCCCAAAATAAACAAAGAAGAGTAAGCTAGTAACCAACCCCCCCCCCCCCCAAAAAAAAAAAAAACAAAAAAAAAACAAATGGATAAGACAGAAAATGCTGACAAATTTGTAAAAGTCTGGATGTTCTTTGAGAAAGTATATATATTAGAAGCCCAAACTGTTTCATCATCTGAGTTGCATTTGGCAGAAGTATGTATTTGTTACTTGGATTTGTAGTAATGAGCTTTTAGATCTAGTTTTGATGATAAGTGGTAAAAAGAATTCAATAATAATGATTTTTCAGGCTTTGAACATGTGCCTGGGAGGTTGTCCCGCAGGCCCAGCTGGAACAGGAAAGACAGAAACAACAAAAGACATGGGCAAGATACTCGGGAAATACGTTGTTGTTTTTAATTGCTCTGATCAAATGGATTTTCGAGGACTTGGTCGAATTTTCAAAGGTGATGTTCAGAACTAAAGTTCGTTTTTTTAACTCTTTTTTTTAACCAGTACTGTACCTAAACTAAAAGGCTCTTGTAGCTGGAATTTTGGTGCCATTAATTAATTGATGATCCTCCGCTTGTCTTAGGAGTCTGATTACCATGGTAATTACAAAAATTAGTAATTTTGTTTAATAATTGAAATTAAATTATTATATTCTAAATTCTTAAATTCTTAAAAATTTAAAATTAAATATACACTAAAATTAAAAAAAACTAAAATTAATTTACAGAATTCTTTGGTAATTAAAATAGTAATAGCGATTTTTATGGTAATTACCAAGGTTTATTTCAAATTGTTCTTTGTTTATTGAACTCTTTCTCCTAAACTAGTGGTTTACATCAACCAAAAAGTTAGTTGACGTAATTAAATTACTATATTTTATATTCTTTATCAATTAAATTAAGTATCCTCCTTATTGCTGGTATTACCTACCTTGATCGAATCTCAAACGTTGAACTCCTTTAGCGTCTTAAGATCCAATCAACAATTCTTAACAAGATCTAATTCAAGCAGCTTTGGTGACTCAGTCACGTAGAACGGACGAGTCACTTTCGTCTCACAAAATCGTCTTTGAAGGCCATTTTCACTGTTCTCGTCCTCAAGGTCATCCCTAAGAGAGTTAGAAGGAAAACTTTGCGCCTCATTGGCTTTCCAAACTTCTTCTCTTAGCAGAAGAACGTGAGGTATACAGTAGACATATCCACGCCATTACGAAGAAAAAGGCCCCAAGACACCTCCAAGGACAGACGGAACTTAATTCAAGAAAGTCGATGCGAGGTTTGTGGTGTTATCAGTTATTGTCCTGGTTCTGGTTTCTGGTTCCAGAAACCAGATGAATACCGCATATCCAGACCGCTGGCCAATATAACAGATTAGAATTTTACAAAGCAACGTTGCCTTATATTATAAGTAATGGCCAATCCTCTTGTACAATAACCTCAGCACAAGTAATGGCATTGCTCAAAAGGGTCTTTATTGTTATTTACTATGCTTGCGTCACTTACTATGATCCAGTCCTGCAGACAGGGTTGCCAACCCCCGTGCAGCTGACTGGAAGTAAGTACTTTAGTAGGACTTAATTAACAGGTGATGTTACTTCAGCTAGCTGTAAGTTTATTAGAATTAGTCGGTTATTTTGTAGTGGATCTTTTGCGACTTTTTTCTGGTTTTGTTGCGACTATTTTGGTTTATAATTATTGCTTCTTTGTTTGTGATTATTTTGTTTTGATTGATTTTATAATATTTTATTTAGACTTCACCAAAGATCAGTTTTCTATTTTAGGATTTTCTTTTTTTTACAACAAACTTCCTTGTTTTGGCTGTTTTGTTACTCTATTCCTACCATTTAAGCTTTTTCTCAGAATATACTTTCTAAAATCAATCAATTAATGTTGTTCCTTACTCGGATGCTTAGAAACTTGTTACAATACACACAATGAATCAGGATATAGGTCGTCCTTTTTTTATTATAAGGACGGTTCAGGTCGGTTCTATTGTCCTTATTTTAATTTTAGTTTCTATTTTGAGGTTTGGTTTTATATTTTCCTTTGGACTTTCGTATTTTTTAATATTATTCAACACTGAGAACGCTTGAGCGGAGGTCTCCACCGAAATATTTGCATAATTTTTCTTCATTTTTTTTTTTTTTGCGTGTTGTCATTGTCCTCGCTTCTCTATTCTTTGTGATTTTTTGTTTTGATACGCATAAGCATTTCAAAGCTACTGAAAACGTATTGTCCTTGCTACCGTATCATGAAATATTTATGTAAGAGGAAATTGTCAAATTTTTGCATTTGAAGTTACAATAGTTGAGAATATCCATACAAACTTAGCTAGTTTGCTTTAGCTAGGGCTAACTGACCTAGTTTGCTTTTACAATCATACAGAACGAAAATATAACGGTTTTATCTTTAAAAAAATATGCAAAATTTCTAAAAAACTGGTGGTATGAACGGAAGATTGTGTTGGAGGAGACATTGACCTACTTTAAGCTTTATAACACAGATTGAAAGCCTTATTTCTGTGTAACTGTGCTGTGATTAAACAAAAGGATTATATCACTAGTTTTGAAGGAATTTTCGGAAGATGTAGACTGTTTTTTTTGTCATTTTTTTTAGTTAAAAAACGAGAAAAGAAATCTAAAACAATTCCAAAAATAGTCAAAACATATGGAAAATTAAAAAATGATATTAATGACTGACCAAAGACCCTATGCTGAACTTATTGAAAGACCGCTGTCCCTAAACATAGCTGTGTATTTTTAAGAGCATTTTTATTCCGATTTTCTAATTTGCCAAATTGTCAATTGTCCAATTTTGATTGCCACGGAAGAATGCCACATTTTCTACTTTCTTTTAGGCCTATTTTTAAAAACGAGGCTATTTATGGAGTGCACACCAGATTATTCTTAACTAAAGCAAAAGAAATAGGTAAATAAATCGAAAAGAGAGAAAACGAATTGCGGTTTATTCTGGTGTGGACTAGTGTCCATAAGTCCCATAAGTCCATAAGTGTCCCATGGAGTGTTTGAGTGTTTGTGAAAATAAACATTTTAGAGTATACTTAATAGAAATAATAGAAAGGAAATGCAAGCTATTTTGTTGGTACTTTATTTGTTGGAAACATCTTTTTGTTGAAAATTTAAATTTAATGTCATTTTTTCATATGTACAACAAGCACATGAAGCTTATTATTTTATTTGTTTGATTACCCAGCATTCAGATTAAACTTCGAAATAAATCTAATGTTGAAGTTATGTCTACTGAAAAAAAAGGTCACGCTGTTTTTTCTTGCAGCCATCTTTCCTTTGTATTTACATAATTTACCATATTTTTCTAGGACTTGCTCAGTCAGGAGCCTGGGGCTGTTTCGACGAGTTCAATAGAATTGAGCTGCCAGTTTTATCTGTAGCTGCCCAACAGGTTGCCACAGTTCTGGCTTGTAAGCGAGAGAAACGAAATCAGTTTATCTTTACCGATGGTGACACAGTTCATATGAATCCTGAATTTGGTATTTTTCTTACCATGGTAATGCATACAATCTTATAAAATTACTAGATTGTCCAGTAATGTACATTAATTAAGTTGATAGAGTCTTCGTAATGTAAGCAAAACAATCTTAAAATTTAAACACATTTCGAAAACATATCAAAAAAAGAATTTTTTTCAAAATTACGCTAAAGTTTTTGTTAATACTTTCAAAAAAAATATTTATTCTAATTAGACCCTTTTTGATTCAGGGGTCATTCTTAAAGAATTGGAACAAATTTCGAACTTTAGTGTAAAGAACGAGGTATTGAAGAGGGGCGAACTCTCTAATGTACCTAATATTTTCTGTTCGTTTTAAGTTTTAATGTTGCTCCTTACTTTCAGTTGAAAAAACTTGTTTTTTTCTTTGTTTAATCTAGCAAAAAAGAGGACCTGGTGGCACAAGCGTATGTTATCAAGAGTCATAGCTCTGCTTTACCTGGAAAATGCTAATCAGAGGCAACGCTATAGCGTTGCCTATGGCAAAGGCCATACGGCTCCAATGTTTTATTATTTATTTATTTCTATATTTATTAATAAATATATAAATAATATTTATTTATTTTTTTCCCTGAGACACTTCTTATGGAAGGGGTCGTCGTAAAACTTCAAAAGGGGCTCATTCGATTGGAAATCGTGAGTTCTAGTGCCCTTTTTAAGGGTCAAAAATGATTGGAAAGCAACGAACACCCCTTCAACGCCCACCATTTCCCAAAACACATTCAATCAAAATTTTGAGATAGCCATTTTGTTCTATGTAGTTGATTTCCAGATAGAAATTATGTTTTTCAGGAGGACACCCCCCCACAGCCCTCAGGGCAAGGGTTGTAAGCTATGCCCTGGGGGCATGTAAGCTTTTTATTTATTTATTTATTTATTAATCCACATAACGGTAAGCTAAAAAGCTTGTCGTACTAATACAATATATAATAAAATGAAAGGCAACACAAAGGTCTAAACTGAAAAGGCACTTGTGTAAAACTGGCTATCAACCAACATATTCTTAAACGATTCAACTGATCCGGCTTCAACAACTTCTGGCGGTAAATTATTCCAAGAGTCTGTGACCCTATTAACAAATGAATTGTGTCCGATTTTCCTGTGGGTTCTTGGTGGGTAAATTTTATAAGGATGCTGTCGTGTCAAGTGGTAGTGGCTGAATTCGAAAAATTTTCCTACCTCAATATCGTCCACGCCTTTGATTATTTTGAATGTGTTTATGAGGTCGGTACGGCGACGTCGGAAATGCAGTGAAGGAAGTTGGAGCCTAGTTAGTCTTTGTGCGTAAGGAAGGTGTTTCAAATAAGGGATCATTTTTGTCGCCCGCCTCTGAATCTTTTCAACTCGGTGCTCGTCTGTTACATTCAGAGGAAACCAAACAGAAGTATTATATTCAACAACTGGCCGAACAAATGATTTATAAAGTAACATAAAATTCTTAAGATTAAACTTCCTGAAATTCCGTTTTAAAGTGAGGAGTTGGTAATTTGCATTTCTTACTACAGTCGAAACATGTCTATCAAATTTTAAATGTGTATCAAAGTGAACACCGAGGTCGCGTACAAATTCTTCTGACGGTATCTGTGAGCCAGATAGGGAGTATGCACGGCTGGGCTGATTTTTATTCCCGTAATGAAGCACTGCACATTTTGATGCATTTACAAACATCGAATTAGACTCGCACCATCGTGTTATTGAATCAAGATCTTCTTGAAGCATAGGCTCATCATCGTTAGTTAATATTGGTCGGTAAATTTTAGCATCATCAGCAAACAACTTCACTGACGAATGACGAACACAAGATGGTAAATCATTGATGAAAATACAGAAGAGTATAGGGCCCAAGCAACTACCCTGGGGTACCCCACTCAGGACATCAATTGATTGAGATGCTGCTTCACTGACAACTACCTGTTGAGACCTACCACGCAAATAATCAGCAATCCAATCAACAGTTCTTACACCAATATTATAGAGTCGACATTTTTCAACTAGTTGTGACATTGAAACTTTGTCAAAAGCTTTGGCGAAGTCTATGTAAATGCAATCAAACGGTATACCAAGATCAGCATAATGCTGAAAATCAACAATAACTTCCAGAAGTTGAGAGTTGCAAGACCTTCTCTTACGAAAACCATGCTGGGCAGGATTCCAAAGATTATTTTCATCAAAATAAGTTTGGATTCTTGCAACAATCAGCTTTTCCATAACCCGGCAAAATATAGATGTGATGGAGATCGGACGGTAATTTTTAAAATCTGATTTTAGACCGGCTTTGTGTAGGGGTTTAACCATTGCTTTCTTCCAACCTGAGGGACAGGAACCTGTCGCCAAGGACTGATTGTACAGAAACGTAAGCGGTTGTGCAATTACATCAGCAATCTGTATTATCATAGTGTTAGGAAATCCATCTATATCTGGGGACTTAGATGTATCAAGCTTTTTAAGTATTTGATGAACCTCTGCAACACTAAAGTCTATATCATTACATGATAAAGTCCCACTTTGTATTCCCTGAACTAAATCTTGGTCATGATGTGTCTGGTTAGGTGTAACAAAAACTGATGCAAAAGTTTCATTAAATATGCATGCTTTATCAAAATCGTCATCAATTTTTTCTTGTGTAACCGGATGCGTGAATGTGCAGTTACTCGGTGAAAAGTTCGGCTTGTTCCTATTTACATATTTCCAAAACTGCTTTGGGCAAGTTTTGCTCGACTGAATAATGTGTGATTCCACTACTTCCCTATTCGCTCTTAACAACTTTGTGGCCCTGTTCCTAGCACGTTTATACAATGACCACGTGTCATCATCCTGATTCATAGAACTTGGTTTTTGCGAAATCTTTTGTTCAACTTTTAGTCTAGTGTAAGATCTCCAAAGATGATTTTTTTCCCGGATTGACTTGAGTATATGTCTAGGTAGTTTTGGTCTCTTCCTTTGGCCAGAATATTTTTTAATCAAAGGAACAAATCTATCCCTACATTCTATCAATGCCTGTTTAAAAAAATTCAAATGCAACGTCAGGCACCACTTTTCCTTTCTGCAGCTCATCCGTGATATTCAAAGACACAAGGAATTCCCTCATTGACTGATAATCAGCCCTAGCATAATCATACCTACGAGAATCAGTATTTTCTCGCTGGACAAACGTATTCATAGTAATTTGAATTACAGAATGGTCACTTTTTCCTAGTGGAGAAAACAATTCCAAGCCTAAAATATCATCAACATGTTTCGTAATTACTAAATCCAATATTGAGGGAATAGAATCGCCTCTTGCCCACGTGGGGCTATTTATATGTTGGTGCAAAAACAAATCATCAAGTCTATCTAAAAAAGTCTGTTCATACGACTCACCTGGCTGACTTGTGCTCAGCGTCTGCCAATCAATATTAGGGAGGTTGAAATCACCCACCACAAGTAATTTGTGACTATTTTTCACAAGATGAGTCAAACAATTCAAAATATTGGCATCATTTACACAACTAGATGGACCAAGTATTGGGCTCCTGTAAAAAGCAGCAAGACTAAGCAGATAATTATTCAGCGAAGGTAACTTAATATCAACTACAAGGCACTCAGAAACCAAATCAAAAATGGGGTTAACAATCTCACTGAACTTAACGGATGTATGAATATAAATGCATATCCCTCGTTTTGCTTGTTTATTAAACACTAAACTATAATCAGTTAGATGCTGAAAGTAAGCTAATGGGTCATTACAATGTTTTGGCAAAACTTCAGTTACAACAACCACATGTGGCACACGGACCCGCGTTAACTCACTAAATTCTTCCCATTTAGTAGACAAACAGTCAGCATTAGTATAAATCACTTGCAGATTTTCACTCAGACATCTCAAATCCGGCTTGGCGACGAAAAGGCTCCTCGTGAACTAATTCCGGTCCGTTTTTGCGTGTCTTGATCTTCCAACCGCTCTCTCCGGCTGCAATTTTCTCATTCAGCTCTTTTTTTTAGAACATCATACTTCTTCTTATCGATTAACTCGGCTTCACTTTTGTCATGAGAAACTCGAAAATTTGGTATTTTAGTTTTAAGAGCATCTTGTTTACTCACTAAGAAGAAGAATTTTTACAGAAAGCTTTGTCGTAGAAACTTCAAAAGGGCTCATTCGATTGCAAATTCAAAGGGCTAGTGCCCTTTTAAATAGTCGAAAGTGATTGGAGAACAACTAACCCCCTCTTACGCCAACCTTTTGCCCGAACACATCCAATCAAAATTTTGAGATAGCCATTTTGTTCAACGGGGTTGAAAATTCTGGAAATTAGGTCTTTGATGATGACCCACCCTCACAGACCTCAGGGCAAGGGTTGTAAATTATACCCTGGGGGCATATAAGGTTTTTATTGAAAGCGTTGTCGTAGGAACTTTAAAAAGGGCTTATTCGATTGGAAATTTAAAAGGCTAGTGCCCTTTTTAATAGTCGAAAGTGATTGGAAGGCAACTAACATTCATTCCACGCCCACCATTTCCCCAAACACATCCAATCAAAATTTTGAGTGGGCCATTTTGTTCAACGTAGTTGAAAGTTCTGGAAATTATATCTTTGAGCATGAAACTCCCCCCAAGGTCTTCAGACAGCCCCCCACGCCCCTTTTTCTCAAATACATCCGATAATAATTTTGAGATAGTTGTTTTGTTAAAAATAGTTCAAAGATCATATAACAAAACTCTGGTGTCGACACAACCCCCCAGGGCCCGGGGACAGGCGTTGTAAGTTATGCCGCGGGGGCATATATGGTTCTTATGGAAGGGATTCTCGTATAAACTTCAATGAGGGCTCATTTGATTGGAACTTGAAAGTTCTATTTCACTTTTTAAGAGTAAAAAGAGATTGGAAGGCACCTAGCCCCCCCCCCTTTCCACGCCCTTTTTTCTTAAGCCCATCTGATAAGAACTTTGAGATAGCCAATTTTTAAAATATAGTTTGAAGACCATATAACAAAAACTCCGGGGTCGACATAGCCCCCAGGGCCCGAAGGCAGGCGTCGTAAGTTATGCCCTGGGGGAATATATGGTTCTTATGGAAGAGATGTTCGTAAAAACTTCAGTGAGGGCTAATTTGATTTGAAATTGAAAGTTCTAGTTCAGTTTTTGAGAGTTAACAGAGATTGGAGGGCATCTATCCCCCCCCCATGCCCATTTTTTCCCGAATGCATCCGATAAAAATTTTGAGATAGCCATTATGTTAAAAATTGTTCAAAAGTCAGAAAACAAAAACTAAGGTGTCGATACACCCCCCCCTCCGGGGGCCGGGGGTTGGCGTTGTAAGTTATGCCATGGGGTATATATGGTTCTTATGAAACTGATACTCGTATAAACTTCAGAGAGGGCTCATTTGATTGGAAATTTCGAATTCACTTTTTAATAGTCAAAAGAGATCCAAGGGCAACTAGTCCCCCCCTCACGCCTTCTTTTTCCAAACTCATCTGATGAAAATTTTGAGATAGACATTTTGTTAAAAAAAAAAGTAGTTCAAAGGTCGGATAAGAAAAACTCCGGTCTCAATACATCCCCCCAGGGCCCAGGAAAAGGCGTTCTAAGTTATGCCCTAAGGGCATGCATGGTTCTTATAAAAAGGATGCTCGTATAAACTTCATAGAGGGCTCATTTGATTGGAACATTGAAAGTTCTAGTTCACTTTTTAAGAGTCAAGAGATTTAAAGAAAACTAGCCCCCCCATGCCCTTTTTCCCCAAACCCATCCGATACAAATTTTGAGATAGCCAGTTTTTTTTTTAATTGTTCATAAATTAGATAACAAAAACGCCGGTGTCAACACAACCCCCCAGGGCTAAGGGGGTAGGTGTTGTAAGTGTTGTCCTTGGGGCGTGTATGGTTCTTATGAAAAAGATGCTCGTCTAAACATCAGAGAGGGCTCATTTAATTTGAAATGGAAAGTTCTAGTTTTAAGAGTCAAAAGAGGGTGAAGGTTTTAAGAGGGCAAAAGTTGTAAATTATGCTCTGGGGGCATATAAGGGTTTTTATAGAAAGTTTTGTCGTAGAAACTTCAAAAGGGCTCATTTGATTGGAAATTGAAAGGGCTACTGCCCTTTTTAATAGTCGAAAGTGATTGAAGGACAACTAACCCCCCTCTCACATCCACCATTTCCCCAAACACGTTGAATCAAAATTTTGAGATGGCCATTTTATTTAGCGTAGTTTCGAGTTCTGGAAATTAGGTCTTTAAGGATTACAACCCCCCCTCTCAAACCCTCAGGGCAAGGGTTGTAATTTATGCCCTGGGGGCATATAAGGTTTTCATTAAAAGGTTTAATATTTGTATGCTACCCCTACTATTACAATTACCACTAGTCCCTGGCGTCGCACCTATTATAGGCAGCGCAATAGCGCTGACTAAGTAAAGAACGATGTGGGCACAATGTATCATTTTTTAGGTTTTTTTTTTTGGTTTCTTGGTCTTAGACCAGGGCACTTCATATCGATGGAGTTGTCGTAGAAAAGGGCTCATTCGATTGGAAATTGGAGTGGCTTGTGCCCTTTTTAATAGCCGAAAAAGATTGGAAGGCAACTAACACCCCTTCCACCCCCACTATTTCCCCAAACACATCCAATCAGAATTTTGAGCTAGCCATTTTATTCAGCGTTGTTGATTTCCAAGTAGAAATTATGTTTTTGAGGAGGACACTCCCACACAGTCCTCAGGGCAAGGGTTGTAAGTTATGCTCTGGGGAACGCTTTTTATAGAAAGCGTTGTCGTAGGAACTTCAAAACAGGCTTGCTCGATTGGAAATTCAAACGGCTAGTGCCCTTTTTAATAGTCGAAAGTCATTTGAGGGCAACTAACCCCCCTCTCATGCCCACCTGTCCCCCAAACACATACAATCAAAATTTTAAGATAGCCGTTTTGTTCGATGTAGTTGAAAGTTCTGGAAATTAGGTTTTTGAGGATGATAACCCCTCTCCCCCACAGCCTTCTCGGGAAGGGTTGTAAGTTATGCCCTGGGAGCATATAAGGTTTTTTTTTTTATAGAAAGTGTTGTCGTAAAAACTTCAAAAAGGGCTCATTTGATTTTAAATTGAAATGGCTAGTGTTCTTTTTAATAGTCAAAAGTGATTTGAAGGCAACGAATACCACTTCTACGCCCACCATTTATCCAAACATATCCAATCAAAATTTTGAACGAACCATTTTGTTCAAAGTAGTTGAAAGGTCTGGAAATTATATCTAAGCGGATGACACTCCCCCACAGCCCTCAGGGTAAGGGTTGTAAGGTATACCCTGGGGGCATATAAGGTTTTTACTGAAAGCTTTGTCGTAGAAACTTGAAAAAGGGCTCATTCGATTGGAAATTCAAAGGGCAAGTGCCCTTTTTAATATTCGAAAGTGATTTGAGGGCAACTAACCCTCCTCTCGTGCCCACCTTTTCCCAAACACATCCAATAAAAATTCTAAGATAGCCTTTTTGTTCAACGTAGTTAAAAATTTTAGAAATTAGGTCTTTTAGGATGATAACCTCAGAGCCCTCGAGGAAAGGGTTGTAAGTTTTGCCCTGGGGGCATAAAAGGTTTTATATAGATAGTGATGTTGTAGAAACTTCAAAAAGGGCTCATTCGGTTGGAAATTAGAAGGGCTTGTGCCCATTTTAATAGTCGAAAGTAACTGGAGGATAACCAATACCCCTTCCACACCCACCATTTCCCCAAACACATCCAATCAAAATTTTGAGATATCCATTTTGTTTGACGTAGTTAAAATGTCTGGAAATTATTTCTTTGAGGATAACAGTCCCCCACAGCCCTCAGGGCAAGGGTTGTAAGCTATGCACTGAGGGCATATAAAGTTTTTTTTTTGTAGAAAGCTTTGTTGTAGAAACTTCAAAAAGGAATCATTCGATTGGAAATTGAAACGGCTAGTGTTCTTTTTAATAGTCGAAAGTGATAGGATGGCAAGTAAATACAAATGAATGTGCATTGTCAGGTTAATATACATATACTGATATTTAGTAATCAAAATGTTAATATTATTTGATCTATTAAAGTTATAAAAAAAAAAAAAAAAAAATTCGATAAAGTGCAAATTATGTTCCCTGGAAAGCATAGGGGTTTTGAGCCCTACTCATGTTAATTTCTGCTGATTTTGAGTTTGACTCGGTTATTGGTTGTAATTTTCGTTCGTTTTGCGTTTCATTTATTTGTCGATGCTGATTTGTGGTGGTTTCACGCTTGGTAGATTATTTGATTTTATTTTTGCTCATTTTTGGTTTAATGGAATTCTTTACTTTTCTTTGAAAAACTTATTTTATGGAAAAAGCTTTTTAATTACTTACTATTAAAGAATAAATGAAACCCAAAACGAACAGAAATTAAATAACACAATAATAGGAAAAACATACAACAAGTAATAATATAAATGAGTAAATAGATCTTAAAGCGAGTAATGCTTAGATTGAATATGAAAATCAAGCTTAAAACAAAAAAATATTTTGCTATTGAAGTACAAATGAAACTTAAAACGAACAGAAACTAAATAAACAATCAATGCAAACAAACATACAATATCTATTAATGTAAATGAATAAATAAATCTTAAAACGAGTGATACTTAAATTGAATATGCAAATCAAGCTTGAAACGAACAAAAATCACTACAAGCAAGAGTTTAGGTATCGCCTCCTTCTCTCACTGTAAAAGTCTAAAACCTACTGCGTCATTGGCTCTTTACTGAAAATTATATGCGTCTTGAACAGTCATGGAAATTATAAACAGCATCAAATTGAATATTTGATATATAATGATATTAGTTTTTGAAAGATCCATCAGTTCAAGAATTTATTCCACTCTAATTTTGTTTTTTATTTTCAATGCTGTCAGAACTGGAAAAGAAAATGTTTGTAATATAATTTGTTTTCAATGAAGCGCCAATGACTTAGAAGGCTTTTGGTTTTTATTTACAGTTAAGGAAGGGGCAGTATCCAAACTCTTGTTTGTAGTGACGCTATATTAGTCTTGAACAACTTTAGAAAGAACTAATAAATTAAACTGAATATTTGATGTATATTGATATTAATTGCTGAAAGCTCACCAGTTTAAAATTTTACTTTAATTTTAATGTTTATTTTTCAATATTAAGTACAAAAGAAAATATTTGTTATAGAATTGGTTTTCAGTAAAACGCCAATGACGCAGTAGGTTTTAGACTTTTACAATGAGCGAAGGAGGCGATACCCAAACTCTTGTTTGTAATGATTTTTGTTCGTTTCAAGCTTGATTTGCATATTCAATTTTAGTTTCACTCTTTTTAAGATTTATTTATTCAATTTCATTAATATCTATTGTATGTTTCTTTGCATTGATTGTTTATTTAATTTCTGTTCGTTTTAAGTTTCATTTATAATTCAATAGCAAAATATTTGTTTTTGTTCTAAGCTTGATTTTCATATTCAATCTAAGCATTATTCGCTTTAATATATATTTATTCATTTATGTTACTACTTGATGTATTTTTTTACCTATGATTGTTATTTAATTTCTGTTTGTTTTGGGTTTCATTATTTCTTTAAAAGTAATTTCTGGTCGTTTTGAGTTTTAATTTTAACAGGTATTTTTATATGCTGAGCTTAAGTTTAAAATGACCTTTACTTTTCTTTAAAAAACTTATTTTTCGGGAAGTTTTTTTTAATTAATGGTGTGAAATAGGCATGCGCAACTTTCCTAGACTTAGACTACTTAGGTGATGTCATAGATAAAAAAAAGGTGAATTAACTTCTCTGACAATAGGTCTGAAAATTAATGTTAAGAAGACTAACTCGGTTAAAGTAGGAATAAACGGGGATAAAGATGTGATGCTTGATAATAAGAAAACTGACGGGGCTTATAACTTAGCATGATAACATTTAGTAAGTACAGTGGAGATGTAAAAAGTCAAATAATCTAGGTGCAAGCTGCATTTTGCTTTGAAAAAAATTTGGGAGAAGAGAAAGATGGGTTTTAGAGTTAAGATTACGACACCTCTAACCACACCTCTGTCACAATCTCTAACCATTAGAGGTTGTGACAGTGGTGAAGTATAGGTATGAAAAGTTGCTACCTCAAAGTGTTGAGGATGATCTACCAGATTTTTTCAGGGGGGTTTTCTAATATTAGTTTTATAGATTTTAATGAATTAGTGTATTACAAATAACAAAATGTACAAAAATGCGGATCGATTCAACTCTACCTCTAGGATTGTAATGAAAGAAAGATTAGATGTTCAGGTTATGTTTCTCAGACGAAAGATAATAGGTAGCCTAACATTATGCCAGGTTACAAGGACAGAATGTCCTGGAAAGATATGGGAAAAGGTGATAAGAAAACATTAAAAGGAACTAGAACCTTCTTGGGAGAGAATGAAAAGTGAAACTCTGAACAAATGTGGTGGAGGAGGAGCCCAATCATCAGTGTTGGCCTCAGGCAACTTGGTGATGTGACGAGCTGTTAGTAGTATTCTTTGTAATAAGCTTTTATATATAAGCCGTTGAAGATTCAAAACAAAGAGAACAATTTGAACGTTATTAAATGCCTGGTGATTCTTTGGTGATCTTTTCATCTGGTGATACATCTGGCGATCTTTGGTAATGCTGGTGAATTTTGGCGTTCCATAATGTCAAAAAAACACAAGATTAGATCTGAAATTTCTGGAGCAGACCATGAACATTTTTTCGAGAAGAATTTTTTTGTCTATTTTGGGAAATTTGAAAAAATCCTTATGTTTTGCTGATTTATGTAATGCAATGAAATTTCCCAATCAACATTTTACAGCATCAATGAAAAATTAATTGGGCATTTTGTACTTTTCTGAAAGTTTTATTCTGAAAATAATTTTAGACCTTAATGATATGTTCAATGATTTACATTTTTCTACTGATTCGAAGAAAATTCTGTCTTATAGTCTTTTAAGAATGAAATATGCCCTTACAAAAATTGACAAGACGCATTCCTACTCTATAGCTAAAAATACAACGAGTAACTTTTACAATAAGTGACTAAGTGTTCTATGACAATATCTATGACAATTTAAAATCAGCTTATAATCATACAACCAAATTTATGGTTACAGCGAAATTTGGTTATGGTACAACCGAATTTACGGATAAAATTAGGGGAGGGGGGTGTGGTTTTAAGAAGCAGAGGGTCTTTTTTTGCATATTAATTTGTTGTCCGTTTGAAACTTTGATTTTTCTCTTTTTCATCATTAAGAAAGTTCTTTGTTAAGTGAAGATTATCCAAAAAAAAGAAACATGTTTTTTCACAAATGACACAGCTAATATAATAGCTAACATACTTTTAATTTCCTGAAAGGAATTTGCGTTATTAAGGGGGAAAGGAATAGTGACGAAGTGTTAGTTCTTAATGCATGGGTAAATATGCTTTTTATTTTCTGAAAGGTATTTACGTTTTTTAAGTTGAGGGAATAGTGGCTAAGAATTACTTTTTACTGTACCTAACCATGGAGCCAAGCACGTAGTAAGATGCCATTCTCTCGTAAAAAAAAAAAAATAAATAAAATGCGGCCCAGTCTGAGATTTCCAAAACTATTTACTCAATGTTGCCGCGCAATTGTCATTTTTCTGATTGAAACCACTTCACTTCCAGAAATTTACAAATATTAGGACTCACAATTGACAAAATTTCATTTGGCTGAGAAATGGAAAAATCCGAATCTGAGTTTATTTTCCTGAAAATGTTGTACGGTATAAGCCCAAACGCATGTTCAATTTCTGTTGACACTGTCTTTGAAATCTGGTATTGAATATTAACATTAAACGGGGTTAAACTTGTATTAAAAGTGAATTTAAATCGCCCAATTGAATTATAAATAATTAAAAAACCCGATTTATCGTTGAAAAAAAAAAACCTTCATGCCAGTTAAACGTCATTATGCACAGTGGTATTTAATGTTTTTTTCATTATCTTTTCCATCATATAAATTTTGCATGTGATACTAACTCTAGATGGCACATAAATCGTTTTTAGCTCCCATTTACATATTCTAACTGATAACATTTGCTCGGAACTTAAATGTCGTCATTTTCTAAATGTCATATCAAAACTTTTCGCCTTTCTGAGATAATCGTCAAACACCATGAGCTAAGCTTTCCTGAAAGGGAGAATCAGCAGGGAAGTGTATATTTAAGTTAAAACTTAATCCTCCTGATATACACCCCTTCTGCTGATTCTTCCTTTGAGGACAGCTTAGTAAGCTGTTTTAATAATTACCTCAGAATTGTGAACAAGTCAGACGCGACGTTTCGGCGTCGCCTAAGCGTTAGGCGTCGACAACAGCGAAAATATTTAAAACTGGTTCGTTTTCTTACAGAATCCTGGTTATGCTGGACGACAACGATTACCAGAAAACTTGAAAAAGCAGTTTCGTCAAGTTTCCATGATGGTGCCAGATAGACAGATTATTATTCGTGTTAAATTAGCAGCATGTGGTTTCCTGGAAAATATTACACTGGCACGAAAGTTTTATACCCTGTACAAACTATGTGAGGAGCAATTAACCAAACAGGTATATCGAATAAATTGTTAATGACCGAACGACGACTGACCAAATAAATGGTGTATTTGGACTTTTGAAAGACTAAATGTTTAATTTTCGGAAATGTTCAAATTATGGGCCCGTGTACAAAATATGTGAGGAGCAATTGACTAAGCAGGTATATTGATGTAACTGGGTTTGAAAATATAACGAATGATCAAACCGTCTGAATGATTATATAGACGTAAAGAAGACAGATGTTTAATCTGTGGGGGTGAGGAGAAGGGGGGGGGGGGGGTGTTTCACCCCTCTTGTTTTTGTAAATTCGTATAAGTCGTTTATTTTGACCTCATTGAAGCCCAATGTGCTCAATTCTGAGACAGTGTAAGTTGTATTTCTCGGTGGAGAAATGGCTGATTTTCAAAAAACTTAGTAGATAAAACCTAGTAGATCAGTTGTAGATATCAAATACCAAACTTGTTTGTAGATAGAATAGAGGCGTTTTATTTTATCGCTTAATTTTAATGTTCCAATGTCGTTTTTCCATAGAGTCTTTAAATTAAACCAGGTTCAAAGGGACCGAACTGGTAGCAACTCATGCCATAAAAACCTGCTTATGCTCGCCTGTTATTTGCTTTTTTCTGGTCGTTCAGATCAAGCCCCTAAGTTTTGTGAAGTCATTTAAGTTCTTTATTTTGGCCTTATCCAGATCTGAGGTGCTCAATTCAGTCAGAGGCAGTCAGAGATTGTATTTTACTTCTCCTGAAAATACTTTGGGATTTTCAAACTTCTCAGGAGAGAAGTGGTTGATTTTAGCCTTGCTTAGCTTCAGTCGTAGATACCGAAAACTGAATTTGCTCATTAATAGAATAGAATAGTTTTAACGTTTACTTCTTCTTTTAATAATCTCGGATTCAAACAGAGTCGTTTAAATGAAATCAGGTTTAAAGGGACTGGTCTGGTAGCCTAGCAACTGGCCTTAACAATCTGTTTATGCTCGCAAATGATTTTTTTATTTCTGTCCGATGGTCCATGAGTTTGGGAAAATTTAACTGAAACCTGACAAGATAATATGAACAAAACAAAAGCAAGAGACAAGGTCATGCGTATGCATTGTCGGTCAACCTTTGACTATGTGTGGGAAAAAAAGGCAAGAAATGGAAAAGGAGTTAGAATAAGTTTATACAGGATAGGGAAAAAAACTGTATAACAATACGAGGTTGAGAGGGAAGCAACGCTTGAGAAGGAAAAGCAAGACTTGGCTGCATAACCAGAATTTATTTTCCCTAGGACAGGGGTGCTTTTAATCTATTCTGGAATAGATTATTCAAGTCGGGAGGTAAGTTTTAGCCTGGGACGAAAGTAATGAGAAACGTTTAAAACTTCTAAGGAGCAGAAATTAGATAAGTAATTTATTCAAAATATGTGCCTCCGACTCTTTACGGTAATTTTGATGTCCACACCATCGATCAATACAGATTGCGAGAAGGAGACAAATATATGGGCAAGGCGTTTCCGATCAAAGACCAAGACATTTCCGATCAAAGACCCAATAAGGTATTTTTACACGATTTGCTAAGCTTGAATACATTATATCATTAGTTGTTGGTTTCGGTGACATTGTTAAGATTGTCTATCAAAATTTATATTGAATGGAAGAGATATCTTTGTGGAAATACAATCTACATCATCTTCTGAATTCGAGCAAAAGAAGCAGACAGAAGCAGTTAAAAGTAGATCTCACTGTAGAACTTCTTAATGTTTCAATAAATAGTGGAGTTGTTGTCGAAAGTTGCAGTGACGATTTTGAAGGTATAGTTCACAAGGATCGTGGAGTAAGGAAGCCAATCTCTAGCGAAAACCAAAGGAAGTATCTTACTTCATGTGATATCAACCAAATCTGGGTGTATTGCCAGTTGATCCTTCAATATAAAAATTAAAAAGCAGCGTTTTTATCCGGGATGGTATGAGGATTACCAGTTCTTAGAATACAATATTGAGAAAGATGCTGCCTTCTGCTTCCTGTATTTCCTTTTCTCCAGTGGTCCAAGGAGCGACCAATTTAAAAAGCTTGGGTGGAAGCCGGTCTGTGGCAATGACACAAAATGAAGAGCAGCGAAAAGGCAAAGAAAGGAAAACTGGCAAGGCATTTCTTTTCCGAGTCACAGAAAGCAGCTTTGCTCTATTTTTGTCACTTCGTCAATAACAACAGTCGTGTGAATTCCTTACTTGATAAAATTACTCGAACTGAGGTTTACAGCAAGCAAAATGTGAAGAGACCAACATATTTTTTTGGGGGGACGTTGCAAGGACCCTTGCGAGACAGGGCATTGGCTTTAGGATAACTGAAGAACAAAACGACAACTTTGTTTAAATTGTTCAGCTTCTAGTAATCTATGTGACAGCTCTTGATAACCAATATAGACCATATATATTTAACTATTTACTCACAATTTCTCAGAAAGAGTTCATTGACTTTCTTTCAGCAAAAGTCAGGGAGAAGACTCCTGACGAAGTTTTGGATTAAGATTTAATTCTGTGATACGATACCCGATGCTTCACATTCTGATAAGCTTGCAGACGTAATCCGCAATACCAGCTCGGAAGGGACACATAGAAAGAGACTATTAGATATCAGTGAGGCTAATGACAAAACTGGGCAGGGTATGGCAGAAAGTATAATAGGAACATTGTCAAGGCCAGGAATTTCTCTAGATAAACTAGCTTTCCAGTCTTATGACTATGCAAGTGCGATGTCTGGTCAATTTAATGGAGCCCAGCAGGAAATATCTGAACTTTATGATCACCGTTTACCCTATATTTCCTGACAGACCCACAGTTTAAACATTTTTGTACAGCATAGCGGTAAATCATCTCTTTGTATACTTGAGTTTTTCAACATCCTTGATGAAATATACATTTTCTTCTGCTCATCTACAAAGGATTTTGCCACCCTTAGAGGAAAATTGTCTTCGATTTAAAACAGGACTTATCACGGACTCGGTAAACTGCAAGGGATGAAACCGTACAAACAAAATTACTTAGTTTGAAGCAATAGTTTCAGCCCTTTACGAAACAAAACAGATAAAGAACACCGATGCGAAGTGGAAGGCACAAGCTGGTGGCCTTCTGAAAAGGACTCTAGACTTCGAATTTATCGTTTGCCTCATCTTTATGAAGAAAAAATTATGTACAAGATCAGGATAACAACAGAAAAACCTGAACAAAATGAACAATTTCATCGACAGTGTAAAACTGTTTGCCAGAATGAGAGAAGTCGATCCAGAGGCAGATTTCGTCAGGCATCATCGTCGGTGATTCGGCTGTGAAAACCATTTCGCTTTGACAGCCGAGCTCAGAGTCAAGCCGAAATCTCAATGTATCAGTTCTATAGACAACATTTTAGAATCCTGCTTGAAAGGTTGACTACAATGACAGGAGATAATCTCAGAGACTGCCTTGTCGATTTCCAGTCATTTTGATTCTAACTTTATCCTCCTTAATAGAAAAGTTTTCAGTTGCAGATATTGAGCTAGCTACAAAGTTTATTTCCAAACCAAGTAAGACCTTTAGATTCTACTGCTTTCAAACAGTTCGTGGTAACGAACTGTAAGCAAGGGCGACCCGGCTCAATAGTAACTGAAACTCTAAAGAACAGAATTTTGATACAAATAGATACATCAAAAGAATCGGCTTTTTATGCAAAATCAAATATATAAGTTTCATCAAGCTTAGTCCTATCCATCAAAGAGCAAGGGCTTGAGGAGGGGGCATCCCCTTCCATATGCGGAATAATTTCTGTTCGTTTTAAGTTTTAATGTCGCTCCTTACTTTCAGTTAAAAAAAACTTGTTTTTTTCTTTATTTCTGAACGTTTATTTAATACAGCTTTTATTTTGGCTCACCGTACATGAATAATTAAAACAAAATTCGCATATTAGTTTACTTTTTTTTGGCTAAATGGTTTTCTCGAAATTTTGTTCAGACGTAACTTACGAATTAACTTACGTAACGAACTTCTATATTCGTATATTTTTATTACGTATATTAGGGGGTTCACCCCCTATTCAATACCTCGCTCTGAAGTTCAAATTTTGTTCCAATTCTGTAAGAATGACCCCTTAATCACAAAGGCCGTTAATTAGAATAAATAGCTCTGATGAAAGTACAAAAAAACTCTAGCGTAAAGAGCGAGGTAATGACTAGGAGGCAAACCCAATCATATACGTATTAATTTCTGTTCGTTTTAAATTTTGATGTTGCTCCTTACTTTCAGTTGAAAAAATTGTTTTTTTTTTATTATTTAATTTCTGATCGTTTTTTTTTTTAAATATTGGGAAATTCGGCGCCCCCTTCATAGCAATGTCCCTTCCCCAATGAGAACTTCCTCCATGGAAAGATCCTCCCACGTAACCCCCGACCCCCCTCCTCCCACTACCAGAACGAAATTCCCCCTGAAAACGTCTGTATACTTCCCAATAACCTATACAATGTGTAAACATTGGGCAAAGTTCATAACTTGCAGACCTTCTCCGGGGGACTGTGGGGGATTAAGTCATCCTCAAAGACATATTTATTGTATTTTTCGACCATGCTGAACAAAATGGCTATCTCAAAATTTTGATCGGATTACTTTGGGAAAAAATGAGCCTGGGAGGGGGCCTAGTTATCCTCCATTTTTTGGTCACTTAAAAATGGCACTAGAACTTTTAATTTCCGTTTGAATGAGCCCTCCCGCGATATTTTAGGACCACTGGTTCTATACAATCCCCCTGGAAAAAAAAACAAAAAAAAAAAACAAATAAACACGCATCCATGATCTTTGTTCGGGGGAAAAAAATACAAAATTCAACATTTTTGCAGATAAGAGCTTAAAAATTCTGTATTAGGGTTCTCTGATACGCTGAATCTGATGGTATTATTTTCATTACAATTCTATAACTTTCAGGGGGTATTTCCCCTTTTTTTCAGGCAAATATTCTCAGGCATAACTTTTGATGGGTAAGACTAAACTTGATGAAACTTAAATATTTGAAGTCAGCATAAAAATCTTATTCTTTTGATGCATCTATTGGTATCAATTTCGTTTTTTAGAGTTTTGGTTACTATTCAGCCGGGTCGCTCCTTACTTACAGTTCGTTACCACGAACTGTTTTTTTTTTTTTTTTAGCAGCCAAAGAGTGGCTTATTGTACTTCTACTAAAATAATTTTTAATTTTTATTAACAATAAAATAAAATGCTTTCCCGCAGAGAGGACGTCCCCCTTCCACAGGAAGTCCCCGTTTGCGGTGGCCATACAACAAGTGACAAAATTTTCTCAAATTCCAATTCTGCAAAGAAGCCACTACTAAAAAAAAATAAAAAAAAAATATCACAATAAAAAATAAATAAAAAAACCAACAAAAAACCAAAAAAAACCCTCTTTTACATTATCATTTCAGCTTATTTTTACAACACACAAAAATAAACACACTAATATTTACGAAAAACAAATAAGCTGAAATGACCATCAAACCCCAATTTTAAACTTCATTTCTTTCCTTTTTTCCTATTTTTTCTTTTTTTTTCCTTTTTTGGCTGCTAATTAAAAAAAACAAATATCATTATTTTTTTATTTAAACTACCTTACTGGCAACGCTGTTTTCTCACTCACTCACACAAAAAACTATCTCTTACCAATAAAAAACTCAAACTCTCTCCACTACTTACTTTCTCACTCTCTTTTTCCACCCACCATATTTATAAAAAATTCATAATTCAAAATCAAAAAAATACTCTCTCCACTCTTTTCTTATCTTCAATAATTCCATTTCTTCTCAATTAAACTCCTAAAACTCTCTAAACACACCACTTTCTTTCTTTTCCTTCTACTCCGCACATAATGACACATATTTCCAATAATATAACACAGATAATTTTTTTTTCACTTCCAAATCCGAATTTATGTCAAATTTCACCAGCTTCTTCTTTTCTTCATCACTTTGAACTTTAATTTTGCACTTTTCACTTAAATCAAAAACAAACTGAAAAATTCCCTTATTTTCATTACACTTGATGAACTCGTGGTCTAAACCATCTTTCACTACTTCAAGACAAAAAGAGCATTTTTTATCTTCATTTCTCAGGAAACGTGACACTCTATTTCGGTAAGGCAAAATCATGTGTATAACTTGAAACATAAGCTCTCTCACTTTTGGTTCCATGGGGAAAGAATGTACATTTCTAAAGGCATTTTCAAAATTTAAATCTTTTTCTTTTACATGATATCCGTTATTTTCCTCTTCGGGAGTTAAAATCCTGGTTATCTCAGTTTTTATTTCTCTACTATCTGCCATGAGAAGCCCCTTCTCTTGCAGTTGCTTTAATATCGGGAAAGAATCTTTCATGGAAACTGGGACGTTTGTGTCTGAATTTGTTGAACTAGGATTGTTTAGTAGGGGAACCAACCACTCTCTGGTCATTTGAAAGTGTTCTTGTGGTCCATTTAAAAATTCAAGTGTCATTCTAGCAAGCATATTTTGGCACAGTTTTCTAAAATCCAGTACTCCTAGACCTCCCGATTCCTTTGGGCAAAAGAGCAACTTCTTACTCAGTTTTTCTAGCTTACCGCTCCATATAAAACGCCACATGTAGGTTTCAATTTTCTTTGCTATAGGTTCTGGGAGGGGTGTTACTGGGGCCAGATAAAGTATTCTTGATGCACAATACATGTTGACGAAAGTTGATCTCTGGAACAAGGAAAGATTCCTGCCTCTATCTTCGCCACATAGCAAACACTGAATCTCGAGTACTTTCTTTTCCCATGCGTTCTGCCAGCAATTTCCTCTGACTGAAAACTCCACGCCAAGTGTCTTTACTGTAGGACTGACTTCCAGCCCAGTTTCCTTTTCCAAGCTCCTAATCCAACTCGCCTTTGCGCTTTTTGTTAACGGGAGGATCTTGCTCTTTTTCTTGTGAGTCCTGACGGCAAAATTTTTCTCGTACCATTCTAGGCCCCGCATTACTGTTTTAATGTCACTCACTCCATCGGCGAAGAAATTCCCATCATTCACAAAAGCCTCAGACTTGAGAACTAAAGTTGGCAGTACTCTGATACCCGTTATTCTGGCTTCTATGTATTTTATTAACGGGTCGAGATAGATCTCGAACAGAAATGAAGAGCTTGGGTCACCTTGCCGGAGGGATATTTCAAGGGGGAATTCCTCAGTGAGGCTTCCGTTTACCACCACTTTCGCCGCTGCACCATGGTATAGGTTCTTGTAAAAAACAAAAAATTCACCACAAAACGAATACTTCACCGTCATCAGTTCCCATAGGACTTCCCGGACTACCGAGTCGAAAGCTTTGATAAAATCAACGCATATTAAAACCCATTTGAGATCACTTTCCGATAGTTCTTCTCCTCTAAGGAGTAAGTCGCGTAAAATTGCAAGAATATGTTGGACTTTTCGACCCTTTATGCCCCCGTGTTGGGTCTCACCCAGAATCTCTCCCATCAGCTTTCTGAATCTGTTCATGAGTACTTTGGAACATAATCGGGTATCACAGGGAAGTAGAGAGATGGGCCTCCAGTTCTAGATATGTTGCATGTCTCCCTTTTTCGGCACTAATGTGATGATCGCTAGGGTCTGATCCGGTGTAGCTCCTTCACGTATCATCTCGTTCATTGCTGATAACATGATTTCCGAGATTTCACTAAAAAACACTTTGTAAAAATCGTACCTTAAACCATCTCTTCCTGGGGCTTTCCCTGTTTTAGTAGAACTTAAAGCTTGTTTTAGTTCATCTTCAGTTATGGGCTGACTTAAAATTTCATTCTTGTCCTTTGAAACCTTTCGCTTCACTTCAAAATCATCAAAAGCATTTGCCTCTCTTGCTCCTTCTTTCCATTTATATAACTCTGAGAAGAAACCGTATACCGTCTTTTTTATTTCTTCGTTATCATCTGTTATCTTTCCGTCATGTGTTTTTATTCTGTTAATTTTGCCTTCTTCTCGTTTCCTTTTAGCTTTCAAGATTGTCGCCAGGCTTATTTGTTCTCCTTCATATAAATCGTTTAAACGATTTTTTACTGTCCAGTTTTAAAATTTTTTCTGCTCGATTTCCTTTAATTGTCGCCTTATTTCATGGTATTCGAGAATCGGATCGCCTGTATTTTGGTCTATTTGATCTTTCAGTTGGCTAAGGACTTTTCTTAAAAATCGTTCGTGGGCTAACCGCTCTCTTTCGCTTTCCTTTTGTAGGTATTTTAGAAAATTTACGATCTGTTCTTTAAATTTAATCCGTGCTGTTAGGTGGCTTTCGTCTTGTTGTCGTTCTGTGAGTATTTTTCGGATTTTTTCTCGGATTATTTCTTTGTTTCCTTTATCCTTGATAGTATCAGGGTGTAGTTTCCAATACGGAGCTCTCCTGAAACTTGTTTTCCTATTTACCTCCCCTATACTTGCTCGGACCGCGTAATGATCAGAGAATAAAACGTGCTCATGCTGAATGGAATTTACAGACTTTTCCATCTCCTTGGATATGTAAATCCTATCGATTCTACTTGCTCCTTGGTTTCCGATTCGGGTGAAAGAAGACTCATTCTTTTTCTTTAGAATCCACATGTCTGTTAAATCATATGGTTTTACCAAGCTTTTCAGATCTTCACTTACTCTCTTTTTGAGACTCGTTCCCGTTCTTGTTTGCACATCCTCTTCTCTGGCTACGCAATTGAAATCTCCCATCAATAATTTACATCCAGTTACAGGGACGTATCTTGGTATGATATTCTGAATAAAATCAGCTCTGGCTTTGATATTATTACTTCCCGAAGGCATGTGCACGTTTATGAGCGTGATGCTTTCAATCTGGAGGCTACATACGGTTCCATCTTCTTCAAATGTGAAGTTCTCCGGGTCCACTGCAATATCCTGCTTTAAGAAAAAACCTGTGTCGAAAGATCCACTTGTTGAGAGAAATGAATAACCACTTGCCTCTATTCCACAGACACGAGAAGTGTCAACCTCCTGGACTGCTAATATATCAAAACCTGATGCTTTCAGATACTTCGTAAAAACTTCCTGACGTTTTTTTTGCTTTAGCCCGTTTAAGTTCAGGGTTCCAATTGTTAAATTCACTCTAAAATTCTAAAACTGACAAAAAATATCTTCTGCTTTTTTTTTATTTTTTTATTTCTTTCCTTTTCCTTTGTTTGACTTGGTTTCGTTTTCTGTTCCTTCTGTTTTTCTTTCTTTTGCTTGGTTGTTTTCATTATTTTCATTACCTCCGATGGATACTTCGCTGAGGGTCCTTTTTGGTGTTTTTATCTTTCCTCCTTGTTTCTGAACCCCTTCAGATGGTTTTTGGGTGGTAGGGGGTCTCAGGGTTCTCTTCTGAACTTCCTCTGGTTTCTTTGGTTGATTCGTTTCATTTTTCTCTTCAGGGTCGTCTTGCGCTTTTTCATTTTCTTTCGCTTTCTCTAAATCCTTTTGTACATTCTCCTCTGTGCTCTTTAGAATAAGGTCTACGGCCATCGATGGTGTCGATTTCCGTATTCCCTCTAGGGCGCTGCTTGAGCCTGACGGCTGACTTACAACAGTCCTAGGCGTTCCCCATGGATTATTAAAATGTCTGCCAATCGGATTTGGGCTTAAAACACTGTTTCTTCTCATGTTTCTTCTGTTTCTAGGGCAATCTTTTGCTTCATGAGTTTCGTCGTGGCATATGTAGCAGGCCTTGGGTTGCTCAGGGTAAAAAACATTTATTTTCTCATCCCCACCGAAGATGTTGATAGACGGTGGTATTGGAGTTTCAATGTAATTTAATGCGGTCGCTCGGCCAGTGTAGACTTGTATAAACTCGTCACCACTGTATACTTTCCTTCTGATATTTAGAACAGTTCCATAAACTTGTAGTTCTTTCTGTATGTCCTCGCTGGTAGCTTCTCCTGGGATTTTTCGCAACTGGACTACGACCGGGCGTCGTCCGGATCTGTCTACATTTACAGGATATATGCTATTTTGGAATCGCATCTTCGGTTCATTTGTTTTGCATTTTGATACGAGGTCATCTGCCAGCGTTACCAATTTCATAGTGACTCGCACCTGTCCGAATCTCTTAAGATCATCGGAGTCGATCGCTCTCACTACTCCAGCGTTTAGGCCCAGTTCCTTGAAAAACCGATGAATGTCGATTTCTCGTACTTCATTTAGGACCGATACTTCCATCATTCTGAAATCGAACACAACCGTACTTCTGGACATTTTTTCTTTATTTTTACTATATAAATAAACGCTATCAAACTCTCACTCACACTTCCTTTACACACTTTCCTTTACGTTCTCTTAACAATAATCACAAACAAATACAAAAAAAAAGAAAAAAAAATCACAAATAATAAAAAAAATCACCTAATTCTACACTCACACTCACACACTAACTTACTCTCCAACACTCAACTTACCTATTCTTCCTTTTCGACACGCAAATTCTCCGACCAAAATTTACCGGACGGCAACCCTACATGCCAAAAAATTTCAGACTCACAGGTTCCCCAGCCAAAATTTAATAGCCGGCAACCCTGCACACCGACACTTCCGGCTACTTCACAGGTGACTCATACGGTTTCCTACCATTTATACACTAAAAACAAACAAAACAAAATAAAAATACTCCCAAAATAAACACTAAGACTCACTCTAACTCCTTCTCTAAATTCTACACACAAACTCTCCCTTCTTCACACCAAATTACATACAATTATTTATTATTTGTTTCAAAAACAACCACCATGAACAGCGTTGCCAAAGACCAATCTTTGGCACACGAACTGACAAACAACCACCACGAACTGTTTGATATAAATGACAGAAGACTAATTATAATAAACTGTCGTGGGCCGTATAATGTGATCCTAGGAGTCGTTTAAATGGTGGGATCTCGCCCCCCTGGCCGGGGCAAAAAGAAAAAGGAAAGCTGTCAAATGCAAGTTGTCCTTCAATCGATTCATCATACCAAAACTATTTGTTTTCTAACACAGTATGTAACACATCCATATATGGAGTTGTTGTCATCCATTAGTGTAGGTAATTAATTAAGAACTTTCGGTTACCTCCTAGCAAACATTACGACTCACTAGTGATTCACCAGTTTATGTGGAAATGCCATTATTTAAGTTTATAGTATCAAATTCGTTTTTTTTACATTATGCTCTCCTTTTTTTCTATTTCATTTCAACCGGACGGAAATAGATATATTGCAACCTTGTCAGAGCAACAGATTTAAAAAGGCAAAAACCAAAAAAGATTTAAAGATGTCAAATATTCAGAGAAAACCTTGTAAAGTTTTAATACCCCACTTTCGAAAATATACAAGAAAAGTAAGTATCGTATCTTTTGCGGGTGTCTGTGTGAAAACACTTCGTTTTAAAGTTCTAAGCATTTAAATTTGGAAGACACGTTCTCTAATTTTAGCAAAGAAAGGATTTACAGGAAAGCTATTTTTTTAATTTTAGGTGCATTATGACTTTGGATTAAGAAATATTTTGTCTGTATTGAGAACTCTCGGTGCAGCCCGTCGGTGCAATCCTCGTGAGGCAGAAGCAACAACTGTAATGAGAGTTCTGAGGGATATGAACCTATCTAAACTTGTTGGTACGATATTCATTTATAAACTCATATAAAATGTAGTTTCTTATGTATTAAAACGTGGAATCCACTAAAAAAATCAACACTAGATGTTTCAGGGACCGATGACTGATGACCATCGGTCTTTGTGACCGACGACCACAATGACCAATGGAAAAACATGGAATGTATAGTAAATTATTTGGGAATTTGTAAAACCTAGGAATGTTTAGAAGGGTATGGGTCTGATTGTTCCAATTCTATAAACATGTGATTGGTTTTCACACTATCTTAGAGAGACTTTCTTAGTCCAACAATAGCGGTTTAGTGTTGGAGGTTAAATTCACCAAAATCAGATCTACAGTAAATTTTTCTTATGTTCTGTAGCAACATGGTAATGATAATAAGTGTTGATGTGCTTTCTTCTGCTAAATTTGCTGCAAATTGAAATCGAGGCTAAAAGGATACACATAAAAAAAAAAAAAAAAAAAAAAAAAAATAACGATAGTGTATACTGAACCCTCCTCTTCGAAAGATTTCCAATGTGATCCCAGCCAGAATTGAGGTAACGGCTATTATTAAAAATTTGCGTTATTTTAATCACTTATAATGCTTTTTTTATGTCATTGTGTCTCAAATTTTGTTTGCATAGTGGTAAAATACCCCCTTGACAAAAATTCAACGCTGGTTTCTCGTCGAGCATTTCTAGTTTTCTAAAGTCTAGACACGGAGGCCTCAATACCGTGCTATTGCTGAACTACTCCTCCCTCCTTTAAAATTTTAATCTATAGACTTTAATCTTCATTGATGACGAAGTCAATATGTCAATCGGATGTCAATCAAGATGTCAAGATGACCTTCGATGACCAACTTCGATGTCAAGATGACCAACTATCCGGTCATTCAAATCCTCGTACAGGGCTTTTGCATTTACTGACACCGATGATGGCATTCTCATGCTTACCTGCACAGAGCAGAAGTATGATCATCTGACGTATATATGACAAATACGTCGTATATATAGGGAAATGTGACCAACCAAGTAAACCACTATAAACTTAACATTTCGTTTGCAATTAGAAGACACGGAAGGCTTTGCGACCTTCATTGTAAGTTTGTTTTACATTTGGGCAAGATTAAAGAACGAATTTACATCAAGACTTTGAATGAACTTTTCATTGAACCCCCCCCCCCCTGAAAATAATCTAGTGAATAGTCCAGAAGTTCACTATTTTGTGAATGATCCGAAAAGTTATTAATTTTGTTGTGTAGAAATATGCTAGTTTCAATTTTATTATTTTAGTATTTCTACTGATCACGGTTGCTGTATGTGTGATCAAAATATCTGGACTCTTTTACCTGTTCTTTTCACTGTCTAAATAAATGAATTTATCCCCGTTTGAAAGTTAATTTGTTCGTCATAGTACGGCAGTGTGGTCTAAGAATACCTAATTTAAGGTGTTACGTCGAAAATATGGTCACCTGGTAATTATATTTCTCCAATGAGCTTCCCTTTTGAAAATTACACATAGCGGACTAAAAAATTTTGTTTTTAGTATTTTGTTAAATCATATTTATGTAAATTTTTAACCCGTTATCATTCTTTCATCTGCTAGACCCACTTAAATAAAAGCGGTTAAAAATGTAGGAATTGTTTCAAATATTAGGAATGGAATATGTTGAACAGCACTTGAGTTAGTTGATACTTACGATAGGTCTCTCTTTTAAACTTTCTATTTTCCAGATGAAGATGAACCTCTATTTCTATCTCTAATAAATGACCTGTTTCCAACGACTGCTTTGGAAAAAACCTCTTATCCAGAGCTTGAGGCTGCGATAGAAGAGCAAGTAGAAGCAGCCGGATTAGTAATGCACCCACCTTGGGTATTGAAGCTGATACAACTTTACGAAACCCAGAGAGTGAGACATGGTGTTATGGTCCTTGGGCCTAGTGGTGCCGGCAAAACTACATGTATACAAATTTTAATGAAAGCATTGACGGCTATGGGAGAACCCCATAGGTAATCTTTATGGTTATTAAATAAAAAAACAAGTTTTTTTAACTGAAAGTAAGGAGTGATATTAAAATTTAAAACGAACAAATATTATTCCGTATATGAAAGGGGCAGTCCCCTCCTCAACGACCTGCTCTTTACGCTAAAGTTTGACTCTTTCTCGCAACTGTATTTGTTAAAACAATAAAAAAATTTAGAGTAAAGAGCAAGGCGTTGAGGAGGGGACAGCCCCTTCCATATACGGAATAATTTCTGTTCGTTTAAGTTTTAATGTCGTTCCTTACTTTCAGTTAAAAACTTGTTTTTTTTTATTTAATTTCTGAAAGTTTTTGTAATTAATGCAGCTTTGATTTTGGCTCACCGTACATGAATAATCAAAATGAAATTTGCATCTTAATTTTACATTTTTTGGCTATGGATTTCTCGAAGTTTTGATCCGACGTAACTTACGAAATAACTTACGTGACAAATTTCTATATTCGTATATTTTTATTTCGTAAATGAGGGGTTCTCCCCCTATTCAATACCTCGCTCTTTACGCTAAAGTTCGAATTTTGTTTCAATTCTTTAAGAATGACCCTGAATCACAAAGGCCGTTTAATTAGAATAGATAGGTTTTTTGAAAGTACTAAAAATACTTTAGCGTTAAGAGCGAGGTGTTAAGTAGGGGGAGAACCCCTCATATACGTAATAGTTTCTGTTCGTTTAAAGTTTTAATGTTCCTCCTGACTTTCAGGTGAAAAAACTTTCAACTGAACTTTCAACTGAACAAACTTTCAAGTTCTTTAAATAATGCTGGAAAATCTGGCGGCCCCCGTCATAGAAATGTCCCTTCCTCCATGACAATATCCTCCATGGAAAGGTCCTCCCCTGTAGCCTCCTCCTCCGACCCCCTCTGCACCAGAAAAAATTCCCTCCTGAAAACGTCTGCATACTTCCAAGTAACAAATACTATATATAAACATTGGGCAAAGTTCATAAGCTGCAGCCCTTCCCCCGGGACTGTGGGGGTTAAGTCATTGTCAAAGACATATTTATTAGTTTTCCGACTATGCTGATTAAATTGGCTATCTCAAAATTTTGATTGGGTGACTTTGGGAAACAAATGAGCGTGGGGGTAAAGCATTGCGTATATTAAATACGTAACCTAACCTAACCTAAGTACCTTCCCCCCCCTAAACCCCAAAAAAACACAGTTTAATACTGTATACGCAATGAAAACCTTGCTATCATTGCCTGCTCTATAACAGTTAAGATGTCAAAAACGGGTTTTATCATTGTCTAGTCTACAGTGATTAACCCGCAAGGCCCGCGTAATGGGATAGTACCGTTCTTTTTTATACCCTATTTTCAGTTTTTTTTTGTTCAATATCCAATAATTTTGAAGCCTTGAAGTCTGCCCGTTTAAAGGCATTAATAGGGACAAGAATACTTAATCTTTTGAGGGGAAATATACTCTAAGCATTGAGTAACTTCAATATTTGGTTTTTCGTAAGCATTTTGACCTGAACAATCTGTTCTAACATTCAGAAAATCTACTATTACCTGAAACCATTAAATTTTACCTGAAAATATAGAAATTAAACTTATAAAAATCATATGAAATATAAATATTATGAAAATAATTTGATATATATACCAGTTAATTATAAGAATTGAGTTGAAATGAAATGTTTAATTTAATTTAAATGTACACTGCTTGCTGCTTTGATGTCATTTCATGTAGCTTCCTAAAAATTTAGACGTAGCTTCTGTGTAACTTACAATTGCTCCAGGAAAGAATATCATACTTCTAACCTAGTTTCTTTTTATTGTTCTTATAGGGTTATATGCTTTTAGTTTACAGCGCGCATAAGAAAGGGGGTAGTGAAGGAGTGGAACTGCTACGGTAAGAAACAGTGATAGTGCTCAAAGTTATTCACAACCAAATTTTATTTTGACCTTTTTTGTGTTTTGTTACTCTTCTAAACTACTTGTTCAAGTTTTATTTTCTTTTTTATTTGCTTCTTTTTTTAACGTTTAAACTTCTTTAAAGTCTATTTCTTATCATATCAATTCTGATATCATTTTTTTTGTTTTTTTTTTTAGGGAAATGCGGATGAACCCCAAAGCAATAACAGCTAGCCAAATGTTTGGCCGTCTTGATGTAGCCACAAATGATTGGACAGACGGAATATTTTCGGCGCTTTGGAGACGGTCTTTAAGGGCCAAAAAGAGTATGCCAAAAGCCTAAATTTTCCGTTTCATTTTTCGGAGAGCCAGTTGTTTGATCATCACGTTATAACCATAAATAATTGGACTTGTGGAATGGTTTGGGCTCTTAGGAGAGAGTCTTTAAAGGCAAAAAAGAATAAACCGCAGACGATCTTTAAGAAAAAAAGGGGATAAATCACAATCCCTAAATCTTTTTTTTTTAATTTCAGTTTTTGTTGAGCCAAATGTTTGACCGTGACTGTATATCACCAAATAATTGAAGTAGTAGAATGGAATCGGCAATTTTGTTTCAATTCAAATCTTTGTAGTCTAAAATTTGTGTAGCTACAATCAGACGATAAAGGCTCTACATAGCCTATAGAATCAGCTCTACAACTAACTTATATTATTAAAATTAGACGCTAAAGGTTCTGCAGCAAGATACTTAAGTCTATAGAATAAGTTCTGAAGAATTGGGCTCTACTCTAGGATGGGTTGATTGAACGAGCTTAAGGGCAAAAAAAAGAGTAGGGTAAGAAGCCAAAAGCTTTGTTCAATTTTAATCTTTGTAGTGTCAAACCTTTATTTCTAAAATTATACGCTATATGCCCAACTAAAAGAGTATATAAAATCAGTTGCACAATATTGGGCTCTATCTAGGATAGGTTAAATTTTTTGGGTACTATTGTAAGCCAAAATTCTGTATTTTTTTCTTCTTTTAGCTTTGAGTAGAGCCAAAATTTGACGCCATAAGCTCTAAAAAAGGGGTAGAGCCCACAGAATCAAATCTACAAAATTTGGTTTTATTCTAGGTAGACCCAAATATTTGGTTGTCTGGGTGCGGACACAAATCATTATTGGTCCTTTACTGTTCTTGAAGGAGAAAATAGCTAAATATAAGCTAAAATACAACCTATATTCCCCCTTTTTTGTACTCCTTTTGTATTGGGGCTGTCAGTCTTATTGCTGTTATTAAGTAAAGCTGTAGGCTGGTAATATAATTTAAGGTTAGGATTTATTAAATTAACCCAAAATCAATCATCCTCAAAAAATAAAAATTCAGCTTAAAAAACCTAACCGAAAATTCAGGGCTCATAACATGGAGCGCTTGTCCGTAAATATTCTGGGAAATATTGTACGTCTAGCACGGAAACAAGACGAGTGCGAGAGCAAATCCTCGGCTGATTTTAACTTGAGTGATGCCAAGTTCTCGGGGAGTACACGTGTTGTGTCTTTTATTATCGTTTGAAACTTTTTGAGGTGAAGTTTTCCACTTCGCCCTTTTCTGGAAGTGGTACTCCCGCCGTGTCGCACATATTTTATCTTTATCTTAAATTGTTCTTTTTTTATATTTTCAACTTTCTATTTTTCTTTTGCTCCCTCCTACATGGTCAGTGAATGTTTTTGGTGTGTTTTCCTCAAGTCAACTTTTTGCTCCGTTTTTTTAACTTTCAATTCAACTTTTTGTTCGCGGTTTTATGATCTTATATAATTGGTCTTTTCGTTTTTTTTTCCTGTTTTAGTTTAATTTACCGACAAAATTTATCAAAGATTTGCTAAAATAATTTTGACGAGGACAAACATTTTCATAGACGAATTTGGAATATGTACCGATAAGGGCAGTTACCGATGCATTTTTTTTTTGGGGTTTTTCAGGGGTAATTGTATCGAACCAGTAGCTGTACAATATCGAAAGAGGACTTATTTAAACAAAATTGTAAGTTACATACACACGGACGATTAAAACTTACATTTAAATGAACCTAATTTGATTAACAGCTGATATTATTCGAATTTAATCAAAAAATTAATTAACTTAATAGAAGAAGCTAATCAAATTTAAACTTAATTAAATCAGCTAGTAAAAAATTATAGAAGCTAATTAAGTTTTTTTTCAGATGAACACATTTGGCTTGTTCTTGATGGCCCTGTTGATGCCATTTGGATTGAAAATTTGAATTCTGTGTTGGATGATAACCGAACTTTAACTTTGGCAAATGGTGATAGACTTCCCATGGGTTCCAATGTGAAGATCATTTTTGAACCTCACAATATTGATAATGCTTCTCCTGCCACTGTTTCGAGGAATGGGATGGTAAGTAAAGCGAATTTGCTTTTCTAACCGTAAATTCTAAAGCGTTACTGCTTTCCTGTAATGACATCCTTTCGCTCAATTTGCGCAATAGTTTAACAGGATAAATTTAGACTTCAGAGGGAAATCCAAGAAAACGTCAATCTTGGGAAATTCGAACCCTAAGAATCGTTTGATGTTTTTTTTTTTTGGTTCTATTTTAATGTCATGATGAACCTAATGATAATATAAAAAAAAATGCTGCCTCTTTACATCTTGGTTTTACAAAGATAAAGGTAAAACGAACTAAAAACGCCCCCTCTCTTGTCGATCTGTACTGGTTGTGGTGCTCTTAATGTTGAAAGCATATCGAGATATCATCACCAGAATCAAATTCCGAGCCTTTTAGTGGGTTGCTACAGCTGAGTACGAACTTTGGGTCTCGTATTACCAAGCTTAGGTCAAACCCATTGTGCCACTACAGGACACGCCAATACAGGGGAAACATTCCAAGAATTTCCTATCTGTAAAAGGGTCCTGTGGTAGTGCAGGGGGTCTTTGCCTGGTCCAGGTAGTACCGGACCTGAAGTTCACATTTGGCTGCAGTGACCACCACAGGGCCATCCATAAAAATTCAAACAAGAAGAAGGAGAAGCATCTGTAAAAGGATAAATTGTAATTCATTGATCTCTGAAGCAGAATAAGCAAATGCTTAATTGCAATAAGTTTCAGTAAGTGCTTTTGAACGTAATTCAATGTAGTTGCAAGTGGCTATTGAACGCCAAAAATAACAAAAGTCAATCGCAATAAGCTTATTGAACGCGGGGTAAGCTGTATTCAAGCCTTTACCCAACAATATTCTTTTTTGTAGGTATAATTCTTTTAAAGTTTCTGAGTTATCACAATTTGGTTTGTTGCTGTCATTTTGCATTAATCATATTCAGCGGAATGCTTTAGATATTGGACAACTTTGATGATGGACAACTAATTTTGGACCTCGATTGATGAATGACGAAAATTCTGTAATTTTATACTGTAATATAATATGTAATTTACAATTCTGAAGGGAAATCGGCTTGTTTTTTTTATTCTTAATACAAACTCCGTGGCTCCATCAGTAATGATGACCTATCACTAGTACTGATAATTTCCACGTTTATCTTATTCCCTTTTCACTTTCGATATATTTGTTGTAACTTGGCTTGAATGTTTCAAGCTAAGAATTTCCAGGGACCACCTTTGCTGGAAGACTATTCAAGGTGGTTATGAATCGTCGGGCGAAGCTCATTTTTAGATATTTTGGACGGAATGTACCCTGGTCATGGTATGTACCCTGGTCATGGTATGTACCCTGGTCATGGTATGTACCCTGGTCATGGTATGTACCCTGGTCATGGTATGTACCCTGGTCATGGTATGTACCCTGGTCATGGTATGTACCCTGGTCATGGTATGTACCCTGGTCATGGTATGTACCCTGGTCATGGTATGTACCCTGGTCATGGTATGTACCCTGGTCATGGTATGTACCCTGGTCATGGTATGTACCCTGGTCATGGTATGTACCCTGGTCATGGTATGACTACAAGAATATGCATTTACGAGTTGTCCTTAAAGGCTTTGACCTTTCAAGAGTAAGAGTAAGAGTAAGCTTCGATATTTCAAGAGTAAGCTTCGATATTTCCTCTTATGGAGGGAATGTGCTTATTAGTAAAAGACTGAATTAGTCGCTACGTCGAAACATTCTTTGATCAATTATAGGGATCAATTGTAGGATCGATTTTGAGCACGCTGAAGGGGTTTTTGTAGCCCCGAATAAAAAGGGTATGTGTATTTCATGATTGGTTTGATATACGACTTAAAGAAAGGCAAGGTCGACTAGTCAAGGAGTAGATTTAAGCATCTTAGGACAACTCTCTGATATCTGGAGCAAGAAGATCTCACAATGCTAAGATGTTCAGCTATAGTGAGATCTAGAGAAAAGTGGATTCCAAAAAGGCTTTATGTATCTAATGTTTTATTACCTCTGCTTTTAAAATAAAATCAGAATGAGCCTTTGCATTTCAACAAAACTATGGTCTTTTGCTTTTCAAAAAATTCCTAAAACATCTTTTAGACAGGTGCAATTCTAAGTTGAAAGACTTTGTGTTTACATTATACATTATGCTTTCTTCCATAAAAGTTTGTTGATGATTTGTGCGGAAATGATTTATCCTGAATAAGACACATATTGAAATTACCAATACTAGTGGTAGGTCATCATTGTTGATGGAGCCACCGAGTTTTTAATAAGAAGAAAAAAAGCTAGCCGATTCCACTTTTGAATTATAAAGGACATATTATAGCAAAGTAGAAAACTACAGAATCCTTTTCATTTGTAAATCATAGTACGACATTAGCTATCCTTCTACTTTACAATCTTTCCCTACTTAACAGCTGTACGTTAGTACACTCACCTAAATACCTGCAAACGAGGAGGCCAAAACGAACGGAAATTATTACTTAAATGAGGGGATTTGCCCCCTTCTCAGTACCTTGCTCCTTACTCTAAAGTTTGACTGTTTGTTCCAATTATTTAAGAATGACTCCTGATACACAAGGATCGTTTAATTAGAAAAATAAGCTTTTTACAAATTCAAAAACACTTTAGCGTAAAGAGCCAGGCACCGAAGAGATGGGAAATCCCCTCATATACGCAATAATTTATCTCGTTTTAAGTTTCAATGTTGCCCCTTACTGTCAGTTGAAAAAACTTGTTTTTTGTATTTAATTTCTGACAGTTTTTAATTAATGCTGGGAAATCCAGGTCCCCCTCCCATGGAAAATTCCCTCCCCCCCCCCGAAAACACCTCAATGGTAAGATCCTGTCACATAAGCACATCCAGCCGAAAATCTCTCCCCCAAAAATATCTTTATACTTCCCAATAACCAATACTATATGTAAGCAATGGGCAAAGTTCATAACTTGCAACCCTTCCCTTGGGGGCTTTGGGGGGTCAAGTCATCCTCAAAGACATAATTATTAGATCTTTCGACCATGCTGAAGAAAATAGCGATCTCAAAATTTTGATCGGACAATTTTTGGTAAAAAAGGGGGATGGTAGAGAGCTAGCTGCTCTCCAATATTTTTGGTCACTTAAAAAGGGTACTAGAACTTTTGATTTCAGATCAAATGAGCCCTCTCTCGATCTAGCCCTGTATTCTAGGATCACTGGTTTAATCCGATCACCCCTGGGGAAAACAAAAATAAAATAAACACGCATTCGTGATCTTGCTTCTGGCAAAAATTCAAAATTCCACATTTTTGTATATAGGAGCTTGAAACTGGCACAATAGGGTTCTCTTATATCAAGAATCTCATGGTGTGATTTTCATTAAGATCACTTGATTTCTTAGGGGTGTTTCCCTCTTTTTTCAATAATTAGGCAAATTTTCTCAGACCCATAAATTTTGATGGGTAACATTAAACCTAATGAATTTTATATATTTTGAATAAGCATAAAAATTTGATTCTTTTAATGTATCTATTATTATCAACACTCTGTTTCTTATAGTTTCGGTTACTATTGAGCCGCATCGCTCCTTACTCATAGTTCGTTACCACGAACTGCTTGATACCTTGCTCTTAACGCTATTAAATAAAAAAAAACAATTTTTAATTGAAAGTAAGGAGCGACATTAAAACTTAAAACGAACAGAAAATTATTCGGTATATGAAAGAGGCTGTCCCCTCATCAACGCCTCGCTCCTTACGCTAAAGTTTTTTATTGTTTTAAAAAATAGAGTTGTGAGAAAGAGTCAAACTATAGTGTAAAGAGCAAGGTGTTGGGGTGGCAGCTCCTTTGATATACGGAATAATTTCTGTTCGTTTTAAGTTTTAATGTCGCTCCTTACTTTCAGTTAAAAACAAAAACTTTTTTTTATATAATTTCTGAATGTTTTTAATTAATTCAGCTTTGATTTTGGCTCACCGTACAATGAATAATTAAATCAAAATTTACATATTTATTTTTTTTTTTGGGGGGGGGCTAAATGGCTTTCTCAAGACTTTGTTTCAGAAGTAACTTACGAATTAACTTACGTAACGAACTTCTATATTCGTATCTTCTTATTACATATATTAGGGGGTTCACCCCCTAGTCAGTGCCTCGCTCTTTATGGTAAAGTTCAAATTGTGTTCCAATTCTTTAAGAATAACCCATTAATCACAAAGGTCGTTAATTAGAATAAATAGCTCTGTTGAAAGTACAAAAAAAAAACTTTAGCGTGAAGAGCTAGGTAACTACTAGGGGGCGAAGCCAATCATATAAATAATAATTTCTGTTCGTTTTAAGTTTTGATGTTGCTCCCTACTTTCAGTTGAAAAGATTGTTTTTTTTTATTTAATTTCTGATTGTTTTTTTTAAATAACGCTGGGAAACCCGGCACCCTCTTCACAGCAATGTCCCGTCCCCCATGAAAAGTCCCTCCATGGAAAGATCCTTCACGTAACACCCGAACCAAGCCTCCCCCTAACTACCAGAAAAAAAAACCCTGAAAACTTATGTATACTTCCCAATAACCAATACTATATTTAAATATTGGGAAAAGTTCATAACTTGCAGAGTTATGCAAGTTAGGACCCCGGGGACTTTGGGGGATTAAGTCATCCTCAAAGACATAGTTAGTGTATTTTTCGACCATGTTGAACAAAATGGATATCTCAAAATTTTGATCGGGTGACTTTGGGAAAAAATGAGCGTGGGAGGGGGCATAGTTGCCCACCATTTTTTGCTCACTTAAAAAGGGACTAGAACTTTTAGTTTCCATTCGAATGAGACCTCCCAAAATATTTTAGGACAACTGGGTTGATACGATCACCCCTCGGAAAAAAAAACAAGCAAACAAAAAAAAATAAAAAAAAGAATAAACACGCATCCGAGACTTTTTTTTTCTGCCCAATAATACAAAATTCCACATTTTTGCAGATAAGAGCTTGAAACTTCTATATTAGGGTTCTCATATACGCTGAATCTGATGGTGTGATTTTCATTAAAGTTCTATAATTTTTGGTGGGTGTATTCCCCCTTTTTTCGAAAATAAGGTAAACTTCCTCAAGCGCGTAACTTTTATGGGTAAGACTAAACTTGATGGAGATTATATATTTGAAATTAGCATAAAAGTCTTGATTCTTTTGATGTATCTATTGGTATCAAAATTCCGTTTTTAGAGTTTCGGTTAGTATTGAGCCTGGTCGCTCCTTACTTACAGTTCGGTACCAGGTACTGTTTGATAGCTGTCAGGACTTTTAAAAAAGCTTCCTATTCTAATTAAACGGGCCTTGTGTTTCAGTAGCCGTGCTTAAAAAATGGGACAAACAGTCAAACTTTAGTGTAAAGAGCAAGGTATTGAACTGGGGCAACTTTTCATATACGGAATAATTTCTGTTCGGTTTAAAGTTTAAAATTGCTCCTTACTTTCAGTTAAAAAAAATATTGTTTTATTTATCTAATTTCTGATTGTTTTCCAAATATTACCGTTAAATCTGCCTCACCCTCCATGAAATATCCTCCAAAAATCCAACGTATATTACACCGTGCCCCTCCTTCAAATTCCCTCGAGACAGTTCTATCCTTGCTGAAAATCTCCCCCACCGTAAAATGTCCTGCAAACGATTCAGCATGAAAAATTCTTCTTAGCACACTTTTTCCGAAAATCAAAACATGTGGAAAATAACCTCCGAATAATTCCCCAGAACATCTCCACAGGCAAAATTGAGTTGACAAAGATAATGTAAGACAATTAGCATGAATTTCGTATAGGAATTCTGTCAAATCCCACCAGTGTTAAGGTCCCCCTGGAAAGTTACCTCCACGCTGAAAATTATCCCCGTGGAAATCCACTGCAAGCACATAATCCCCTCCCCCCCCATCCCCCCCAAAAAAAATGCTGTATATTCCCAATAAGAAATACTATACGTAAACAATAGGCAAATTTCATAACTTATAGGCCTCTCTCGACGAACTGTGGGGGGTAATTTTACCCCTACAGACATAGTTATTGGATATTTCAGATATACTGAACAAAATGGCCATCTCAAAATTTTGATCAGATTACTTTGGTAAATAAATGGAGCTGGGAGCGGGACCAGTTGCCCTTCAATATTTTTTGTCACTTAAAAAGGGAACTTGAACTTTTAATTTCCGTTTGAATGCGCCCTCTACCGATCTTCTAGGACCATTATTTCAATACGATCACCACTAGAAAAAAAAAATATAATATCTAAGATAATCAAACAGTTCGTGGTAATGAACTCTAAGTAAGGAGCGACCCGGCTCAATTGTAACCGAAACACAAAAAAACGGATAGATACATAAAAAAAAATTAGATTTTAATGCTGATTTCAAATATATAAGTTTCATCAAGTTTAGTTCTACCCGTCAACAGTTATGCGCCTGAGAAAATTTACCTGGTTTTTGAAAAAAGAGGGAAACACCATCTTAAAATTAAAGAGCCTTAATGAAAATCACACCATCAGATTCAGCGTATCAAAAAAACCCCACTGTAGAGGCTTCAAGCTCCTGTCTGTAAAAATGTTGAATTATATATTTTTTGTCAGAAGAAAGATCACGGATGCGTGTTTATTTGTTTTTTCCCAGGGGTGAGCGTATCGACCTAGCAGTCCTAGAATGTCGTGGGAGTGCTCATTTGAACGGAAATTAAAAGTTCTAGTGCCGTTTTTAAGTGACTAAAAAATGGAGGGCAACTAGGCCCCCTCCCATGCTCACTTTTTTCCCTAAAAAAAGTGACACTTTTTTCACCTGATCAATATTTTGAGATAGCCATTTTGTTCAGCATGGTCGAAAATATAATAACTATGTCTTTTAGGATGACTTAATCCCCCAAAGTCCCCAGGGAGAGGGCTGAAAGTTATGAACTTTACCCAATGTTTACATATAGTATTGGTAATTGGGAAGTATACAGACGTTTTCAGGATGTATTTTTTCTGGTAGTGGGGGGGTAAGTGGGACGGAGGTTATGGGGGAGGATCTTTCCATGGAGGAATTTTTCATGGGGGAAGGGACATTGCTATGAAGGGGGTGCTGGATTTCTCAGCATTATTTAAAAAACGATCAGAAATTATAGGCAGCGCGATAGCGCTGCCTATAAGTAAAGAACGATGTGGGCACAATGTATTATTCATTTTTTTTCCTTCATACCCCGGGCACTTCGTATCGAAGGAGTTGCCGTAGAAACTTCTAAAAGGGCTCATTTGATTGGAATTGAAGTACCTAGTGCCCTTTTTAATAGTCGAAAGTGATAGGAGGGCAATTAGCAACCCCCCCCCCCCGCCCATCATTCCCCCAAACACATCCAATCAAAATTTTGAGATAGCATTTTGTTCAGCGTAGTTGATTTTCAGATAGAAAATATGTTTTTATGGAGGACACTCCCCCACAACCCTCGGGGCAAGTGTTTTAAGCTATGCCCTGAGGGCATATAAGAATGATGTTGGCACAATGTATCATTTATTATTTTGTCCTTTAGAGCAGGGCACTTCGTATCGAAGAAGTTGTCGTAGAAACTTCAAAAAGGGCTCATTCAATTGGAAATTGGAGTGGCTTGTGCCCTTTTTAATAGTCGAAGGTGATTGTAAGGTAACTAACACCCCTTCCACGCCCACCATTTCCCGAAACACATCCAATCAAAGTTTTGAGATAGCTTTTTTGTTCAGCGTAGTTGATTTCCACATAGAAATTATGTTTTTGAGGAGGACACTCCCCCAGAGCCTTCAGGGTAAGGGTTGTAAGTTATGCCCTGGGGACATATAAGGTTTTTATAGAAGGTGTTGTCGTAGAAACTTCAAAAAAGGCTCATTCGATTGGAAATGCAAAAGGCTAGTGCCCTTTTTAATAGTCAAAATTGATTGGAGGGCAACTACTCCCCCCCTCACGCCGATCATTACCCCAAAAACATCCAATCAAAATTTTCAGAATGCCATTTTGTTCAGCATAGTTAATTTCCAGATAGAAAATATGTTTTTGAGGAGGACACTCCCCCACAACCCTCAAAGGGCTAGTGCCCTTTGAAGTGATTGGAGGTGATTGGAGGGCAACTAGCCCCCCCACGCCCATCATTACCCCAAACACATCCAATCAAAATTTTGAGATAGCTATTTTGTTCAGCGTAGTTGATTTCCATATAGAAAATATGTTTTTGGGGAGGACACTCCCCCACAACCCTCGGGGCAAGGGTTTAAAGTTATGCCTTGAGGGCATACAGGAACGATGTTGGCACAATGTATTATTTATTAATTTTTCCTTTAGAACAGGGCACTTCTTATCGGAGAAGTTGTCGTAAAAATTTCAAAAAGGGCTCATTCAATTGGAAATTGGAGTGGCTTGTGCCCTTTTTAATAGTCGAAAGTGATTGGAAGGTAAGTAACACCCCTTCCACGCCCACCATTTCCCGAAACACATCCAGTCAAAATTTTGGGATAGCCATTTTGTTCAGCGTAGTTAATTTCCTGATAGAAATTATGTTTTTGAGGAGGACACTCCCCCAGAGCCTTTAGGGCAAGGGTTATAAGTTATGCTTTGGAGGCATATAAGGTTTTTATAGAAGGCGTTGTCGTAGAAACTTCAAAAGAGGCTCATTCAATTGAAAATTCAAAGGGCTAGTGCCCTTTTTAATAGTCGAAAGTGATTGGAGGGCAACTAGCCCCCCCCCCCACGCCCATCATTCCCTCAAACACAACCAATCTAAATTTTGAGATAACCATTTTGTTCAGCGTAGTGGATTTCCAGATAGAAAATATATTTTTGAGGAGGACACTCCCCCACAACCTTCAGGGCAAGGGTTGTAAGTTATGCCCTGGGGGCATATAAGGTTTTTATGGAAGGCGTGTCGTAGAAACTTCAAAAAAGCTCATTCGATTGGAAATTCAAAGGGCTAGTGCCCATTTTAATAGTCGAAAGTGATGGGAGGGCAACTAACCCTCCTCTCACGCCCACCTTTTCGCCAAACACATCCAATCCAAATTTGGGATAGCCATTTTATTCAACGTAGTTTTAAGTTCTGTAAATTAGGTTTTGTGGATGACAAACCCCTCACAGCCCTCAGGGCAAGGGTTGTAAGTTATGCACTGGGGGCATATAATGTTTCTTATAGAAGGCGTTGTCGAAGAAACTTCAAAAAAGGTTAATTCGATTGGAAATTCAAAGGGCTAGTGCCCTTTTTAATAGTCAAAAGTGATTGGAGGGCAACTAGCCACACTCACGCCCATCCTTCCCCCAAACAAATCCAATCAAAATTTTGAGATAGCTATTTTGTTTAGCGTAGTTGATTTCCAGATAGAAATTATGTTTTTGAGGAGGACACTCCCCTACAGCCTTCAGGGCATGGGTTGTAAGTTATGCCCTTAGGGCATATGAGAACAATGTTGACACAATGTATTACTTAATATTTTTTTCCTTTACAGCAGGGCACTTCGTATCGAAGAAGCTGTCGTAGAAACTTCGAAGGGGGCTAATTCAATTGAAAATTGGAGTGGCTTGTGTTCTTTTTAATTGTTAAAAGTGATTGGAAGGCAACTAACACCCCTTCAAAGCCCACCATTTCCCGAAACACATCCAATCTGCTATCCCAAAATTTTGGGATAGCCATTTTGTTTAGCGTAGTTGATTTCCAGATAGAAATTATGTTTTTGAGGAGGACACTCCCCTACAGCCTTCAGGGCATGGGTTGTAAGTTATGTCCTGGTGGCATTTAAGGTTTTATAGAAGGCGTTGTCGTAGAAACTTGAAAAAAACCTCATTCGATTGGAAATTCAAAGAGCTAGTGCGCTTTTTAATAGTCGAAACTGATTGGAGGGCAACTAGCCCCCTTCCCCCAAGCCCATCATTCCCTCAAACATATCCAATCAAAATTTTGAGGTAGCCATTTTGTTCAGTGAAGTTGATTTCCAGATAGAAAATATATTTTTGAGGAGGACACTCCCCCACAACTCCCCCACAACCTTCAGGGCAAGGGTTGTAAGTTATGTCCTGGGGGCATATAAGGTTTTTATAGAAGGCGTTGTCGTAAAAACTTGAAAAAAACCTCATTCGATTAGAAATTTAAACTGCTAGTGCCCTTTTTAATAGTCGAAAGTGATTAGAGGGCAACTAAACCCCCTCTCACGCCCACCTTTTCCCCAAACACATCCAATAAAAATTGGACATAACCATTTTATTCAACGTAGTTTTAAGTTCTGTAAATTAGGTTTTTGAGGATGACAACCCCCTCACAGCTCTCAGGGAAAGGGTTGTAAGTTATACCCTGGGGGCATATAAGGTTTTTATAGAACGCGTTATCGTCAAAACTTCAAAAACGGCCCATTCGATAAGAAATTGAAATGGCTAGTGCCCTTTTTAATAATCGAAATTATTTGGAAGGCAACTAACACCCCTTCCACACCCGCAATTTCCCCAAACACATCGAATCAAAATTTTGAGATAGCCATTTTGTTCCACGCAGTTTAAAGTTCAGGAAATTATACCTTTGAGCAGGACATTCCCCCCACAGTATTCAGGGCAAGGGTTATGAGTTACGCCCTGGCGGCATATAAGTCTTTATTGAAATCTTTGTCGTAGAGACTTGAAAAAGGGCTCATTCGATTGGAAATTCAGCCATCTTGTTCAGCGTAATTGATTTCCAGATAGAAATTATGTTTTGAAGAGAACATCCCCCACAGCCTTCAGGGCAAGGGATGTAAGTTATACCCTGGGGGCTTATAAGGTTTTCATAGAAGGCGTTGTCGTAGAAACTTTAAAAAAAGCTCATTCGATTGGAAATTCAAACTGCTAGTGCCCTTTTTAGTAGTCAAAAGTGATTTGAGGGCAACTACCCCCCCCCCCTCTCTCGCCCACCTTTTCCACAAACACAAAAACCATATGTTTTTGAGGAGGACACTCCCCCACAGCCCTCAGGGCAAGGGTTGTGAATTATGGCCTGGGGGCATATAAGGTTTTTATAGAACGCGTTGTCGTAGAAACCTCAAATAGAGCTCATTCGAATAGAAATTGAAAGGGATAGGGCCCTTTTTAATAGCCAAAAGTGATTGAAGGCAACTAACACCCTTTCCACGCTTACCATTTCCCCAAACATATCCAATCAAAATTTTGAGATAGCCATCTTGTCCCACGCAGTTTCAAGTTCAGGAAATTATACCTTTGAGCAGGACACTCCCCCCACAGTCTTCAGGGCAATGGTTATTAGCTATGCCCTGGGGGCGTATAAGGTTCTTATTGAAATCTTTGTCGTAGAAACTTTAATAAGGGCTCATTCGATTGAAAATTCAAAGGGCTAGTGCCCTTTTTAATAGTCGAAAGTGGTTTGAGGGTAACTAACCCCCCTCTCACGCCCAGCTTTTCCCCAAACACATCCAATCAACATTTTTAGATAGCCATTTTATTCAACGTAGTTGAAATTTTGGAATAGAGGTCTTTAAGGATGACAACCCATCGCCCCACAACCCTCAGGGAAAGAGTTGTAAGTTATTCCCTAGGAACATATAAGGTTATTATAGAAAGAGATGTTGTAAAAACATCAAAAAGAGCTCATTCAATTGGAAATTGAAAGAGCTAGTGCCCTTTTAATAGTCGAAAGTGATTGAAGGGCAACTAACCCCCCTCTCACGCCCACCATCTCCCCAAACATATCACATCAAAATTTTGAGATATCCATTTTGTTCAACGTAGTCGAAAGTTCTGGAAATTAGGTCTTTTAGGATTATAACCCCCTCAGAGCCCTCAGTGCAAGGGTTGTAAGTTATGCCCTGGGAGCATACAAAGTTTATATAGAAAGTTGTTGTAAAAATTTCATTGGTTTGGAAATTGAAATGACCCTTTCTAATAGTCTAAAGTGAGTGGAGAGTAATTTACCCCCCTCTCACGCCCACTATTTCCCAAACACATTCAATCAAAGTTTAGAGATAGCCATTTTATTCAACGTAGTTGAATGTTCTGGAAATTATGTATTTAAGGATGACAAACCCCCCAGAGTCCCCAGGGCAAAGGTTGTAAGTTAAGATTAAATCAAAATGCACTGTGTTAATGCTAATTCTCAATAAGGCATCTCAGCAGTATCCCAAGAACGACTGAGGGTATTATATTCAAACTTTTGGGGCTACTTCTGCTCTTAAGATTTAATCAAATCAAAATAGTGCAAGTGTATGCAAGCTATCAAAGAAAGTAAACCGATTCTTTTGCGAATGGTATCAAGTTTACTATTTCAGGTCAACTAGAGGAGGTATGAAACTAAATTAAACACTACTATTTGTGTCCAGATTTTTAAAAGGGTGCATGTTGTTAAATACTGAAAAATTTTCTCCAGCATACAAATAGCAGGCCAAACTATAAAGTCTTAAAAAAGAAAAGATTTAAACTATTATTTTCTTTTTCCCTGAAAAGACTATGTCAATATAAAACGAACAGAAATTAATTTAAAAATCTTTTTCCACAAAATAACATGAGTGGGCTCAAAATTCCACTAACATGAGTAGGGCTCAAAACCCCTGTGGCTTCCCAAGGCCAGAACATAATTTGCAATTTACTGAAAAAAATACAAATGGAATGTGCGTTGTCAGTTTAATATACATATACTGAAATTTGTTAATCAAAATGCGTCTCAGAAAAAAAGGACTAAACCTGTAAAAAAATGACTTCTATTTTCATCTGTTTAAATAAATTATACTGGACATATAAGATCCTCCAATGCCATTGATGTTGCATAGGGTGTCAAATCAGCGTTTCAGTTACCTGGTTTATTATACAGCAACAGGTAGTAAGCCTGTAGCCCAACCTTGCCAGCAGCTGGAACTGAACCCGGGCCAGATATTACCAGGCAAAGCATCAATCCACTGTGCTACAAAAATTTAAACTCATACTAAGTTAAGCATTTTATTTAAGGTGTATATGAGCTCTTCAGGATTGGATTGGAGTCCTTTAGTGGAAGCCTGGCTTGCAAAACGCCCTCAGATTGAAAACGAAGTTTTAGGTGAACTTTTTAGAAGCAGCTTTTCTCCAATTCATCAATGGACTAAGCAAAATTTATTAAATAAAATGGATGTTCTGGAGTATAATGTAGTGAGCCAGGTAATTCTTTTATCTGGGGTTTTATTATACTTCCATTTATACATCCACTGTGAATGTACGCTTTTTATTTTATTTATTTAATTCGTTTTATCGTTGCTTTTACTTATTTACTAGATAATGAACATGTAAAAAAAGGCATAAAAAAAATACTGTAACATACACACTTTTGTGAGGACATTACAAAAAATTGTTTTATCCTTTTTCCCAAAACACAAAATTACTCCTTCACTCCTCCTTCCAAAAAAATCAAAAACGTTTGATGCTTGGTCCCCGAGACAGAAGATAAAACAGGGTATGCCTTCTAATCTAAGTTTAAAATTCGTAAACTTTTGAGGAACCTGACCGTCTGTACCCCATGTCTATAGTGAGAAATATTTGCTTGCCTTCAAGCTTTAGGTATAAAAAAAAGTATAAAAAAAATGTATTTATTTTGAGATTATCGGAAAAATGCTAACACTTTAGGTTAGGCTGTTTTGTTTTCTTAGATGCTTCAGATTAGACTGCTGAATATCATGTGAATTTTAACAGATTACAATTAGATTTTGTTGCAGTTTATAATTCGATGTTCTCATTAAAAAACTAGAATTTTCACATAACTTTTCCAATTATAACCAGATTTCATTCTTTCTCGTAAAGGAGGTGCCCTTTTCCTTGGTCTGAAAACTATAGACAAGTTATTCAATTACCTTTGGGACCCAATTAAGGACTCAAAATGAAACTTGCCCCAGAAATAATTAATAGGTTAAAATTCTATTTTAGCTACATCTTGCTATCTTGGAAAGGGGATAGGTTAAAAAAATAAAACTTTCAGGGATGGGTCCACAGACTAGATTTTGTCCCAGAAGTTTTCCTCCACTTCTTCCCCCTCTAGAGGACAATGACCTTGGGGAACAAAGCTGGGCCCAATTCCTTTCTTGATAGTTTTAATCGACTTTTAAAAAGTTTGATACTCTCGCAGATATTTTGTTCCTTGAGCTCTATGATGTTAAATGAACATTAACTACTACTACTACTACTAACAACTCATCGCAGCACCAAGCCGCCTGAGGCCAACACAGCTACGCACGCTCCTCCTCCACCCCAATCTATTCGAAGCCTCCCTTTTTACACCCGCCCACGAAGTTCCCATTTCCTTTAAATCTTTCTTTATGACGTCCTCCCAACCCAGACGGGGACGACATGCTTTCCGTTTAGCCCTAGATGGTTGGCCGAAAAGAACAATTTTCGGCAATCTGTCATCCTTCATCCGAACAACATGCCCTAACCACCTCAACCTTTCTTTCATTATAGACCTAGAAAGTGGTATTGAACCACATTTTTCGTATAGCCTATTGTTTGAAATACGGTCAGTCAGCCGGGTACCCAGAACAATCCTTAAGCAATTTCTCTGGAAAACATCTAGCAAATCTTCATCCGCTTTTCGGAGCGTCCATGCTTCAGAGCCATATTTGACCACTGTCATCACTGTAGCTTCTAAGATTCTAATCTTGGTTTGCAGACTTATCTTCCTATTCTTCCAGACTTTTTTTAACTGTGAAAAAACACCCTGAGCCTTGGCTATTCTATTTTTAACATCTTCACTGCTCCCACCATCTTTACTAATAATACTACCAAGGTAAGTGAAACTGCCCACCTGATCAATCTTTTCATTACCCAACGTCACCTTTTCATCTTCACTTATTCCTAGCCTTAGTGACTTGGTCTTCCTAACATTAATTTTCAAACCAATACTAGCACCCTGAACTCGCAAAACCTCTAAAACTTCATTCATTTTGCTCACACTTTCATCTAGGATGCTTAAATCATCAGCATAATCCAAGTCCAGGAGACTTTTTCCTCCCCATTTGATTCCGTGGTCTCCCATTGCCTTTCCTGTGCTCCTTAAAACAAAGTCCATCAAAACAATCCATATAAAGGGGGATAGAACACAACCCTGCTTAACTCCTGATTTAATACAAAACCAGCTGCTAACCTCATTTCCTACCTTAACCGCAGCAGTGTTATTCTCGTACATAGCACTAATCACTTTAATGTATTTGTCTGGTATACCATACAAGGATAAAACCTTTACTAAAGCTCCTCTATCAACAGAATCGAACGCTTGCTCATAATCTATAAAACTAAGGACCAAAGGTGTTTGAAAACTTAGGCACTTCTCAATTATTAACCTAAGAGTGAAAATTTGGTCAACACATCCTCTACCTTTTCTAAAACCGCACTGCTCTTCTCTTAAAACTTTGTCTACGGCATCTCTCAGTCTAAAAAGTATCATATTACTAAGCAATTTGCTACCTACAGAGACCAGACTAATGCCTCGATAATTACCACACTCACTTTTATCACCTTTCTTATAAAGTGGCTTAATTAAGGTTTTCCTAAAATCATTAGGTACTTCCCCTTTTTCAAAAATCATATTCATAATCTCCAATAACTTATTTCTAACCTCAGAGCCACCATATTTAAGAAACTCATTTACTACCCTATCATCACCTGGAGCCTTATTATTCTTTAATCCTTTTAGTACTGTTTCTAATTCCTCCTCACAAAACAAATCTTCCTTCACATCCAAGGTATCACAAACTTTTTCATTTTCCTCTATATTTTTTCCTGCAACTCTATCTCGGTTAAGCAAATTCTCAAAATGTTCGGCCCATCTCGCTTTAGCTTTTGTCTTATCGCTAATTGCCACCCCATTCCTATCTTTAACTGGGACAAGTCCGGATTGACTACTACCTCTCAATTTGTTAACGTGCCAGTACAATATTTTACTATTATGCCGTCTAGCTGCATCTTCTAAATCCTCGGCAATTTTATCCATGGCCTCCACTTCACACCTCCTTAGTTCATATTTCAATGCTTTCTCCACTTTCTTTACATTTCTTTTGTTTTCATGTGATCTATCACTCAGATAATTCTTGTACAAGTCCTTTCTCCTTTCTATTAAACTTAAAGCTTTTTCACTAATATTCTTAGCTGCAGTTCTAGCTTTCTTCCCTAATACACCTTCAGCAACTTCACAAATTATTTTTCTAAAATTATTCCAACCATCTTCCACATTATCAAATTTTAAGCTCTCAAGTTTAGTATTCAACTGTTCCTGGAAAGTTTCTCTCAAATTCTCATCCTGGAGTCTACTAACATCATAACTTCCCGGGAGGTAATTACCCTTCCGATATTTCAGCTTTAAATTAACCCTTGACACTACTAGATGGTGATCTTTACTTTTAACATCAATAACAGCACTCCTATATACCCTAGTATCTTGTATTGATCCTGCCAGTCTTCGATTTACTATAACATAATCAATAAGGTTTGCTGTCTTACCATCACGTGAATACCATGTTAGCTTATGAGCCATTTTATGACCAAACACCGTATTGGTTATAACTAGATTGTTATACCTACAAAATTGCAAAAGTCTGTATCCATTACTGTTTTCTTTTCCTACACCAAATTTACCTAAGCTGGGATACCATCTATCCATATTTCTACCAACCTGGGCGTTAAAATCTCCCAGCAATAACATCATATTTCTACCTGGGACCTTGTCTATTTGCTCCTGTAACTGTAAGTAAAATTCATCTGAGTCACTAGTATCTCCATCAGTCGGTTCTACAGGGGCGTATACTACTATAACTGATACCTTGAACTTTCTAGTCATAAAATGAGCAATTAGTATTCTATTATTAATACCTTCCCAGCCTAAACAAGACTTAGCAGCTTCCTTATTCATCATGAGCCCTACTCCCTGTCTATGTAACCCATCCTTCCTGCCTGAGTAAACAAATTCTATATCACCTAATTTCATGCTTCCTACCCCTGGGATATGAGTTTCTGAAACTCCTAATAGATCCAGTTCGAATCGTCTGAATTCGTCAGTCAAAATGTCGATACGATAGTCATTTTTTAATGTTGTAACATTCCAAGTTCCAATTTTCATGTTCTTTAAATCATTGAAATTTTTTTCGCCTCAGGAAAAGCAATGATCCCGGATACCAGTGCAGGACGGGGATCACATATCTTCTCAAGTCTACACCGAAGTGCTTAAGCCGGCTTAGAACCGGACAGCAAGAAGTCCCTGGGACCTCCATAAATGGAGGCTTTGTGCAATCCTGGGCCCATCTTGGTCACAACATGGTTTTCAGCGCTTGGCGATGCTCTTCTATCAACAAGAGTCGAAATCCTGCACAGACAATCTCAAGCCTATTACCTCCGACTCATTATATATTCATGCCTACAAATATTATGCTACTACGGGGAGGCAACCCGTAATAGATAAATTAGCTAGGAAGAGGTTTTTCAGCCCAAAGACGCCCATCAAAACATACCAATCCCAGAAGAATTATCCATTAGTCAGAATCCCGTGCAAATGCTGTGTCGTTTACTAGGCTATAATTTCCTCGAGGGGCGCCACTCCTCAAGTGGGAATAGAGTTGACCGCAAGGTCCCCAGTCTTGCAGGTACCCCGAAAAGGTCGAGGCAGCCCTTTGCAGAGGCCGTTGTCCATAGATCTGGATCTTACGCCCTGCCACAGTTGTCCTCCTATAGAGGATCCTCCCGCGATGGTGTTCTGCATCACCATGCAATTTAACCCATTGCTGGGAGAAGGTTTGCAACTCATGGAACTTGTGGATAAACAAGTGGGCCCTTTTGAGTGTACATTTGAGGGGCCTTCTTCCTCCTCCGCCTGTATTTATGACCCCGGGCAAGGGTGCCCCAGATTCTATTATGGACCCCCAGGGACAAGGTCCCCCCTTGGTCCATGCCTCCTATGGAGGTACCCTACATATCTGTAGAGTGTTCCCCTATCGCCACCTGGGGACATGCTGAATGGCCTGGGGGAGGCCAGATAAACGGATCACTTTTGTTTTGCAAAGGCAATAACTCAGTGACATATTTAACCTACTACTTATAAATATACATAACTCACTGACTAGGCCTATATTAGTTATATACAGAAATATATAACTCAGTGACACATTAAACCTACTACTTATAAATATGTGTAACTCACAGACTAGGCCTATATATGTTATATACAGAAATATATAACTGAGTGACATATTTAGCCTACTACTTATAAATATGTGTAACTGACTGACTAGGCATATAAGTTATATACAGAAATATATAACTCAGTGACATATTTAGCCTACTACTTAAAATATGTGTAACTCACTGACTAGGCCTATATAAGTTATATACAGAAATATATAACTCAGTGACAAATTTAGCCTACTACTTATAAATATGTGTAACTCACTGACTAGGCCTATCTAAGTTATATACAGAAATATATAACTGAGTGACATATTTAGCCTACTACTTATAAATATGTGTAACTCACTGACTAGGCCTATATAAGTTATATACAGAAATATATAACTGAGTGACATATTTATCCTACTGCTTATAAATATGTGTAACTCAATGACTAGGCATACAAGTTATATACATAAATATATAACTCAGTGACATATTTAACCTACTACTTATAAATATGTGTAACTCACTGACTAGGCCTATTTAAGTTATATACAGAAATATATAACTGAGTGACAAATTTAGCCTACTACTTAAAATATGTATAACTCACTGACTAGGCCTATATAAGTTATATACAAAAATATATAACTGAGTGACATATTTAGCCTACTGCTTATAAATATGTGTAACTCACAGACTAGGCATATAAGTTATATACAGAAATATATAACTCAGTGACATATTTAACCTACTACTTATAAATATGTGTAACTCACTGACTAGGCCTATTTAAGTTATATACAGAAATATATAACTGAGTGACATATTTAGCCTACTACTTAAAATATGTGTAACTCACTGACTAGGCCTATATAAGTTATATACAAAAATATATAACTGAGTGACATATTTAGCCTACTGCTTATAAATATGTGTAACTCACAGACTAGGCATATAAGTTATATACAGAAATATATAACTCAGTTATATACAGATAATATACCTGTTTTTAACAGGTATATTATCATTAATTCTTTTTTTACCTTTCCGTGGTACAAACTCCAGAGGCATCTGCAGCCTCAAAATCAGGAGATTCTAAAGAACCCATTGAAGTAAAGCTAAAATGAAGTTGGATAGTCTTCCCAGCTTGAGTTTGTGATCTAGTTCTTTTGTTTTGTTTTGATGGTGATATTAACGAAGAATGTAAATTGGTTATTAAAATAGTATAAAAGATTCTGTCCATGAATAGGCAGGTGGCCGACTACTGGGTGTCTTACCCTATATATTTCCATATTAGGGGGGTGGGGGTAATTTTATTTCTGATGTAAATGAGAGGTAAATTTAAACTTTTCTAATAATGTGCAAATATATACCCTGAATTGTTATATAGCCTAAAGGGGTGGGGGCTAAAATTCATTTCTGACAAAAATGATTATTATATTTGTAAAGAACATAAAAAAGGCATCAAGTGGTATAGGACTATTCACCTTAGATGTAACCCAACATGACCCGGTAAATATTCAACAGAAATCCAGCCAGGCCAGGATGCTAGGGAGAGCTAGTTAGGGATAGGCCTATAGGCCCAGTTAGCCTAGGTTTAGGTCTATCTAAAGTTCAGAAGAAAAAGTAAAGCCAAAAAGTGGGAAAATTACAGTATCGCAATTACAGTATCGTTTTATTTTTTATTTTATTTCCACTTCATAATGATACAATGACATGTTTTTAATAATACAACTTAATAACAATGAATTAATAGCATTAAAAGGGCCCCATGGCCAGGAAAGGAAAATGAAAAAAAGGACCAATATAAAAATGAAAAAAAAAATTGAAGTAAAAACTGTTTAGAACTTTTTTTTAGCTGTGACCGACTCTAGTAGTGTCCAAAAGAAATGACATTTTAAGACCTATTAAAAAAAGAAAGAAAAAAGAAACCCCAATCTAATGCCCCGAAGACAGTTGAAGCGAAAAGTACAGCTGTAAAACCAGTATCTGGTGAAGCCAAGATTGAATTGTAGACATACAATTTGTCATGTCAAAGGTTGTGTGAAGGTTTACTTTTGTGGGGGAGAATTTGGATGAATGTCCGAAAGCCTCACTACAGTAAAAGAGAAGAAAATAAAAACAGCCAAACCAGTTAATGAGATCATAGTTACTTAGGAAATTTAATCTGACTGGCTAAAATAAGGACAAAAATATTTATTCAGGATGTTGCCTCGATCATAGTATCGTCAACAACCAACAGCTAAGATCCCTCTTTTTCATGAAAGAAAAATGAAGCAGAAAAACTCCGAAAGAAAGCAGAAAACTTTAATAGCAGGGGTTTGAAGAAGAAGCCTTTGCGTTAAAAACACACTATTTGATGTGACGTAATGGGTCTTGATCAGTTAAAATAATAAAACTTAATATAATAATAAATAATATAATAAATAATAATAAAAAAATAAAATAATTAAAATAATAAATTAAAATAATAATGCCATTGAAGCAAACCACTTAAATTCAGAAATTGTATAATTGTCTTAAAAAACTGAAGAAATATGTTAATAAATGAGACTATTACAAAAAACACTTGAAAGAAGCAAAACAGCAGACATTTGTGAAAAGACGAATGATAGCTTTGTTAATAATACGTCTAATAATGAGCTAGTGCCTTACAACAACGACCTAGTGCCGTCCCCCAGCCAATTAAAGAGGGAAAAATGTGGAAAATGATGTTACCCATATGAACTTTGACAAGTTAAAACAATGTAAGACTTTATATTTCGTATAATCGTATGGCAGCTTTCTGAGATTCAATAGGAAGAAGTTAAGTGTCAGACATTTCAGAGAAATAACTGTATTACATCTTTTGGACCAAGAGCCGTCCTTGAACCGTTGAGAGATAGAAAACGGTTAAAAAAAAAGAATTAACTAGTATTAGAGCCACTATTTATAATTACGGTTACAATGCCCAGTTGTGATAATACAATCTATATATTTGGAGTGTTACAACCATTTTCTTTTTTTTAAATGTTAGGGGAATGTGCACAATGGGTTCTAAATCTATCCATAAGGGGGGGTGGGGTAGGGTAGGTAGAGAATAATCTGAAGAAATGAATATTTGACTATTGTTCCTTTTAAAGCTTGGTTAAAAGTGATAACCTTAAAATAAGATATATATAAATGTATATATGTATATATATATATGTATATATATATATATATATATATATATATATATATATATATATATATATATATATATATATATATATATATATATATATATATATATATATATATATATATATATATATTATATATATATATATATATATATATATATATATATATATATATATATATATATATATATATATATATATATATATATATATATATATATATATATATGTATATATATATATATATATATATATATATATATATATATATATATATATATATATATATATATCACTTTAATGAGGGGCTTGGGTAAATGTAATAGCAGTAAAATATAAAAACATTTTTTTTTTTAAGAGGTGCTTGGATAAAAGTGATGGTATTAAAATAAGAAACAATTTTTGGCAAAAAGTACATAATTTGTCAGCACGGCATTTCAAATTGGAATTAATTGTGGCATTTTGCACTTTTCATCTTAGTAATTAAAGTCAAAAAACTCATAACCGAGTCTTCTTAAAACATCATAGTCAATTCCACTGGCTGGATCTGTATCAAAGCCATATCCGAACTTTAAATTGAACAGTATGTTTGATAATTGTGTAATGTTTGCTAGAATCAAACAGTTCGTGCACATAAAGCCACTAAGATTGGAAACAAAGGGCTTAAGGCCCATTCACAATGAGATTTTACTAATACAGAGATTTAGCTTGGGCTAATTTCTGGAACCAGGTGAAATCAATCCCGTTGACTATAGAGATTTAGCTAGTGGTCGGAATTGAATCAAGTCAAAACTACTGTTCAGTCTATTTGAACTTAGTTAAAGACAAGCAAATCAGAATTTTTCGGTGGATTTGCGATTTGATGAAGACCCAACCCCTATCTTGAGATAAATTAGATAAAAAAAACAAGTTTTTTTTTTAACTGAAAGTAAGGAACGACGTTAAAACTTAAAAGGAACAGAAATTATTCCGTATATGAAAGGGGCTGTCCCCACCTCAACATCTCCCTCTTTACGCTAAAGTTTTTTATTGTTTACAAAAATAGAATTGTGAGAAAGTCAAACTTTAGCGTTGTGAGGAAGTCAAACTCGGCATGCAAATGAATCCATAGTTTATGGTTTTTCTTATCATCTTCTGTATAATGAAAGGCGGAACAAGCTAATATTTAAAAAAATGGGCAAATAGCATAAAAATCAAAAATGAAAATAGTATTAAGTCCGCGTCCTCCCTTGAAATGATTGAGAGATTGAAAAGCTCCAATTCCCCAATTCTCAGTACGAGGAACCTAATTTGGTAGTTCAAATTAACGGTAGTTCAAACGAAATTAAGGCAAAGCAATAAAGCGAAAGGAATTGTAAAAAGAGATTATAATTTGAAAATTCAGTCTGCGCTGACAAACAATTTAATCCTATTGACAGAATCCAATTTCGAAAGGGAATTGTTTTGGGATCCATTTTGGGCAGCCCGAAAGAGTGAGCTTAAGGGGTAGTAAGAGGTCCTGATTAGACCCCGGCGTCGCGCAGATGAGGGAAGACCGGCGGTGACGGGGCTAAAAACAGCGCGCCGCGCCACGCCGCCGGTAATATGTCGGTGGTGCGCCACCGGTAAGATGTCGGCAGCGCGCCGTCGGCGCGATCAATGTTGACCGCAAACATTAATGTTTTCATCAGTCTTTCTCAAATCACAGCTTAAATTTACAACAGATTCGAGCCTATTCATGAGTTCAAAAATTCACAAGTCGCTGGCTGGAAACTGTTCTTCTTCGTTATTCATCAAGAGAAGTAGAAATCTGGTAGAAATGAAATGGCTGTGGCGTTTCAGAACCCTTGCATAATAGTTGAAGTATCTATTAGCTATGTATTCTTAACATAAATAATTATCAAAATTAGTAGTTTTTTTTCATCGAGCATTACTGTATACAAAACTTCAAATACAGTATCACAAAATTCGTCAGTTATCTGGGTAAAAACTTTGAATATAACGTTGAACTTAGAAGCTTAATTTTTTCATTATGCCCTTTGCCTATACCTGTTTTGTCACCTTTAAAACAGTTGAAATGGGCGACTTTGATATTGATTGTTTTCTTTTGCTCTTTTGGATTCCTAAAAAGCGTTCTTGTATTAAAAAGTGGTTTTTAATAACAATTAAAAAAATATGCATTTTAAAGTTATTTTTGGCTTCTTTATAGAATATAAGTCATGTAGGCTAAGGCTGAACTGCTGCTTTTTTATTGATTTTGGCTGCTCTTTTGGATAGTATTAATTTTTTCTTTAGGGGATTCATTCCAAATTATAAACTCATAAATACCTAATATCAGTCGAGTTATAAACTGCATCTAAAAGGAGTAAATTTATCAAACTGAAAAATACATGATGAACACTTCACATGAGAACACTTCAATTACAATGAAACAAAAAACACTCAATGGTTTATTCGGTATGAAGAAAAATGAAGAGCCAGCTGTTCTTTTAGGTAAAAAATATAAAGCTCATCCGTTTTAATTGTAATTAAATGAAATAATATGCAGACTGAAGTAGCTCCAGGAAGATGTTGAGATTATCTTCCTAGTTCGTCAATTTTAATCCAAGCAAAATGTTAGGAGACTTAGTGTCAGTTATTGAGTTTAAGCTTTGATTTCCAAACGCTCACAAAAATTACCAAATTTAAGAAAGTCGCAACAATAAGTCACCTTTGGTCAAAATTGTGGTCAAAATGATCCCACCCTGTCCCAAAGCTTCTGCTAGGGTCATTTCCATGGGAATCTCCAAAGAGTTTCTTTTTAAAATAGGTTGCAAGCGTAGTTAGGGGTATTTAGCCTTTTTTGCTTTTCTTCAAAGCTTTGAAAAAAGTGTCATAATATTCCAAATGTTAAATTTGTTATATTTGTGCATATTTTTGGTAATCATTTTTGGGGTGATCAATTTTTTTAAACCACTGTAGATACGTAAGAACAGTGCAACATCTAGTACCCTGAGGTCATGAGTCTATCAAAGATTCCTCCTTGAACCTCTCAAATTGAAAGCTTTTATTATAACCTGGCCTTTTAATGTAACTTGGGCACTGGACCAAGGGCGCCATTGTCACTCGAGCGCAACGTTAGGTGAGGATGTCGATATCGCTTTCGTCACACCAATTCGTTTTAGTGTGAATCTGCCTGATACTTATGAATGAATGTTTTCAAAGTAAACCCGTTTCATCAATAAGAAAAAAAAAACGGGTTGGACGCATATGTCCCTTTCTCTTTGGACGATAAGACCATGCAAGTGCTGTATAAAGTATAGCTCACGAAAATCTTGTAAATTTTTGTCCACTTTTCAACTTATTGGCATCCTTGCTTTTAATAAAAGAAATCAAGGTACTATCACTTAAATATAATAACTCCCTAACTTTTTGGGATCCCTGCTTTCAAAAAAAATTCGAGATATTATCATTTAAATGTAATACCTCCCTACCCCCCCCCCCCCCCTCTGGATACCCCCTTGATAGGATACCGTCTCAGCTTTCATTAGAAGAATAATTTACTTAATAATTAACTAGGTCGCTATATAGTTCAAACAAACACGCAAAATAACGTTAAACAGTGTAGTGTTTGTTGAAAAAAAAATTGGGGGTATGAGTAAAGGGGTACAAAGACAACAACAAAAATGTCGAAATTATTCAGATATACCTCAAATTATTGGAAAACTGAGTCATAGAATCGCCGTGGCATTCTAAAGATCCAAAGAATATAATTAAAAGGGAGCACACACAAAAGCCAAATAAGGCCAGTAGCCTATGAGAAATCGCAAAATACCCAAGACAATGAACAAGTCCTAATGGGAGGCCCTGGGTCTATTAAAATATTTCAATGGTTTCCCAGGGAATTTGATATAATTTTCTTCCGTCTCCACTTTAAATTAAAAAAATAATTATCTTTTTGGCATCCCTGCTTTCAATAAAAAAAAAAAAAACCAGGTATTATCATTTAAAAATGATAGCCCCCTATCCCCCCCCCTTTAGGCAATAATTTACAATTTATTTATGAATCATATTTTTGGGGTAATTTCCGGTTCAATCTTTAATTCCCCAACCTTGTACATAGCTTAGGCTATAGCTTTTATATCTAAATTTTGTCTCAATAGAAGGTTTTTTTTTGGGGGGGGGGGGGTAATAGTGTTTCAGAAAGAAGAATGTATTTTCTATCAGGCGTTCAACAATTAAGTATTAAACATTAAGAAAATCTTATCTAAAAAAAAAAAAACTGCAAACTTACAATTCAGCTGTACAAACAATCTGTCGGCTGTCAATTTCAAAATCCAACTGAAGGCTGAAGCTGTATAGTAGTGAATGCGTTCTATAATTCTATTCAACTTCAAAATAAAAATCTTAACTACGAATGATGTAAGAAATAGCGATTGGGAAACTGTATTCGAAATGATTTAAACTCATTTCATAAGGACGATATTTTGTTTTGTCAACATATGAAGAACTGTGTACTTTGCAATATTTGCAATTGCATATTGCATCTGTCTGGTTTTTATGCAAAGTAACAAAAGAGACGACAATTAATAGACAAGAGAATAGTGAAGAATTATGGTATGCAAAGTAATATTTGGCAGTTAAGATAAAAATCTTAACTACGAATGATGTAAGAAATAGCGATTGGGAAACTGTATTCGAAATGATTTAAACTCATTTCATAAGGACGATATTTTGTTTTGTCAACATATGAAGAACTGTGTACTTTGCAATATTTGCAATTGCATATTGCATCTGTCTGGTTTTTATGCAAAGTAACAAAAGAGACGACAATTAATAGACAAGAGAATAGTGAAGAATTATGGTATGCAAAGTAATATTTGGCAGGGAAAGTCTGGTGATAAATTGCTACGGGTGGCACCATGATTGCGTGACTTTCGGGGATTTGGGGAACCAAATTTTTTTTTCGGGGTGACGCATATATTTTCGGGGAAATTCCCGAGAATTCGGGGATAGTGTTAAGCACTGCTTGATTTCTAATCAGAAAAATAGAAATACTAAACCATACGAGAAGGAAAAGCTCCGACTTTGCGGTTGACGCAATAAAGAATTGCCGCAAAATTAATTTAAAGTCGACCGAACGCCGCCACGTCTACAGGCGGTGGCGCTCCTGTGGCGCGCCGGCGGCGTTACGACCGTTCGGTGGTGTTTGACCGGGCGTCTTGTCAGCGGCGTTCGGTCAATCCATCGGCGCGGCGCCGGGGTCTAGTCCTGATGCTCTCGCCAGAAGATAGCGATAATCTGAATGTAGCATGGGGAGAACAACGCCAGATATGGAAAAATTTGGATAGCATTAAAGATACGGTTGACTTGGAAAAGTCGAGGAAAGAGGCGGAGGTCTGTCCTGTCAACCTATTGGGGTTTTGAACTCGACACTTGTTGAGGATGAATTAGTTTTTAAGAAATTTGGGTAAAATCTTGTGACAAGCAACTAGTTTTGGCCCTGTCAGAACCAATTATGGTTGCCTTACCAGGGTACAACCTTCCACAGCCAGCGCCCTTGGGGATTCCCTCCATCATCAACAATTGATACCTCTTCTCCCTTCACCTCTACTCTGTAGCCCTTTACCCCGTTCTTACCCTCAGCTGGCTCTTTTGTTGCAACAGCTTTATTTCTCGATTGTTTTTGTGGCAGTTTGCGGTAGACTATTTCGCCAGTATTATATAAAATAAAAGTGCTTTCAGTCTTAAAGATTGCTATAGAACTGTGGTGACCATTATTAAACTACGCATTCAATTTAATTGACAAAGAGAGAAAAAACTCAATGAAAAACGGACAAACGAGATTGCGGCCAGTAGAGAGAAAAGATGAAAAAACTAAAACAACGTGGATATTTCGCCTGTATCCAAACTAGGCGTCTTCAGTACAAGAGAAACAAAGATAAAAAACCAAACTAAACTAAAAACAAATAAAACCAATAAAATACAATTATAGCAGCTGATCCACGTAGGGAAAAGAAAAGAATTTTTATGTTAATTTTTTATCATGGCTTTACCAGTTCGGCTTTCATTTGTATTCAAATTAAAATCCATTATATAAAATTAAGAGGGAAAAAGGCGTATTTTTGGCTTTTATTACAATTTTAGGAACAGAAATATCATAAGCTAAAACGAAAAATCAGATTCCAGAAGATACACAAAAATTTGAAATTCTCAGTGCCTAGTTTTACACGAAGCAAAATTATAATCTAAAAGTCGACCGATACTTCTGAAAAGAGACTAAAATTCTTTTTATGGTCTGATTAACCTCTTTCGATCCCATCCAAGGACGTCCTGCTTTTTGTTTGCCCTTGCTCTTTGGTCATTAACGTAATTTTCGGTGGACGTTTCTTCTTAGTGTGTAAAGCTTGGTAAAATCATCTTTAATTACTGAATTAGTAATTGAAGTGTGCAAATCTTTAATTATTGTAAATCTTTAATTATTGAATTAGTCATCTTTCATCAACTTTATACCTAATAAGTGCCAGTGAAGACTTGTAGAACATGATAAAGAAAAAAATTAGTATATGCTCTTTTGTAAGGATCAAAGAAAGGCTGCCCCCCCCCAACACAAAACTCAAACTAGTATTTCATCCTTAACTCTCCCGCAACTCATCCCCATCCAAAAAATATGCTATAGAAGTTTGAACTCAACCTCCCAGCTATTCAAAAAAACATGGCAGACGCACCAAAGCTATAACTTTGGGATAAATCATTTCCGTGGAGAAAAACAAACCCTCCCCTACAGTTGATTGTTTATCGATATGCGCGCGTAAAATGGTCTGATATCTATTTTTCCCCGAATGTAGCTTTTACCGAAAATCTATTCAACCTATTATATATTCAATATTTTATTATTATCTTATTATCAATATTTTATCAGTTATTATCTATTCAATATTTTACTTGTTACCGATGGAAAAAAGGCTTATTGCAATGATAGAGGCCCTATTTCAATGCGTTACATCCTCTCATTTAATGATTTTCCCCGTATTTTACCAAGTTTCTTATTTTCTATTAATCTGAATAATTGAAAGGATTCCGAACTTAGTCTAGAAAGCGGATTTAAGAAAGTTTCCAAGAAGGAAACTTAAGTAATTTTTTTTATCTAAAGTGCTCATTGTAGTCAGTTTAACCAAAATCTATTTACGATTCAGTTTATAGGCTCTACTTCCAGACTCTGACACTTCTAGAAGGTCTAACCCCCCACAATGAAGATCCTCAAGAAAGCATAAACTCCCGAAAGAAAGAAAATGTCCCTGAAGAAGATTTACCTCAAGATGAAATGAACGAATTCGACACTAAACCTGAAGATAAAACAAAGTCCTCAGAAGGTACATTCCTCAACCACATTATGACCACCTCAGGCTGTTTCTGAACCCATTCCTATCCTGTCCTCCATTTGCTGCTTTACCTACAGATATAAAAAAAAAACATTTGTCTCTTTCATTACGGAAAAATCAACAAAATATCCTGGTAGTTCTCCCTTTTTAATTATTTCACACTGGCGTTGCCCAAGTTTGGTATTTTTTTTTCTCATTTTTTGCTTGTTTTGTTTTATAGCTCCGAAATTCAAATTCGGTCCTTAGGGTCTTGTGAGAGAAATTTTTTGAAATAAATATGTTATCAAACAGTTCGTGGTAACGAATTGTAAGTTAGGAGCGACCCGGCTCAATAGTAACCGAAACTCTAAAAAACAGAATTTTGATACCAAACCGATCGAAAGTTACGCGCCTGAGAAAATTTGCTTTATTTTGCAAAAACGAAAAAAAACCTAAAAGTCATAGAATTTAATTGAAAATCACACCATCAGATTCTGCGTATCAGAGAACCCTACTATAGAAGTTTCAAGCTCCTATGTGGAGAAATGTGGAATTTTGTGTTTTTTGCCAGAAGAAAGATCACAAATGCGTGTTTATTTGTTTTTTACCTCAAGGGTGATCGTATCAACCCAGTGGTCCTAGAATATTTCGGGAGGGCTCATTAGAACGGAAATTAAAAGTTCTAGTGCTCTTTTTAAGTGACCAAAAAAATGATGGGCAACTAGGACCCCTTCCCACGCTCATTTTTCCCAAAGTCATTCAACCAAATTTTGAGATAGCCCTTTAGTTCAGCATGGTAAAAAAAATACAATAACTATGTCTTTGAGGATGACGTAATCCCCCACAGTCTCCGGGGGAAGGCCTATAAGTTATGAACTTTGCCCAATGTTTACATTTAGTATTGGTTATTGGGAAGTATACAGAAGTTTTCAGGGGGGATTTTTTTGGTAGTTGGGGGGGGGGGGGGGTGGAGGTAGGTCGGGTGTTACGTGGGAGGATCTTTTCTTGGAGGAAGTTTTCATGGGGGAAGGGACATTGCTATGAAGGGGCACCGGATTTCCCAGCATTATTTAAAAAAAAAACTATCATAAATTAAATAATAAGAAAAAAAAATTTTTTCAAGTGAAAGTAAGGAGCAACATCAAAATTTAAAATGAACAGAAATTAATACGTATATGATTGGGTTCGCCCCCTACTCATTACCTCGCTCTATACGCTAAAGTTTTTTTTTTGTACTTTCATCAGAGCTATTTATTCTAATTAACGGCCTTCTGTGATTAAGGGGCCATTCTTAAAGAATTGGAACAAAATTTGTTCAGAATTAAATAAAAATATTACCCCTCACTCTTTATGCTAAAGTTTGACTCTGTCTCACAACTTTGTTTTTTTAAAACAATAAAAAACTTTAGCGTAAAGAGCGAGGGGTTGAGGAGGGGGCAGCCCCTTTCATATACGGAATAATTTCTGTTCGTTTTAAGTTTTAATGTCGCTCCTTCCTTTCAGTTAAAAAAATTAGTTTTTCTTTTATTTAATCTTATAAGGTCATATACATAAATATATATATATATATATATATATATATATATATATATATATATATATATATATATATATATATATATATATATATATATATATATATATATATCTATATATATATATATATATATATATATATATATATATATATTATATATATATATATATATATATATATATATTATATATATGTATATATATATATATATATATATATATATATATATATATATATATATATATATATATATATATATATATAATATATATATATATATATATATATATATATATATATATATATATATATATATATATATATATATTATATATATATATATATATATATATATATATATATATATAATATATATATATATATATATATATATATATATATATAATATATATATATATATATATATATATATATATATATATATATATATATATATATATATATATATATATTTAGACCAGGGAACTTTGTATAGAAGGTTGTTTCATAAAAACCTCGAAAAGAACTCATTCTATTGGAAATTGAAGGGGCTAGTGCCCTTTCTAATAGTCAGAAGTAATTAAAGGACAACTAACCCTCCTCCCACGCCCATCATTGTCCCAAATACATTAAGTCAAAATTTGAAATAGCCAAGTTCAGCGTAGCTGAAAGATCCAGAAATTATGTCTTTGAGGATGGCAACCCCTCCCCAGCCCTCAGGGCAAGGGTTGTAAGTTATGGCCTGGGGGGCATATAAAGTTTTTTTTATTAAAAAAAAAAAGTTATATAAGCTTCAGAAAGGGCTAGTTGGACTGATAATCAGAAATTCTAGTGCCCTTTGTAAGGTCAAAGTGATTAAAAGGCAGCTAGCTCCCCCCCCCTCACACGTCGTCTAATCCCGAAATACATCAAGTAGAAATTTTTAGATAGCCTTTTTATTCAAAATACTCCAAAGATAATATAACAAGTTTTTTGGGGTGTGAAGCAATCCATCAGAGCCTGGAGCAAGGGATTGTAGCTATGTCCCGAGGGGCATTTGAGGTTTTTATGGAAGAGATGGTTGTATAAACTTTAGATGAGGCCCATTTGGTTGAAATTGGAAGCTCTAGTTCCCTTTTAAGGGTGAAAAGTGATAGAGGGAAACTAGCCCTCTCCCGGCTACCCCTCTTTTCACCAAACGCATCTGATTGAAATTTTGAGATAGTCATTTTGTTCAAAATAGTCTAAAGAACATATAACAATGCCTTCAGTGTTGACACAACCCCCAGAGCCCTTGGGCAAGGGTTGTATGCTATACGCCGGGGGCATATAAGGATTTTATGGAATGGGTGGTCATATAAAGTTCAGATGTGGCATTTAATTTGAAATTGGAGATTATAATTCCCTTATTAAGAGCTCTAGTCCTTATTAAGAGTTTTATTAAGTGATGGAGGGCAACCAGACCCTCCCCCCCCCGAATACCCTTGTTTCCACCAAACTCGTCTGATTGAAATTGTGAGATAAAACAATGAACATGTAACAATGCCTCCAGGGTTGAGACAACCCCCCAGAGCCCTGGGGCGAGGATTGTAAGTTATGCCCTGGGGGCATCTAAGGTTCTTAAGGGATGGAAAGTTGTACAAACTTCAGATGTGGCTCATTTGATTTGAAATTGGAAATTCTAGTATTGGAATTAATAAGTGGGCCCATTTTAATAGTTAAAAGTAACTTAAGAGCAACCACTCCTCCCCCTTCCCCCTTCAAGCCCATCATTTCCCCAAGCATATTCAGTCAAAATATTGAGATAGCAACTTTGTTCAGCGTGGTTGAAGGGCGAGGAAGCTATGTCTTTGAGGATTACATCCCCCCATAGCCCTCAGGGCAAGAGTTTACACTCTGGGGGCATACAAGAGTTTCATAGAAGGGGTGGTCGTATATACTTTGGAGGGGGCTCATCAGATTGGTCATCAGAAGTTCTAGTAGCTTTTTTTAAGAGTCAAAGTGATCAGAGGGCAGCTACCCCTCCCACGCGTCGTGTTTTCCCGAAATATATCCAATAGAAATTTTGGGATTGCCATTGTATTCAAAAGAGTCCAAAGATTATATAAAAAGGCTTTTGGGGTTGATACAAACTACTAGAGCCTGGGGTCAAGGGTTGTAAGTTATGTCCCGGGGGCATTTATGGTTTTTATGGAAGGGATGGCTGTATAAATTTAAGAGGTGGCTCATTTGGTTGCAAATTGGAAGTTCTAATTCCCTTTTAAGAGCCAAAGTGATGAAGGTCAACTAGCCCCCAAACCACCCCTCACCCCCAACTCCCCTATTTTCACCAAACGTATCTGACTGAAATCATGAGATTGTTATTTTGTTCAAAATAGTCCAAAGAACATATAACAATGCCTCGAGGGTTGACACAGCCCACCAAAGCCCTGGAACTTTCAGGAAATGATAAGCGAGAAGGTTAATTGACCAAAAAGGCGATATTTGTACGCTACTACTATTACAGCTACCACTGCTTCTATTGCCATCACAACTACAAATACTGGTACCGCTACAATCGTTAAAAACTACCTCTTCTTTAGTGAGTACTACTAAGGCTGAGAATATTGAAATAAACACGTGGGGAAACTTTGAGGGCAAATTTGAACTAAATCATAACATACTATAAGCATACACATTGCTGATTCGGGCTTGTCAGCAATATTTTTGGAACGGCTTATCATATCGAAAGTAAACTTCAGGGGCATCATGAATGGGATGTTCAGTTGACCAAAAGGCGAAATGTACCTGCTACTACTGCTAATAATATTGCTCCTTCTATGATGGTAGTACAATTTAGGCTACGCGTATGAAGGGGAAAATTTGACAGCTTATTGAGGGGGTATTTGAACTAAATTAAAACACACTATGTACGTGCAGATTGTTAAAAGGGCGTATCTCAAGAATAAATTTGGGTATTAAGCTGCATCTTTCAGAGAAGACTTAAAGACTTAAAGGGGAAGATCAATTGACAAAAAAGTAATATATGCATGTCAATAATAACACTACTACCACTGCTATATTTACTACTGCTGCTGCTAAACTATTCCAACAACTTGCAACCCTTTGTAAGGATTAAAGTACTAAGGTGAAAAGGGTGGCAAAAAAGGGTCAAAGGCGTGTATCAGCAATATTTTTGGAACGGCTTACCATTCCAAGGTTAAACTTCCGGTGCATCATGACAGTGATGTTCAACTGACCAAAATGCTTGATGTACATGCTACTACCGCTATTAATGCTGTTACTTCTACTGCTAATGCAACACTAACGCTGCAACTACTTCTCTTACTACCACTGCAATTACTAGTATACTAGTACTATCAATGCTAAGTCTATGTAGGTAGAACCTGAGAGAAAGTGATGACAAATTCGAACTAACAGAAGACAGTATATGCATATAGATTATCAAAAATAATGTATGTGACGTACTGATTTGTGTTTTAAGTTGGAACTCTCAGATAATGCTATAGCTACTATAGATAAAGATATTAAGGCGAAAATTTTGGGTGATATTGAAACTGTATTGAACTAAATCAAAACACACTATGCCCGTATAAATTGTCAAGAGGACGTATCAGAAATTCTTCAGGAACGGACGGTGGTATTAAGTAGACTCTTTTATCGTGTGTTGAAGGAGATGTTGAAAAAAAAACAAAGGTGCTATAAGCATACTGCTGCTAGTCCTACTACTGTTACTACAGCTATTACTACTACACAAGCTAGGGGTAGTAAGGTGAAGCTTTCAAGGAATATTTAGGCAAATTTTGAACTAAATCAAAACGGACTATAATCATGTTAATTATAAAAGGGGTGACAAAGTAAAATGACAATAACAGCTTACATTATTAAGTTAGACCTTTTGGAGTAAGTGGGGATTTTGAACTAGCTAGAAGACACTGTGTGTATACATTTAATGCTGCTTCTACGGTTACTGTAACTAACGACACAAATGGCATTAAGTTGTAACTTTTAGGGAAGGTTTAGGGGGAGTTTCAATTAAACGAAGAAATTATATACTTGCAGGTATTGAAAGGGCATATAAGCAATATGGCATATAAAGACATAGGCAGTGCTGCTCTATCATAGCTAATAATATCATTCATATTTTATAGGAGCTGATTTGATTAAAAATTAGAAGTTCTAGCGCCGACTTTAGGAGTGATTGGAGGGCAATCGAGTGATTGGAGGGCAATCAGCCCTCCAATCACATAATTTTCATAACACTTCCAATCAAAATTTTAAGACAGCCATTTTGTTCAGCATATCTGAATGGTGTAGTAGCTATATCTCTAGGGTTATTGGGTAGGTCAACCACCCACAGTTGTGTAATTTACCCATTATGCTTGAAAACTGTCGTTTAACATTAAATAAGAACGCACTGTGTGTATGCTGGTGGCTAATAAGACATCTCAGCAATATACCCGAAGCTAACAAAAATAAAAGCCAAACATTTGCGGTACGATAGAACGTTTGTTCCCAGTTTTGTGAACGAGTACAATGTTACTCTCTAAAAGTAACATCTTTATTTATGTTTATTTGTGTATTTTTGTGTATTTTTATGTATTAATATGATGTATCTTTATGACAAATTGACCTATGATATGTATTTATGACGCAAACCGTAATTTGGCAATTGCTATGAAAGTGGTTTTAGAATAAAATGATTTGAATTTGAATTTGAATATACCAAGAACGACTGAGGGTATCAAGTTTGAACTTCTGGGGCTACTTCTATTACTACTTCTTCTCTTAAAAGTCCAACCGATTCAGACTTAAAACAAGCAAAAATAACATGAACAGGGCCCAAAACCCTTATGCTTTCTAAAAGCCAGAACATAATTTGCACTTTACTGAAAAAAATTCAAATGAATGTATTGTCAGTTTAATATACATATGGTGATATTTATTCCTTGAAACCTTAATGAATTTTTGATTTATTAAAGTTATAAAAGGGAAAACATTAAAAAAAGTTCAGTAAAATGTAAATTATTTTTTGATTTTTAGAAAGCATAGGGATTTTTGGTCCTATTCATGTTAATTTCTGCTCGTTTTGAGTCTGACTCGGTTATTTATTGTAATTTCTGTTCGTTTTGGGTTTCATTTATCTATTGAAGTTGATTTGTGGTAGTCTTAGGCTTGGTAGATTATTTGATTCTATTTTGCTCATTTTTGGTTTATTGGAGCTCTTTTGGGTTAAAAAAAAAAAAAAAAATTGGAAAAACTATTTTTTTGATTAATAATAAATATAATTGATTTTAAGTATTTTTATAAATTTCATTGGTTAAATACGATCTCATACTATAAAGGTATTGCACCAATTAATGGTACCTAACAACATGGTTTTGATTTATATGGAAATATTTTGATTTTGAGCTGATTAAAATTTAAGAAAGACATATCATCATAGAGTTCACATACTGGAGGTTTGTGTATTCTAAATGACGCAGTAATAAGTTTTGTTCCCTTTGTTCATCACCCAATGAAGTTTCGGAATTGATCGGAAACCCACAACCTCTTTTTAGTACTTGAAATACTTAATCTCAAACACAGGCGTGTCAATTTCCGTCCCCTAGAAAACTCCGTTCCCCACTAGGTTTTTAAAAATACGTTTTTAGGTATTTTGCTAAAAGTTACCCTTTTGGGGCATTTTTCTTGAAAAAATAGCACCTCCTAAATTTTTGGAGAATGTATTTTGCCCGCCCCCGTACATTTTCGTTAACTAATGATCCTGGTGAAACAACTCAATGAATTATAGCTACTAATGTGGTATTGTAAGATTTATAAGGTCAAACATTTGCATGATAGGATTATTGCAGTAGTTATTCTGTCCATGATCGTTCAAAAAAGCTGTATCTTTCTTTAATAATTCAAAAAAACAAAGTTTTTCTGATTAAAGCAAAGAGTAAAGTTGAAGCTTAAAATGAACAAAAATTACTGCTTCGTAGTTTATGCAACATATTTTGGATAAAAATTTTCAAATATTTTTTTTCTAATAATTTGGCTTGTGATATTTCCCTATAACTGCCGAATTCTAAAAAACTTGCTTTACTTTGAACTAGGCTTTCTTTAATTTGCTAGATAATTAAATTCGTGCCGTAGACTTATAGATTATATGGCCGGTAAAAGACTATTTCGAGCTTTACTAATCATTATTTTGGTTTTCCACAGGCCATTTGAGGATTATTCTTCTTCTAACGCTGTTTTGTTGCGTTGGTGTTGGGTTTTCGGTAAAGTGCTAGTTCGTGGTAAAGAACTTCGTGGTAAAGGGCTTCGGTAAAGTAATAACATTTTACTATTAATAATAATCAGAATAACATTACATAGGGACAGTGCGAAATAACAGTTTTAAATCCTTGCATTCAAAAGTATCTGCCTGAGGAGAATTTTGTATATAAGCTGGCAACAGAGAGTCAATAATTTGAAATCTGCAGTAGAACGGGCTAGCCTCTCGTTACTGTTGTTCTAAGGAAGAAAAAGTGGACTTGTTTAGGACATATACTCTGTAAGAAAGAAGGTTACGTTTCTCGGATAGTCGACAATTGGAAACCAGACGGTAGAAGAAGACGAGATCGTCCAAAAACACGTTGCGGCAAACTCTTGATCAAGATCGGAGGACGGCTAAGACCTTATTAGTATCTGAATGGGAAGACATCATCACCATAGCACCGCTTCGGAGCAAATTCGTAGCACCGCTTCATCAACACTATGCACCACCAGTTGCTCAGGAGGAACTAAGAACAAGGAGAATTCCTGAATCAGCGACAAATAGGAATTTTTCTCACTAGGCAGTTTCCTTAAAAATGGATTCTTAAACTTTTTGTGACTATTTGACATGGTTGGCTCTTTACTAGGCTGCAGTTATCGTTGCAACTATGATTATATAGTAAAGAGCTAAAGTTTGGCTTAGTTACAAGATCTCTCCTATTTCTGATAGTTTTAAAAAGGGTGAATCCCAAATAAGGGTATTTTCAAATTTACAGAAGTGCTCTTTAATGAAAGGGTCTGTATACATTTAGCTTTAATTGTTGGATAGTATTTAACCTTTTTTTTAATTCTTGTTTTTGTCCTTTGGTTTTTGTTTCCTCGTTTGATCTTTTCTGTCCGAAGTTCATTTTGCTGCTTGGCGCTGCTTTCTGTTTACGAATGAATTAAGCTGACCCTCAAGCTCCACCCTTTGTGGTTAGGGTTGTAACTTTGCGGTAACAATTTTTTAATAATAAATGTTTCATATTTCAATAGTGCAATAATTTCGATTGTCATTTGGTGGATATTTTCAGGAAGCAGGCTAAGGTAGTCACTAAATAAAAAAAAATGAATAAAAAAGCTGTAAACCAAAAAAAAAATTTTATAACTGATAAGATATACCTAAATAAACTCTAAATTTTTTTAGGTATGATCAATTTATAGGTACCTGACGATGAAAAGATCAATAAGACACCACCCGTGAAATGATACAACCCGTACATTATCTTATACATATATCTGTTAGAGGATCTATATTGTGTGGTGTTTTGACTTTATTTCAAGATTTTCCCGCCGAAAAAATTTTGATATAAACAGTTGAAAAGTCCGTAATATGTAACCCGTTTAAAATTAGTCCCACCGGGTCAATCATCTTTGGTATCCAAAATTGGGGAGCAGCTTCTTAGCTCTAGTTTCTTAGAAAAATTACTAAAATAAAATAGGCAGTATGATAGTAACCCTATGTATATAAGGTACTGTGTGTTAGGATAGTATATGTGAGAAAAAAGGGACAATCCAATCAGGGATGCCATGTCCCATCTCCAGCAAACAAAATTTTAAGTTCTTAAGTATTCTATTCATTGTAATTATCCAGGGTTGCCCCAATCCATGGGAATAGGCAGGAATAGTTTTTTAGAGGACCTTGGAGCCCCCCCCCCCTGAGTTCAGAACATGAAATCTTGTTGGAGCTGACCATTTATAATCATTTGAACTGCACATAATTCAACACGTTTTTAGCCCGATGAAGAAATAGATTTTCTTTTTTCTTCGTAGATTATTCCTCGGTAGATTTTCTTCAAGGAACCATAGTTTCTTCTTCCCCATAGCCAAAAGTAATCTTATTTCGCCATTCCTCGAAGGATAGATTCTGCTGATTTGGTCTGTTCCAAGAAAGACTTCTTTGTAGAAGCCACCTAGGGTCAAAAATGAAAGTAGTTAGAATTCTAATTTTTGCGAATCTTCAAACGCTTTGAATTTTTTCAAATTTCCATTCTCCCCAAATATTTATGGGTGATAGTCATCCAGACGAAATCCAGCTTTTGATAAACTTGGTACAAAGTATGGGGAAAGCTCTCAAACCTTTGATGGCCTTTTCTTTAATTAAATAAAGAAACAAGTTATTTCAACTCAAAGTAGGGAGCAACATTAAAACTTCAAACGAACAGAAATTATTGTTTATATAAGGGGGTTTGTCCCCACGTCAATTTTGTTCCAATTCTTTAAGAATGACCCTTAACCAAAAAGGCCGTTTAATTAGAATAAATAACTCTTTTATAAGTACTAGAAAAGATTTAGCGTAAAGAGTGGGGTATTGACAAGGGGGCGAACCCCCTCATATAATTAGTAATATCTGTTCGTTTTAAGTTTTAATGCTACTCCTTACTTTCAGTTGAAAATATTTTTTTTTTATTTAATTTCTGGTTGTTTTTTAAATAATGCTGGGAATCCGGCGCCCCTTTATGAAAATTTCTCTTCCCCTTGAACAATTACTCCATGGAAAGATCCTCCCACGTAACCCCTCCCTCCGACCCCCCCCCCCACCATAAAAAACCCTCCCTGAAAACGTCTGTATACTATGCAATAACCAATACTGTATGTAAACAATAGGCAAAGTTCATAACTTGCAGCCCTTTCCCCGGGGACAGTGGGGGATTAATTCGCCCTCAAAGACGTAGTTATTAGATTTTTTGACTATGGTGAATAAAATGGCTATCTCAAAATTTTGATTCGGTGACTGGGAAAAATGAGCTTGGGAGGGGACCTAGTTGCCCTCCAATTTATTTGTCACTTAAAAAGGACACTAGAACTTTTAATTTCCGTTCGAATGGGCCCTCTCACGACATTCTATGATCACTGGGTTGATACCATCCCCCCTGAAAATAAAACAAACAAACAAATAAACACGCATCTGTGATCTTTCTTCTGGCAAAAGTACAAAATTCTAAAGTTTTGCAGAAAGGAGCTTGAAACCTCAGCAGTAGGGTTTTCTGATACGTTGAATCTGATGGTGTGATTTGCATTAAGATTCTATTACTTTTAGGGGGTTCCCTTTTTCCTAGGCAAATTTTCTTAGGTTCGTAACTTTTGATGGGTAAGACTAAACTTAATGAAACTTATATATTTAGAATCAGCATAAAAATCCAGTCCTTTTGATGTGTCTATTGGCGTCCGTTTTTTAGAGTTTCGGTTACTATTGAGCCGGGTCGCTCTTTACTTACATTTCGTTACAACGAACTGTTTGAAAAGTTTACGGGTAAAAGTTTCTATCTAATTAGTGAGAGAATTCTTATGTGCTGTAAAAAAAAAAAACACATTTAGCTTGCTTAAATTGCTTGGAATAACAGCTTTTGGAAAGTAAGTCATATTTCCTCTTTATCTTGTGATTAGAAAAAAATGGAAGGCCCATTTTTGAATGTTATCTGTTTCATTTGCTATAAATCTTCAAAAAGAAATTTTTGACTTTGTACAAAAAAAGGTACACTTTTGTTACTGTAGATTCTTTTGAGTGTCTTGAGCCCCGGATTTAGTAAGCTGCTTCTTCCATTACCGAACTGGCGCTACCGACCCAGATATTGAACTGGCAATGAATTACCAATTTTAGTGAGAACCTGTGATTAAGAATTTCTTGAAATTCTAAGAATAATATATTTAAAACTTTTTCAATTATAGATTCACTATAAATTTAAGTCAAGAACATAGAAATAATTCCATTTCAAGTAACACATGAAAGGGCCTACAACCTTTCTGGAATATATACTCTAAAAGGAAGTTTGTAGTACGTTTTAAGTGTTTCTTAAGATTTCTTTTTTAATTTTAGCCAATATTCTTCACTTTTCAAGGGCGGATCCAGGATTTTTTTCGAGGGGGGGGGGGTTACTAATTTTTTACTTTTTCGAGGGGGGGGTTACTAATTTTTGATTCAGTTTTCGACTAATTATACTGATTTTTACTAGGTTTTACTAATTTTCGACTTATTTTCGACTCGGTCAAAAATTTCGGGGGGGGGGGGGGTTAAACCGGGTAATCCCCCCCCCCTGGATACGGCCTTGTCACTTTTAGAGGCTTTAGAAACGTAGCATATAATTATTTGGAAATATATTTGGGAAGGGTTAGAATGAAGAGATGTCCTTACAGTTGCCCGATGTGTGGAGAGTGGGAGGACAATTTATTGTTTTTTCTAGGGAAACGTGAAGGGCTAAGGGCTTTAAGAAAGAGTATTTTTGGAGTAGATGAGAAGGATGAGGTTTGGGTGGAAAAATTGTTGGGAAACGGATGTTTTATTAGTATCAAGAATTTGGCACGGTTTATTCGTATGGGTATAACCCATCATCAGGATGGTATGTGATGACTTTGTATATTTTGTTGGTATTAGTATTCCTGAATGGTTTTCTGTGCTTTAATCATTTTGATCAAAATGGGCAGACGGTGGGATATTTTTGAATTCAATTTAATGGGATATTTGACCGAAGCTCTAAGAAAATGTTACTTATACTCTCACTGAAAGGAAAATGAGTTAACTGAATTCAAAATAAAATTAAAGCTGAAAATTTTTACATAGCATATTTAAAAAATATAAAAACAAAAAAAATTGAAAAAATTAACAAAGATACAAAGTTAGATAGTCTTCCTTGCGACAGGCGGGATTGAACCCTGTTCCCAATTGTTTCCAGGTGGGACTTTATCCACTACACTGTCACAAGCTAATCTTTGTGAGTATTGAGAAGGTACATGAAATGAATAAGGAAGATAAGTAGCTTGTACCTGACAGAAAAACTGCTGATGCCTGAACCCAGAAGTATTTCCTATGAAAATCATAAAGTTTTTTTTTAGAGCCAAGTCCATTTTCCTAGAGCTAAGTCCTTGTTTAGAGCTAAGTCCAGGTAATATAATTCAAAAGATATTAAATTTTTTTCGTAACAAATTTCTTGATTTTTTGGGAGTGTTCCAAACCTAATTACCAACCTGTTTATGCAGCAACTCATTTAGGGGGGAGAGAATAATAGAAGGAACCTATACAAAGAGGAGGAAGTTCATGAAAAGGAGGAAATGGATGAAAACTATAGGTAAGTCTTTGAGAGATTGAAGTTGCAAAAAAAGACGGAGAAATTGAACTAGTCCTAAAGTTAATATTAATCGTTATGGTAAAATGTAAGAGTAAGTAGGCAATAGATAATTCTCCTTTGCGAAATCTATAATTTAAATACGAATTATAGAAGAAGCAGCAAAAACGGAGCAAATGGTGCAGAAACTTAAGAAGCTCTTTCTATTTGCCATGATGTGGAGTGTTGGAGCCCTTTTGGAGAGAGAAGACAGAAAAAAACTAGAATCATACATGAGAACAAATCATCCACAGTTGGCTTACCCACCATCCTCAAACACGACAAATGATAATATGTTTGACTTCATGGTAGCTGAAGATGGTAAGTTGTTTCGTCCTTCCCCTTAAATGCTGCATTTTTCACGATTCCTTCTTTATTTTCGTTTAATTTATATATTGGTTTTCTATTTTTCCCCACCTTTTAATCCCCCCTTACCCTAAAAAATCAAATACGGTTTGTCTGATAATAAATGAAATTATGAGATAGTTGACAATTTAATAAAAAAATACCATATTATAAAATAATTTTCATACATACCTTTAGTACCTTTAGAGCCTATATGTACCTTTAGAGCCCACTCCCCTGGCTTTGTTTACTAATACTCAAAAAATCTCTCCAATCTAATGCACTGCCAAAGGGTACACATCATTTTTATGTCTCTCATTATTGACCCCTTAATTAATTATCTATTTTCAATTAATCTTTTCACTCTGTCTTTTTCATTTTTATTCTATAATTTTCAATTTCAATCATTATCGACCCCTTGAATAATTCTTTTCTTGAACTTTGAGGTTTTTCACTATTTTTTAATTCTCATTTATCCTGTACAGGCAAGGCCGTATCCGGAGAGGGGGTTATAGGGGGTTTGAACCCCCCTCACCCTCCAAAATGTTTGTTTGACTCGTAAAAACGTAACAAAAATGGATATAAACAAATTTTATATGTGTTGTTTAATTTTTTTTTGTGTAACCCCCCCCCCGAAAAAAATCTTGACTAAATCCTCCTCCGAAAACAAAATCCTGGGTACGGCCTTGTATACATGTTTTAGATTTTGGTTACTTCAAATACAATCGGAAAGCCTCCTGATTTGAATGAATGCCACTGATAAATCAGCCATTGTAAAGTAGTCGGGGTCAGGTAGTATCTTGTAGTTTATATATTTACATTATACTTCCTAAGAAATCTCTAAGTTATCTCTGTAGACGTGGCATTGAAAATAGATTGGCTAAGAATGTTTTTTATTGCTTTTAAGGTTATATGTTCCCTATGAAACATACAATTACCTATGAAATTCCCCATAGGGGAATTTCATAATCATGCAATTCGTCATAGGGAACATGCATGTTCCCTATGAAACAATCCTACAGCTGTAACTTACAGAAAGGACAAAGATAAAAAATCCATTCAACGTGCCGGCATTATGATACCACTCAAGCTTTTTTTTGAAGAATGATCTAAACTTGCTTAAAAAAAGCAAAATTTTGGGATTTTGTCGAAAGACATACAATTTTGTATGCTTATATTATTGTAGACTTATACATTTGTATACTTATATTTTATACTTGTTTACTCATAATTGTATATTATTTATTGTATAGTTGTATACTTATTCAGTTTTGTATAATTGATACTTATATCATTAGATTTTTTAGTTTTAGATCCATTTATTCAAGTGCCAGATGTATGGTATTACTTAGTCTATTTTTTACATAACGATCAAAATTTGTCTAAAAACGAAAATGTACCTATTTTTGCATGTTTTCAACGTGTTTTCAGTCTAAAAACACACAGCAAACGTCAAAAATTTTGAGACAAAGTCACTAGCTATAACTTGCACCGAGAGGACCAAATACTCAAATGATTGGATGCACCAAGGCAGAATTACGATAAATTTTAGTTTCTTTTTCGTTGCATAAATTATTTCTTTGCAGAATTACTTGAGTTTTCTTGAAGAAGAAAGATCTATTTACTGTTGCCGGTTTCCACAATATTTCTGCAGTATTTTTGCAGTGTTTCGGTTTTTTTCTTATTGACTTTCGGACAACTCATAATATATATCATCATAAATATGGATTATATAATGTGGTCAGTATAATATGGCATTTTACGGCTGTAACCACTTTTTAAAATCTACTCTGTCATTTGGTTTTATTGAAAACTATAAATATGTATGTTTTGAACTTTTGGTGTTTAGATATATATGTTTTGGTATTTAGAAACATGGATGAAGAATAAAAAAACAGATTCACAATAATAGTCAAGGTGACTGGAAAGAACTAATAATAATAAACTGAATGTTCAATATATGTTGATATTAATTCCTGGAAATGTCAACAATTCAAGATTCAAGATTTTACTTAATAGTAATTTTATATTTTTTCATTGTTGTAATCATAAAACAGATGTTTAAGTTATATTTTGTTTTCAATAAATTTCGAATGACACAATAGACTTCTTGAAGGTTTGCTTCTAGGGGAAGGAGAGGGAGGGGTGTTGGACATTAGCCAAAGTCCAGTATGTTGCAGCTCCTGATTGCTTTAAGTTGCCCTAAACATTCATTTTATTTTTAACGCGTTTTCTGATTTAGTTCTCATCTATATCAGAATCTGTTTTTTTATGCTTAATATGATTATTCGTGTTAATTTGTGTTATTTTAAAGTTTGAATTATTATAAGATTTTGTTCTGCTCTTCTTTAGTTTTAATATAGCTCTTTACTTTTCTGTGAAGTTTTTTTAGAAAGTTTTTTAAGAATTAATTTCTGTTTGGTTTTGATTGTCAAAGTCTTGTGATTGGTTAAAATTATTAATGTTTCCTCAGTTTTTGTCTTAAGTTTTAAAATATCAGATTCTAAGATAAATTCTTAAGTTGCAGAGTAAACTGAGCGCTGTCTTTGATTTTTTTAGTATGATTATTTCATAAGTTTCTTGCAATTTGAAATCAAAGTTCAGGACGGTTCTTGAACTGACACTTTGATTTAGCAGCAATTTGTAGATAATATACTTGAAAAAACCGTCGTAGGAGAATTTCCAAAGGATTGCATATAAATGAAAATAGAGTAAAAAATAAATATGTATCAGAAGCGTCACTCAGCTCTCTTTAAATTCCTCTATTTGTGACTTAAGCATGAGCTTTTGCATGGTGTAGTGTGTAAAAGATGTCATTCTGACAACCTGAAAGCCCTTGATGGCGGTTGATTGACTTCAAAATTACTCTCAACATTCCCTAGCAGTTCAAACTTCGCACCCTAGCTGTTCTAGAAATATTTCACAGACACCCTTTGACAACCAGGATGCACATGGTATTGCTCGATTTGATTCAACATATTTGTGACCTTGAAGTGAGCACTTGCTATGTGCGGTGCGGAAAAGATATCATTCTGACAGCCTAGACGCACATAAAGCCTTTTGGCTGTGTTCAAAATGCCCTAAAATATCCGACATAAATCATTTGTCGTTTCTAAGATATTGCAGAAGGCCTTTTGACAAACAAGACTCACATAGTGTCTTTTGATGGTCTTTAAGATCCCCGTTAACTTTCCCAAAATTTTCACCTTAATACTGTATGCTTTTTTGGAGACCCAAGATCTAACATGCCCCCTTTCCAAAAAACAAATCATATATGTAAACAATGGCCAACTTGCATAACTTACAGCCCTTGCCCCAGGGACTGTTGGGTTCATCTCATCCTTGGAGGCGTAGCTATTTGACCCTTATATTGTTTAGAACTAAATGGGTATCCCAAATCCTGGTTGGATGTCTTTGCAGGTGTGGAGACTAAAAGTTTAGGTTGCCATCCGTTCACTTTTATTTCTAAACAAGAGCGCTTGAACTTTCAGTTTCAAACGAATTAGCCCCCTCAAAAGTATCTACGACCATCTTTTCCATATGAAGTGTATAAGCCCCCTCGAAACTATCTACGACAATCTCTTCCAATGAAGTGTATAAGCCCCCTGGAAAGTATCTACGACCATCTCTCGCATATGAAGTGTATAAGCCCCCTAGAAAGCATCTACGACCATCTCTTTCATATGAAGTGTATAAGTCCCCTCAAAAGTATCTACGACCAATCTCTTCCATATGAAGTGTATAAGCCCCCTCGAAAGCATCTACAACCATCTCTTCCATATGAAGTGTATAAGCCCCCTCAAAAGTATCTACGACCATTTCTTCCATATGAAGTGTATAAGCCCCCTCGAAAGTATCTACGACAATCTCTTCCATATGAAGTGTATAAGCCCCCTCGAAAGTATCTAAGATCATCTCTTCAAAATGAAGTTTATAAGCCCCCTCGGAAGTATCTACGACCATCTCTTCCATATGAAGTGCATAAGCCCCCTCGAAAGTATCTACGACCATCTCTTCCATATGAAGTGTATAAGCCCCCTCGAAAGCATCTATAACCATCTCTTCCATATGAAGTGTATAAGCCCCCTCAAGTATCTACGACCATCTCTTCCACATGAAGTGTATAAGCCCCTTCAAAAGTATCTACGACCATCTCTTCCATATGAAGTGTATAAGCCCCCTCGAAAGTATCTACGATCATCTCTTCCAAATGAAGTGTATAAGCCCCCTCAAAAGTATCTACAACCATCTCTTCCATATGAAGTGTATAAGCCCCCTCAAAAGCATCTACGACCATCTCTTCCATATGAAGTGTATAAGCCCCATCAAAAGTATCTACGACCATCTCTTCCACATGAAATGTATAAGCCCCCTCGAAAGTATCTACGACCATCTCTTCCATATGAAGTGTAAAAGCCCCCTCAAAAGTATCTACGACCATCTCTTCCATATGAAGTGTATAAGCCCCCTCGAAAGTATCTACGACCATCTCTTCCATATGAAGTGTATAAGCCCCCTCGAAAGCATCTACGACCATCTCTTCCATATGAAGTGTATAAGCCCCCTCAAAAGTATCTACGACCATCTCTTCTATATGAAGTGTATAAGCCCCCTCAAAAGTATCTACGACCATCTCTTCCATATGAAGCGTATAAGCCCCCTCGAAAGTATATACGACCATCTCTTCCATATGAAGTGTATAAGCCGCCTCGAAAGTATCTGCGACCATCTCTTCCATATGAAGTGTATAAGCCCCCTCGAAAGTATCTGCGACCATTTCTTCCATATGAAGTGTATAAGCCCCTTCGAAAGTATCTGCGACCATCTCTTCCATATGAAGTGTATAAGCCCCCTCGAAAGCATCTACGACTATCTCTTCCATATGAAGTGTAAAAGCCCCCTCAAAAGTATCTATGACCATCTCTTCCATATGAAGTGTATAAGCCTCCTCGAAAGTATCTACGACCATCTCTTCCATATGAAGTGTATAAGCCCCCTCGGAAGTATCTATGACCATCTCTTCCATATGAAGTGTATAAGCCCCCTCAAAAGTATCTACGACCATCACTTTCATATGAAGTGTATAAGCCCCCTCGAAAGTACCTACGACCATTTCTTTCATATGAAGTGTATAAGCCCCCTCAAAAAATATCTACGACCATTTCTCATATGAAGTTTATAAGCCCCCTCGAAAGTATCTACAACCATCGCTTCCATATGAAGTGTATTAGCCCCCTCGAAAGTATATGCGACCATCTCTTCCATGTGAAGTGTATAAGCCCCCTCGATAGCATCTACGACCATCTCTTCCATATGAAGTGTATAAGCCCCCTCGAAAGTATCTGCTACCATCTCTTCAATATGAAGTGTATAAGCCCCCTTAAAAGCATCTACGACCATTTCTTCCATATGACGTGTACAAGACCCCTCAAAAGCTCAAAAGAATATACGACCATTTCTTCAATATGAAGTGTATAAGCCCCTCGAAAGTATCTAAGACCACCTCTTCCATATGAAGTGTATAAGCCCCCTCAAAAGCTAAAAAGTATATACGACTATTTCTTCCATATCAAGTGTATAAGCCCCCTCAAAAGTATCTAGGACCATCTCTTCCATATGAAGTGTATAAGCCCCATCGAAAGTATCTACGACCATCTCTTCCATATGAAGTGTATAAGCCCCCTCAAAAGTATCTACGACTATCTCTTCCATATGAAGCGTATAGCCCCCTTGAAAGTATCTACGACCATCTCTTCCAAATGAAGTGTATAAGCCCCTCAAAAGTATCTACAACCATCTGTTCCATATGAAGTGTATAAGCCCCCTCAAAAGCATCTACGACCATCTCTTCCATATGAAGTGTATAAGCCTCATCAAAAGTATCTACGACCATCTCTTCCATATGAAATTTATAAGCCCCCTCGAAATTATCTACAACCATCTTTTCCATATGAAGTGTATAAGCCCCCTCAAAAGTATCTACGACCATCTCTTCCTTATGAAGTGTATAAGCCCCCTCGAAAGTATCTGCGATCATCTCTTCCATATGAAAGGTATAAGCCCCCTCGAAAGTATCTGCGACCATCTTTTCCATATGAAGTGTATAAGCCCCCTAGAAAGCATCTACGACTATCTCTTCCATACGAAGTGTAAAAGCCCCTCAAAAGTATCTAGGACCATCTCTTCCATATGAAGTGTATAAGCCCCCTCGAAAGTATCTACGACCATCTCTTCCATATAAAGTTTATAATCCCCCTCAAAAGTATCTACAACCATCTCTTCCATATGAAGTGTATAAGCCCCCTCAAAAGTATCTAAGACCATCTCTTCCATATGAAGTGTATAAGCCCCCTCAAAAGTATCTAAGACCATCTCTTCCATATGAAATTTATAAGCCCCCTCGAAAGCATCTACGACTATCTCTTTCATATGAAGTGTATAAGCCCCCTCAAAAGTATCTACGACTATCTCTTCCATATGAAGCGTATAAGCCCCCTCGAAAGTATCTACGACCATCTCTTCCAAATGAAGTGTATAAGCCCCCTCAAAAGTATCTACAACCATCTGTTCCATATGAAGTGTATAAGCCCCCTCAAAAGCATCTACGACCATCTCTTCCATATGAAGTGTATAAGCCCCCTAAAAAGCATCTACGACTATCTCTTCCATATGAAGTGTAAAAGCCCCCTCAAAAGAATCTACGACCATCTCTTCCATATGAAGTGTATAAGCCCCCTCGAAAGTATCTACGACCATCTCTTCCATATGAAGTGTATAAGCCCCCTCGAAAGCATCTACTACCATCACCATCTCTTCCATATGAAGTGTATAATCCCCCTCAAAAGCATCTACGTCCATCTCTTCTATATGAAGTGTATAAGCCCCCTCAAAAGTATCTACGACCATCTCTTCCATATGAAGCGTATAAGCCCCCTCGAAAGTATCTACGACCATCTCTTCCATATGAAGCATATAAGCCACCTCGAAAGTATCTGCGACCATCTCTTCTATATGAAGAGTATAAGCCCCCTCGAAAGTATCTGCGACCATTTCTTCCATATGAAGTGTATAAGCCCCCTCGAAAGTATCTGTGACCATCTCTTCCATATGAAGTGTATAAGCCCCCTCGAAAGCATCTACGACTATCTCTTCCATATGAAGTGTAAAATACCCCTCAAAAGTATCTACGACCATCTCTTCCATATGAAGTGTATAAGCCTCCTCGAAAGTATCTACGACCATCTCTTCCATATGAAGTGTATAAGCCCCCTCGAAAGCATCTAAGACCATCTCTTCCATATGAAGTGTATAAGCCCCCTCAAAAGTATCTACGACCATCTCTTCTATATGAAGTGTATAAACCCCCTCAAAAGTATCTACGACAATCTCTTCCATATGAAGCGTATAAGCCCCCTCGAAAGTATCTAAGACCATCTCTTCCATATGAAGTGTATAAGCCCCCTCAAAAGTATCTACGACCATCTCTTCCATATGAAGTGTATAAGCCCCCTCGAAAGTATCTGCGACCATCTCTTCGATACGAAGTGTATAAGCCCCCTTGAAAGCATCTACGACCATCTCTTCCATATGAAGTCTATAAGCCCACTCAAAAGCTCAAAAGTATATGCGACCATTTCTTCCATATGAAGTGTATAAGCCCTCTCAAAAGTATCTAGGACCATCTCTTCCATATGAAGTGTATAATCCCCCTCGAAAGTATCTACGACCATCTATTCCATATGAAGTGTATAAGCCCCCTCGAAAGTATCTAAGACCATCTCTTCCATATGAAGTGTATAAGCCCCCTCGAAAGTATCTACGACCATCTCTTCCATATGAATTGTATAAGCCCCCTCGAAAGCATCTACGACCACCTCTTCCATATGAAGTGTATAAGCCCCCTCAAAAGTTCAAAAGTATCTACGACCATCTCTTCCATATGAAATATATAAGCCCCCTCAAAAGTATCTACGACCATCTCTTCCATATGAAGTGTATAAGCCCCCTCAAAAGTATCTACGACCATCTCTTCTATATGAAGTGTATAAGCCCCCTCGAGAGTATCTACGAACATCTCTTCCATATGAAGTGTATAAGCCCCCACGAAAGTATCTACGACCATCTCTTCCATATGAATTTTATAAACCCCATTGAAAGTATCTACGACTATCTCTTCCATATGAAGTGTATAAGCCCCCTCAAAAGTATCTACGACCATCACTTCCATATGAAGTGTATAAGCCCCCTCGAAAGTATCTACGACCATCTCTTCCATGTGAAGTGTATAAGCCCCCTCGAAAGTATCTACGACCATCTCTTCCATATGAAGTGCATAAGCCCCCTCGAAAGTATCTACGACCATCTCTTCCATATAAACTGTATAAGCCCCCTTGAAAGTATCTATCACCATCTCTTCCATATGAAGTGTATAAGCCCCCTCAAAGTATCTACGACCATCACTTTCATATGAAGTGTATAAGCCCCCTCAAAAATATCTACGACCATCTCTCATGTGAAGTGTATAAGCCCCCTCGAAAGTATAAACAACCATCGTTTCCATATGAAGTGTATTAGCCCCCTCGAAAGTATATGCGACCATCTCTTCCATGTGAAGTGTATAAGCCCCCTCGAAAGCATCTACGACCATCTCTTCCAAATGAAGTTTATAAGCCCCCTCGAAAGTATCTGCGACCATCTCTTGCATATTAAGTGTATAAGCCCCCTTAAAAGCATCTACGACCATCTCTTCCATATGAAGTGTATAAGACCCCTCAAAAGCTCAAAAGTATATACGACCATTTCTTTTATATGAAGTGTATAAGCCCCCTCAAAAGCTCAAAAGCATATACGACCATTTCTTCCATATGAAATGTATAAGCCCCCTCAAAAGCTCAAAAGTATATACGACCATTTCTTCCATATGAAGTGTATAAGCTCCCTCAAAAGTATCTAGGACCATCTCTTCCATATGAAGTGTATAAGCCCCCTCGAAATTATCTGCGACCATCTCTTCCATATGAAGTGTATAAGCCCCCTTAAAAGCATCTACGACCATCTCTTCCATATGAAGTGTATAAGACCCCTCAAAAGCTCAAAAGTATATACGACCATTTCTTCCATATGAAGTGCATAAACCCCCTCAAAAGTATCTAGGACCATCTCTTCCATATGAAGTGTATGAGCCCCCTCGAAAGTATCTACAACCATCTCTTCCATATGAAGTGTATAAGCCCCCTCGAAAGTATCTACGACCATCTCATCCATATGAAGTGTATAAGCCCCCTCGAAAGTATCTACGACCATCTCTTCCATATGAATTGTATAAGCCCCCTCGAAAGCATCTACGACCATCTCTTCCATATGAAGTGTATAAGCCCCCTCAAAAGTTCAAAAGTATCTACGACCATCTCTTCCATATGAAATGTATAAGCCCCCTCAAAAGTATCTACGACCATCTCTTCCATATGAAGTGTATAAGCCCCCTCGAAAGTATCTACGACCATCTCTTCCATATGAAGTGTATAAGCCCTCTCGAAAGTATCTGCGGCCATCTCTTCCATATGAATTGTATAAGCCCCCTCGAATGCATCTACGATCATCTCTTCCATATGAAGTGTATAAGCCCCTCAAAAGTATCTACGACCATCTCTTCCATGTGAAGTGTATAAGCCCCCTCGAAAGCATCTACGACCATCTCTTCTATATGAAGTGTATAAGCCCCCTCAAAAGTATCTACGACCATCTCTTCCATATGAAGTGTATAAGCCCCCTCGAAAGTATGTACGACCATCTCTTCCATATGAAGTGTTTAAGCCCCCTCAAAAGTATCTACGACCATCTCTTCCATATGAAGTGTATAAGCCCCCTCGAAACTATCTGCGACCATCTCTTCCATATGAAGTGTGTAAGCCCCCTCGAAAGTATCTATGACCATCTCTTCCATATGAAGTGTATAAGCCCCCTCGAAAGCATCTATGACCATCTCTTCCATATGAAGTGTATAAGCCCCCTCAAAAGTATCTACGACCATCTCTTCCATGTGAAGTGTATAAGCCCCCTTGAAAGCATCTACGACCATCTCTTCTATATGAAGTGTATAAGCCCCATAAAAAGTATCTACGACCATCTCTTCCACATGAAGAGTATAAGCCCCCTCGAAAGTATCTACGACCATCTCTTCCATATGAAGTGTATAAGCCCCCTCGAAAAAATCTACGACCATCCCTTCCATATAAAGTGTATAAGCCCCCTCGAAAGTATCTACGACCATCTCTTCCATATAAAGTGTATAAGCCCCCTCGAAAGTATCTACGACCATCTCTTTCATATGAAGTGTATAAGCCCCCTCGAAAGTATCTACAACCATCTCTTCCATATGAAGTGTATAAGCCCCCTCGAAAGTATATACGACCATCTCTTCCATATGAAGTGTATAAGCCCCCTCGACAGCATCTGTGACCATCTCTTCCATATGAAGTGTAAAAGCCCCCTCAAAAGTATCTACGACCATCTCTTCCATATGAAGTGTATAAGCCCCCTCGAAAGTATCTACGACCATCTCTTCCATATGAAGTGTATAAGCCCCCTCGAAAGCATTTACGACCATCTCTTCCATATGAAGTGTATAAGCCCCCTCGAAAGTATCTGCGATCATCTCTTCCCTATGAAGTGTATAAGCCCCCTCGAAAGCATCTACGACCATCTCTTCCATATGAAGTGTATAAGCCCCCTCAAAAGCTCAAAAGTATATGTGACCATCTCTTCCATATGAAGTGTATAAGCCCCCTCAAAAGTATCTAAGACCACCTCTTCCATATGAAGTGTATAAGCCCCCTCTAAAGTATCTACAACCATATCTTCCTTATGAAGTGTATAAGCCCCCTCGAAAGTATCTACGACTATCTCTTCCATATGAAGTGTATAAGCCCCCTCGAAAGTATCTACGACCATCTCTTCCATATGAATTGTATAAGCCCCATTGAAAGTATCTACGACCATATATTCCATATAAAGTGTATAAGCCCCCTCAAAAGTATCTACGACCATCACTTCCATATGAAGTGTATAAGCCCCATCAAAAGTATCTACGACCATCTCTTCCATATGAAGTGTATAAGCCCCCTCGAAAGTATCTACGACCATCTCTTCCATATGAAGTGTATAAGCCCCCTCAAAAGTATCTACGACCATCTCTTCCATATGAAGTGTATAAGCCCCCTCGAAAGTATCAGCGACCATCTCTTCCATATGAAGTGTATAAGCCCCCTAAAAAGTATCTACGACTATCTCTTCCATATGAAGTGTATAAGCCCCCTTCAAAAGTATCTACTACCATCTCTTCCATATAAAGTGAATAAGCCCCCTCGAAAGTATCTACGACCATCTCTTCCATATGAAGTGTATAAGCCCCTCGAAAGTATCTACGACCATCTCTTCATATGAAGTGTATGAGCCCCCTCGAAAGTATCTACGACCATCTCTTCCATATGAAGTGTATAATCCCTCTCGAAAGTGTCTACGACCATCTCTTGCATATGAATTATTTTTTTTTAGGGGAATAAAAAATAATACATTTAATCGTTCTTTATAACACATTTACTCGTTACTACAGGCAACGCTTGAGCGTTGTCTCTGGAATTCTGAAATTCCGTATTTTTGTTATTATAATAATATATTACTTTTAATAATATATTATATATATATATATATATATATATATATATATATATATATATATATATATATATATATATATATATATATATATATATATTATATATATATATATATTATATATATATATATATATATATATATATATATATATAAATATATATATATATATATATTAGTTATATTATTATATATTTTTTATTATACTACTATAGTTATAATATTATGATAATATTATAACTATAGTAGTTATAATATTATATATTGTTACATATATATATATATATATATATATATATATATATATATATATATATATATATATATATATATATATATATATATATATATATATATATATATATATATTATATATATAATATATATATATATATATATATATATATATATATATATATATATATATATATATAAATGATATACTAAAAACATATAATACATCAACAATATTTTACTTGCCCTCTAGAACGGTAATGGCAGCTTTGTTCTGTAGGTCTTTTAGCCCGTCCCTGTTTGCTTATAACTTGTTCAAAAGGCTTTAAAATAACTTGTGACAATTGCCTTTAAACATAATAATTTCAAATACTCTGAACCACCATATGACTCATATTTTCTTATGCATTGTTTTATAATTTTCTACTTATAGTTTAAGTTACTATTGACTAGTAACCACATTTATATTTTTGGCTTATATATTTTTTTTACTCTCTACTTATTATTCACTGTCACGAACGGTTTGTTTTACTACCTTTTAATTTTTTTTATTTTTCTTTTCTGTCCTTAGACTTCTCTTTTCTTAGAATAGTTTGCTATTTGTCTTTTTTTATTATTCCCATCTTGTGTGTGTGTGTGTGTGTGTATTTTCTGTTTTTGACGATTGTTTGTTTCTTGTGGTTTTTTCTTATATTTTTAAAGCGATAAGAAGTTTGGTTGATAATGATCTCAGTTAAGTTTAGTCTCAATAAATGAATTAATTGTGTCCTGTAAAAATATATTATTAAATTAGGATCCATTATAGGTGTTTGGCGTCACTGGGAAGTTTTGGTTGAACCTTTTCAGTATCCAGAATGTGCAGTCCCTGATCTTGGAACCATGTTGGTGCCAAATGTTGACTGCGTTAGAACCAACTATCTCTTGCACACTGTTGCCAAACAAGGAAAAGTAAGACTATCCCCTAGCTTTGTTCTCAATTTCAGTTGTTTTTATTTCCTTTTTTCCCCCTTCCTTTGTCAAGGTAAATAATCTCATATCGGTTGCGACTGCTTTTCAAACAGTTCGTGGGAACGAACTGTAAGTAAGGAGCAATCTAACTCAATAGTAATTGAAAAGCTAAAAAAGGAATTTTGATGTCAATATCTAAAGAATTAGCTAATTATGCTGATTCCAAATATAAGTTTCACTAGGTTTAGTCTTACCTGTAAAAAGCTACAAGCCTGAGAAAATTTGTCTGATTTTCAAAAGAAGGGGGAAAGACACGTTAGACGTCATAGAACTTTAATGAAAATCACACCATCACATTCGGCATATCAAAGAACCCTATCGTAGAGGTCTCAAGGTGCTATCTGCAAAAATGTGAAATTTTGTAATTTTTGCCAGAAGAAGGAAAGGAAATGCGTGTTTATTTCTTTGTTGTTTTTTTTTGTTTTTTTTTTCATGGGTGATCGTATCGACCCAGTGAGCCTAGAACTTCTGTTGAGGGCTCATTCTAACGGAAATGAAATGTTCTAGTGCCGTTTTTGAGTGACCAAAAAAATTGGAGGGCAACTAGGCCCCCTCGCATGCCACTTTTTTCCCCAAAATCGTCCCATCAAGCTTTAGAGATAGCTATTTTGTTCAGCATAGTTGAACGGCTCAAATAACTATGTCTTTTGAGATAACATGATCCCCCACAGCCCCCAGGGAAAGGTTTCAAGTTATGATTTTTTCCATTGTTTACGTATAGTATTTGTTATTAGGTAGTATGCAAACATTTTTCGAATGAAGATGGGAGGACGAATTTTTTCTCTGGGGGAATTTTGCATGGGGGGGGGGAGAATTCTCTATTGAGAGGGAAATTTTACACTGAGGGAATTTGGCAGAATTCCTATATGAAATTTCTTTATGTGTCTTGCTTTCTCTTTACCGATTCAGTTTTACGCGTGGAGATGTTAAGGGCAGTTGTCCAGGGTAAATTTTCGCCAGGATTGAATTTCCTAAAAAAATATTTTCGTGGGGAGGGGATTTTTTCATGGAGATAGAGCCAGATAACGAGGTTTCTACCAAAAAAGATCATGAATTAAATAAAAAACATGTTTTTTCAGCAGAAAGTAAGGAGCGACGTTAAAAATTAAAACGAACCGGAGTTATTACATATATGAAGGGGGTTGTCTTCTCCTCAACACCTTGCTCTTTAATTTAAGCTTAAATTTTCTCCCACTCCTTTAAAAACGACTCCTGAAGCACAAGGGTCGTTTAATTAGAACAATAAGTAACTTTTTTTAAAGTGCCGAAAAACTTTGGCGTGAAGAGCGAGGTGTTGAGGAGGGGGCGACCCCCTCATATACATTATAATTCCTGTTCGAATTAAGTTGTCACTCCCTACTTTCAGCTGAAAAAAACTTATGTTTTTAATTTAATCTAAAAAGCAATCGGGTGTTCAAATCGTTAACAAGCTCGAGTGCCTCTAGATTTTGTTCAAAAGGTCCGGGAGAACATAGGACAAACATTAAAAGATCTGACAATCTATGGTGTTAAGGTCTAAATGCTAAATGCTAGTCAGTTCACCACACATTTTTAAATATATATTTTACACATAAACTTCAAGATGAGCTACCTGAAGTTGGACCCGTCGTACAAATTCCGACTATTCATCCCCAAGAATTATGGGAGAAACTCAAACACCTTGACAACGGGTAGAGTAATTAATTTTTGTAATATAATTTTAATAGTTATGTAATTACTGTAATGTAATAATGTAGTAATGTAAATAATGTAATTATTTAATATAATAATTATTGTAATGAGAAATTAATATCGATGTGATAGCTATATACTCGGACGAGCTATGTACTATTTTGGCTGCCTTTTTCTATCGAGCTGTAAGCTCGGTCCAAAACTCTTAAATCTGACCCCCGTTCCCACCTCACTCCTTGTACAAAGCTACTCTTATACTCCTTTCTTATTTTGAAATATGCTTAGGTGGACAGTTGTATAGTGTTGGGGCTTTGAAAGGTGGAGGAAAATACTATCTTTTTCTAGAGGTGTTGTCCAAGAGTACTCATTTTAAGCACTCATTTGAACGGTCAGGCTCAAATTAAGCATGATAGGCAGTGGCTTCAGTTAGGAGGCGTATTCATTTACCTGCCTAGATTTTGAAAAATATAGGTTTTTTTGTGTGAATTTCAATTGAAAAATACCTTTTATTTGTATTTTCTTTTAAAAAATGACAAATTCCCCTGCCCTTCTTTAAATATTTGTCTGTTGACACCATTAATGACATTTGGCCAAGAACACACTTTTTGGCAATGCTGATGCCAAAAAAGCAATATGTCCTTAAATGGGTTGAAGATAGGTCACAGGGAAAGATATTAAGGAAATGGGAACTTGGTGGAAGTTAGTCGAGATGAATCTCTAAAATGAGAGGTTTTAAGCACCTGAAAAGAGGTGCATGCGCAGAAAAGTGGTGCAGAAGTACTCAGGAGACTTCGGAGTGTGATAACTCGTTAGTAGTAATAATTGGTCTTACTTATTAGCTGAAGTTGCTCTCCTCTGGGTTTTGCTATCACGTTCGGCTAGGTTCAGATCCCGTTCAAATTCCCGTTCGATCCCGGTTCAAATTCTGTCACTTAGGCTAGCAAAAGCAATATTTTGCTAAGAAATTTACAAAAATTGATACACCTCAGAATAAAAACTCTTTCACCTGGGTGAATTCAAAAACAAGTAGAAAATCTAAAACTATCTGTTAGAAAGAAACGTTTAAAATAATTTTTACTTAATGAGAGGGGGAAAACGTGAAACGTTGAACAGATTGGGAATGTAATACTTTCCGCAGTCAAGATCTGTTTGGCTTGCAAGAGAGCTTGACTACCCGCGCTGTTCTTTAAATATAAATTATTTGAAAAAAACTACGTTTTCGAAAGAGTTAAAGAGGCTGAGTCACAAGTTCGAACCTTAAAAAGTACAGGGATTAGGAGGTACAGTTGGGGGGCTGCTGCTCCCAAACCCCCTGCTTTTGTAGCCTATTTTGTTAAGGTTTTTTAAGTCCTGTAGCCTGCAATCAGTTCGTCGTACCAAGTTCATCACATTATAGCTTGTTATCGGTTAGGGAAAAATCTCCTGTAAAAAATCTAGCAGACAGGCTCAGTACTGTTTCTAATCAAAGAGATGCAATAGGATGTTCTTACGGTAAAAAAATCAAGAAGACTTCGTTCGTGTTGCAAAGCATTTCTTTGCAAGGGAAAAAGCGGGAGTTGAGGGGGCGGCAGACCCCCAAAATAAAACATGTTAACAAAAGAGGCTGCAAAAGCGGGGGGGGGGGTGGGGGGACGGAAGCCCCCAACTATACCTACTAATCCCTGTACGTTTTAAGGTTCGAACTTGTGACTCAGCCTCTTTAACTGTTTCGAAAACGTAGTTTTTTTCAAATATTTTTTGTGCATGTTTTTGTACAGTTTATTACTTATTATTGCTTGACTAACTGTTAGCTGATTGTGTCAGGAGTTAAAGTTAATTCTTGTGTTAAGGCTTTTAATTCCTGAATACTCAAATCAAATGCACAGTAAGATTTTCTTTTTCAACTTTTCTTCGAGCATGCGGGTATACGGCATGTTATCAAAGCAGTGTAGACTTACCTGTAAGCTGAAGACCGACTGTGATATTCTTCTGGAGACGCCTGTTGAGCCGAAGGATTTAATAGATTGGATTTAAAAAAGAAACTGAGTTTCTTTTTTAAACTTTAAGCTTTAAATTACTACTTTAAATTCAATATATAAAAAAATTAGTCTGACAGGGAATCAAACCCGGGTCTTCCACATGACAGACAGGAATAGTGACCACTGTACTATCAGAGACTGTTGTTAAATTATTTTTAGTCTCTGCAATCTATTTTCGACGTAAGCAAATACAAAGTAAGATTTTCAATTTTCGACAAAAAAATCTTCTGGAAAGAGCTGGAATTTTCGGAAGATTGCAGTCGGGCTTGTCATGTTAAGAGGACTATTTGGATCTAATTTAATAATGAAATACTATGCTTTTAAGAATTTCAAAAATTAACATGGGCTCTTTTAGGAAAACGAGGTTTTTCGTAAATGTAAATTCGGGGGATTATTTTGTTCGGTCTGAAAATCTCCCACTTCCTAACAGGTCAAATTCCGCTTCGAATGAGTCCTCATTCACCCGGATCCGTTGCCAACTGTGGCCTGTAGGCGTGGCTGATAAAAAAAAATAACTTGATGAACATTAAGTGGCGGATTGAGCTGGTTTTATTTGGTTTTTGGAAAACAGGGAAGGAGTGATCGGATTGAGCTGAAATTTTGAGGATAAGCTCCCAGGCCCTAGAAAAGCTTATCCTCTAAATTTCAGCCATGTTTTTGCATGTTCCTTAGTTTGAGCTTAGGCTACGAAATGCGATGACCACCGTCTCTCTGCGACCGCTAGGACCGGAAATCGCTTAACATTGTGGTGGGTCGCCTCTTTAAAGAGGCACGAGTGTGCTTCCTTGATATAATTAAAACTAAAATAAAAATATTTTGTGTAAGAACCCACCACTTTGTGTATGGTTCGAACATGTACGTTCAGAACTGGAGGGCTGTATTACTTCTCATTTTCGATGTAGTTGGTCTCAAACCTCCAAAATACCAGTTCATAGGTGTTTGTTTCCCTGGGAGAGGAAGGGTGGTGGGGAATGGGAATGAAAATTAAATTCTGTTAGATTTGTAATTTTGTGACTGAGTAGCTCTACTTCTAGACGAGAAGACTCAAACGGACTTACAACAGATTTAATTTCAAAAATATCTACAAAAAGTAGTAGTACTAATTCTTGTTCTTGTGAAGCAAACATTAAGTTCGATTTCTATTTTCTATGTAGCATTTCAAATCTGTTTTTAATTTGATAATACGTCTGTGAAAAAGTTCCTGATTTTAGTTCCAAGCAGTCTATACTGCTATATCCAGTGATTGTGTTTAAGTGTGCCATCTATAACCCAAATCACGTGATACAAGCAGTCAATAGACATCGAGAGGGTGCGGCTTAATCTGGAGATTTGTTTCCTGAAACAAAAACAGAGAGAAAATAAAACCTTGAAACCCAAAAAGCTCTAGAAAATAAATTATTTATCCTAAAAACAAAACAAAAGAAAAAAGGCAACTGAAGATGCAAAAGAAATAAAAGCGTGCAGAGACCAATGTCTAGAGCTGCCGGTCGTAACAAGTGATCTGAGCGGATTGATGTGAAGTCCGGTTATAGCTGAAGGGCCAAAAGACACAAGCGAGTGAAGGTGTACAAAAACAACCTACGAAGGGGGCCTTTTGGCAGTTGGCCCTTGGGGTACCAAGAGGAGTGAACACCAGCTGGACAAAGCCTCTCTTCTTCCCCCTTAGTTTAACATCTCCAAATTCCTTCACTAACAGTTAATATTTTTTGTTTCTTGAAAAATAGTGAAATTCATCCCTCCTTTCTGAACTGAACAGTAAAGTTACAAAATTCTCGCTTCAATGGATTAAGAAAATTTCTATTTGCTTGATTTCTAAAGTTGCTTCACGTTTGACTGCATCGCAGCCTCTTCGCTAATGCCTGGATAAAGTCCTAAGTTGTACAGCAGAAGTTTGGTCATCTCGTTGGTTTACATTTTTGTGTTAGCTTATCTACCTTTAACAATGCCAATTTGAAAAATAACACAACAAACTTTACCACTTAGCCTAAGTCTATATCCAGGGAGAGATATTAGGGGAGGGGGGGTCGTTGAATTTAAGCTGAAATTTTCTTTGAAAAATCTAAAGTTGAATAAAAATTTAATAAGTGTAAACTAATAAAATTTTTAAAACCTAAATAAAATTATATGGTTAGTCCATAAGTGGGAATAAAACGTGATTTTGCTAAATCAAATGCATAAAGGACACGATCAAAAGAAACTGACAGGAAGTACAAAGAAACATTACAGTAAATTGAATATATCACAATATCTAATAAAAAGCACAGTACCTAACAATAATAACTCACAAATACCTAATATAAATTTTAATATAATTTTAATATAATGTAATTTTGATTTAATGTAATTTTAATAAAATTTTAATATAATGCTTGTAGAAGTCTAAAAAACCGGCGCTTTCTTGAATACGCAACGAAATATGATTAGGGGGAGAAAACAAGTAACTTATCGAAAATAATCGAACAAATAGTCTTTCACTTTACATAAAAAGAGTAGATTTAGCATATAATTTTAATTTAAGTAGGATTAGTTTTTTGTATAGGTCTAGATATTTTTGTGTTTCTGATTGAAGTGAAGGGCGAGCATGAAACCTGAAATTGATAAAATTAAATAAAGCGACTAATGTAACAAAAGATGCAAGCTAAATTGCACATGTTTGAAAGGTTGAAAATAAATAATATAAAAATTTTTAATTCAGTGAAAAGTAAAATAAAAGATTAATTGAAGCACGAAATAAAAAACATAAAATTCAACATTAAATTAATTAGACATAAATAATGTTGCAATATCCTAGTGGTAATACCTATTCTACTCATCTTCAGTGAAACATTAGGGCCAAATGTAACATCTCCAGGTACCGTCAGATGGTCTAATTCAAGGACATCGGGGATTGTTTCAAACCGGTGCAGGAATTCGATAACCTAAAAAAATTTACAACAGTAAGAATATTTTACTAAACAAAGAACATTTACCTTCTCCAATCGCAAAAACAGTTTTTATAAATATTCTAAATGAGCTTACTCTTAAACTGTTCTGAAATGATCATCTTCAAGCTTTATTCAACGACCTCGTTCTAAACTGACAATTAAAATGAGCTTATAAGAGGTTAAGAATTTATCTTCAATTTATCTTGGAATAAAAAGTCCAATACAATTAAACACAAGTTAAAGAGTCAATAGGGTTCTCATAACCTTTTGAAATAAAATTATGGTATTGATATGACTTCTCAAAAGTAACTAAGATAATAGATAAATTCAACTGAGTCCAAGGGTTATGGCTGCACACATGAAAGTCTTTATTGAGGGTAAAAAGCGTAGCTTGAACAAAACATAAGAAACCATAAAGAGCACACATATTCTAACATAACTAAAAATTCCTCAAAGAGGATAAAACAACGAAATGAAGCTCATATTTAGACAAAATCGATAATATAACAACAGCAAACAGAACAATAGGCAAACAACAAACAAAGAAAAACAACATAACAACAAACAAAGTAAAACATTAAAAAAAAAACAATTAAACAGTCATATCAATGAGCAACTCACGCTTAAAAGCATTTTTTTTTATTTTTCCTTTATCTTTTTGCATAGTGTTGTGTTTTCAAACTTTTTTTAAGAATAGTTTTCTTATTAAATTTTTTTCTCCAATTGTAAGGGCTTCAGGTTGTAAAGTCAAAATGTTTGCACATTTATTATTATTTTTTTTTGAATTATTCTTGTTGCTTTTTTGGAATCAGCACATGAAAAAGGTTATTTCAAAAATGTCTCCATATTCACCAGCTGTTTAGTCTATGGAAAGGTTTGTTTTTCCAAAGGTGGATAATATACTGGAGATTAAAGGTTATATGTAGAAATCAATTGTATTAATATTTTATATTTATTACATTGTGGCCTTCCTTTGCGAAAAGACATGTTGGTTGTTTGAAACCTTAAATATAGTTTTTAAAACTAACTGAATTCATTGGAAAGTGTGTTGAGCATTTTTAGGTAGTATGCACTTTTATATATGTAGATTTTTTAAGACGATCCTATTTTTTGTTGTTTCTTGTTTTCTTTTATGAAGGAGATTATACAAAGAAGGCGGTTAAACAAAAAAGGAGCATTATAAAGTGCATTTTATATATGTAGATTTCTCAAGATGATCCTATTTTTTTGTTGTTTCTTGTTTTTTTATTAAGGAGATTAAACAAAAAAAGGAGATTAAACAAAAAGGAGATTGAAAAGTGCATTTTTATACTGCACTTTTATATATATAGATTTTTTAAGACGATCCTATTTTTGTTGTTTTTTTTATGAAGGAGATTAAACAAAAAAGAAGGTTAAAAAAAAGGAGGTTAAAAAGGGCATTTTTATATATGTAGATTTCTCAAGACGATCCTATTTTTTGTTGTTCCTTATTCTTTATGAAGTAGATTTAACAAAAAAAGAGCATTAAAAAATGCATTCTATTTATGTAGATTTCTCAAGATGATCCTATTTTTTTGTTGTTCCTTGTTTTTTTATTAAGGAGATTGAAAAATGTATTTTTATACTGCACTTTTATATATGTAGATTTTTTAAGACGATCCTATTTTTTGTTGTTTCTTGTTTTCTTTTATGAAGGAGATTATACAAAGAAGGCGGTTAAACAAAGGGGAGACTAAAAAGTGCATTTTTATATATGTAGATTTCTCAAGACGATCCTATTTTCTGTTGTTCCTTGTTTTTTATGAAGGAGATTTAACAAAAAAAGGAGATTAAAAAATGCATTCTATTTATGTAGATTTCTCAAGATGATCCTATTTTGTTGTTGTTCCTTGTTTTTTTTATTAAGGAGATTAAACAAAAAAGGAGATTAAACAAAAAGGAGATTGAAAAGTGCATTTTTATACTGCATTTTTATATATGTAGATTTCTCAATACGATCCTATTTTTTGTTGTTCCTTATTTTTTATGAAGGAGATTTAACAAAAACAGGAGATTAAAAAGTGCATTCTATATATGTAGATTTCTCAAGATGATCCCATTTTTTTGTTGTTTCTTGTTTTTTTTTTATTAAGGAGATTAAACAAAAAAGGAGATTAAACAAAAAGGAGATTGAAAAGTGCATTTTTATACTGTACTTTTGTATATGTAGATTTTATAAGACGATATTTTTTGTTGTTCCTTTTTTTATGAAGGAGATTAAACAAAAAAAAAGGTTAAACAAAAAGGAGACTAAAAAGTGCATTTTTATATATGTAGATTTCTCAAGACGATCCTATTTTCTGTTGTTCCTTGTTCCTTATGAAGGAGATTTAACAAAAAAAAAGAGATTAAAAAGTGCATTTTATATATGTAGATTTCTCAAGATGATCCTATTTTGTTGTTGTTCCTTGTTTCTTTTATTAAGGAGATTAAACAAAGGAGGAGATTAAACAAAAAGGAGATTGAAAAGTGAATTTTGATACTGCACTTTTATATACGTAGATTTTTTAAGATGATCCTATTTTTTGTTGTTTCTTGTTTGCTTTTATGAAAGAGATTAAACAAAAAAGGAGGTTAAACACAAAGGAGATTAAAAAGTGTATTTTTATATATGTAGATTTCTCAAAAAAATCCTATTTTTTGTTGTTCCTTGTTCTTTATGAAGGAGATTTAACAAAAAAAGGAGATTAAATAGTGCATTTTATATATGTAGATTTCTCAAGATGATCCTATTTTTTTGTTGTTCCTTGTTTTTTTTATTAAGGAGATTGAACAGAAAAAGGAGATTAAACAAAAAGGAGATTGAAAAGTGCATTTTTATACTGCACTTTTATATATGTAGGTTTTTTAAGACGATTCTATTTTTTGTTGTTTCTTTTTTTTATGAAGGACATTAAACAAAAAAGGAGGTTAAACAAAAACGAGATTAAATAGTGCATTTTATATATGTAGATTTCTCAAGACGATCCTATTTGCATTTTATATATGTAGATTTCTCAAGATGATCCTTTTTTTTGTTGTTCCTTGTTTTTTTTTTTTTATTAAGGCGATCAAACAAAAAAGGAGATTAAACAAAATTGAGATTGAAAAGTGCATTATTATACTGCACTTTTATGTATGTAGATTTTTCAAGGCGATGCTATTTTTTGTTGTTCCTATTTTTTAAAGGAGATTAAACAAAAAGGAGGTTAAACAAAAAGGAGATTAAAAAGTGCAGTTTACATATGTAGATTTCTTAAGACAATCCCATTTTTTGTTGTTCCTTGTTCTTCATGAAGGAGATTTAACAAAAAAAGGAGATTAAAAAGTGCATTTTATATATGTAGATTTCTCAGGATGATCCTATTTTTTTGTTGTTCCTTGTTTTTTTTTATTAAGGAGATTAAACAAAAAAAGAGATTAAACAAAAAGGAGATTGAAAAGTGCATTTTTATACTGCACTTTTATATATGTAGATTTTTTAAGACGATCCTATTTTTTGTTGTTTCTTGTTTTTTTTTATGAAGGAGATTAAAAAAAAAAGAAGGTTAAACAAAAAGGAGATTAAAAAGTGCATTTTTATATATGTAGATTTCTCAAGACGATCCTATTTTTTGTTGTTCCTTGTTCTTCATGAAGGAGATTTAACAAAAAAAGGAGATTAAAAAGTGCATTTTATATATGTAGATTTCTCAAGATGATCCTATTTTTTTGTTGTTCCTTGTTTTTTTTTATTAAGATGATTAAACAAAAAAAGGAGATTAAACAAAAAGGAGATTGAAAAGTGCATTTTTAGACTGCACTTTTATATATGTAGATTTTTTAAGACGATCCTATTTTTTGTTGTTTCTTGTTTTTTTTATGAAGCAGATTAAACAAAAAAGAAGGTTAAACAAAAAGGAGATTAAAAAGTGCATCATTATTTATGTAGATTTCTCAAGACGATCCTATTTTTTGTTGTTTCTTGTTCTTTATGAAGGAGATTTAACAAAAAAAGGAGATTAAAAAGTGCATTTTATATATGTAGATTTCTCAAGATGATCCTATTATTTTGTTGTTCCTTGTTTTTTTTTTTATTAAGGAGATTAAACAAAAAAAGGAGATTAAAAAAAAGGAGATTGAAAAGTGCTTTATTATACTGCACTTTTATATGTGTAGATTTTTCAAGACGATCCTACTTTTTGTTGTTCCTGTTTTTTTTTTGATGAAGGAGAGTAAACAAAAAAGGAGGTTAAACAAAAAGGAGATTAAAAAGTGCATCTTTATTTATGTAGATTTCTCAAGACGATCCTATTTTTTGTTGTTTCTTGTTCTTTATGAAGGAGATTTAACAAAAAAAGGAGATTAAAAAGTGCATTTTATATATGTAGATTTCTCAAGATGATCCTATTTTTTTGTTGTTCCTTGTTTTTTTTATTAAGGAGATTAAACAAAAAAAGGAGATTAAACAAAAAGGAGATTGAAAAGTGCATTATTATACTGCACTTTTATATATGCAGATTTTTCAAGACGATCCTTTTTTTGTTGTTCCTTTTTTTTTTATTAAGGAGATTAAACAAAAAAGGAGGTTAAACAAAAAGGTGATTAAAAAGTGCATTTTAAATATATAGATTTCTCGAGACGATTGTAACGCTGTTTACAAAAAAAAAAAAAAAAAAATATAAAAATGCATTGAATGAAAACCGGCGCAACCTTTACAAAACTTAGCAAGGCTCTTAGCAGGAAATTTAGCGGAAATTGCTGGTTTTTTTTTTCATTTTCGAAGCAGCACTATTTGAATACATAAAGTAAAGAGATGAGGATAGGTAGTATAAATAAAAAAGTGTCAACATGATTTAAACAGTTCATCGATTTCAAGTCGTCACAGCTGCCTGCGATTGTCTGGGTACTGCCGCCAATCCATCGAAACAGTCAAATTTATGGCCTAGGTATTTTGGAATCAAAACAATAACTGTTAACTTACTCTGAGACGTGTATTGATACTTATACTAGACTATTGAGCAGTTAAGTGAATGGATTTACCTTATTTTTAAAAACTAAGGTAAAAAAAAGCAAAAAAGCCAAACTTCAGTATGAACTTGGTTAATTTTACCATAAGGCAGGTCCTTTGTATTATTTAGAAGGGATTATACTTTTTTCTCTTTGTGTGTAGGACTCCAATTGGGGAGGGGAGTGGGGGGGATGTCTTTTCTAGATTCTAGGTTTTTTTCCTTCAAAGTTTTAACATTTTTAATATGTTATTATTTATTTTTATATTATAAATTAAATAAATTTTTTATGTTATTTATTTTCAACATATGAAACATGTGCAATTAAGCTTGCATCTTTAGCTAAATCAGTTATTTCGTATAATTTTTATCCATTTTAGGTTTCATATTGGCTCTTTATTTCAACCAGAAACACAAAATATTAGACATTTAGTAAAAACTAATCTTACTTCACCACGGCAAATCATTTAAAAAGTCTTGAACGAGATATTTAGAAACTTTGGTTTCCTGGGCAGGTGGCACTATATTTTTGGATATAAGAACATAGAGAAATTACTCTTACCCTAAAAGTAAGTCTCCAACCAACAGGCGTAATTAAGTTGACATGGAAGGTTGAAAGGTTAACTAGTGCACAAGCAGCCAAAAAGAAATTTGAAATCAGTGGAGAGATGACGTTCAATTCACCTTAAAAAAGAGAGTAAAATAGCGTCACTGAACCTTGTTCGAGTCAGCATTCAATTCAAAAAGGTGGCCAATGCCAAAAAATCTACACAGAATAGGATTCGCTCATGAAATGAACAATGCAAAGAGTGAGCCGGAGATGAATTTTTTCAACTCTTCTTTTTTATGCCAATAATTGGCACTTCTGGGTGATAAGCACTTCTGAGTACCCTGGTCTAAAAGAAAAAATAATATATTGTGCAAACATCGTTGTTTACTTAGGCAGTGGTATTGCGCTGCCTATGATAATAAGCTTTTTTTTAAATTCTTAAAAAAAAACTTTATCGTAAAGAGCTAGGGATTAAGGAGGGGGCAACCCCTTCATATTCGTAATAATTTCTGTTCGTTTTAATTTTTGATATTGAGTTTTGTTTGATTGTGATTTCAACATTTAAGATATTTTATTTAGTAATAATAACGTAATAACGTTACTATTACGTTATTACCTAATTAACGTAATAACATAATAACGCTATTAATAACGTTATAATAATTTAATTAATAACGTTTGATTCCCTCTTCTGGACTATCTGCTGAATTTTATTTGGGTTTTTAAAAATTTCCTTAGTTTAGACTTATTAAATTTTTATTCAACTTTAGTTTTCAAAGTAAATTTCCACCCCCGAATCCTTCTCTCTTGATATCGCCTTAGGTTACATGCTAAAATTTGCTGTGTTAGTTTTCAAATTAGTATTATTGAAGATAAATGAGCACACGCAAAAATAACCTATAAATAATACACATATATAATAGTGAAGAAAATAAAAAAATAATAAAGAATAGTACATAACAAAAAATAAAGAAATAATAAAGAAGACTTACACGCGGTGATTTAAAGTAACGTAACAAAATACTAAACCACAAATCTAAAAAACTCAAATCTAAATCCAAAAACTAAAATCTGCTTAGTGAAAGAGGTAAGGCTAGATTAAAAAAAACCTTCTGATTTGAATCTTTAAACCTGTTTCATACAAAAAAAAAAATACTTAAACTGACTAACTTATTAAAAGGAATAAAAAAAGTTGGAGATTTTGAGAATGTTTTATTATACATTTATGAAATAAAACACTTTATATGTCATATAATTATTTTGTCTGCATATATGATAGTGACTACTAGTTTAGATCTTCCACTGGTAAAAATTTTAGACTTTAAAAAGCTTCTGATCTAAGCCTTTTAAACCTATTCAATACCAAAAAAACAAAAACGAAAAAGCAATAAATCTTTTAAAAGAAAAAATATTTTCTCAGATCCATGCCTGTTTCATTCAAGCTATTTTTTTGAAACAAGTGATGCAAAGTCAACAAGGTAAAATTCCTGTGTGAGCGGGAAAAACTTAGTGGTGTGAAACCTTGTGGAGACTTATTGAACTTAATGAGATTTTGGTGAGGTATATTAACCTTATTGAGACAAACTTTGTTGAATTTATTAGCTTTAGCCCCACATTAGAAGTAGTTAATCCTAAGCGTAGTTAGCCCATTTGTATTATTAATTGCATAATCTGTTTGAGGAAACGGAAACACAAGTAGAAGGATTAAGCAAAATAGCCCATATTTCCCTGAACAGATTTTGATATTCACAATAAATCTTTAACGATTATTAAACCGGGGGTAGGAATTGGTAAGGGAGAGGAGATTATTTTTCATTTTCAGCTTAAAAATAGCGTAGACGGGGGCAGGTTAAATAAAGATTTTCAAGGAATATTGGGGCATATTCGTCCAATTACAAGCACATATTGTAAGGTAGCTAACATAACGACATATTGCAAGGCAGCTAAGGAAAAGAAAACATAAGAAAAATCATTAAAATATACGGAGCCTGGAATGTGGGTCTACATAGCTTATCTAAAAAATATATATATAATTCATGCTCTACAAAAATAAATTGGCATTGGGCAGTATCAAATCCCTCGAATTAACATGGAAAACACCTGGGAAGTAGGTTAGTATGTAGAAAATGCTAATATTTGCACCTGAGATGCTCTCCGAAGCATCAAATATTTAATCCATATATTGAAAAACAAGCCAAGTTCGAAGGGCAGTGGGGTAACCCCTACTATACCCAAGTTTAAGAGGGGTTTTGTCTTCAGGTATAATTTTCGCTCGGTTGTACTTGCGATACGTACACCCCTGCTCCGACCTGAGTGCCTATCATGGTTTTCTGAGGAAGTTTTATGTTATACCAAGGAGTAATATTGACTACTGGGAGGACTCCCAATCTCGATATAGTCTAAAATAGTTACCAAAAGTTATTTGCTAAGCTGTTGTCAAAGGAAGGATCAGCAGGGTATTTTTGATTCTTCTAATTTAAATTGCAATGATTCTGCCTATGAGAACAAGTTGGCAGACAGTTTTGTCAATTGTTCCAGCAGCATAAAAATCTAAGGTTAGGCGTAGCAGCGAAGATATATATCATTTTTTTTATTATGTATATTATTTCATTATATATAAATATTTATATATATGTGCTACTATTTTTATATCATTATATATATTATTACGTATGTTATATGTATATATATATATATATATATATATATATATATATATATATTATATATATATATATATATATATATATATATATATATATATATATATATATATATATATATATATATATGTATATATATATATATATATATATATATATATATATATTATATATATATATATATATATATATATATATATATATATATATATATATAATATATATATATATGTATATATATATATATATATATATATATATATATATAATATATATATATATATATATGTATATATATATATATATATATATATATATATATTATATATATATATATATATATATATATATATATATATATATATATATATACTATATATATATATATATACTATATATATATATATATATATATATATATATATATATATATATATATAGATATATATATATATTATATATATATATATATATATATATATATTATATATATATATATTTATATTTATATATATATGTATGTATATTATTGTTTAGATATACAGATTCTTAGATAGATATCTATTACTTTTATACTATTTTGCGTATTATTATTTACCAAATGCATGCAAACCTCCCTATGCCCTTGAGTTTACATTCTTGGTTTGACTAACACGATAAGTAACATGATTTTTACAATTTTCCTAATAATTTCTCTTACCTAATATGTAACCCACTTTTTTAGCATTTCCCCCGCTTAACCATTACTTTCAACATATTAAAATATCTTTTAATAGTCAAATTTCCTCTATGTATTTATGAACGGCACGTTGGATTTTATACTTCTGACAAAAAAAAAACATCAAAGTTTTTTATATTATTCTTAACTGCAGTTTCAACAATAATTTTTATGTTTCTGCTCACCTTGTGATGAACATGCTCTTGGAATTGGGTTGTGCGCTTCAGCAAGTGCAATAAAATCCTAAGGAATAAGTTGCGTGCCTTGATGAATTAGCTGATAAAACGCGTGTTGACCGTTGTATTCCTGAATCTCCCTAAACTGTTGGGCCGGTTTTAAAAATCAACACGACGATCACTTCGGGTTACATACCTAAAATAATGGGCGTATTATCATGTAATTTCTATCCTTTCAGTAGATTGTATTCAGGCATGTATGTAAATGTCTTCGTCAGATCAATACTTTTACATAAAGCAAGACTCCCTAAGCTCAGCCAGAGTTACCTAAGCTCAAAATGAGTACCTGGAGATAGCCGAGGAAGGTGAACAACAAGGGTGTGCGATAGCGCAGGGTGGCTGCCCACCCCCCATTGCACTTTCTGGCTCAACAGCACCGGTTTGGATTTTAATAGTAGTGCCGCATCCTTTACTCTGTTTTAAGACGAGAAATTATCAAAATATATCAAGAGCGGATCCAAAATTTTGTTCAGGGGGGGGGATTACTAATTTTCGACACGGTTTTGACTAATTTTACTAATTTTTACTAAGGTTTTACTAATTTTCGACTAATTTTCGACTCGGTGAAAAATATTGGGGGGGGGGGTTCAAACCGGTTAACCCCCCTCCCTCTGGATACGGCCTTGAAATATACATCATTGCACGCCTCGAATATATTATCGTACGTAAATATCCAATAAATTGAGAGATGCAGTTTTTCACTGCGTCGGATGGTGCATACCGAAACAATCCTAAGGCTTTATTTATAATATATATTGATATTACCAGCTGAATTAGCAATGAGTCAAATAAAGAAAAAATACCTAATTAGTGGTGGGAAGGGGGAGGGGCTAATAGTTATTCCACCCTTACCATATATTTTGCCAACTGTCTGACTTTTCATGCATAACTATGTCATACGGCTTTAAATTACTCCGAGCAGTGTTTAATCCTGGCCAGACATTCCTCAGCTAAATACCTTCTTTTTTTCACGGCCATCTTTGTATAACTGGGGAATTGGCCCTTAATTTTTGAGGGAGATAATTCTAAAAATTCACAATAAGGCTATAGTAACCATTCCTATTTCAGCTATTTTAATTGAACAGTTGAGCAGATCCGGTCAAAAGTAAGTAATAACTGTTTAATTCTAAGAAATAATTGTACAATTTACGTAAAACCCTGCATAAATAGTGTTCTTCCGTTTATTACCCTTTAAATTTAAATACTGTCAAATATCCTCCGTTTTAAAGATAATAGTATAATAAGTCACAGCAGTTACAAATTACCCACTCTAACATACCAAACTTTCACCTTTGACACCCTACATCCCCAATATTCATATATTCAAGACTTGCCCTACCTCTTTTCATATAATTTTCCTGCTATAAGGGTTGAAAAACTAGGCTACCAACCCCCCAAAAAAATTCGTAGTCTAGAAAAGTTGCAACACATATACCCATTTCAAGGTAGTAAATTGGCATATTGACAATTTTTTCAAAGCACAAAATCGAGAATTTTTTTTTATTTGCTTAAAAATCAAGGATCATAAAACATAAGAAAATGATATAGCAAAAAATGGACACCGCCTCAAAAATCATCATTACTCGGCTAGAAGTGTTTGCCGCTTTGTCGCATCCTTCAACAAAGTGATAGATACTTTACCAAGCCACTCTGGGTCTATAATCCAGTGTCTTTTAGTGATTTTTTTTTTATTTTTTTTTATTTTATTTTTAGTGATTTACCTCCGGAGGTTCATCAACCTCCGAAGCTCCTCTTCATGTTAAATGTTTAAGTTACTACGGGCTAGTAACTTAAATGAGAAAGTAACTTAAAAGGTAAACAGGAAGGGTGTGCGAAAGCACAGGATGGTTGGCGCCCAACCCCCCATTGCACTTCCTGGCTGAAGGGCCAAGAAACGGAGATCAGCATCGCCGGTAGGGACTGTAAAGTCCAATTCCGTATTCTTTACCTTTTTTTTACCTTACTATGGGCTAGAGTTATTACTTATTATACTTATACCATACTTATTATACTTATTGGAAATTGTGGCGAGCAAATATTCAAAAGCCAACTTTGAAACAAGACTCGTATTACGGAATTCCATAGATACTACTACTACTACTAACAACTCACCGCAGCACCAAGCCGTCTGAGGCCAACACAGCTACACACGCTCCTCCTCCATCCCAATCTATTCAGAGCCTCCCTTTTTACACCCTCCCATGAAGTTCCCTTTTCCCTTAATTCCTTCATTATGACGTCCTCCCACCCTAAACGAGGACGACCTGCTTTCTGTTTTGCCCTAGACGGTTTGCCGAAAAGAACAATCTTCGGCGATCTGCCATCCTTCATCCACCCAACGTGCCCTAGCCACCTCAACCTTTCTTTCATTATAGCCCTAGGGAGCGGTATTGAACCACATTTCACGTACATCCTACTATTTGAAATACGGTCAGTTAGCCGGGTACCCAGAACAATCCTTAAGCAATTTCTCTGGAAAACATCTAGCAAATCTTCATCCGCTTTTCGGAGCGCCCCTGCTTCAGAGCCATATTTGACCACTGTCATCACTGTAGCTTCTAATATTCTAATCTTGGTTTGCAGATTTATCTTCCTATTCTTCCATAAATAGCTTACCTTGTGATGTTCTTCCATATCAAACAGTTCGTGGTAACGAACTGTAAGTAAGGAGCGACCCGGCTCAATGGTAACCAAAACTCTAGAAAACGGTATTTTGATACAAATAGATACATCAAAAGAATCAGATTTTAATGCTGATTTCAAATATATAAGTTTCATCAAGTTTAATTCTACCCATCAAAAGTTAGGCGCCTGAGAAAATTTGGCTGATTTTCGAAAAAAGGAGGAAAGACCCCCTAAAAGTTATAGAACCTTAATGAAAATCACACCATCATATTCAGCGTATCAGAGAACCCTACTGTAGAGGTTTCAAGCTCCCATCTACAAAAATGTGGAATTTTGCATTTTTTGCCAGAAGAAAGATCACGGGTGCGTGTTTATTTTTTTTTTTTTTTTTTTTTTTTTTCCCCAGGGGTGATCGTATCGACCCAGTTGTCCTAGAACATCGTGGGAGGGCTCATTGGAATGGAAATTAAAAGTTCTAGTGCCCTTTTTAAGTGACCAAAAAAAATGGAGGGCAACTAGGCCCCCTCCCACGCTCATTTTTTTCCCAAAGTCACCTGATCAAAATTTTGAGATAGCCATTTTGTTCAGCATGTTCGAAAATATAATAAGTATGTCTTTTAGGATGACTTAATCCCCCAAAATTCCCGGGGGGAGGGCTGAAAGTTATGAACTTTACCCAATCTTAACATATAGTATTGGTTATTTGGAAGTATACAGACGTTTTCTGGGGAGATTTTTCCCGGTAGTGGGGGAGGGGGTGGGTGGGTCGGGGGTTATGTGGGAGGATATTTCCATGAAGGAAGTTTTCATGGGGGAAGGGACATTGCTATGAAGGGGACGCCGGACTTCCCAGCATTATTTAAAAAAAAATCAGAAATTTAATATAAAAAAACAAGTATTTCAACTGCAATAGCAGCAACATCGAAACTTCAAACGAACAGAAAATATTACATATATGATTGGGTTTACCCCGTTGTCAATACCTCGCTCTTTAAGCCAAAGATTTTTTAGTACTTTCATAAGAGCTATTTATTCTAATTAACGGCCTTTGTGGTCATTTTTAAAGAATTGGAACAAAATTCGAACTTTCGCTTAAAGAGCAAGGTATTGACTAGGGGGCTAACCCCCTAATAAACAAATTAAAAATATATGAATATAGAACTTCGTTACGTAAGTTAATTCTTAAGTTACGTATATTTATTACTAATAAAAACGTTCGTAAATAAAATTAAACAAGTTTCGAGAAAGCCATTTAACTAAATAAAAGTAAATTAATATGAAAATTTTGTTTTAATTATTCATGTACGGTGAGCCAAGATCAAAACCTGCATTTATTCAAAAACGTTCAAAAATTAAATAAAAAAAACAAGTTTTTTAAACTGAAAGTAAGGAGCGACATTAAAACTTAAAACGAACAGAAATTATTCCGTATATGAAAGGGGCTGTCCCCTCCTCAACGCCTCGCTCTTTACGCTAAAGTTTGACTCTGTCTCACAACTTTATTTTTTAAAACAATAAAAAACTTTAGCGTAAAGAGCGAGGCGTTGAGGAGGGGACAGCCCCTTTCATATACAGAATAATTTCTGTTCGTTTTAAGTTTTAATGTCGCTCCTTACTTTCAGTTTAAAAAACTTGTTTTTTTTATTTAATGATGCAAAGAAGCGTTTTGTGCCATGTATACCTCTTTCCAGTCATCAGCATCAGATCTGCTTGTACCAGCTGTATTTAACGATGAGTCGTTCACCAAACAATCCAAAACCATCCAACTTTTCTTTAGCAAGTTTTGCTGCATTTACTGTATCGTAAACTGCCAAATAAATCACTCTGTGATCCTGAAAAGAGAACAAAATATTTGTTCAGGGGAGAAAGACAGGACTAATTTTGCTTAAGCTTTAAGCTTTAAGTTTTAAGCTTTAAGTTTTAAGCTTTTTCAAAGTTTTAAGCTTTAAGCTGTAGGTTTGGCCAGGTCTCCGTTGCTTAAATCAAGTTGTAATTGCAAAACTTCACCCGACGCCTTTCAAGTTCCTCTTGCATAGCAGAAAACTAATTCATTAGGGACTTCAAACCTTTTTCATTTGAAACGGGCATTGACACAAGGAGATGTTGAACGTCTTTTAATAGCATGGATTTTCTCTCTTCTAGAGCCTATTGACACAAAGAGGCCAATTATGATTGATAATATTACATATATAAACCAATTATGTTCAGAACTCTATATATAAAGAATTGTTACCCTACGCAACTGCTAAGTATTATAATTTACCCGACGAAGCATTAAAATTAAAATGTATTTAAAGTTGAAATTATGAAACTACAATACCTAATTTTTTACCACGGCCGTCTTAATTCAGCAAAACTGGGGAATCAGCCTTTCGTTTTCAGGGGATATGATTCCGAAAAGTCACAATATATGTAATGGCTTTAGTACCCGTTCCTAATCTCAACAGATGAGCATATATGCCAAAAGTAAATAATAGCTGTTTAATTCTAAGAAATTTGTATACATTTTACTTGGAATTCTTTAAAGCCGTACTTTATTCTACTATCCTTTAAATTGACGTATGCGTTTCCCGGTTTAGGGACAAAAAATTGATGTACAAGTTGTCTTAAAATTCGACTTACGATTTATGAGAAGCTCGTAAAAATGAGCTGAAAAAGTGGTAGCCTAGCAAGAGTTACAACAATTGCACAGTTACAAATTAAAAATCAGATTTGCACCATTTGGGTACCTTCAGCCTCCCCCCTCCCTCGAATCAAAGTGAGCTCCACTTTAGAACGTATCAGCCAGAACACATAGAGTTTAGCAAAATCATTCCGTTTTAAATCAATCCTACAAATCATTACATTTTTTAAAATTTAAATCAACCCTAACCCCCTTAAAAAGAATAATAATAACAGCCTAAAAGTCGCTGTAATTACACTTACATCCTCTAAAAACGTTGTGTCCTATAGAAGTGGGAACAAAGCAGTAAATTAGCACATATTGACAATTTTCAAACATGCTAAGAATTTCAAAGGATAAAATTTTGAATATTTTTTTTCCCCAAAAATCAAGCAGCATGAAACTTTAGAAAATAAAATTACAGAATCGACTCTGCTCCAAAATTTAATACAAATTCTAATATGAAAAGAACCGTTGTCTTCACGTAACTAGAGAAATAATTGCTGTGAATTATTATTGTTTAGGCCATGGGAGAGAGAGAGAAGGAAGAAATTTCAGAGGATGTTGAGCTAAAAAGATACAACGTAAATCCAGCTTGTTAAAATAGTGTGTGCAATATCTTTAGAACAGTTAAGGGTATTCAGTTGAAATTATTCAGGTGAACTCGATCAAAAGATCCCACATGTATCCCAGGTGTCAGAAGAAGGTGTCTGCAATATTTCAGGAACGGCCAAGGGTATTTAGTTGAAACCTTCTGAGGAAGTTGAGGGGAAGTCGAAATAAATCAAAAGACACTAATTAGAACTAATAAATTGGTATTGGATATTTTCATTCTTAGACCGGAGACGTGAAAAATTGGAAAATTATTCATTATATTAGCTTTAACAGAACTTCGGAAGAGAGAAAAGAGAGAGAGAGAGAGAGAGAGAGAGAGAGAGAGAGAGGAGAGAGAGAGAGAGAGAGGAGAGAGAGAGTGAGTGAGTGAGAGAGAGTGTGTGTTTATTCTTTTCTTCCATTTTAGACTTCTTAGCTTTCTATTTAGATAATTGTCAAAAGGTGTTGACTAGCCAGTTCTCAAGGCCAAATTAAAAGGGCGGTATATTTTTAATTACACTTCGATACTCTTAATCTATAATACCATGGTGATCTTCCCTTTGAGAACAGCTTGATTTTTGAAAACAGCATATTATTTTTAAACAATTTATCCAGTAGTATGAAAACGTCAGATGGCACTGTAACCTATAAAATTGAGAGAGAAATTGAGAGGGTCGTAGCAGTATATTATCTATAGTAGCTCGTATATGAAACATTGATTAGTATTTGGATTTTCACCGTGCTTTCTACTGATGCTGTGAGAAACATAAACACTGCTAAAAAAATTTCAATAAGCGCAAATGACACTAGCCGTTGGGGAGCTAGGGGCTTTAAGGGAGGAGGGTAAGTCTATTCTTATGAGATGATTTTTTCTTTAAGGTTGGCTTGAGTGTTTTTTCTAAATTTCTGCGCGTCTTAGGTTTCGTTCAATATAATTTCTGCTCACTTTAAGTTTGACCTACTAACATAACCTCTTCCTGCTCGTTCTAGGTTGTAATATCTTTACATCTTTAATCTTTATTTTTAATTAAAAAAAAAACTTCAATAAATACATTTATCTGCGATATGCGTGTATCAGATAAAAAGGCGAGATAAATAAAAGGTAAAGATAGAGGATAGCCTTCTAAAGGCGAGATAAATAAAAGGTAAAGATAGAGGATAGCCTTCTAAAGATAGAGGATAGCCTTCTAGCCTTCTTAAAGTCCTAACCATTGGTGTTGATCTCCGTCTCAAGGCTCTTCAGTCAGGAAGTGCAATGGGTGGATTGGGGCCAGCCACTCTATGCTTTCGCAGACCCTTCCTGTTTCCTTCCCCAGATTTCTCTAGGTACCCATTTGGAGCTGGGTCGACCCTGGCTGAGCTTACAGAGTCATGCAACTGACCCCCGTCCCAAACCTTAAAATTGACGACACCAGGATTCGAACCCCTGCCCTTCGGACAAAGGATTATAAATCTAGTGCGCCATCCACGCACTCGCCTTTTTATCAAAAGGTGAGATAAAAGTGATATTACATTTTTCAAACAGTTGGTGGTAACGAACTGTAAGTAAGGAGCGACCCGGCTCAATGGTAACCGAAACTCTAGAAAACGGATTTTTGATACCAATAGATACATAAAAAAATCAGATTTCAATGCTGAATTCAAATATATGACTTTCATCAAGTTTAGTCCTACTCATCAGAGGTTACGCACCTGAGAAAATTTGGCTGATTTTCGAAAAAAGGGGGAAAGACCCCCTAAAAGTTATAGAATCTTAATGAAAATCACACCATCATATTCGGCATTTTAGAGAACCCTACTGTTAAGGTTTCAAGCTCCTATCAACAAAAATGTGGAATTTTGCATTTTTTGCCAGAAGAAAGATCACGGATGCGTCTTTATTTGTTTGTTTGTTTTTTGTTTTTTTTTTCCCAGGGGTGATCGTATCGACCCAGTGGTCCTAGAATATCGTAGGAGGACTCAATGGAACGGAAATTAAAAGTTCTAGTGCCTTTTTTAAGTAACCAAAAAAATGGAGTGCAACTAGGCCCCCTCCCACGCTCATTTTTTCAAAGTCACCTGATCAAAATTTTGAGATAGCCTTTTTGTTCAGCATGGTTGAAAATATGATAAGTATGTCTTTTAGAATGACTTAATCCCCCAACGTCCCCAGGGGGAGGGCTTAAAGTTATGAACTTTACCCAGTGTTAACATATAGTATTGGTTATTAGGAAGTATACAGACGTTTTCATGGGGGATTTTTTCTGGTAGTAGGGGAGTGGGTGGGTCGGGGTTATTTGGGAAGATCTTTCCATGAAGGAAGTTTTCATGGGGGAAGGGACATTGCTATGAAGGGGGTGCCGGATTTCCCAGCATTATTTAAAAAAATATCAGAAATTAAATATAAAAAACAAGTTTTCCAACTGAAAATAATGAGTAACATCAAAACTTAAAACGAACAGAAAATATTACGTGTATGATTGGGTTCACCCTCTAGTCAATACCTCGCTCTTTAAGCCAAATATTTTTAGTACTTTCATAAGAGCTATTTATTCTAAATAAATAGCTTTTGTGATTAAGGGGTCATTTTTAAAGAACTGGAACAAAATTCGAACCTTAGCTTAAAGAGCGAGGTATTGACTAGGGGTGAGCCTCCTAATATACATATTAAAAATGTGAATATAGAAGTTCGTTACATAAGTTAATTCGTAAGTTACGAATATTTATTACTAATAAAAACGTTCGTAAATAAAATTAAACAAGTTTCGAGAAAGCCATTTAACCAAATAAAAGTAAAATTAATGTGCAAATTTTGTTTGAATTATTCATCTACGGTGAGCCAAAATCAAAACCTGCATTAATTCAAGAACGTTCAAAAATCAAATAAAAAAAAAACAAGTTTTTTTTTACTGAAAGTAAGGAACGACGTTAAAACTTAAAACGAACAGAAATTATTCCGTATATGAAAGGGGCTGTCCCCTCCTCAACGCCTCGCTCTTTACGCTAAAGTTTGACTTCCTCACAACTCTTATTTTTTTTTAAACAATAAAAAACTTTAGCGTAAAGAGCGAGACGTTGAGGAGGGGAAAGCCCCTTTCATATACGGAATAATTTCTGTTCGTTTTAAGTTTTAACGTCGTTCCTTACTTTCAGTTAAAAAAAACTTGTTTTTTTTTATTTAATTACTTACTGTGACTGATCTTATTCAATTCATTTTGCGTTGTACATTTCCATCAGCCCATTTACCATAATAAAATAGAATTAGGCTGGATAGAATAATTACCGACTGGATAGAAACATAGAAGAGGAAAAAGCGGCTCCAGAATTCTGACTACATGTAGGTAACTACGCAGGGATGTCTCCATCACCCTCCACTAAAATCTTACAAGTTTTACAATCACTTCCTTTTGTATCATTTTTTTTTAATTCACCTGTTCGACAAAGTTGACCTCCCCCCTCACTTCCGAATAAAGCAAACGCTTAGGTGACTGAATGAGCGGTATAATGGAAAAAAAGCAAATTAAACAATTTTCGTTTAATAATATATTTGTTTGTTGAAGATATAGCAAATTATTTATTTGAAAAACTTAATTTCGCTCTACATCCTAATTTTATCTATTCAAAGCGTTGTTTCATAAAATTACACTTGTCATTGTCCGTCGTCCGTCTAAGACGGATTTTGACATTTTCATAAAATGTCAAATGACATTTGATATCATTTATTAAAGAATGTTGTGTCCTGAAGTGCATATTTCATAAAAATGGCAATGTCAGAAAATGACGTGAACTTACAGAAAGAAAATTTACCGAACATTATGCAATACAGCACTGGCTGTAATATTTTTGAGTAACCACAGATGATACAAAATTTGATTTCAAGTGCTCTTTAGGAAACATCCTAAAATACAGAGTTTGAGAAGCAGGGCTGGAACAAAGCTATAAATTTTATTATGTTTCCCAACTGATGGATTATGCGGTACTAAATGACTTATTTTATAAATATTAATAACTTATTTAGGTAGTTAAAACAACCTTAATTTCAACCTTAGAAACAACAAAACAGTATTTTGTAAATAATGTATGTTCTTTTTATCGCTCTCTCCATAATGTACATTGTTCGTACTTTTATCAATGAACAGGTATATGTTTTTGGTACTGGTGCATTCTGCGGGCACCGCTATATACTGTATCAAGGAAGCCAGTCACGAAACCCGTCAAACGGGCTATTTGCAAGAGACCGCTATAGATAAATGATTGCAAAGCCGTGGTTTCTCAATGAGTTACAATATTTAAGCGATTGTTTTTTGGGGTTTGAGGGAGAAAAAGGTACCTAGATTATGTTAAGTTATGTATTTAATATTTGCTATGCTTTACCCCTCACCCCAACCCCCTAATTTGCAAATATATTGCCCAAATTTGTTTCTAATCTATTATATATTCATCCTATTTAATTTTGTTTTATTTTTGGCATTCCACATATAGTATATAACGGCGCCCGCATAATGCATCAGTACCGTTTTTTTTTATGTTTTGTCGGCAGGTCTTAGAATAAACTAGGAGATGTTAAAGAGACGTTGGATGGGAGTGAATAAGGGTAGAAGACACTAAAAATGTCAGAAAAGGTTTTTTGGTCATGGAATAGGCTAAGGGATATTATAGGAAACTCGGATGGGATTAAATAAGAGTGGAAGACGCTAGAAACGCTGGAAAATTTTCATCGTCATACGATGAGAAAAAATGACTTACTTTCGATTTGATTCCATATCTCCTTGCTGAAAATAAGCGGTAAACCGACATAAATGCTTATCATATGGCAGCAAAGCGAGGGTCTCAGCACCGTAGAAGTTATTGTCCCATATACCAAGCAAAGCCAAAATCACTGGGACCTATAAAAGTTTTTTTTTAAATATAAACTTAGATAAATAACAACATTAATAATAAACGTTTATTTTGATATTAATTATTAACAAAAAACTTAACATATACATATCCTCTCCAAATCCCACCAGTATGATATGGAGGAGGGGTAACCATAGAAATCCACAAAAAATTATCTAATATTAACCTCAAAGGGGTTTATAAACAAAACACAACTTCAACGTCATGTAACCTACTACCATTAACTTAACACTCAATACTCGACTCCTTCCTTAACACACCTTAATCAAAATAAAACACAAAATTCAATGATTTAATACTAATTTAATCTATCAACTATGTATCCTATATAATTAATGATTACAATCATATTTAGGCAACTATTCATTCTTCTACAGCCTTTTAAATTCGCATGAACCACTACTTTCAATATTCTCATTTAACGAATTCCAAAACTTAGTCCCTAAAGACCATGTTTATACCACAGCAAAATGACAAAATCGTTCCTTCGACCATATACATACTTTTTTTTTTTTTTTTTACCAAAACTTAGTAACATAAATTACGAATATAACCAAGACTTATCTTCGTACCAAAACTATTTGAAACAATTCAGGTAAAGAACGTGTTTGTGTCACAGTAAAATAAAAAAGTACTCATTTGTGTATACATTTTTTTTCTTCTTTTTTTTTAACAAAACCCAGTGACATAGATTACCATTATATTACCAAGACTTATCTTGGTACCAAGACTATCTGAATTAACTTAGATAAAGACCATGTTTAAGCCACAATAAAATGACAAAAGTGTTCATTTGATCATACGCATACAGTTTTTTTTTTTTTACCAAAACCAAGTGGCATAAATTATCATTATATTACCAAGACATATTTTGGTACCTGGGTGAATCTCCAACACTTTTATTGGGGGGGGGGAGGGGCCCATATCCAGGTAGTCTATGGGCATGGGACATTTAATAAAAAATTTTCTCCACATTATTGGGGAGGGGCAACTTCCCTCCTTGCCCCCCCCCCCCCCTAAACGACGCCCCTGCTTGGTACCAAAACTATCTTAACTAACTTAATAAAAGACCATGTTTATGCCACATTAAAATGACAAAAATGTTCATTTGATTATATGTTTATACTTTTGTTTTATATCAAAACTAAGTGAAATAAATTAACAATATATTGCTAAGACATATCTTGGTACCAAGACTTTATCTGAATAAATTCAGACAAAGACCATGTTTATGCCACAGTAAAATAACAAAAGTTGTCAATTGATCATATACGTACGTTTTTCCCAAATCCTGATGACATAAATTACCAAGACTTATCTTGGCACCAAGACTTTATCTGAATAAAATCAGATAAAGATCATGCTTATGCCACAGTAAAATGACAAAAGTAATCAGTTGATCATATACATGCGTTTTTTTCCAAATCTCAGTGACAAAAATTACCAATAAATTACCAATACTTATCTTGGCACCAAGACTTTATCTGAATAAAATCAGGTAAAGATCATGCTTATGCCACAGTAAAATGACAAAAGTATTCATTTGATCATACACATGCGTTTTTTTTTTTTTTTTTGTTTACGAAGACCCAGTGACATAAATTACGAAGAAATAAATCTTGCAAAATTATTAAATGCATTCCCAGCCTAGAGCCTTGTGTTTTTTTTTCTGCTGACTATCTGAGTTATATATTTGTTATACTTTTTTTGTTGGAAGGATGTCTTATCTAGAAATAGTGAAACGTAATCTATCGTTTGAATTCGTTCAGTGGAATCTTACATAGCCACATATGTAGGACAAACCAGGGATTCTGCGTTCTAATGAATAAAAAAAACAATTTTTTTTTACCTGAAAGTAAGGAGCGACATTAAAACTTAAAACGAACAAAGATTATTCCGTGTATGAAAGGGGCTGTCCCCTCCTCAACGCCTCGCTCTTTACGCTAAAGTTTGACTTTTGCTCACAACTCTACTTTTTAAAACAATAAAAAACTTGAGCATAAAGAGCGGGGCGTTGAGGAGGGGACAGTCCCTTTCATATACGGAAAAATTTATGTTCGTTTTAATTTTTAATATCGCTCCTTATTTTCTGTTAAAATACTTGTTGTTTTTACTTAATATCTGAACGTTTTGAATTAACACAGGATTTTATTTTGGCTCACCGTACGCGAATAATAAAACGTAATTAGCATATTAGTTTTGTTTTTTTTCTAACTAATAATAACTTAAGTTTGATTTTTGTTCCATTTATTTAGGAATGATTCTTGAATCACAAAGGTTGATATAATTAGAATAATAACCTCTTTTAAAAGTTAAAAAAAAACTTTAGCGTATGAGTGAGCTATTTATGAGAGGCAAACCCACATATATACGTTATTTTTTTCTGTTCGTTTTAAGTTTTAGTCTTGCTCCTTACTTTCAGTTGAAAAAACTTGTTTAAATAATTTTTAATTAATACTTCCAAATAGCCAATACTATCATAGGTAGCGCAATAGTGCTGCCTAAGTAAAGAACGATGTTGGCACAATGTATTATTTAAATATTTTTTTTTCTAGACCAGGGCACTTAGTATCGAAGGAGTTGTCGTAGAAACTTCGAAAAGGGCTCATTCGATTAGAATTGAATGGCTAGTGCCCTTATTAATAGTCGAAAGTGATTGGAAGGCAACTAAAACCCCTTCCACGCCCACTATTTCCCCAAACACATCCAATCAAATTTTTGAGATTGCCATTTTGTTCATCGTAGTTAATTTCCAGACAGAAATTATGTTTTTGAGGAGGATACTCCCCCCATATCCGTCAGGGCAAGGGTTGTAAGTTATGCCTTGGGGGCATATAAGGTTTTTTTTAAGAAAGCTTGGTCGTAGAAACTTCAAAAAGGACTCATTTGATTGGAAATTCAAAGGGCTAGTGCCCTTTTTAATAGTCAAAAGTGATTGGAGGGCAACTAGCCCCCCTCTCATGCCCATCTTTTTCCCAAACACATCCAATAAAAATTTTGAGATAGCCATTTTGTTCAACGTAGTTGAAAGTTCTTGAAACTAGGTCTTTGAGGATGACAACCCCGCCAGAGCCCTCAGGGCAAGGGTTGTAAGTTTTCATAGAAAGCGATGTCGTAGAAATTTCAAAAAAGGGCATATTTGATTGGAAATTGAAATGACTAGTGCCCTTTTTAATACTCAAAAGCGATTGGAAGGCAACTGACACCCCTGCCACGCCCACCATTTCCCCAAACACATCCAATCAAAGTTTTGAGATAGTTATTTTTTCAACGTAGTTGTAAGTTCTTGATATTATGTCTTTGAGGATGATAGGCCCCCCACACACCCCTCAAGCCAAGGGTTGTAATTTATGCCTTGGAGGCGTGTAAGGTTTTTATGATGAGCGTTGTCATAGAAACTTTGAAGACTTCGAAACTTCGAAGGGCTAGTGCCCTTTTCAATAGTCAAAAGTGATTGGAGGAAAACTAACATCCCTCCCACCATTTCCTCAAAAAAATCCAATAAAAATTTTGAGATAGCCATTTTGTTCAACGTAGTTGAAAATTCCGTGAACTACATCTTTGAGGATGACACTTCCCCCACAGCCCTCAGCGCAAGGGTCGTAATTTATACCCTGGGGGCATGTAAGGTTTTATAGAAAGCGTTGTCGTAGAAACTTCAAAAAGGGCTCATTCGATTGGAAATTGAAAGCGCTAGTGCCCTATTTAATAGACGAAAGCGATTGTAGGTCAACTAACGCTCCTCTCGCGCCCACCATTTCCTCAAACCCATCTAATCAAAATTTTGAGATAGGCATTTTTTTCAATTATGTTTTTGAGTATGAATACCCCCCCCACAGCCCTCAGGACTAAGGTTGTTAGTTAAGCCCTGGGGGCATATAGTGTCATATAGAAAGTGTTGTCGTAAGAACTTCAAAAAGGGCTCCTTCAATTGGAAATTGAGAGGGCTCTTCTCCTTTTCAATAGTCGAAAGTAATCAGAGGGAGAATTACACCCCCCCACCTATCATTTCCCCAAACATTTCCGATCAACATTTTGATATGACCATTTTGTTCAACGTAGTTGAAGGGTCTGGAAATTATGTCTTTCAGGATGACAACTTTCCCCCCCCATAGCCTTCAGGACAAGGGTCGTAAGTTATGCCCTTGGGGCATATAACGTTTTTATAGAAAGTTTTGTAGTAGAAGCTTCAAAAACGGGCTCATTCGATTAAAAATTCAGAGGACTAGTGCCTTTTTTATTAGTCTAAAGTGGCAAGAGGGCAAATGTCTCCCTCCACGCCTATCATTAACCCAAACACTTCCATAAATCAAAATTCCCCAATCAGAATCAAAATTTCCCTAATCAAAATTTTGATATAGCCGTTTTGTTAAGCCTATCAGAAAGTTCTGGAAATTATGTCTTTGAGGATAACAAGTCCCCCCCCCCAGTCCTCAGGGCAAGGGTTGTAAGTTATGCCCTGGGGACATATAGGGTTTTTATAGAAAGTTTGGTCATACAAACTTCAAAGGGGGCTCATTAGATTGGTAATTAGATGCTCTACTGCTCTTTTTAAGAGTCAAAGTGATAAGAGTGCAGCTACCCTCTCCCCCCTACACAGACGTCATACTGTCAGTAGAGAGGGGGGTACCAGCCCCACTGGGGCACCAAATATGGGCATAGAGTCCCTAGAGAGAACACGTGGTTAATGGGGTCAATGACCTCTTTCTCCAGGGGTGTTTTTGGCCAAGTGCCGGCTAGGGAAGAATGTTATGATGTCAGGAAAGAGTATTTGTTGTTTTTGGCCAAGTGTCCGGTAGGGGAGAATGTTATGATCTAGGAAAGAGTATTTGTTGTTGTTGTTTTGGCCATGTGCATAGAGTCATTAGGGAGAAAACGTGGTTAATTAAAACGATTGGGAATTTGGAACACCTGTGCTGTCAGTCATTAATCAAATTGTTTCCGGGCAAAGTTTAATAATGTCTGACAGGTACTGTCAATCATTAATCAAATTGTTTCCAGGCGAAGTTTAATAATGTCTGACAGGTGATGTCAAGATTGATTGATATATCGCGAAATGGGAATTAATTTGTTGTTTCTAAGGGGAATTATTGATTCAAGAAAGGGGAATTAATTTGTTGTTTCTAAGGAGAAGGTGGGGAAGAGATATATTGATTGCGTAATCGAAGGGAGAGAATTCCCGAGAAATTGATTACATAATCGATAGAACCCTATAAGGAGCTCGTGACGGGAATCCATTTATGGGCATAGAATGACGTAATCAACTAGGACAAATGGATTTCTGAGAAATTGATTACATAATCGGTAGAACCCTATCAGAAGGTCATGACGGGAATTCATTTATGGGCATAGAATGACGTAATCGACTAAGACAATTGGATTTCTGAGAAATTGATTACATAATCGGTAGAACCCTATCAGGAGGTCCTGACGGGAATCCATTTATGGGCATAGAATGACGTAATCAACTAGGACAAATGAATTTCTGAGAAATTGATTACGTAATCGGTAGAACCCTATCAGAAGGTCATGACGGGAATTCATTTATGGGCATAGAATGACGTAATCGAATAAGACAAGCAAGTTACTTTCTTAATGTCCCTCCTAAACCCATTTTCCAACTTGAAGTACTTATCTTTTTCACCCACAACTATACTTCACAGCTTTTTGGATACCCCAACACCAAGAAATACTTTTCATAAGGCATTTCAGAGCAAGTTCCTTTCTTTATGTCCCTCCTAAACCCATTTTCCAACTTGAAGTACTTATCTTTTTCACCCACACCTTAGTTATAGGTAAGAGTTTTAAGTTTTACCTTAGAGTCCTAGCTTAGAGTTTTTGTTTGAGTTCTAGTTTGGTTTAGTTTTAGTTAAAAGTTTAGAGTTTTTTAGCTTAGAGTCTTAGCTTAGAGTTTTTGTTAGAGTTCTAGTTTAGTTTAGTTTTAGTTAAGAGTTTAGAGTTTTTAGCTTAGAGTCCTAGCTTAGAGTTTTTGTTAGAGTTAGTAGTTGAAATAAAAGTCAAGTTTAGTTTTAGTTAAAAGTTTAGAGTTTTTTAGCTTAGTGTCTTAGCTTAGAGTTTTTGTTAGAGTTCTAGTTTAGTTTAGTTTTAGTTAAGAGTTGTGAGTTTTTAGCTTAGAGTCTTAGCTTAGAGTTTTATTCAGAGTTTTAGTTTAGTTTAGTTTTAGTTAAGAGTTTAGAGTCTTAGCTTAGAGTTTTTGTTAGAGTTCTAGTTTTGTTTAGTTTTAGTTAAGAGTTTGGTGTTTTACCTTAGAGTCTTAGCTTAGAGTTTTAGTTAGAGTTCTAGTTTAGTTTAATTTTAGTTAAGAGTTTGACGTATTATCTTTGAGTTTTTGTTAGGGTTTTAGAGTCTTAGCTTAGAGTTTTTGTTAGAGTTCTAGTTTAGTTTAGTTTTAGTTAAGAGTTTAGAGTTTTAGCTTAGAGTCTTAGCTTAGAGTTTTTGTTAGAGTTGAAGTTTAGTTTAGTAATAATTAAGAGTTTAGAGTTTTAGCCTAGAGCCTTAGCTTAGAGTTTTTGTTAGAGTTCTAGTTTAGTTTAGATAAAGTTAAGAGTTTGGAGTTTTACCTTAGAGACTTAGCTTAGAGTTTTAGTTTAGTTTTAGTTAAGAGTTTAGAGTTTTTTAGCTTAGAATCTTAGCTTAGAGTTTTTGTTAGAGTTCTATTTTAGTTTAATTTTAGTTAAGAGTTTGATTTTTCACCTTTGAGTTTCAGTTAGAGTTCTAGTTTAGTTTAATTTTAGTTAAGAGTTTGACGTTTTATCTTTGAGTTTTTGTTAGAGTTCTAGTTTATTTTAGAGTTTTAGTTTAGTTTTAGTTAAGAGTTTAGAGTTCTTTAGCTTAGAATCTTAGCTTAGAGTTTTAGTTAGAGTTCTAGTTTAGTTTAATTTTAGTTAGGAGTTTGACGTTTTATCTTTGAGTTTTTGTTAGGGTTCTAGTTTATTTTAGTTTTAGTTAATAGTTTAGAGTTTTAGCTTAGAGTCTTAGCTTAGAGTTTTTGTTAGAGTTGAAGTTTAGTTTAGTAATAATTAAGAGTTTAGAGTTTTAGCTTAGTGTCTTAGCTTAGAGTTTTTGTTAGAGTTCTAGTTTAGTTTAGATAAAGTTAAGAGTTTGGAGTTTTACCTTAGAGACTTAGCTTAGAGTTTTAGCTAGAGTTTTAGTTTAGTTTAGTTTTAGTTAAGAGTTTAGAGTTTTTAGCATAGAGTCTTAGCTTAGAGTTTTTGTTAGAGTTCTAGTTTAGTTTAGTTTTAGTTAAGAGTTTAGAGTTTTAGCTTAGAGTCTTAGCTTATTGTTTTTGTTGAAGTTCTAGTTTAGTTTGGTTTTAGTTAAGAGTTCTAGTTTAGTTTAGATATAGTTAAGAGTTTGGAGTTTTACCTTAGAGACTTAGCTTAGAGTTTTAGTTTAGTTTTAGTTAAGAGTTTAGAGTTTTTAGCATAGAGTCTTAGCTTAGAGTTTTTGTTAGAGCTCTAGTTTAGTTTAGTTTTAGTTAAGAGTTTAGAGTTTTAACATAGAGCCTTAGCTTAGAGTTTTAGTTAGAGTTAAAGTTTAGTTTAGTTACAGTTAAGAATTTAGAGTTTTAGCTTAGAATCATTGCTTAGAGTTTTACTTACAGTTGTAGTTTAGTTAAGTTTTAAATAAGAGTTTCGAGTTTTAGCTTAGAGTCTTACCTTAGAGTTTCGTTAGAGTTCTAGTTTAGTTTAGTTTTAGTTAAGAGTTTAGAGTTTTACCTTAAAGTCTTAGTTAGAGTTTTAGTTAGAGTTCTAGTTTAGTTTAGTTATAGTTAAGAATTTAGAGTTTTAGCTTAGAGTCATAGCTTAGAGTTTTGGATAAAGTTATAGTTTAGTAAAGTTATAGTAAAGAGTTTAGTGTTTTACCTTAGAGTCATAGCTTAGAGTTTTAGTTAGAGTTCTGATTCAGTTTAGTTTTAGTTAAGAGTTTAGAGTTTTAGCTTAGAGTCTTAGCTTAGAGTTTTTGTTAGAGTTCTAGTTTAGTTTAGTTATAGTTAAGAGTCTCGAGTTTTTAGCTTAGAGTCTTAGCTTAGAGTTTCTGTTAGTGTTCTAGTTTTGTTTACTTCTAGTTAAGAGTTTCGAGTTTTAGCTTAGAGTCTTAGCTTATAGTTTGTCTTAGAGTTCTAGTTTAGTTTAGTTTTAGTTAAGAGTTTAGAGTTTTAGTTTAGAGTTTTAGTTTAGTTTTAGTTAAGAGTTTAGAGTTTTAGCTTAGAGTCTTAGCTTAGAGTTTTTGTTAGAGTTCTAGTTTAGTTTAGTTACAGTTAAGAGTTTGGAGTTTTATCTTAGAGACTTAGCTTAGAGTTTTAGTTTAGTTTAGAGTTTAGAGTTTTACCATAGAGTCTTAGCTTAGAGTTTTAGTTAGAGTTAAAGTTTAGTTTAGTTACAGTTAAGAATTTAGAGTTTTAGCTTAGAGTCATAGCTTAGAGTTTTACTTAAAGTTACAGTTTGGTTAAGTTTTAGTTAAGAGTTTCGAGTTTTAGCTGAGTCTTAGCTTAGAGTTTTTGTTAGAGTCCTAGTTTAGTTTAGTTTTAGTTAAGAGTTTAGAGTTTTACCTTAGAGTCTTAGCTTAGAGTTTTTGTTAGAGTTCTAGTTTAGTTTAATTTTAGTTAAGAGTTTGATGTTTTACCTTTGAGTTTCAGTTAGAGTTCTAGTTTATTTTACTTTTAGTTAAGAGTTTGGTGTTTTACCATAGAGTCTTAGCTTAGAGTTTTAGTTAGAGTTCTAGTTTAGTTTAGTTTTAGTTAAGAGTTTAGACATTTAGCTTAGAGTCTTAGCCTAGGGTTTTTGTTAGAGTTCTAGTTTATTTTAGTTTTAGTTAAGAGTTTAGAGTTTTTAGCTTAGAGTCTTAGCTTAGAGTTTTTGTTGAAGTTCTAGTTTAGTTTAGTTTTAGTTAATAGTTTAGAGTTTTAGCTTAGAGTCTTGGCTTAGAGTTTTTGTTAGAGTTGAACTTTAGTTTAGTAATAGTTAAGATTTTAGAGTTTTAGTTTAGAGTCCTAGCTTAGAGTTTTTGTTAGAGTTCTAGTTTAGTTTAGATATAGTTAAGTGTTTGGAGACGTTTAAGTTACCAACCTAACCTAATCTAACTTATGGTTATGGTATTTCTATGCAATTTTGTGGAATTTTATGGTTATGCTAGTTTAGACTAAACTTCTACTCTAACTAAATCTCTAAGCTAAGATTCTAGGCTAAACCTCTAAGCTATAACTCTTAACTAAAACTAAACTAAACAATAACTCTAACTAAAACTCTAAGCTAAGACTCTAAGCTAAAACTATAAACTCTTAACTATAACTAGACTATACGAAACTTCAACCCTAACTAAAACTCTAATCTAAGACTTTAAGGTAAAACTCTTAACTAAAACTAAACTAGAACTCTAAACTTTAAGCTATGACTTTAAGGTAAAACTCCAAACTCTTAACTAAAACTAAATCAAGCTAGAACTCTAACTAAAACTCTAAGCTAAGACTCCAAGCTAAAACTCTAAACCCTTAACTATAACTAAACTAAACTTCAACTCTAAGTAAAACTGTAAGCTAAGACTCTATAGTAGAACTCTAAACTCTTAACTAAACTGAATTAGAACTTCAACAAAAAACTCTAAGCTAAGACTCTAAGATAAAACTCTAAACTCCTAACTAAACCTATACTAAACTAGAACTCTAACAAAAACTCTAAGCTAAAACTCTAAGCTAAAAAACTCTAAACTCTTAACTAAAACTAAACTAAACTAAAACTCTAGCTAAAACTCTAAGCTAAGTCTCTAAGGTAAAACTCCAAACTCTTAACTTTATCTAAACTAAACTAGAACTCTAACAAAAACTCTAAGCTAAGACTCTATGCTAAAAACTCTAAACTCTTAACTAAAACTAAACTAAACAAAAACTCTAGCTAAAACTCTAAGCTAAGTCTCTAAGGTAAAACTCCAAACTCTTAACTTTATCTAAACTAAACTAGAACTCTAACAAAAACTCTAAGCTAAGACTCTAAGCTAAAACTCTAAACTCTTAATTATTACTAAACTAAACTTCAACTCTAACAAAAACTCTAAGCTAAGACTCTAAGCTAAAACTCTAAACTATTAACTAAAACTAAAATAAACTAGAACCCTAACAAAAACTCAAAGATAAAACGTCAAACTCTTAACTAAGATTAAACTAAACTAGAACTCTAACTAAAACTCTAAGCTAAGACTCTAAGGTAAAACACCAAACTCTTAACTAAAACTAAACTAAACTAGAACTCTAACAAAAACTCTAAGCTAAGACTCTAAACTCTTAACTAAAACAAAACTAAACTAGAACTCAAACAAAAACTCTAAGCTAAGACTCTAAGCTAAAAAACTCTAAACTTTTAACTAAAACTAAACCAAACTAGAACTCTAACAAAAACTCTAAGCTAGGACTCTAAGCTAAAAATTCTAAACTCTTAACTAAAACTAAACTAAACTGGAACTAACAAAAACTCTAAGCTAAGACTCTAAGCTGAAAAACTCTAAACTTTTAACTAAAACTAAACCAAACTAGAACTCTAACAAAAACTCTAAACTCTTAACTTTATCTAAAGTAAACTAGAACTCTAACAAAAACTCTAAGCTAAGACTCTAAGCTAAAACTCTAAACTCTTAATTATTACTAAACTAAACTTCAACTCTAACAAAAAGTCTAAGCTAAGACTCTAAGCTAAAACTCTAAACTATTAACTAAAACTAAAATAAACTAGAACTCTAACAAAAACTCAAAGATAAAACGTCAAACTCTTAACTAAAATTAAACTAAACTAGAACTCTAACTGAAACTCAAAGGTGAAGAATCAAACTCTTAACTAAAATTAAACTAAACTAGAACTCTAACAAAAACTCTAAGCTAAGATTCTAAGCTAAAAAACTCTAAACTCTTAACTAAAACTAAACTAAAACTCTAAGCTAAGTCTCTAAGGTAGAACTCCAAACTGTTAACTTTATCTAAACTAAACTAGAACTCTAACAAATACTCTAAGCTAAGACTCTAAGCTAAAATTCTAAACTCTTAATTATTACTAAACTAAACTTCAACTCTAACAAAAACTCTAAGCTAAAACTCTAAACTATTAACTAAAACTAAAATAAACTAGAACCCTAACAAAAACTCAAAGATAAAACGTCAAACTCTTAAGTAAAATTAAACTAAACTAGAACTCTAACTAAAACTCTAAGCTAAGACTCTAAGGTAAAACACAAAACTCTTAACTAAAACTAAACTAAACTAGAACTCTAACAAAAACTCTAAACTCTTAACTTTATCTAAACTAAACTAGAACTCTAACAAAAACTCTAAGCTAAGACTCTAAGCTAAAACTCTAAACTCTTAATTATTACTAAACTAAACTTCAACTCTAACAAAAACTCTAAGCTAAGACTCTAAGCTAAAACTCTAAACTACTAACTAAAACTAAAATAAAATAGAACTCTAACAAAAACTCAAAGATAAAACGTCAAACTCTTAACTAAAATTAAACTAAACTATAACTCTAACTGAAACTCAAAGGTGAAAAATCAAACTCTTAACTAAAATTAAACGAAACTAGAACTCTAACAAAAACTCTAAGCTAAAATTCTAAGCTAAAAAACTCTAAACTCTTAACTAAAACTAAACTAAAACTCTAAGCTAAGTCTCTAAGGTAAAACTCCAAACTCTTAACTTTATCTAAACTAAACTAGAACTCTAACAAAAACTCTAAGCTAAGGCTCTAAGCTAAAACTCTAAACTCTTAATTATTACTAAACTAAACTTCAACTCTAACAAAAACTCTAAGCTAAGACTCTAAGCTAAAACTCTAAACTATTAACTAAAACTAAAATAAACTAGAACCCTAACAAAAACTCAAAGATAAAACGTCAAACTCATAACTAAAATTAAACTAAACTAGAACTCTAACTAAAACTCTAAGCTAAGACTCTAAGGTAAAACACCAAACTCTTAACTAAAACTAAACTAAACTAGAACTCTAACAAAAACTCTAAGCTAAGACTCTAAACTCTTAACTAAAACTAAACTAAACTAAAACTCTGAATAAAACTCTAAGCTAAGACTCTAAGCCAAAAACTCTAAACTCTTAACTAAAACTAAACTAAACTGGAACTAACAAAAACTCTAAGCTAAGACTCTAAGCTGAAAAACTCTAAACTTTTAACTAAAACTAAACCAAACTAGAACTCTAACAAAAACTCTAAACTCTTAACTTTATCTAAACTAAACTAGAACTCTAACAAAAACTCTAAGCTAAGACTCTAAGCTAAAAAACTAAACTCTTAACTAAAACTAAACTAAACTAGAACTCTAACAAAAACTCTAAGCTAGGACTCTAAGCTAAAAACTCTAAACTCTTAACTAAAACTAAACTAAACTGGAACTAACAAAAACTCTAAGCTAAGACTCTAAGCTATAAAACTCTAAACTTTTAACTAAAACTAAACCAAACTAGAACTCAAACAAAAACTCTAAGCTAGGACTCTAAGGTAAAACTTAAAACTCTTACCTATAACTAAGGTGTGGGTGAAAAAGATAAGTACTTCAAGTTGGAAAATGGGTTTAGGAGGGACATAAAGAAAGGAACTTGCTCTGAAATGCCTTTTGAAAAGTATTTCTTGGTGTTGGGGTATCCAAAAAGCTGTAAAGTATAGTTGTGGGTGAAAAAGATAAGTACTTCAAGTTGGGAAATGGGTTTAGGAGGGACATTAAGAAAGTAACTTGCTTGTCTTAGTCGATTACGTCATTCTATGCCCATAAATGAATTCCCGTCATGCCCTTCTGATAGGGTTCTACCGATTATGTAATCAATTTCTCAGAAATCCATTTGTCCTAGTTGATTACGTCATTCTATGCCCATAAATGGATTCCCGTCAGGACCTCCTGATAGGGTTCTACCGATTATGTAATCAATTTCTCAGAAATCCAATTGTCTTAGTCGATTACGTCATTCTATGCCCATAAATGAATTCTCGTCATGACCTTCTGATAGGGTTCTACCGATTATGTAATCAATTTCTCAGAAATCCATTTGTCCTAGTTGATTACGTCATTCTATGCCCATAAATGGATTCCCGTCACGAGCTCCTTATAGGGTTCTATCGATTATGTAATCAATTTCTCGGGAATTCTCTCCCTTCGATTACGCAATCAATATATCTCTTCCCCACCTTCTCCTTAGAAACAACAAATTAATTCCCCTTTCTTGAATCAATAATTCCCCTTAGAAACAACAAATTAATTCCCATTTCGTGATATATCAATCAATCTTGACATCACCTGTCAGACATTATTAAACTTCGCCTGGAAACAATTTGATTAATGATTGACAGTACCTGTCAGACATTATTAAACTTTGCCCGGAAACAATTTGATTAATGACTGACAGCACAGGTGTTCCAAATTCCCAATCGTTTTAATTAACCACGTGTTCTCCCTAATGACTCTATGCACATGGCCAAAACAACAACAACAAATACTCTTTCCTAGATCATAACATTCTCCCCTAGCGGGCACTTGGCCAAAAACAACAAATACTCTTTCCTGACATCATAACATTCTTCCCTAGCCGGCACTTGGCCAAAACACCCCTGGAGAAAGAGGTCATTGACCCCATTAACCACGTGTTCTCTCTAGGGACTCTATGCCCATATTTGGTGCCCCAGTGGGGCTGGTACCCCTCTCTCTACTACTGTCCTGAAATGCGTCTAATAGAAATTTTTAGATAGCCATTCTATTCAAAATAGTCTATAGATCATGTAACACGGCTTTTAGGATTGAAACAAACCCCAGAGATTAGGAGCAAAGGTTGTAAGTTATGCCCAGGGGGTATTAAAGGTTTTTATGGAAGGAATGGTTGTTTAACTTCAGAAGAGGCTCAGTCTTTCTCCCTGAAAAAGACTGTGTCAATATAAAACGAACAGAAATTAATCAAAAAAACTTTTTGCACAAAATAAGTTTTTCAAAAAAAGTAAAGAACTCCATTAAGCGAAAAACGAACAAAAATAGAATCAAATAATCTACCAAGCATACAACTACCACAATCAGTATCAATAAATAAATGAAACCCAAAACAAATAGAAATTAAAATAACTCAAACTCAAGACGAGCAGAAATTAATCTGAGTAGGGTTCTAAACCCTATGCTTTCTAAAAGCCGGACAATAATTTGCACTTCGCTGAAAAAAAATTCTTTTAAATGTTTTCACTTTTAGAACTTTAAGAAATCAAAAATTAATTAAGATTTTAAGGAATAAATATCAGCATATGTATATTAAACTGACAATGCACATTTTTTTCAGTAAATACATTTAATTTTCTCAGTAAAGTACAAATTATATTTGTGGTAGTTGTATGCTTGGTAGATTATTTGATTCTACTTTTGTTCATTTTTGGTTTAATAGAGTTCTTTACTTTTTTTTTGAAATACTTATTTTGTGCAAAAACTTTCTTTGATTAATATTTAAACAATGGACAAAGTTAATAGCTTGCAGCCCTTCCCCCGGGATCTGTGGGGGATTAAGTCATACTACTACTACTACTACTACTACTAACAACAACTCACCGCAGCACCAAGCCGCCTGAGGCCAACACAGCTACGCACGCTTCTCCTCCACCCCAACCTATTCAAAGCCTCCCTTTTTACACCCGCCCACGAAGTTCCCATTTCCTTTAAATCTTTCTTTATGAAGTCCTCCCACCCCAGACGGGGACGACCTGCTTTCCATTTAACCCTAGATGGTGGGCCAAAAAGAACAATCTTTGGCAATCTGTCATCCTTCATCCGCACAACGTGCCCTAGCCACCTCAACCTTTCTTTCATTATAGCCCTAGAGAGCGGTATTCAACCACATTTTTCGTATAGCCTATTGTTTGAAATACGGTCAGTAAGCCGGGTACCCAGAACAATCGTTAAGCAATTTCTCTGGAAAACATCTAGCAAATCTGCATCCGCTTTTCGGAGTCATACTCAAAGACATATTTATTAGATTTTAGACTATGCTGAACAATAGCTATTTTGATCGCGTGCCTTCGGTAAAAAAAGAGCGTGGAAGGGGTCTTAGCTGCCCTCCAACTTTTTGGTTACTTAAAAAGGACACTAGAACTTTTAATTTCCTTTCGAATGAGCCTTCTCATGATATTCTAGGACCACTGGATCGATACGATCACCTCCGAAAAAAAAAAATAGATAAATAAACACGAATCCGTGATCTTTCTTCTGGCGAGAAAAAAAAATTCCACATTTTTGCAAATAGGAGCTTGAAACTTCTACAGAAGGGTTTTCTAATACGCTGAATCTGATAGTTTGATTTTCATTAAGATTCTATCACTTTTAGGGAGTGTTTCCTTTTTTGAAAATAACGCAACTTTTTCCCGCCTCGTAACTTTTAATGGGTAAAACTAAACTTTATGAAACTTATATATTTGAAATCAACATAAAAATCCGATTCTTTTGATATATCTACTGGTATTAAAATTCTGTTTTTTACAATTTCGGTTACTATTGAGCCGGGTCGCTCCTTACTTACAGTTCATTACCACGAACTGTTTGAAAAGACTCCATACACGGTCATGGAGTTTTTGGTAGTAATGAGTGAAAAACGTAGGTGTAAAAGCATGACACTAAACATCTTGAAATGATGTACTTGTCTTTAGAAACGAACAGTTTTAATGTGTGAATCATTACAATTTGTTTTTATTACTATTAGTTTAATTTATTTAATAATAAATTAATTAAATTTATTATTCATTTAATTTTATTATTTTAATTTCTTAATTCAATTTCACGCTTAAATCTCACGCTTAGAAACGAACAGTTTTAATGTGTGAATCATTATAATTTGTTTTTATTACTATTAGTTTAATTTATTTAATAATAAATTAATTAAATTTATTATTCATTTAATTTTATTATTTTAATTTCTTAATTCAATTTCACGCTTAAATCTCACGCTTAGAAACGAACAGTTTTAATGTGTGAATCATTATAATTTGTTTTTATTACAATTAGTTTAATTTATTTAATAATAAATTAATTAAATTTATTATTCATTTAATTTTATTATTTTAATTTCTTAATTCAATTTCACGCTTAAATCTCACGCTTAGAAACGAACAGTTTTAATGTGTGAATCATTATAATTTGTTTTTATTACTATTAGTTTAATTTAATTAATAATAAATTAATTAAATTTATTATTCATTTAATTTTATTATTTTAATTTCTTAATTCAATTTCACGCTTAAATCTCACGCTTAGAAACGAACAGTTTTAATGTGTGAATCATTATAATTTGTTTTTATTACTATTAGTTTAATTTATTTAATAATAAATTAATTAAATTTATTATTCATTTAATTTTATTATTTTAATTTCTTAATTCAATTTCACGCTTAAATCTCACGCTTAGAAACGAACAGTTTTAATGTGTGAATCATTATAATTTGTTTTTATTACTATTAGTTTAATTTATTTAATAATAAATTAATTAAATTTATTATTCATTTAATTTTATTATTTTAATTTCTTAATTCAATTTCACGCTTAAATTTCACGCTTAGAAACGAACAGTTTTAATGTGTGAATCATTATAATTTGTTTTTATTACTATTAGTTTAATTTATTCAATAATAAATTAATTAAATTTATTATTCATTTAATTTTATTATTTTAATTTCTTAATTCAATTTCACGCTTAAATCTCACGCTTAGAAACGAACAGTTTTAACGTGTGAATCATTATAATTTGTTTTTATTACTATTAGTTTAATTTATTTAATAATAAATTAATTAAATTTATTATTCATTTAATTTTATTATTTTAATTTCTTAATTCAATTTCACGCTTAAATCTCACGCTTAGAAACGAACAGTTTTAATGTGTGAATCATTATAATTTGTTTTTATTACTATTAGTTTAATTTATATAATAATAAATTAATTAAATTTATTATTCATTTAATTTTATTATTTTAATTTCTTAATTCAATTTCACGCTTAAATCTCACGCTTAGAAACGAACAGTTTTAATGTGTGAATCATTATAATTTGTTTTTATTACTATTAGTTTAATTTATTTAATAATAAATTAATTAAGTTTATTATTCATTTAATTTTATTATTTTAATTTCTTAATTCAATTTCACGCTTAAATCTCACGCTTAGAAACGAACAGTTTTAATGTGTGAATCATTATAATTTGTTTTTATTACTATTAGTTTAATTTATTTAATAATAAATTAATTAAATTTATTATTCATTTAATTTTATTATTTTAATTTAGGCAACAAGGACAAAAATGTGGTACTTAAACACTTCATAATTTTGAAAAAAGCAAAAAAAAAGACTTTGAAAATCGTGGTTGTAGGTAGGATTGAACTTAAAAATGGATCCAGGGGAGAAGGGAAATATTTTTATTCTTCGTACTTTGGTAGGCGAATAGAAGTTTGGAATAAAAATATCCCGTTTAACCTGACCTTCACCAAAATAATCAATTTTTAAAACTAATTTTAAGCATGTAGGCTAAAAATCTTTTTTTAACATATCTTTTATTTCAAATTATTCTTATTAAAACCAATTTTTTTTAAATAAATAGCTGTAAAAAGAATATACCATTTTGAGGCACAGATAAATAGATATACTGATGCGGCTTGTCGTGTTCATTTAGATATAACATAAAAGCGCAAGAGTAGCAAATGCTATAAAGTATATGGAAAACTATATAAAGATATAAGGACATAAAGTATGAATATAAAGTATTATATATTAAGTATAAAATGAATATAATATAAAGAAAAATTTGTATTTATATAGAAAAATTTATAAAGAAAAATTTATTTTCTTTATATGAATATAAAGAAAAATGATATAAAGTATAAAACTATATATGATATAAAGTATGAGGGAAACATTAAAATCTCGATATTCTTTGCGACTCCTAAACCCCTACGATCAGGCACATGCGTAGAATATTTTCCGGGGAAGAAGGGAAATAATCCATAGATATTCAAGTTTTTCTTCTTCTTTTTTTTTTGGGGGGGGGGGGGTAGACACGTCCCCATCTAGGTTACATACAATTAAAAACGATTTTACATTCAATATTAATGATTTTACGTCAAAACTCATTGTTTTTCCTGATATTATTACCGAAGGAAAATTACAAAATAAAACGGTGCATTTAAAAAAAAGTAATTTTTGGCTATGCCAAACTTTCGAATCACTTTGCAAGTAATGAAACATACTATGCTGGCTTTTTGTCATAAGATAAACAATACGAATTAAGAAACTTTCTCAAGGATAGTGACTGAAATATCATGGATATTTTTTTTACTATCTACTTCATAAAAAGCATGAAGCACAGGCTGAGAATCAGTAAATCGTAACTATATCGATAAGCATGAGGGATACGAGCACAGGAAAACCATTAAATTTTTTCCGTCGGAACACCATCCCAATTCTTCAGCATCCCACACTCAACATCAATTCACGATACAGATCTTTTTGCACATCATTATTGAACAACACGATAATACCACTGAGTCTTGATACAGAACACTCTCGATCCAATTAAAGGGGGGGGGGGGAGCCGGCTGCCAAAGGACTCTGCGCCTGGAAGGGGGCACAGATTGAGGGTTGCCCGCTTTTATCAAAATTTTCATGTTGATTTGCCGTTTTTTGCTTATATTTGCGTCGATAGGGGGCGCTTTAATTAATTCTTTCCTGGGCTTTGGGATCCTGAGGAATTCGTCATTTTTTTCAAGATTAAAAGTTGTCATTTTAATAGGGGAAATTACACACTTAACCTGAACTAACCTAAACTGGTTTGAAGTAACCTAACCTAAACTAACTCTGGCCCTACCCGCCTACCCTAATTTGCAAATATATAACCCAAATTCTACAAGTCCAATGCCCTCTGTCACCCGTCGTTTGTCTTTGTGACTTTGAAACTGGTTTTCTTAGATCTCACATTCAGCAAACTTCTCGAGTGTTTTCTGGTTTGTACGGGGGTACCGGGGTACCAGCCAGATTCATTTTGTTTCGATTTCTCGATAGAGAATTTCCCCCGTGGAAAATCCCCTCCTTCCCAGGAAAGACAATTTTCCTTAACATTACCATGTGTAAAGCTTAGTAGGCAAAGAGAATGTGCGTCATATTAAAAGAGTTTCGAATTTTGTTCTGGCACCAGTATAAATTTTATTATATTTTTTTATTTGATGTTTTGAGTTCGTGTTGATTTGTACTTTTATCATTTCGTCTTTTTAGGTTATAAAGCTTTATTGGGGATCATTCAATTATATTTATTTTATGATGTTTGTTGTTTTTTTTCGTTGAAAATACATTTTATCGTATTCTAAGATCCGATAAACAGGAAGCCAAATATTTATTTTTTCCTTGTAAATTGCTCTTTAATAGCTAGAAAAATACTCCATGAGAGGGGGGGGTTATGATAAAATTTTTAAACTTTAGAAGAGAAATTGTACCTTTCACCTGGTGTCCCAAAAATCGTCAATTCCAATCGTAAAACAGCCATTTGAAATCATCATGTTAAATTACCGTCGGGGAAACAAAATTCTCTATTAGATCTTTCCCTCCCTCTCTCTTATGGATTTATTATTTTCTACTTGATACATGATATTTAGTGTTTGATTAGTATTCGTATCTTCCCCTCCTTTTCAGGCCGTAGAGCCTTTGTGGGGATCATTGAATTATTTTTTCTTATATCTAAATTTTTCGAAAATATATTTTTACATTATTGTTAAATCCGACAAAAATGAAATAAACAACTTTTTTTGCTTTCCGCTTGTCTTTAGTAGGCCAGAACAAATGCCTTTAGAGGGGGGGGGGGATTTGGAGAATCTGTAAACGTCAGAAAAAGCATTGTAAGCTTCTGAAAAAAATTTCTCTTGTCGTGATCCAACTAATGACCGTTGATAACGATGAAAAAACAAACCAGTTTTTTTTTTACAGATTCTGAAGTCTTGCTCAGCTTGGTAACATGTGAACTATCTTTTTCTCTCTCGTGCTAAAAATTGGGAATTCTAATCAAAAGGAAAAGCCCATTTCTTAAAAAAAAAAAAAACAAGAAACACCTCAGCTTATGGTTTCCGTCGGAATAACATAAAACCCGGCAACAAAACAGTCGTATTACCTGTTATACTAGACGCTTTAAATAAAAATAAATTTCATTGGTTGGCTTCGGCTTGCCTGATTTTTTTTTTTTCTTTGGACCAATATATGAAGTTGGGATCAAATCTTAAAATACTGATTTTAACACTAACTAGCGGAATAAAACGGCCCAAAGCTAAGGTATAATATACTTTTAAGAACAAATCAATTTAACTTACCTTGGATTGTAGCTCGCATTGCTCTATCAGTAGTTTCCCTCTCATCTGGCTTTAGACCACTGTTAGCGTCTTTTTCTTGAAAGTCATTATCCTCCTAAAAATCCGGCAGTAGTTCTTTTATCTCCGAACAGCTTTACATATGCATCTTTTGCACATTTTTGCGGCTGCTCTCCGTGATTTTTATGCTGGTGTTTTCATGTACAATTTTTCCCACCAACCCTTGGAACGGCTCTGAGGGTATACACTTTAAATACCAAGGACGTCAAAATGAAGACATTGCTTGCCCCCTGGATCCATCTTCGGTCAATTCATACCTGAAAACCAAAATGTTCTGTAATATTTCTGTTGGTTGTTATGCACCTGTAAATATTCTTTTTGCTGGGTAAATCCTCTCCAATGGAAATTTTAACTAAAATCAAGCTACCTTAACCTTTTGACGCGCCGTCATTTTTGCTTCCTAGGTCTTGGGGTGAAAAAGAACACGGATGGGTCTGCCCTACAATTATTTCTGACTCTTACTCATGGCACTAGAACTTACTATTTTCGTTCGAATGAAACTCCTTCAGAAAATCTGAAACCAGTGGTTTGATGCAACTAACACCTAGTAAGAATAAAAAAAAAACAATCACGCGATCCTGACATAAAAATGTAAATCTGCGTATTTTTGCACTTAGGAGACGGAAAATACTCTGGGAGAGTTCTTAGACATCCAGAAATTAACGATGTGTACTTTGTTAAGATTATATTTTTTTTTTTTTTGTAGGATGTTTCTTTTCTTTTACGAAATTGTCTAGATTTACGTTTGCTAATAGCTTCCTTGGGGTACCATTAAGATTAATAAATTGAAATTTTTGTAGCCACTATATACTTCTTCCAGTTGCGGATAATTGAGGCAACATCATTTTTATCCTTCAAAAGGATGGTCAGTTTTGAGGGACAGAATTTTTCAGCCCAATTTCCCTTCGTAGTAGATTTAGGGGCTCTGGTATAGGGGGAAATACGTCTCTTCTCTCCACTTTTTAGGGACAAACGAGAATTTCATGATTTGTTTTTTTTTTATGGAAAGCAAAATATTTCAGCACGACTTTTTATTGGTCTCACCTTTTCAGTTTTCTCATCAGTTCCTTATTTTTATATTTACAAGCTTTTGGAAGATTTATTTCCTTTATCATACTTCTATTTAGAGAGCTTATGACTAGGACATTATTTGTCTAATCCAAAAAAAGTGAAAAAGAAAGACCATTCCATATGGAATTGAATTGAAAATCAAGTATTTTGCAGTAATCATCAAGACATGGTGAATTGTAGAAAAAGCCAAGACAGATAGTCCGAGTGATTGAGAGGAAAATTTGGTATAAGCCCTTTTTAGGATTGTATAAAGATGATGTTATATTATATTCCATTCTAAATTGGAAATTCTTTCTTTAGTTGTAAAACTGTTGTTGCCAACAACAATTTCCAATAGGTAAACATTTAATCAAGTAGCCAATAGCCTGCCGAAATACATTCATAGAATAGAAGAGCCAAACGAATAAACGTTCAAATGGAGATAAGTCAAGAAAACTCATAAGACAAACTACCATATATAGCCATAAGGCAGCCTTAGAACACAGGGAATACCCTTTCGTGAAGACAGTTCGAAGACAGTTTTGTGAAGACAGAGGGTAAGGGACAAAATTCCCTTACCTTCTCCCTTCAAACAATTCCAAAAAATTTCAACTTGATTCCCAGGTACAAGGCAAAATGGGATGTTCTAACAAACTCCACGAAAAATTGGTGCTCTTTTAATGATACCTTCTAATAGTTTACAATCTTTACGATGAGAAAGACTTTATTAACCCTATATTTTGACTTTGTTGGAGAAATCTGGGGAAGATAAGTAGGAAGGATGTACGAAAGCACAGGATGGCTAGCCTCTAGCCCACCATTGCACTTCCTAATCAGCAATGCGAGTTTGAACTTTAAGGATCTAGTGCCATACCCTTTACCTTTTTACTTTTACATTTACCTACTAGCTTATAAGTTCTGGTACTATTCAAAACCGGCAAACATCACCTATTGCCTTTTTCAAGTTTTTCAATAATCGCTTCTGGGGGAAAATTACATTTTTAAGCCCTTAAAGCGTTAAAAACAGACCATAGTAACTAGTATTTAAGTGTTTTTTAAATAAAGAAACTGGCTGGTGTAAAAAAAAAAAAACATTTGTAGGTGGCTCAGGAATGGTAATAATTGTTTTCATTAATCTTAATAGCAAAATATTATTTTGAAAACAAATTCACAGAAATCTTCAAAAAAAGCCAAAAACCGCTCAAAAATGACGTCTATTTTGCTGTAAAACCATTTTTGAGGGGTGTCAGACTCTTTTTTAAAATTCCTACTAATTTGATTTCAAAATAACATTGTATTAATGAGACAAAGGAGAATAAAAAAAATACCATTCCTGAATCACCTACAAATAGCTATTTTTCTCACAAAGGAGTTTTTATTTTAGATACGTTTTTTTAAATTTTTGGTGATTATAGACTGTTTAACCTTTTGAGACCCCAATAAGGGCTCAAAATGTAATTTCCCCCAAAACTGATTATTGAATTACGAAAGAGGCTAAAAAGGGGCATCGATTGATATATTCACTATCATCCTAGCTAAATTATGTTGAAAACTGCAAAAATACCACAAGACCAATAAATAGCCTATTAAATAATAATAATTTCCCCCAAAACTGATTATTGAATTACGAAAGAGGCTAAAAAGGGGCATCGATTGATATATTCACTATCATCCTAGCTAAATTATGTTGAAAACTGCAAAAATACCACAAGACCAATAAATAATAAAAAAAGCACAAGCATCTCACTGTAGACATACAAGGCTGAGTAGCCGTTTATACTTTCTACCACAAATTTTTAATTCTTATGACTTTATATTTTTGGTTCCTTAGGGAGGGGGGTCGTTCACTATCTTCCCCTAACCCTTTGCTCTTGGTACTAATATTTTGCTAGTACTTTAATGAAATATGTGGTAAATTCACCAAACATAGACGGTTGGTAATAACAAGGGCTTTAACAGCTTTAACAATTATATTTGTAAAGAAAATACGGTGCCTATGCGTAATCCAGAACACACTCAAGAAGTTTGCTCCATTTGATCTGAGAAAAACCGGATTGTCTGTCTGCAATCAATTATAATTAGCTTAGAATTAGAGAGAAAAACCATGATGCAGGTATTTTTTAATTAAATATTTAATTAAATATTAAATATTATTTATATATTATTAAATATATTATTATTAAATATTATTACATATTATTATATATAATTATATGCTATTAAATATTATTATAAATAATAAATATTAAATATTATTAAATATGATTTATTTTTAATTAAATATTAAATATTTAATTAAATATATAGAGGTGGTTAAGTTAGGTTAAGTATCTAATGTAATGCGTTCTGGGCGGCCTGCTTCCAATAATTTCCTTTTTGTAGCTTCCATAATTTTGTTACTAAAGTCTTATATTTTCATCATATTTTGGTATATTTCATTATGATTACCCTGACTTCGCTTTGGCTTTTCTCAGATTAAACAGAGCAAGCTTCTTGAGTGTTTTTTAGAAAACTTAATGGAGAAGGTTTTATTTTTTTTTTTTTTTACATTATTTCTCCCTCTGTTACATCTTAACCTAAAAATTGATGTAAATGCCACTTACTAAATAAACGGAATGACCCTACCTAATGTTTGCTTCACAAGAACTGGGATCAGACTAGTATATTGTAAGTCCGAACAAAGAGAAGAAAGGCTCTTCCATTGAAACTCGTTTAACCTGGTTTTTCAAAAATGTATTCTTTTATTTCATGCTTTAATCCTTACAGCATCTTTTTTATGCAAAAGAATTTGTCTGAGCTTTTGCAATTCTGTTGCTATGTATCATTTTAACTGACTACATTTAAATTGTCACGACTTTAACTAAGTAGGTTTATATTTTCTGGCCATGCAAGCATGCATATGGGTATAATCCTAGAACTGAGGCTGCTGATAGGAAAAAATATTATCAAAGCAATTCTTACCTTACGATATGCAAACAATTGTAGTTAACACATTTTGACTGAAGTTCCACTATATTTCAGCCCCAAGCCCCATATCGTGCAAATATATAGCCAAAGTTATAAATTCCTTTGGCATTTTGCCATGAATCACTTTTGTTTCAATCCGTGTACCCGTAAATTGAATCAACGGTAACGAAATCAAGAAATAGAAAAACATATGAGAAATTTGACCTGGGCATTTGTCCCTGGCGGACCGAAAAGGACCCACTTGAGGACGACCAGTTTTTGTTCGGCCCTGGATGGTTGGCCTTTTGGCCCTGGCCGAAAAAGACAATCTTCAGCAATCTGTCATCCTTTACCCGCAAAACTTATCCTAGCCATTTCAACATTTTTCCCATTCTAACCGTAGAAAGTGGAATAAACCTATATTTTTAACAGGGCTTACTGTTTGAGACAAGGTCATTCAGGGGGGGGGGGTATTGAAAGCAACCCGTGTAATAACAGTACCATTACTCCAATATTCTCTAGTATGATACATTTACCTTGTTTGCCAGTCTTGCATTTATAACAAAAGTCAAACAGCTCATGGTAACGAACTGTACAGTAGGGTTCTCTGATGCGCTGAATCTGACGGTGTGATTTTCATAAAGGTTCTGTAACTTTTAGGGGGTGTTTAGCCTTTTTTTTCCAAAATCAGACAAATATTCTCAGGCACGTCACTTTTGATGGGTAGGACTAAACTTGATGAAACTTATATATTTAAAATCAGCATTAAAATATGATTCTTTTGATGTATCTATTGGTATCAAAATTCTGTTTTTTAGAGTTTCGGCTAATATTGAGCTGGGTCGCTCCTTACTCACAGTTCGTTACCACGAACTGTTTGATTTTTTTTCAGGGATGATCGTATTGACCCAGTAGTTCTATAATATCGCGAGAAGGCTCATTCAAACGAAAATTAAACGTTCTAGTGACCTTTATAAGTGACCAAAAAATTGGAGGGCAACTAGGCCCCCTCTCATACTCATTTTTCCCAAAGTCACTGGATTGAGATTTTGAGACATCCATTTTCTTCAGCATAGTCAATAAATCTAATAACTATGTCTTTGAGGATGACTTAATCCCCCACGATCCCCGGGGAAGGGCTACAAGTTATGAACTTGGCCCATTATTTACATATAGTATTGGTTATTGGGAAGCATACATACATTTTCAGGAGGGATTTTTCCTGGTGGGTTGGGGAGGGTGTCGAGGGGGAACAGATTTTTCTCTTCCCCCATGAAAACTTGCTTGATTTTTGAAAAGGGGTGAAAACACCCCCTAAAAGTCAAGGTTTCTTAATGAACCCTCTTCCCCAGATAGCTTACTTGATTTTCAAAAAAGGGGAAAAACACCCCCTAAAATTCAAGGATTCTTAATCCAAGGATTCTTAACCCTCCAGCTGAAGTTTCAAGCTCCTATCTGCAAAAATGTGGAATTTTGTATTTTTTGCCAGAAAAAAAAATCACGGATGTGTGTCTATTTATTTATTTTTTTATGTTTTTCTGAGACGTGATCACATTGAACCAATAGCCCTAGAAAATTGAGAAAGGACGCATTTGATTGGAAATTAAAAGTTCCAGTGCCCTTTTGAAATGATCATAAAGATTGGAGGGCAACTAGCCCCATCCTACCCAACGATTTTTTCTAAGAGTCATCCAACCAAAAAATTAAGATGGCCATTTTGTTCCTTTCAGTTGAAAAGCCCAGTAACTATGTCTTTGAGGATAATATAACCCCCGAAACCCTTGGGGAAAGGTTTGTAAGTCATGAAATTTGTCCATTGTTTGTGTATAGTATCTGTTATTGGGAAGCATACAGACATTTTGGAGGAGGGGGCTAATTTTCAAAAATTGGTATTTTCCACGGGGATAATATCCTGTGGAGAGGGAAGTTACAGGGGACTAAACTTTCCAAGGGAAATTTTACACTGGGGTAACTTGTCAGAATTCCTACGAAAAAATCATTTTTATTTGTCTTACTTTGCTTATGACTAGGGGTTATTTGTGGAAAGGATTTTCCATGGAGGGGGGCAAGGTTTTAAAAACAATAAAATTAAGGTCTTTTCTTAATGAAATTGAGCTAAGAAAAATTTTCGGCTGGAATTGTCCGCAATAAATTTTCTGAGGATAATTTTTAGATAGAATGGAATTGTCTGGGGAATTTTTCTCGTTGGTAGTTTCTGGGGTGTAGTCTCTGGAGGTAAACTTTCCTGTGAAAATTTACACGAGGGGAAACTTTGCTAAAACTAATTTGTAAATTTCCCTTTAATTTTTCATGTACGGTGAGCCAAATTCGAACCTGCATTAGTTGAAAAACGTTCAATTAAATAAAAAATCGATAAAACGTTGAAATTAAATATTTTTTTTTAACTGAAAGTAAGGAGCGACACTGAAACTTAGAACAAACAGAAATTATTCCGTATATGAAAGAGGATATCCCCTCCTCAACACCTCGTTCTTTATGCTAAATTTTGAGTCTTTGTCACAAATAAAAAACTTTAGCGTAAACAGCGAGGTTTTGAGGAGGGGACAGTATCTCTTATATACGGAATATATTCTGTTCTTTTTGCGTTTTAATATCGCTGCTTACTTTCAGTTAAAATAACTTGTTTTTTATTTAATCTTTTCAGAGGCAACACTGTAACATTGCCTATAGTAAAGAGCCGTAAGGCTTCAATGCACTATTATTATTATTGTTTTCCAGAGGAACTTCCTTTGGAAGGGGTGGTCGTATAAACTTCGGAGAGTGCTCATTCGATTAAAAATAAAAGGTTCTAGTGTCCTCTTTAAGATTCAAAAGTATTTGCAGGGCAACCAGCTCCCCCCCCCCCCCCCCCCCGCAGGTTCTTTTTCTCCCAAATGTATCCGATTAAAGTTTAAAGATAGGGTTTAAAATTGTCCAAATGTCAAATAACTGTGCCTTTGGGGTTGGCAAAACCCTCACAACCCGAGGGACAAGGGCTGTAAGTTACACAATTTGCCAAAAAAGATGGGAGGGCAACCATCCCCCTCCTCTCACGTGTGTTTTTCCCCAATATCTGATCAAAATTTTGAGACAGCCATTTTGTTCAAAAAGTCCAAGGGTGGAATAACTATAATTCTACGGATGACAACTCCCCTAGCCCCCAATGCAAAGACTACAAGTTATACAAGTTGTCCATTGTTAACATATAAGATTCTTATGGAAGGAATGGGGGTATAAACTTTGGAGGGGGCTCATTCGAATGGAAATCGAAAACCCTAGTATTCTTTCCAAGAGTCAAAAGTGGTCGGAAAGAAAGCAACCCCCGCCCCACGCCATGTTTTCCCCAAATGTATCCACTCAAAAGTTTGAGATAGAAATTTTATTCAAAATAGTCCAAAGGTCAAATAACTATGCCTTTGTTAATATACAAGGATTTTTATTGGAAAAGATAGGATATTTAATTCTAGGTTTGCTCAAAAATACTAAGGATATTAAGGTGAAACTTCGGGAATATTGAGGGAAATGTGAAACTAAATTAAAAGATACTATATTCATCCAGTTTATCAAAAGGGCGTAACTGTAATATTTAAAGAACGGCTGAGGGTATTAATTCAAACAAGGACGGGTTGAGGAGGATGTAAAAAAATGATTTGAAGGTAACGCCCTTTTTCTCCAGATGAATCAGATACAAATTTTAGATAGCCATTTTGTTAAAAATAGTTCAAAGGTCAGATAACAAAACTTTGGTGTCGAAACAACTACCAAGGCCGGGGAGCAGGCGTTGTAAGTTATGTCCTGGAGGCATATATGCTTCTTATGGAAGGGATGCTCGAATAAACTTCAGAGAGGGGTCATTTGATTGGAAATTGAAATTTCTAGTTCACTTTTTAAGAGTCAAAAGAGATCCGAGGGCAACTAGGCCGCTCCCCCGTGCCTTTTCTCCTCAAACCCATCCGATAACAATCTTGAGATACCCATTTTTTAAAAACTAGTTCAAATAACAAAAACTCCGTTGTCGACACAACATTCCAAAGGCCGGGAGCAAGTGTTTTAAGTTATGCCCCAGGGACGTATAAGGTTTTTATGTAAGGGGTGGTCGTATAAACTTCTAAGGTGGCTCATTTGATCTTTTTATTAGTCAAAAGTGATTAGAGGGCATCTACTCCCCCACATACACTCACCAGATAACAAAACTCCGGGGTCCACATATCCCCCCAGGATCCCGGGGGAAGGGTTGTAACTTATGCCTCAGGGTTATATAGAGTTTTCTATGGAAGGGGTTGTCGTATAAACTTCGGAGGGGCTTCAAATGATGAGAAATTGAAAGTTCTAATTCCATTTTGAAGAGTCAAAAGTGAATCGATGGTTACTACCCCCCCCCCCCCAACCCTCTTTTCCCCAAATAGATCCAATAGAATTTTTGTATAGCCAGTTTGTTCAAAAGAGAACAAAGAGCATATAACAAAATCTCCAGGGATAACACAGACCCCCAGAACCCAGAGACAAGTGCTGTAAATTATGCCCCAGGGGCATATAAAGTTATTATGGAAGGGATGGTCACATAAACTTTGGAGGTGGCTCATTCGATTGAAAGTAAGAATTTCTAGTGTCCTTATTAAGATTCAAAAGTGATCATAGGGCAACTAGCCCCCCCCCCCTTTCAGAGCTATTTTTTCCCAAATGCATCCGATCATAATTTTGCTAAAGCAATGGTCGTATAAAATTTGGCGGAAGTTCATTCGACCGGAAATAGAAATTTATTAAGCCCCTTTTAAGAATCGAAAGTGATAAAAATTGTAACAAGCCCCCCCCCCTTGTGCCTTTTTCCCCAAATGAATCTTATCAAAATTTTGAAAAAAAAAATTGTTCAAAATAGTCCAAAACTAAAATGATTATAACTTAAGGTTTGAGAAATCCTGTATAGCCTCCGGGGCAAAGGATTGTAACTTGAGTAAGTTGCCTATTATTAGAATACAAGATTTTGTGCAAGTTATGCAAGTTGTCCATTGTTAACATATAATGTTTTTAGATTTGTGGAAGGAGTGGTCGTACTAACTTTGGCTGGGGCTCATTCGATCAATAATTGAAACCTCTAGCTCTTTTTTCAGAGTCAAATGTTATCAATGGGCAACTTGCCCACGCCCCACTTTCCCAGAGGGCATCCGGTCAAAATTTTTGAGGGTATCATTTCGTTGAAAAAAGTTCAAAGGCCAAATAACTATGCTTCCGGGGTTGAACCCCTCCGCCCCTAACCCCGGGGAAATGGCTCTGAGCTATGGAACATGCTTATTGTTACTTTGACACCTTGTTTTATATTTGGATTTAATTATTTACCTGGCAACTTAGATTTACAGTGCAAGGGCTGTAAGTTATGCAAGTTGCCTATTGTTACTTTGACATCATGTTTACTTTGATGCTTTATTTTTATTTTTTTTTTACTTTGATATTGTTACTTTGATTCTAGTTTTGATACTTTGATCAACTTTTGATGTGGAAAAAAAAATTGTTTTTGGAATTAGGAATTTTCTTAGAACTTGAAGTGTTTTGCAATCAAAAACAAACAAAAAATAATTTGCGTTTTATGGCGCTTTACTGAAAATGAATTATATTACAAATATTTTTTTTTTGTACTTGATATTGAAAATAAACATTAAAATTACAGTAAAATTTTGAGCTGATGAGCTTTCATCAATTAATTTTATTATACATCAAATATTCAGTTTAATTCATTATTACCTTCTAAGATTGTTCAAGACGAATATAGTTTCACTACAAAAAAAAGTTTGGATACTGCCCCCTTCCTTAACTGTAAGAACCTAAAGCCCACTGTGTCATTGGCGCTTCTCTGAAAACGAATTATATAACAAAGATTTTCTTTTACAGTTATTACAGCATTGAAAATGAAAATAAAATTACAGTGAGAGAAGGAGGCGATACCCAAACTTTTGTTTGTAGTGACTTTTCTTTGTTTCAAGCTTGATTTGCATGTTCAATTTAAGTTTCACTCGTTTTAAGATTTATTTATTCATTTATATTAGTATTTATTCTATGTTTGTTTGCATTGATTGTTTTTTTAATTTCTGTTCGTTTTATGAAAAAAATTTCATATTTTTTTTCGTTTTAAGCTTGATTTTCCAATTCAATTTCAGAATTACTCGCTTTAAGATTTATTTATTCATTTATATTAGTACTTGTTGGATGTTTTTTTTTTTTTTACTATGGTTGTTTATTTAATTTCTGTTCGTTTTGGGTTTCATTTATACTCCAATACCAAATATTTTTCTTCGTTTTAAGTTTGATTTGGGTATTCAATTGAAGCATTAATCGCTTTAAGATTTATTTGTTCACTTATATTAGTACTTGTTGTATGTCTTTTTGCTATAATTGCTTATTTAATTTTTGTTCGTTTTGGGTTTTATTTATTCTTTAATAGTAATTTCTGGTCATTTTGAGTTTGAATTTTAACAGATATTTGTATCTACCGATCTTAAGTTTAATATGGCCTTTACTTTTCTTTGAAAAAATTCTTTTTAGGAAAGCTTTTTTTAATTAATAAATAAAAAGAAATTGGAAAAATCAAGTTACTAGAGAAAAATACGATTTTCAAACTAAACTTCTTTTCTATTTTTAGGCGGTCCTCCTCATCGGTGAGCCTGGTTCTGCTAAAACCGTTATGATCGAAGACTACTTGAAAAAATTCAACGTTGAAACTGACTTAAGTCGAAAGTTCTCATTTTCCTACGCTACTTCAACTTTCCAATTTCAACGAACCATTGAAGGTTACATCGACAAACGAACTGGTTCGACATACGGACCACCTGCTGGAAAACGTCTCACGGTTTTTATTGATGACCTTAGCTTACCAGCACTTACTGAATGGGGCGATCAACCGACCAATGAGGCGTTACGACAAATTTTAGAGACTAATGGGCTCTATAGCCTTGATAAGCCTGGAGACTTTTTTCAAATGGTTGATATACAATTTGTTGCAGCCATGACCCAACCAGGTAATATATCATTCTCTAATAAATGCTCCACTGTCTTGCTTATAACCTAACTTTTGATGAATGATAAAAATAAATAATAATAATAATGTTAAAGAAAACAAAGCTTGATCACAGCTTACGCATATTGGTAGTTAATATTGGTTTATTTAATCACTTTAATACTGAATGCGGAAAAAAAAATCCAGAAAAGGAAAGAACTGCTACATTATAATTAAAATGAAGTGAAAGCTTTTGAAACGGCTAACAATTTGAATAAGACAGAGAGCTTTAAAAGAAAAAAACTTTTCTCATGGAAATAATAGTAAAATTCCAAATATCTTGGCCTAAAGTTCGGAAGTCTTTATGAACGGGAAAACAAGGAGAAAAGAATATGAAGAAAAAACTAGCTTAAACAAACTAAAACAGCCAAACAGCTATAAACAATACACACATAAAAAGATGAGAAAAAGCACAAACCCAGTAAAAAAAGAAGAATTTATATAATAATCAAGCATCCATAGTCATCATTGCTGAGAAAAGTACAATATTTGTTAATTTTGGGATTTTGGCCCGGAACATTTCTTAAGAGCTGCCAGCAAGGTTGAGCTTGATTTGTCAACGATTACAACCCTCTTTGGGTGGTTTGGGCCATTTTTCTGTTTCCATTTATATTTGGGAATGGGGGTCTTAAAACTAACCTCGGAGGCGTCTCCTACTATCTCTCTTCTTTGTACAGGTATGTATATAAAGGTATTGCCCTATGTCAGGCTCAAAATTATCCCCCATGAGGAAGGATGTTCCAGCCCTTTATTGCCAATTCTAAACGTCTTAAGTAATAATTTCCATGCCAATTAAGGAATTTTGTTGGGTAACCCCCCCCCCAAATTTAAGAGATAGTACTTTCTATAAAAAGGGAATATTGTTGTGTGAAGATGTACCTCTTGAATATCGAAGACACCCCCCCCTCCTGCCCCCGTCTCTTAATTCCTCGCACCTTCACTTAACAGTGAATGCGCAACTTTGCAATACTGTTTGCGTTCAATAACTGCGAGTAAATCTTAAGATTAATGTCTTTAAGACTGTTCCTCAATATAAACATGGTTAGGGGTAAAACAAGCCACCGTGTGAGATATTTTTGTTGTTTTAAACAAGGATTTCTCATAGTTTTAAGATTTCCGCCCGAGAGTGTGTTGAATTACACTTAACCTAGGAAATTTCCGCCTGATGATGTTCTAGCTGAAATACGGTCAACCTTATGATTTTATGAAACAAAATGAATGAAAACAATGCTTTGAAATATTTTATGTTGCTTACAAACAGCAGCAAACTCAAATGCTTGTTCAAATCATTCTTTTCGTTTCGTCGGCCTTTCGCTCAATGTTGCTGTTGCTGTACTGTTGCTGTGTCTAGGGTACTGTTAGAACACACGAAAATCTACGAAACAGTCCCAAACCGCGCGCAACTTTACCGACACAGTTTCACCTCGTTTTCTTCCAATTCAAATTGGAAGAAAGCCCTAGTAGCCTACGACAAAATCATGTCATTAATTTAAATTTAAAACAAAATTACTAGCCCAAACAAATCAACCATATACAATGTAAAGATGAACAAGTGAATTACATAAACTTTCAAAGCTGCAACAGGAAAAATGCATTTAAATCTACGAAGCAGCTTCAAACCGCGCGCAACTTTTACCGACACAATTTCACTGCGTTTTTTCCAATTTCAATAACAATGAATCTGAAATCAAGATACCTTGAATTAAATATTTGCTTTATTCTCGTATCATTAAAACTAACTGAACTGAGAACATTATTCCTAACTGTAGTACGACTAAAGCTTATGTAATTAGTTTTCAAAATATGATTCATAGAAATCAAGACCTGAAAAATTTGGACGACTTTGTAGGTATTTCTTCTTAATTCTGTGAAAAAAAGAAATCACAATGAAATCTCTTGGATGAACCTTTAGATCGCTTATAAAAATAATTTATTTATCCATCATTGGCTGTAAAAAGCCCTAATAAGGATATTATGAACTTTGTTTGAATTTGGGGATGAAAAGAACAAAGGTATAATATTGGAAAGAAATCAGAAAAAAAATGTAATGTCAGATTCTCTATTCAATGTTTTTTCAGATACATAATTGTTGCCGTTTTAATTGAGTACAACCCGTCCCCCTAATGAGGCAATTTATAGTATAGTATTTATAGTATAGGCTGCAGTACAGTACAGTGTAGTGTATGCTACAGTGAAGTGCAGTAAATTTGACACACAAAACACCTGCAGGGCTATAGCCTCATAAAGAAGAAAAAAAAGTTGCAAATAAGACTAAAAGATTGAATTTAGACTTTTGAAAAAAAAAACTATTAAAACTAGAGAAAACGCCATACAAACAAACAAAGTCATCATATAACACCCACACGGTGAGTCCTGCCCATAAAAATGAACCACAAAACTGTAAATATATGACAATTTGTTGATTTTGTCGGTTTCTTATAGGCTGAATTTTGTATTATGAACCAGCTCTTAATGAGAATTAAATAAAAAAAAGAAGTTTTTTTAACTGAAAGTAAGGAACGACGTTAAAACTTAAAAAGAACAGAAATTATTCCGTATATGAAAGGGGCTGTCCCCTCCTCAACGCCTCGCTCTTTACGCTAAAGTTTTTTATTGTTTAAAAAATAGAGTTATGAGAAATTCAAACTTTAGCGTAAAGAGCGAGGCGTTGAGGAGGGGACAGCCCCTTTCATATACAGAATAATTTCTGTTCGTTTTAAATTTTAACGTCGTTCCTTACTTTCAGTTAAAAAAAACTTGTTTTTTTTTATTTAATTTTTGAACGTTTTTGAATTAATGCAGGTTTTGATTTTGGCTCACCGTACATGAATAATTAAAACAAAATTTGCATATTGATTTTACTTTTATTTGGTTAAATGGCTTTCTCGAAACTTGTTTAATTTTATTTACGAACGTTTTTATTAGTAATAAATATGCATAACTAACGAATTAACTTACGTAACCAACTTCTATATTCATAAATTTTTAATACGTATATTAGGGGGCTCGCCCCCTAGTCAATACCTTGCTCTTTAAGCTAAAGTTCGAGATTTGTTCCAATTCTTTTAAAAAAAAACCATTAATCACAAAGGCTGTTAATTAGAATAAATAGCTCTTATGAAAGTACTAAAAAATCTTTAGCTTAAAGAGCGAGGTATTGACTAGGGGGTGAACCCAATCATATACGTAATGTTTTCTGTTCGTTTTAAGTTTTGATGTTGCTCCTTACTTTCGGTTGAAAAACTTGTTTTTTTTATTTAATTTCTGATCTCTTTCTTTAATAATGCTGGGAAATCCTTCACCCCCTTCATAGCAATGTCCCTTCCCCCATAAAAACTTCCTTCATGGAAAGATCCTGCCATATAACCACCGACCCCCCCCCACCTACCAGAAAAAATCCCCCTGAAAACGTCTGTATACTTCCCAATAACGAATACTATATGTTAACATTGGGTAAAGTTCATAACGTTCAGCCCTCCCCCCGGGGACTTTGGGGGATTAAGTCATCCTAAAAGACATAGTTATCATATTTTCGATCATACTGAACAAAATGGCTATCTTAAAATTTTGATCGAGTGACTTTGGGAAAAAATGAGCGTGGGAGGGGGCCTAGTTGCCCTCCATTTTTGGTCACTTAAAAAGGGCACTAGAACTTTTAATTTCCCTTCGAATGAGCCCTCAACGATATTTTAGGACCACTTGGTCGATACGATCACCCCTGGAAAAAAAAATAAATAAAAATAAACCCGCATCCGTGATCTTTCTTCTGGCAAAAAATGCAAAATTTCACATTTTTGTAAATAGGTGCTTGAAACCTCTACAGTAGGGTTCTCTGATATGCTGAATATGATGGTGTAATTTTCATTAAAGTTCTATAGCTTTTAGGTGGTCTTTCCCCCTTTTTTCTAAAATCAGCCAAATTTTCTCAGGCGCGTAACTTTTGATGGGTAAAACTATGATTAAACTTATATATTTGAAATCAGCATTAAAATCTGATTCTTTTGATGTATCTATTGGTATCAAAATTCCGTTTTCTAGAGTTTCGGTTACCATTGAGCCAGGTCACTCCTTACTTACAGTTCGTTACCACGAACTGTTTGATAAGCACGAAAGAAGAGGAAAACAAGCAGAATAAGCAAACTTTTCTATACAGCCTAGAGCTATATCTGGACTCAATAGGGGAGGGGGCCGCATTTGTTACAGTAGTGACTATTGTATTTATAAATAAGCATTGAATGGAGAGCGAAATGGCGTGTTTCTTCTTTTTCTGTTTTGATTTCCGCCTTGTGCTATGCTTCTACCAAATTCCCTAAATTGTGCTAAATTCAACAATTCAATAATTAAAACGTTTTAAATGCTTGTTAGATATTTTAATTAGCTAAAATATTTTTCTTTGGAGAAAAGTAATCGTTCCCAGGTACCGCCTCTTTTCAAAATTTAGCTTTGTACTATTATTTTAAGTATGTTTTGGAGGGCCATTTAACTGCCCCCCCTCCCCGCTAGATAAGGTATGATTATACTATCTAAGATGTACTAATTCTTTCATGTGCGCTGAATTCACTGTTGTAATTTAGAATGAACTTCAACACTTTTCTCCAGATTTTCCTACTTTTTTTAAACGTAGTAATTTTTCAATAGTCAGCTTTTTGTCTTAGTTTTTAATTTTATTTGTTTCAATTCTATTTAAAATCAAATATTTTTCCAAATGTTTTTCAAATGTTTAATTGGGAAATTTCATTGCATTACATAAATCAGCTAAACATAAGGATCTTTTCAAATTTTCCAAAATAGACAAAAAAAAATCAAATATTAAAATCTAATATTTAAAATCAAATATTTTAAATATTAAAATATTAAAATCAAATATTTTTAAGTTTCATTAAAGATACACATCTTTGTCTTCTTTGTCATCTAAACTCTCAAGTTCAATCAAGTTCAATCTTTGTCATCTTTCAATCAAGTTCAATCTTTGTCATCTAAACTCTCAAGGGGCAATCAAGTTCAATCTTTGTCATCTTTCTTTGTAATGATTGCTTTGTTTCTTGTAATGATTTCTTTGTAATGTTTCTTTGTAATGTTTCTTTGTAATGATTTCAGTTTCTTTGTAATGAGTGCCCCTTTTTACTAGGTAGTTAGAGATACAAACACCATGCATAGCTGTTTAGACCCTTGTAAACTGTCAGTAATGTTCTAGGTGGCGGCCGGAACGACATACCATCAAGACTAAAGCGCCACTTTTGTATATTTAACTGTCCCCTACCTTCAGAAGGGTCGATGGATTTAATCTATGGTACTATTGCTGGAGGTCATTATTCGTTGAAGAAAGGGTACTCAGAAGAAACTCGCAAACTTGTTTCGGCATTAGTTCCTGTGACCAGAAAACTTTGGACATTGACTAAGGTGTTATATTCAAACTATTTTGTGCGAAAAAAAAAACACTTTTTTGGGGTGGGACGGGGGGGGGGGCTCAAACCAGGTACTCTTCCATCTGGATAAGGCCCTGGTATTCCTCTAAACTATATTTTATTAAAAATAAAATAACTTAAGGGTAGATAGCTTTAGTCTCCGTTTTCGCTATTCATTTTACTTTAGTTATTCGTTATGTATTTGTTCATCGTTCTGTTCAGACGATTGGACAAAGTCAATATTTGGAGTTTTTTTTCAGAAATACTTTGTAAACATTAAAAGAAAACAGAAACTAAAAACACGGAACTCATCTTCAGAGCATAAAAAATATACTATTATAGTGTCTTCTCGTCTCCAACGACAAGCTGGCATATAGTAGCGCATTATAATCCTGAATCTCATTTGAAAATCATCCTAAACTGAAAACATTCCGTAATTGATTTTTGTTTTAAGAAAATAATACACTTACCTTGTGAATACCAATATAGTTCTTAATTTTTAACAGCCGAATCATCAGCCTTGTTTTTATTCAACATTTTACAGCGGAAATGGGAACAGAATCACAACCTAAAAGCAAGAAAAACTTTACATTTAGTAAATTACTATAAAATAGGTTTTTACATATTCTTTAGCTTGAACGGTAGGCTGTACGAAAAGTGCGGCTCAATCCCGCTTTCTAGGATTATAATCAGAGATAGGTTGTAACTTTAATCAAGGGCTAAACAGAAAGCAGGTCGTCCGCGGTTGGGGTGGGAGGATGTCATAAAGAAGGATTTAGGGAAGATAGGAACTTCCTTGGAGGGTGTAAAGAGGGAACCTTTGAATAAATTGGGATGGAGGAGGAGCGTTCGTATCTGTGCTGACCTGAGGTGGCTTAGTGCTGCGGTGAGTTCTTAGTTAGTTAGTTAGCTTTAGCCGGAACTCTCCTTTATGAAACAGTAAAAGCAAACGCATTAAACGTAAAAGTAAAAGCAAGCAAACGCTGTAAAAGCATTAACTCGTACCGCAGACGTTATTTGGATTTAAACTATTCATCTATTTACAAAAAAAAATCCAAGGCTTAATCTTAAATCAAATGTTTTCTTGTTAACTGTTAGTTCTTAGGTTATTATGCACCTGATTTGGAAGCTTGGAAGCTTATCTGCAGGATCTGCATCTTAAAAATAATTTGTTTTTCTAGAGTACTATTAGAAAAGTATGTCTTATACATTTATCTTTTAATTGCCCATAGGTTCAACTTGGGAATAGGGGGGCTTTTAGGTGTATCGTTTGCTATAATTCGAGACCGAGATCTTAAATTTTAAGTGATATTTAAAGGTTTTGTTTTACAAAAACAAAACCGCTAAAAATTCCTTCTTTCTTTTTAAATCTGGTTTTCATTTTTTGTTTCAATTTTGGTTTTCATCTTGTTAATTGCACTCTCGTTGTTTCGTAATTACGAATCTTGTTTGCAAAGCTTGTTACTTCGGGCAATACTTTTTAATTCATTTCCATTTTTATTATAAATAGGCTGATACTGCATTTTATTAGACACTTTTTACCGATTATTTTTGTCCCATGTTTAATTTTTCTTAGAGCTAAAACTTAAGAGCTATTCAGTACAAGGTGCGGAAAACTTAAGTTTTTTTACAAATAAGAAAGAGAGATTTCTTTCATCCCTGAAGAGCCTAAAAATTTTGAATTATTCTGTTAAATTAGGATTTAAAGTTTAAGATTTATATAAGTTTTATCGGGTAGGGGGGTATTTCTTGACTTTGATAATTACCTGATTAGACAAATGCAAGAGAGACTTTCATATATATCATCTTCTATTTTTATCTATTTTATCTATTTTTATCAATACTTTTAAATTTGAGGTGCCACAAAGTCATGTCAGGTTTTGATGTTCATAGGAAATAGCGTCTTATAATAACAATCAAACCTAGGGTTATTTTCTAAAAATTGTCAACAAATATCGATTAGATTTTGCTAATAATCAAAATCTGAAAAGTCAACAATCAAAATTAAAGCAATCAAAATAATCCAACAATTGATTTTGCTATTAATAAGACGCTGTCATTAAACTACTACAACATTATTGACAACTCATTTCAGCACCAAACTAGGCACCAAAGATCAACACAACCCTGCATGGGTTGTGTTCTTCCCCCCAATTTTTTCAAAAAATATTTCATTTACTCTCACCCTTGAAGCTCCTACATCCCATAAACATTTTTATCGACTATTCCTTCAATGCCTAAGGACAATCTTTTTATTTTCGTATTTATCCCCAATTCAATATTTAGAGAATAGCCATTTCCAGTGCTTCAAACTGAATTTCTATAACTCTTTGCATAAACTTACAAGCTCCTCCTTTCTTTTGTTTTTTATGACGGCCATTTTAATGTTTTTTGATAAAACGTAATAATTGATTGTAAAATAACAATTTGACGAACTTTTAAAATTTTTCAAAATAAAATTTTCAGTACGTTTTTGTTACAGCAAAAAATGCTGCCTACACCTTCAAGATCACACTATGTATTCAACTTACGGGACCTGACAAGAATATGGCAAGGAGTTTGCTCAACGGTTGCCGCCGTTGTCGAAAAAGAGTCTACACTAATGCAACTTTGGAAGCATGAATGTGTCAGGGTTATTGCTGATCGGTAGGTTAAACCCATAGATTTATTTCCTGACATACTGAATTCCTTTTTTTTTTAACTTAATTACTTAACAATCATCATGCTGGGGTGGCATTAGAGAGCGTCGTCAGCCTTCTCCACGAGGAGCAGCAAGGGTCTCTGCAACAGACGTCAAAATTCCAGCCTGGTCAAAGAATTTTATGAGAGTGTCATTCCACCAGAACTTGGGTCTTCCTCATGGATGTTTCCGGCCAGTATCGACTGGCTCAAATTCATAAAGAATCCGAGCCAGAGTGTCAGCAGACAGTCACAAAATATGTCAGTAGAGTAGTACATTATACTTTGCGTTGATTCCTTTGCTATTTGCGTAGATTATGTTCCTGGCCATGCTATTTGCATAAACCTATACACCTTTTCAAAGAGAGTGAATAGCCTCTCACAATGTCGCATGGATTCTACGGGACGTATAGGAATTACCATGCTATTCTACGAGACGTATACACCTTTTCAAAGAGAGTATCCCCTGCAATCAGACGGGTTTTGAGGCAACACATATTTTTTGGACAATTGCCTTAACTCGAGACTAGTTTCTTAAGAATGTGTCGTTGCTAATAAAAAAATCGGATGCTACACTCAGAATTGTTTGATTGACATATGCTGTTAAAACATTTTGCGTAAAAGTTAACTCTATTTGCAAAAATGATAAGGATTCGCGAATTGGACTGCACGAACGATCTTATTTGAGTGACAGGGAAAACACAGAGCTAGATAACATTTGCGAATTGGATTATATGAAGGTGGAGAAAAAAGGGTTAAACCGATTAGCAGTTAAGGTAACCTCGAACAGCATGTTAACTCATAACTTATTTATTATAAATTTGGAACAATATCAATCTATGGAAATGGTTAACGATGATAAAATTGTCTTATGACTTCACCTAGCTTTACTTCTTCGATGTGTTCTGTATAATACACAAGTGGCGTTTGAACAGTGTTGTCAATTTAAAATAGAGTTTAACGTTATAGTATACTAAAAAGTTGATAATAAAAGAGATGTAGATGGCAAGAAAAGAATTTTAATGATGAAATTCAGAACAATCCATAGAAATCCTTATAAATCAAGTAGTGAGGTTTATACGAGTACGAACCACCAAGGATCATAAGCACCAATGACCCTAACCACCAGGAACCTCAATCCCCAAAGGTCCCCTATCCCCAAACTCGAAGGGGGCTCCCTCCCCTCCAACTTTTTGCCCCCCCCCCCTTTTTTTTACATGATATATTTTTTCAACTGTTTTTTACATCTCTTAGAATGACATGTAACATACTTAAAAATAAAAGAAATCATATTTAATATTTTCCAAATTCAAAATGAGAATGATATAGAAATGTTAGTCGCAACTTTTACTATTAGAAAAATATTGTTTGTAGTCGCACTTTTTTTTATTGGACTAATTTTTTTGAACTTCGAAATTATTCAACTTTTTTTTTCACGTATCTTAAAATGACATGAAATAAGCTTATGGCTCTAACAATTGTACTCTGCTTGCTCAGAGACACGATGCGGCTTTCCCAATGGTACTCTATGTCCGTTTATCGACACTACCTAATTTATTGGATGTATTAAATCAATATTTTTTACACACTGGAACAATAAACACAACTCATATCTCTAAGAAATGAAGATGAAGCATTTTAAGAAAGCATGTTCACATGATAGTGTTATTGTAGCATTGAATGCTGACAAGGAGAAGTATTTAAACTATGAAATAAGTACAAGTGGTAGCACCATCTAAAACGTATGCATGCATTGTCATGATAGTAAGGAATTAAATTTCTTTGGAGTACCAAAAAAAATTCAACTCTTATGATGGTGGATATGCGAGATTGAGATCTCCGGAGATGATTACACTCAAAGAGAATGCCAACGTAAAAATAATAGTTGATGAAGAAGGGCATCTTCTCGCTAGTGCTTGTGGTAACATGTTACCCAGTGTTAAACCATATCGTCAGCTTTCGGGTATTAGCATTCAAATGAAAGCAAAGACGAAAAGAAAGGCCTACTCTTCTACTAATATCATAAGCCATATCTTGTCTACGTGTCGGAACTGTTACCTCTGTAAAAATAGTGTGATAATAGACAGTGAAGTTGCCAGAAAAATAAAAAGGGTATTGGCAGAAAATATCACTAAGGAATATAAAGACGAATCGATGAAAAACAAAGTACCAGCAAACGTTACTGCCATTGATCAAACAGTCAATGAACCAAATAATAGCAAAGACGAAAAGCATATTGAGACTGTCGATGACACACCTGTAAAAATTGTGTATGACTCAAAATGGAATAATAATTATTGCACTGATTACGAACTAAGAGAAGACAACAGCTATAGTATTAAAAGAGAACATGGTGAACCATTTTATGGAACAGATTCAAAATTTCCAAAGTTTTTCATTGATATTAATAATGTATAATAATAATATGTTTTTTGTATTAATATTCTAAATGGCATTATTTCATTAAAAATATGTTATGTATTACATTGTTATGTGTTCATTATTTTTAGAGTAAGCCAGCATATCAAACATTTAGATTGTCTATTAAAACATCGGAGATGTAAGAAAAGGAATTTGCATACATTATAGGTCAGATAGATAGGTTAACATAGAGAAAATCTAAGTATAAGAATGAATAAATTCTCTATCAACATCTATTGACAGATACTTGGGATAGCTTTGACGGAATCTAAGTATCAGAGTCAACAAATTCTTTATCAATGTCTTTTGAAAGATACGTTTGATAACACTGACATAATTTAAGTGTCAAATTGAACAAATTCTTTATTAAAATTCTTTATCGATATCATTTGTCGGGTACGTCAGATAACATTGACAAAATCTATCTATTATAATGAATAAATTCTTTATCATCAGCCGTTGTCAGATTTGTCATTAAGAAAAAATTGTAAGTAAGTAACAAACTCTTTCTTAAATTTAGCTCTTGCATACACAATACAGAAATTATAAAAAAAATAATTGTAATTTCCAGACTTCATTTGCATGCAATAGATACCGAGAGTTCTATGACTCCTCCCCACAATGAATCCTATGGGTTTTTTGACTCCTCTCCACAATGAATTCAGATGGTTTTAGGACTCATCCCCCTAGTCATAACTCCATTCAAACTTGAGCGAAGGTATAAAAGCTTGATGAAGTACTTCTCTACGTAACAACTACATTAATAGCTACCAAGATGATAGGACTGTTTGACACAGAATTTATCGGTTTAAAAAAAATCATCTTGTGGTGTTATATTTGAATGTACATTTTTATTATTGTTTATGGAACTCGAAGAAATTGACTGTAATCATTGGATAGTGGACTATAATATGTTTGAGTATGATAAGAGCTTGTGGAGTACTACATTACGTTATATAAACAGACTGGGATTCTACGATAGAGTGATTACGCCCCTTAATAATAGTGGTCAGGAACTGAGAAATGTTCAGGAGGAAGTCAGTGAAATTTGCAGCTTTTTCGGGGTTGAAGCACTCTATTTAAAGGGTAATGTACCTACAGATAAAGTTTTAATTCAAAAGTGTGACCCTAGGATTCCACTTTTCAACCTAGAAGAAATTAAGTGTCCTAAATATGAAGGCGCTTATCACCGTCCTGAAGACGAGGTTAGGTTCTTTGCGCAGTGGATACATAAGGACATACCTGATCGCGATAAATGCATGAGACACGGTGAACTTTAAGTAGTATTTTATGTATATATGTGTTTTTTCCCAAAAAATCTATTAATGTGCTTAAGCAATAAATATCTTTAAGCTTAACCCGTCTTTATTCTTTAGAATACTTCAATTCATTTCATTAAATTATGAAAAAATTGTAAGTAAGTAACAATTTCTTTCTTGAACTCACCACTTGGATACACAATGCAGAAATTCCATTCAAGAAATTATGAAAATTTTTTTTAAGTAAGCAGCAAATTCTTTCTTGAATCCCACAGGCATACAAAAACGCATATAAATATATGGATTCGGGCATACAAACCGACAGAGACAGGCATTGAGATAGGCAAACACCCGCCCAGACACATAAGCAGAGGAAGTGAGAGAGACAAAAACACATATAAATGTAAGGATTCTGACATACAAACCGACAAAGGCAGGCATTGAGATAGGCAAACATCCGCCCAGACACACAAGCAGAGGAAGTGAGAGAGACAAGAACACGTATAAATGTAAGGATTCAGGCATACAAACCGACAGAGACAGGTACTGAGATAAGCAAACACCCGCCCAGACACATAAGCAGAGGAAGTGAAAGAGACAAAAACACATATAAATATATAGATTCTGACATACAAATCGACAAAGACAGTCACTGAGATAAGCAAACATCCGCCCAGACACATAGGCAAGGAGAGTGAGAGAGACAAAAACAGATGCAAATAGCCTATATTGATTCAGGCATACAAACCGACAGAGACAGGCATTGAGGTAGGCAAACACGCGCCCAGACACATAAGCAGAGGAAGTGAGGGAGACAAAAACACATATAAATATACGGATTCTGACATATAAACCGACAAAGACAGGCATTGAGATAGGCAAACATCCGCCAAGACACATAAGCAGAGGAGGTGAGAGAGACACAAACACATGTAAATGTAAGGATTCTGACACACAAACCAACAAAGACAGGCATTGAGATAGGCAAACACCTGACCAGACACATAAGCAAAGGAAGTGAGGGAGACAAAAACACATATAAATATATAAATTCTGACATACAAATCGACAAAGACAGTCTCTGAGATAAGCAAACATCCGCCCAGACACATAGGCAAGGAGAGTGAGAGAGACAAAAACACATGCAAATATATTGATTCAGGCATACAAACCGACAGAGACAGGCATTGAGATAAGCAAACACCCGCCCAGACACATAAGCAGAGGAAGTGAGAGAGACAAAAACACATATAAATGTAAGGATTCTGACATACAAAGCAACAATCACAGGTATTGAGATAGGCAAACATCCACCCAGACACATAGGCAAGGAGAGTGAAAGTGACAAAAACACATATAAATATATAGATTCAGACATACAAAGGAACAATCACAGGCATTGAGATAGGCAAACACCAGCCCAGACACATAAGTAGAGGAAGTGAAAGAGACAAAAACACATATAAATATATAAATTCTGACATACAAATCGACAAAGACAGTCTCTGAGATAAGCAAACATCCGCCCAGACACATAGGCAAGGAGAGTGAGAGAGACAAAAACACATGCAAATATATTGATTCAGGCATACAAACCGAAAGAGACAGGCATTGAGATAGGCAAACACCCGCCCAGACACATAAGCATAGGAATTTAGGGAGACAAAAAAAACACGTATAAATATATGGATTCTGACATACAAACCGACATTGAGATAGGCAAACATCCGCCCAATCACATAAGCAGAGGAAGTGGGAGAGATAAAAACACATATAAATGTAAGGATTCTGACATACAAAGCAACAATCACTGGCATTGAGATAGGCAAACATCCGCCCAGACACATAAGCAGAGGAAGTGAGAGAGACAAAAACACTAATAAATAAATGGATTCTCACATACAAACCGACAAAGACAGACACTGAGATAAGCAAACATCCGCCCAGACACATAGGCCAAGAGAGTGAGAGAGACAAAAACACATGCAAATATATAGATTCAGACATACAAAGCAACAATGACAGGCATTGAGATAGGCAAACACCCGCCCAGACACATAAGCGGAGGAAGTGAGAGACACAAAAACACATATAAATATATGGATTCTGACATACAAACCGACAAAGACAGGCATTGAGATAGGTAAACATCCGCCCAGACACATAAGCAGAGTAAGTGAGAGAGACAAAAACGCCTATAAATATATAGATTCTGACATACAAATCGACAAAGACAGGCATTGAGATAAGCAAACATCCGCCCAGACACATAGGCAAGGAGAGTGAGAGAGACAAAAACACATGCAGATATATTGATTCAGACATACAAACTGACAGAGACAGGCATTGAGATAGGCAAACATTCGCCCAGACACATAAGCAGAGGAATTTAGGGAGACAAAAAAACACGTATAAATATATGGATTCTGACATACAAACCGACATTGAGATTGGCAAACATCCGCCCTATCACATAAGCAGAGGAAGTGGGAGAGATAAAAACACATATAAATGTAAGGATTCTGACACACAAACCGACAAAGACAGGCATTGAGATAGACAAACCCCCGCCCAGACACATAAGCAGAGGAAGTGAGGGAGACAAAAAAACATATAAATATATGGATTCAGGCATACAAACCGACAGAGACTGGCACTGAGATAAGCAAACACCCGTCCAGACACATAAACAGAGGAAGTGAGAGAGATAAAAACACATATAAATGTAAGGATTCTGACATACAAAGCAACAATCACTGGCATTGAGATAGGCAAACATCCGCCCAGACACATAAGCAGAGGAAGTGAGAGAGACAAAACACTAATAAATAAATGGATTCTCACATACAAACCGACAAAGACAGACACTGAGATAAGCAAACATCCGCCCAGACACATAGGCAAGGAGAGTGAGAGAGACAAAAACACATGCAAATATATAGATTCAGCCATACAAAGTAACAATGACAGGCATTGAGACAGACAAACACCCGCCCAGACACATAAGCGGAGGAAGTGAGAGAGACAAAAACACATATAAATATATGGATTCTGACATACAAACCAACAATGACAAGCATTGAGATAGGCAAACTCTCGCTCAGATGCACAGTCATAGTGAGAGAGATATCCAAAAAGTTGGGTTGATCTAGGTTCACTTAGAGTGGCGTGCCACTCTAAATTGGTTCATATTATTTGGTTCATTGACTGTTTGATCAATGGCAGTAACGTTTGCTGGTACTTTGTTTTTCATCGATTCATCTTTATATTCCTTAGTGATATTTTCTGCCAATACCCTTTTTATTTTTCTGGCAACTTCACTGTCTATTATCACACTATTTTTACACAGGTAACAGTTCCGACACGTAGACAAGATATGGTTTATGATATTAGTAGAAGAGTAGGCCTTTCTTTTCGTCTTTGCTTTAATTTGAATGCTAATACCCGAAAGCTGACGATATGGTGCTACCACTTGTACTTATTTCATAGTTTAAATACTTCTCCTTGTCAACATTCAATGCTACAATAACACTATCATGTGAACATACTTTCTTAAAATGCTTCATCTTCACTTCTTAGAGATATGAGTTGTGTTTATTGTTCCAGTATGTAAAAAATACTGATTTAATACATCCAATAAACTAGGTAGTGTCAATAAACGGACGTAGAGTACCATTGGGAAAGCCGCATCGTGTCTCTGAGCAAGCATAGAGTACAATGGTTAAAGCCATAAGCATATTTCATGTCATTTTAAGATACGTAAAAAAAAGTTGAATAATTTCGAAGTCAAAAAAAAAGGTTAGTCCAATAAAAAAAGTGCTACTACAAACAATATTTTTCTAATAGTAAAAGTTGCGACTAACTTTTTTATATCATTTTCGTTTTCAAATTGAAAAATATTAAATGTGATTTCTTTTATTTTTAAGTATGTTACATGTCATTCTAAGAGATGTAAAAAAAGTTGAAAAAATATATCTTGTTAAAAAAATGGAGGGGGGGGGGCGAAAATTGGAGGGGAGGGGGACCCCTTCGAGTTAGGGGATAGGGGACCTTTGGGGGTTGAGGTCCCTGGTGGTTAGGGTCATTGGTGCTTATGATCCTTGGCGGTTCGTACTCGTATACACCTCACTACTTGATTTGTAAGGATTTCTATGGATTGTTCTGAATTTCATTATTAAAATTCTTTTCTTGCCATCTACATCTCTCTTAGTATCAACTTTTTAGTATACTATAACGTTAAACTCTATTTTAAATTGACAACGCTGTTCAAACGCCACTTGTGTATTATACAGAATACATCGAAAAAGTAAAGCTAGGCCAAGTCATAAGACCACTTTATCATCGTTAACCATTTCCATAGACTGATATTGTTCCAAATTTATAATAAGTAAGCTATGAGTTAACATGCTTTTCGAGGTTACCTTAACTGCTAATCGGTTTAACCCTTTTTTCTCCACCTTCATATGATCCAATTCGCAAATGTTATCTAGCACTGTATTTTCCCCTATTATTCAAATAAGATCGTTCGTACAGTCCAATTCGCGAATCCCTTATCCTGTTTTGCAAATAGAGTTAGCTTTTACGCAAAATGTTTTAACAGCATATGTCAATCAAACAATTCTGAGTGCAGCATCCGATTTTTTAATTAGCAACGACACATTTCTAAGAAACTAGTCTCGAATTAAGGCAACTGTCCAAAAAATATGTGTTGCCTCAGAAACCCGTCTGATTGCAGGGGATACTCACTCTCTTTGAAAAGGTGTATACGTCTCGTAGAATAGCATGGTAATTCCTATACGTCTCATAGAATTCATACGACATTGTGAGAGGCTATTCACTCTCTTTGAAAAGGGGTATAGATCTATGCAAATAGCGTGGCCAGGAACATAATCTACGCAAATAGCAGAGGAAGGAACATAATCTACGCAAAATATAATGTACTACTCTACTTTTGTCCGAACCAGCGAAGTGTCCGCTCAGGAACCAGGTGTGACAAAGGTGACTGGGAAGCCATGCTTCGTAGGCGATCACTGCTGACAAAGTCTGTCTATCGGATTCTCTCAATTGTCCAAAGCCAATTGAGAGTTTCGAGACGGGCAGCTCCAGTGGCAGGCCAAGTTCCAGCTCCGTACAGCAGGTTCGAGCAGACTGACGCACCAGGATCTCACCTCCAAGAATTCATTGCCAGAATTGTGACAAGAATTGTGACAAGGTAATAAAAGAAAAGACCTAAATAACTGCTCTTGCCTGCTTTAAACAGGTTACAAAACCTTTGCTGGAAGAAGAAGCGCAAGAACATGTCCAAACAAATAATGTCATTAGTCTGAAATAAATTAATACATCTATGGGTAAATTGAAGGGAGTGTAGTTGAAAAACATATAGTATATGTTTATAGTATATAATACTATGTTATATGTTATATGTTATAGTATATAAACACACAGTATATGTTTTGAATTTGAACTTCGCTAATATTTTGGGTCTAACTAAGGTAAATCTAGATTATCAGAAAGTAACAAACTTACTTTTAAATTTAAAGCAAAAAATCGTATGTCATAGATTTAACTCGTGAATTTCAATTTTATAAGTGTGTATCAGGGCTATTGCTAATCCGTAGGTGGAACTACCTATAGGGTTGACAAACTCAAATAAGAAAACAAGTAGTGCCAAATTAAACATTACCCTTATTTTGCATTCAAATTATTATAAATAACCATTACTTGAAAAGTTTTGTAAACATACTAAAAATAAAAGTCACATGGTCAATTAATGGTATAAATTATTGTTCTAGTTACTGCCCAAGTTTGAACTCTTTACTTATAGTCCAGCAGCCAGCCTTTGGGAAACTAGACCATCATTACTATTCAAATCGATGCATCCTAATAAATTATCAAACATTTCGTGGTAACGAACTGTAAGTAAGGAGCGACTTGGCTCAATAGTAACCGAAACTCTAAAAAACGGAAGTTTGATTTCAATAGATAAATCGAAAGAATCAGATTTTATGCTGAATTCAAATATATAAGTTTCATCAAGTTTAGGCCTACCCATCATAAAAAAAACAAGTTTCTTCAACTGAAAGTATGGAGCAACATTAAAACTTAAAACGAACAGAAATTATTGCATATATGAGGGGGTTCACCCCCTAGTCAATACCTATCCCTTTATGATAAAGTTTCTTTAGTACTTTCAGAACAGCTATCTATCAAATAGTTCGTGGTAACGAACTGTAAGTAAGGAGCGACCCGGCTCAGTAGTAACCGAAACTCTAAAAAACAAATTTTAATACCAATAGATGCATCAAAAGAATTGGATTTTCATGTTGTTTTCAAATATATAAGATTTATCAAGTTTAGTCTTATTCATCAAAAGTTACGAGCCTGAGAGAATTTGCCTTATTTTCAATATATGGGGAAAATGCCCCTTAAAAGTCATAGAATCTTAATGAAAATCACACCATCAGATATAGCGTATTAGAGAACCCTATTATAGAAGTTTCAAGCTCCTATCTGCAAAAACGTGGAATTTTGTATTTTTTTCCAGAAGAAAAATCACGGATGCGTGTTCATTTGTTTTGTTTTTTTTCTTTTCCCCAGGGGTGATCGTATTGTACCAGTTGTCCTAGAATATCGCGGGAGGGCTCATTCAAATGGATATTAAAGTTTCTCATGCGCTTTTTAAGTGACAAAAAAATGAGGGGCAACTAGCCCCCCTTCCACGCTCATTTTTTCCCAAAGTCATCGGATCAAAATTTTGTGATAGCTATTTTGTTCAGCATGGTCAAAAATATAATAACTATATCTTTGAGGATGACTTAATCCTCCAGAGTCCCTGGGGGAAGGGCTGCAAGTTATGAACTTTGAAATTTTTTTACAAATAGTATTGGTTCTTGGGAAGTATACAGACATTTTCAGGGGGGGGGGTGTTTTCTCGTAGTGGGGGGGGGGGGCGGTTTCTACGTCAGAGGATCTTTCCATGGAAGAAGTTTTCATGGGGGGAAGGGATATTGCTATGAAGGGGGTGGCAGATTTTCCAGCATTATTTAAAAAAACGATCAGAAAATAAATTTAAAAAAACAAGTTTTTCAACTGAAAGTAAGGAGCAACATCAAGACTTAAAACGAACAGAAATTATTACGTATATGATTGGGTTCCCCCCTAATGAATACCTTGCTCTTTACGCTAAAGTTTTTTTAGTACTTTCATAAGAGCTAGTTATTCTAATTAACGGCCTTTGTGATTAAGGGTCATTTTTAAAGAATTGGAACAAAATTCAAACTTTAGCTTAAAGAGCAAGGTATTGACTAGGGGGAGAACCCTCTAATATACGTATTAAAAATATATGAATATAGAAGTTCGTTACGTAAGTTAATTCGTAAGTTACATATATTTATTACTAATAAAAACGTCCGTAAATAAAATTAAACAAGTTTCGAGAAAGCCATTTAACCAAATAAAAGTAAAATTAATATGCAAATTTTGTTTTAATTATTCATGTACGGTGAGTCAAAATCAAAACCTGCATTAATTCAAAAACGTTCAAAAATTAAATAAAAAAAACAGGTTTTTTAACTGAAAGTAAGGAACGACGTTAAAACTTAAAACGAACAGAAATTAACAAACAGTTCGTGGTAACGAACTATAAATAAGGAGCGACCCGGCTCAATGGTAACCGAAACTGTAGAAAACGGAATTTTGATACAAATAGATACATCAAAAGAATCAAATTTTAATGCTGATTTCAAATATAGAAGTTTCATCAAGCTTAGTCCTACATATCAAAAGTTAAGTTAAGCGCCTGAGAAAATTTGGCTGATTTTCGAAAAAAGGCGGAAAGACCCCCTAAAAATTATAGAACCTTAATGAAAATCACACCATCATATTCAGCGTATCATAGAACCATACTGCAGAGGTTTCAAGCTCCTATCTACAAAAATGTGGAATTTTGCATTTTTGCCAGAAGAAAGATCACGGATGCGTGTTTATTTGTTTTTTTTTTTTTTTTTTTCAGGGGTGATCGTATCGACCCAGTGGTCCTAGAATATCGTAGGAGGGCTCATTCGAATGGAAATTAAAAGTTCTAGTGCCCTTTTTAAGTGACCAAAAAAATGGAGGGAAACTAGGCCCCCTCCCACGCTCATTTTTTTCCCAAAGTCAGCCGATCAAAATTTTGAGATAGCCATTTTGTGAGAAGGTCGAAAATATGATAACTATGTCCTTTAGGATGACTTAATCCCCCGAAGTCCGGAGGGAGGGCTGAAAGTTATGAATTTTACCCAATGTTAACATATAGTATTGGTTATTGGGAAGTATATAGACGTTTTCAGGGGGGATTTTTATGGTAGTGGGGGGGGGTAGTGGGTCGGGGGTTATGTGGGAGGATCTTTCCATGAAAGAAGTTTTCATGGGGGAAGGGACATTGCTATGAAGGGGGCACCGGATTTCCCAGCATTATTTAAAAAAAGATCAGAAATTATATATAAAAAAACAAGATTCTCAACTGAAAGTAAGGAGCAACATCAAAACTTAAAAACGACAGAAAACATTACGTATAAGATTGGGTTCATCCCCTAGTCAATACCTCGCTCTTTAAGCCAAAGATTATTTAGTACTTTCAAAAGAGCTATTTATTCTAATTAACGGTATTTGTGATTAAGGGGTCATTTTTAAAGAATTGGAACAAAATTCGAACTTTAGCTTAAAGATCAAGGTATTTACTAGCGGCCGAACCCTCTAATATACGTATTAAAAATATACGAATATAGAAGTTCCTTACGTAAGTTAATTCGTAAGTTACGTATATTTATTACTAATAAAAACGTTCGTAGATAAAATTAAACAGGTTTCGAGAAAGCCATATAACCAAATAAAAGTAAAATTAATATTCAAATTTTGTTTTAATTATTCATGTACTTTGAGCAAAAATCATAACCTGTATTAATTCAAAAACGTCCAAAAATTAAATAAAAAAAAACAAGTTTTTTTTAACTGAAAGTAAGGAACGATGTTAAAACTTAAAAGGAACAGAAATTATTATGTATATGAAAGGGGCTGTCCCCTCCTCAACGCATCGCTCTTTACGCTAAAGTTTGACTTTCTCACAACTCTATTTTTTAAAACAATGAAACACTTTAGCGTAAAGATCGAGGCGTTGAGGAGGGGACAGCCCCTTTCATATACGGAATAATTTCTGTTCGTTTTAAGTTTAAAAGTCGTTCCTTACTTTCAGTTAAAAAAATTTGATTCTTTTTATTTAATATAAAAACAAACATGAATATACTAATTTCGTTTTAATTATTCATGTACGGTGAGCCAAAATCAAAACTTGTATTAATTCAAAAACGCTCAGTAATTAAATTAAAAAACAAGTTTTTGTAACCGAAAGTAAGGAGCGATATTAAAACTTAAAACGAACAGAAATTATTCCATATATGAAAGGGGCTTTCCTCAACGCCTCGCTCTTTACGCTAAAGTTTGACTTTCTCACAACTCTATTTTTTTTTAAACAATGAAACACTTTAGCGTAAAGATCGAGGCGTTGAGGAGGGGACAGCCCCTTTCATATACGGAATAATTTCTGTTCGTTTTAAGTTTTAAAGTCGTTCCTTACTTTCAGTTAAAAAAACTTGTTTTTTCTTTTTAATTATAATTAAACGGCCTTTGTGATTCACAGGTTTTTGATTCGAACAAAATTCAAACTCTAGCGTAAAGAGTGAGGTATTGACTAAGGGGCGAACCCCCTCATATACATAATAATTTCTGTTCGTTTTAATTCTTAATGTTGCTCCTTAATTTCAGTTGAAAAAACTTGTTTTTTTTATTTAACTTCTGATTGTTTTTTAAATAATGCTGGGAAATCCGGTGCCCCCTTCATAGAAACTTCCCTTCTTTCATGAAAACATCCTCCATGAAAAGATCCTCCCATGTAACCTCCTCCGTCAACTTCCCCCCACCAGAAAAAATCCCTCCTGAAAACGTCCGTATACTTCCCAGTAACCAATACTATATGTAAACAATGAGCAAAGTTCATAAATTGCAGCCCTTGTATGCAAATTTTACATAATTTTATTTATAATGCAACATCTAGTATATGAAACAGTCAGTGAATATGTGTGGCCAAAGAAGTATGTTTAAATGTTGTATTAATTCAGAACGAAGCGAGCTTACGCCCATTAGTTTACCCATTACTTAAGCCCATAAGTTACCAACTTAAAAGAAAAGGTTTGTTTTTTTTATCTGTTAAAAAAAACTCAGTCTGGATCCTTTTCTTGTTTTATGATTGGGACTTAAGCCCAAAAGCAGTACCGGGCTAATGTACAGCAGTACCGGGCTAATGTACGGGCTAATGTAACGGGCTATGACTGAGTAATTGCCTGGTACTCATGTTTAGTAGGTTTTTATGCTGAAATTGATTTTTATTTGTTTTTTTTTAGTATTTTCCACCGAGACACAATATTGATCATGTACGAATAGGATTAAATAACCATTGATGGGCTACAATGTAACACATACACCCAGTAGTTTTAAATACCCAAATTAAAAGAAAGGTTTTATTTCAAATGGTTATTTTCAAAAAGAACTCAATCTTTCATTACTTCTCTATTTGATGATCAGGACTTAAGCTCATTAATAGCTATGGGTTAAAATGTCATTACTTGGCTACTGCTTGGTACTCAAGCCTCAGTTGCGTAGAAAGGGGTTGCGGGGGGAACTACCCAGGGTGCCAGCCCCAGAGGGGTGACAAAAATTGGTCTAAAAGGACTTATGACTGCTTAGGGCCCGCCGTGCAAGAAGTGGGGGAGCAAAGTACTAATGCTACTTGACAATTTTCAAATTTATTGGCAGATTTTGTCTGAAAATACCAGTGCTTCCACTATCCCCGAATTTTCGGGGACTTGAAAAAGATCGGTTCCCCAAAAACCCCTGTCGTTCAGGGTTGCCACCCCTAGTGGTTTATCCCTAGTGACAATCCAACCCTAGTAACTATCACTTTCATTTAACTTTACATAATTTTTTCACTACTTTTTAAAGCTTTCGTCTCAACTATTTACTACACATCAAAAACCAGACATAGGTCATTGAATCACTGACCTTTCTTCCTATGCTAGTAAAAGCCATTGTGTATAAATAATTTAATATATTTATATACATCATCATTCATCAATCATTTCATAAATTAGACGAACATACCACTCGAGACCTTTTTTTTATATTCTTTCAAAATATAACCGTCATTTTACTCAGAAATTAAACGGACTCTATAAGATGATACCCTTTTCTCTTATTTTCTTCAATTTAGTTTGAGCCTTATTTTCTTTTACTCTTGGTTTTGAGCATAATATATTAATCCTAAAAACATGATAATTGAATGCGTGATAGATTAAAGGGTACTTATGTATTATACTAAAAACACGAAAGTTTGAATAACCTAACACATCTAAATTCGTAACTGGTTTTGAAGCTTGCTGGAAACCTGATCAAGAAGTTCTGAATCATGAAGCATCTGATCAACATGACAGTGGCTATAAAAAATGGAAAACTTTACAGCTAAATCTAAATGCCAAAAAAACAATTGATGCAGCAATCCAAGCAGCAGCTGAAACAAAAAAAAAATTGGGAGGCATTTTAAAGTGACTGTTAGATGCCACTTTGTTTTTTGCTGATCAAAATCTCCCATTTCGCCGACACAGGGAAAATGTGCTATCAGAAAGCAAAAGGCATTTCTTAGAGCTAATTGAACTGTTATCAAAGTATGATCTTGTACTCAGAGAGCACTTGACCAAACTAAAACTTTCAAAGCAGTCAAACACAAAAGAGGTCTTGACAAGCTATTTTTCCCTTACTACTCAAAATGAGTTCATCTTACTTCTTGGTATGGTAAAGGAAAAGATTTTAACTGATATTAAAAAGGCCAAGTATTTTGGCATAATGTTTGACAGCACACCCAACGCCTCACGCATTGATGAAATGAGTGAAGTAATTCGTTACGTGCATATTAAGAACAAGAAAGTTGAAGCAAAGGAGTCATTTTTTGGCTATTATCAGCTTACAGGAAAAAGAGCCATGGATATTACACAGGATATTTTAAATGCAATCGAAGAAGATGGTCTGGCTATAGCAATGTGCCGAGGGCAGGGCTACGTCAACGCTCCAACAATGGCTGGAGTACATTCAGGAGTAGAAGCTAGGATTCGTGAGCTTAATCCTAAAGCATAGTTTGTACCTTGTGTCAACCATTCACTAAATCTTTGCGGAGTGCACTCTTTTGCTACAGTTCCTTCCTGTGGGACGTTTATGGTACTTTGGAAAGGTGGTATGTTTTTTCTCATGCTCAACACATAGATGGAATGTCCTCTTGGTAAATGTTGAAGTTACAGTCAAACAACTTGCAGAAACCTGGTGGGGTGCTCACTATGAAGCTGTTAACTTTGCTGTTCATTGTGCTAACTTTGACGTGGGATATCTCATTTTTGTGCTTTTTATGTTTATGAAACAGTTTTCTTGAAGAAGTCAATCACACCTAAAAATACCTGCAAACTATTGAAATAAGGTTCTAAAAGTGTCTCGTCAAAATGGGGAGTTTAAAGGCCTTTTTGAATGATAATAGAGATGGTCTTGTGGAAAAGGCAATGGAATTGGCAAAAGCTATTTGTGATGAAATGGACATATCCCTAGCCAAACGAAGAAATATTAGAAGAAACAAACTGATGCCCGGTGAAAAAGCTGCAGACGAGCCTCTAACTTTGGAAGAAGAACTAAAAATATCGATGGTAGAGTGCATTGACACGTTTCAACATTCGACAAGAAATCAACACGCGTTGCCAAGGCATGGAAGGAATATTACTTCAGTTGGCTATCCTGGAGACCAGGAACTTACTAAAGAGATCAGAAACTGAAATGCTAGAATTAGCGGGCTGTTTAGTTGAGCATTGCGAAGAAATATCTTCAGGAGACATGTTAAATGAAATCCCACGTCTGAGGAGGTTTTTACAAGCGGGAAACGTTCCTGAAGAAATGGCTCTGAAGTGGAGTTGTTTTAGATTACTGCAGTTTATTGTTTAATATGAGCTTCCAGGCTCTATTCCTAATCTAACTTGAGCATTAAGGTTTTACCTGACATTATGTGTCGCTGTTGCTTCTTGCGAGAGGAGCTTTTCTCAGCTCAAGCTTATTAAAAGTTATTTCAGATCTACTATGAGCCAAGCTCGACTATCAAGCTTAGCCATGTTATCTATTGAAAACAGTCTAGCAAAAAACATAGATTTTGATGAGGCTATTTCTAAGTTTGCACGAAATAAAGTTAGAAAAGAGAGGTTCTGGAAGAAGAGGTTCATGGGCCTATAGTAAAATACGAAAGCAAGAGCTATTCTTGTATTTCCTTTTAAATTGTTTATAATAAGAGCCCAGCCCATTTTAGCCTTACTTAATGTAAGCCACGAATTAAAATAGTGTTGTTTGATATTGTAATAATAATGTTAATATGTATAAAAATGTTGTATTTTGCTTAAATTTAAGTAACTTATTTACATTAAAATGTTTACATACCAATGTTGTACAGCGCGCAATTTACTTTTCCTTCCACTCCTCAAGTTATTAAATAAAAAAAAAACAGTTTTTTCAACTGAAAGTAAGGAGCTACATTAAAACTGAAAACGAACAGAAATTATTACGTATATGAGGGGGTTCACCCAAAGTCAATACCTCCCTCTTTACGCTAAAGTTCGAATTTTGTTCCAATTCTTTAAGAATGACCCCTGAATCACAAAGACCGTCTAATTAGAATATATAGCTCTTTTGAAAGTACTAAAAAAAAACTTTAGCGTAAAGAGCAAGGTATTGATTAGGGGGCAAACCCCCTCATATACGTAATAATTTCTGTTCGTTTTAAGTTTTAATGTTACCACGAACTGTTTGTAACACTTCAAAAAACTTTTTTTAATTGTATGTTTCCACCATAAGCAAATGTGACTCAACAATGTTTAAATGTTTTTTTTTTTGGGGGGGGGCTGACAAGTTGAAATTCCGCCTCGGGTGTCACAAGACCTTGCAACACCACTGTCAAGCCCAGTACTTTTTAATGCCCCGATGAATTTTTTTTCCTTTTTCCAACGAGGCTCAATTTTGATCATTAAATTAATAGAAATAAGAGAATTAGACCAGAAATGAAACTGGGCTACTTCGATATTACTGGACTGCAGTACGTCATTCAATGCCAGCATTTTTTTTTTTTTTAATTCCCAAATTAAAGAACTGTCTATTTGTAACTTTCTAAAGACACTTGGTCTTGGTCATTTCGTTATTGGTGATCGGGACCGTAGCCCAGTAGTGGCACTGGTAAACTGCAGTACTGGTGTTAGTTGCACTGGTGTAAACTGCACTAGGCTCCAATTTTTTACTCAAGTCTGGTGATTTTCTACTATCTGAACAAAAAGCTGTTTATCCACATTTGTGCTTTTTAGAAAAAAAAACACATTAGGCTCTTATTAGAAAGTTGTTTATTTTGGTTTTTTAATTATGTTTTTGGAGATACTGATGAAACCTTTTTTTGGATAGTTTTGTGTCTCGAGAAGACGAAATATGGTTTGAAGAAGCCCTGCTCAGAACAGTCAGAAACGAACTAGGAGAAGAATACTTTGAAATGGTTCAAGAAACTAGCTACTTCGTTGATTTTATGAGGTAATGTGTTGTTACGTATGTTGTAACTTTAACGCTGTATGTTTTAAAATAGAGTGCGTGTAAGGTAATGTGGAGATATGTATTAGTATGTTATGATAATATCTTGAAATGGTTTAGCCAACTAGACTAGAATGAACACTAAGGCGAGTTGGTATGTCAGTTATTAACTCATTCAAATAATTTCAGGTTGTTTACTCAAAATGTCTTTTGAAATCTAAAATGCTCTTGACAAGGATATCCGTAAGGCCCTAAGCCTAACCCTTCTTAGAAAATTTACTCATTAACCCTTTTATGTAAAATAAAAAAGTTCTTCATAACTATGCGCCTTGCCTTGGTGGCTGTTTGGTTTTTACCTCCGTTAGGGGCGTAGCTGTTTATATTTGACCTTTCTGATTGTAATGGTTACCTGGAAATTTTGATGAGACATCTTGTTTAGCTACAATGGCTCCCGGAGCTGACAATTAGCGAATTAGCATGGAAGGGAGTCTAGTTTCCCACTGGTCATTTTTGGCTCTAAAAAATTGGACTAGAATTTTTTTCTCTTCGGATGAGCCCTTCTCGATATTTTGCGACCCCTGGTTTGAAACGAGCACCTTCGGGAAAAAACATTACTGCTACTGCTACTAATAACGTCTCTTCGCAGAACCAAGCCGTGAGTGGCCGCTATAGCTTGGTAAGCTCGTCCTCTATCCCATTGTAATCAGAGACTTTACTTCCTCCCATGAAGATCTGTTTTCTTTGCGCTAAAGTTTTTGGCTGTTTGTCCCAATGTTTTAGGAACGGCTCATGAAACACAAGGTCCGTTTAATTAGAATAGGAAGCTTTTCCAAAATTTCTAAAAATCTTAGACAGAACAGTATGGTTTGAGGAGGGGGTAACCCCTTCATATACGGATTAATATCTGTTTGTTTTGATTTTTAACATTGCTTCTTATTTTCAGTAGAAAAAAACTTTTTTTTTTATTTAACCCTTTGATGGCTGGTAGCTCTTATATGGCACACCAAGATTTTTGCCTATAGCTCCTTTCTGATTGGTTGAAACGAGAAACTATCTGCATAGACAGAAACAAGAGAGCAAGAGCTATCGCATGGTATATTACGGTACTTTGCCCCTTTATGAGTCATCTAACAACGATCGCATAGTACTGAATTTGACATAGAAAATTTTTTTCGGATTTTGTGTAATCAAATAAATTTGAATCGGGCAGTATCGAAGTTTATGTTGCTTGATGAAGGAAAAAAATCTTGTGGTATTTGTTAGTGTCTGACGGTTCCATCTGTATTATTTTCATTCAAAACTTTTTATTCATCCACAAGCAAGGACGGTTTTTAAGTATGTATCTTATAAGGCCCATCCGCCCAAGGGCAGGGAGTACAATACCAACCCGCCGAAAAGTTCAGTATAGTTTACACATGTTGCATCGAAAATCTTAGAAGTGTTTCCACTTTGGAATAGCTTTCTCATTCAACAGGAATATTTTCAGTAATGTAGCCAGTTTTTCCACTTCTACATATTTTGGTAGTAGAATACTTGTTTTGGGACTATTCTACTTCCAAATAATAAATCTACTTATCTACTTACTTTCTTCTTATTATTAGATTATTACTTTCAGTAGATATTCTACTTTCAGTAGAATAAACTTTTTTTTTATTTAATAATTTTTGTAAACTGGTTTTGCGCTCCATTTAGACATTAGAGGCTTGCGTTTTTTGCCGTTAAGCTTGTCATGAATGTTCACCTTAATGAATTTCAATGAACTGGAATTATCTGGCGTTGTTCGGGAGTCACTATATTTTTGTATTACAGTATCAAGTCTCTAATTTAATTGTACTAAACGTCATAATTATTATTTTATTTGTAACCATACCTACAATGTACGTGGTGTGGTTAGTGGTATATTTGTGAGGTATTTGATATGTTGTATGGTTCCAATTTGTGTGGTAAGCTAAGGGTTTATTGTCCTGTGGAATGAGTCAAAAATTGAAAAACAAAAAACGAAGAAGAAAAAAAGACGAAATAATAAGACAAACAAGATACAAGATAACAAGAACTAATTTAAAAAATAAAAATACTGCATTGTATATTGAAATATTTAAATCTGAATAGTAAAATTCAGTCGCTTTTTATACACCTGTCCACAGGGCAAGGGTCTCCATCAAACATTAATGTAATGGAACCGCGCATCGAAGAACAACTGAGAAAGCTTCCTGTTTAGGCATACTCATATATACAGAAGTTTTTAATTTTGGCACGAAAAGAAAATTTTCTTCCATAAAGGCCAACTTCTTCAATATATTGATATGAAAGTTTTTTGTCATTACACCAGGACTAACTCGAATATCCCCCTATCCGTAACCAGCTGATTACCCCCGAGATTGTTCGAACTCAATATCTTATTATTCGCACTCTTCCTTATTTTTCTGGTAGATATTTTGGTACTCCTGTCCTGTACCACAGTTTATATAATTATCCAGTAAGTTTACCGCAGATGATTTCTGGCTCTTCATTCTCGGTGCGAACAAAAAGCTCCTCCCACTTATTTCTGCACTTATTGTCCACTTATTGGTTGAGCCGGCCAAGTGGTTTTGTCAGTACTTGTTCCGTAGGTGATTATTCTTTGTCTACCCGTGAAAAGATCTAATGCCGCTTTTGTTTATACCGGTTTATATATTCTCTGGAGCAATCGCACCTCGGTCCGGGTTTTTATAATGGGTGAGATAGGGAAAGATCATACTGCTAATTATATAAACTGTGTCCTGTACTAAACGCACTCTTTTATAAACCCTGTCACGAAAGCCCGAGGCATCCATTCGACAAAAGCAAAGATTTGACGATATCTGATATTGTATAAACAATTGTTCAGGGGTTTCTCACTCTGAGAACTATATTTAAACTGTTATTTTTTTCGGTTTAGGGGGGGGGGGAAGGTACCTAGGTTAGGTTACGTATTTAATATATGCTATGCTTTACCCCCCCCTCCCGCTAATGTGCAAATATATAGCCCAAATTTGTTTCTAAGCTATTATATATTCAGCCTATTTTATTTTATTTCATTAGCATTAACCAAACTAGCACCGTATAAAAGAGTGCGTTTAGCACTGGAGTACCAATATTTTGGACATCTGTGATTAGAGGAACTCTCCCAGTAGTAACCTATTGCACAGTTTCAACAGTACATTTCAACCGTACATTTCAACCGTACATTCAACCCTACAAGAATATGGTCAAAAGTGTAATAGATTGAAAACCTACATGAAAATATACATTGGAATTGCGCAAGAAAAACCCATGGCTGTGTCATTAAACTTACACGTGAATATTTTAAAAGTTGGCACACTATAATGCATGTTATGAAACTAAAGTCAAGGTTTTTTAAACTTGGCAAGGTATAATGTGGTCAAACATGTTTTGAGAGTATGGTCGTAATAATATAATTTAAGCAGACAGGTTTTTTCTGTTATTAATAAGAATTTCATAAGAATATACGTCGTGAGTTCACGTGCACAATTTTTATTTAAAGCTGGTATGGTATAAAAGTAGTCAAACATGTTTTGGGAGCATGCACGAAATTATGTAACTCAACCAGAGTGGTTTTTTCGAGGTAATATCCGTTTTTATTCGTCCTTGAAATTCCGTATAAAATGTTCATGCACTACAATTTAATTTCCATTATGTTTTAACATATCGAGCATAGTACACTGAATATTATTAACTTTGAAACAATGGATATTTCTATTTTCAATGTGAGTACAGCTTAATAATTTCTTAATTTATTTCCAGATAAAAAAATCATTTTACCAGTAAATTCAAATTTCAGGGGGACTTAGCCCCCCTCCCCTCCAACAATACAAACCCTAAAATATGATCTGTATACTCGTTAGAAAACGCTAAGTATGCTTTTTTCTATTATGTAAAACAAAAACTCCCTCCTCCACTGCTTTGTTACGACCATAATTCCTTACTTTTAGTTATTTCGTTAAAAAAAATGCCCCTTTTTCCCAATTATCAAAAAATCTTTTTTCCAGTCTAAAAACCACATGTGTTTATAATTACAGAGAGTCCCTTTTGAAGTCAGAGTTTAAACGTGTCTTATCTGAGTTATGAAAACAAAAGGTT
>CM051270.1:12494396-12786896 GCA_027921565.1 Artemia sinica | reverse complement strand
GCAATTTAAACGTTAGACAACAATATTTCGCACTTGTTTTTTATTCACAATTCCATTTACGACTTAAAGTTTGTTCTACCGGCGTTGGCCCGCATTGCCAAGGGTGGAGTTGTAGATGACGCATGGATAGATGGTTCTTTTTCATATAATATCATACTCAAATCATCGGAGAAGCTACTGCTGCTAGAATTCATGTGGAAAACAGTTGACAAGGGTAACACGTGCCTGAATAAAATCCGTTTTTTAGACTCTTTCAGCTTCTTCCCCATATCTTTAAATCAATTGATTCAGGTGCAGAAAATTGATAATTTTGATAGCTTCCCCCTCCCCAAACAGCACTTCCCCGATGATGAAATGTATGATTTATTAACTTGTAAGGGTATATATCTATATGATTATTACAACTCTGGCTCGAGGCTAGATGAGGTGTCACTACCGCCCATTGAAGCTTTTTACAATTCTCTTACTGAGAGTTAGAGCACCACTAGCGACTACGAATTTGCTAAGAGGGTTTGGGCAAAGGGTGGGTGTAAAAATGGGTGGGATTATTGTAAACTATGCTTGGCCAGTGACGTACTCATTCTTCTGGACATTGTGTGCGAAAATACGGATAAAATCTATGGGGAATTTGGGTTGGATTTAGGTTATTATTTTTCCACTCCTCATTTGGTGATGGACTTGATACTTAAAATCAGCAAAGAAGAAATAGGTCTGATCGCCGATGTGGATCAGCATCTGTTTGTAGAGAGATCAATGAGGGGTGGGTATGTTTTTCACGGGGATCGTATCATGAAAACTGATCCGACCAGACAGCACACCGATGAAAAGTCGGATGCAGTTTTTTTGGATGTGAATTCTCTTTACCCATCGGCAATGTCTCACCACTGTTTGCCGTGTGGCAATTATAAATGGCTTGACAATCCATGTGCTTCAAATTTCCCCGACATTGCCAGTGTTGAGGAGAATGGGGCACAGGGATGGTTTTTTTAAATTGACGGTGAAATACCCATGGAAATCCATGACTCGGTAAAAGACTTTGTTTTTCCGTGCATAAATAGACGTGGGTAGGGACTCTCTGAGCCCCTACAATTTATCTTTAGTAGAGAACGGGAGTATGCACTGGGTACCTTCAAAACAAAAACTAATTGCCGACCTCTACCCGAAACAGAATATCGTTGTTCATCACGTGCTATTGAAATGGATGGTGTCCAATGGTTTCAAGGTCACAAAGATTCATAGAGCCCTCCAATTTGATCAAAAGCCTTTCATGAAAACGTTTATTGACACCTTTGTCAGTAAGCGTTCACAAGCGAAAACGAAAGTTGAAAAAGAAGTCTATAAACTCATTTTGAGCTCAGCTTTCGGTAAAATGTGCGAGAGCTTACAAACAGAAATCGATGTGACATTGTAACCAATCCCAAAGATTGTGCTCGAATCATTGCGGATCCAAACTTCACATCGTTCACAATCATAGACACTGATATGGTGCTCCTACACCGTAAAAAAAGAAACATTGTATTAAATAAAAATATTGCAGGCGGGAGTGCAATAACTGAAATATCCAAGAAACTCATGTTGCCATTTTATTATAATGTATGCAAGGTACAGTGGCCGATTGAGGGACAAGTTCAAGTGTATTACGGGGAAACTGATTCACTCCTGTTAAAAGTCAAAACTGAGAATCTATTGAATGATTTGGAAAATGGCGACTACATTAGCTCACGAATGGACTACACTAATTGGGACGAATCCCTCTACCCAGAGCTAGTGAAACGCCAGGCCCCAAATCAATTGTTAATGCTAAAATCTAAAACGGGTAGCGATCTGATATCCAGTGGAGTGTTTCCTGGTCCGAAGGTATACTGTGTGGAAACGCACAGCAAGGATATCAAACAAGTTTGCAAGGGGGTACCTACACACTTCGTAAAAAATAATTTCGACATGAGTGTGTATAGAAACTGTGTGGAACGTAGTCATGGCGATTCGCTCTTTACAATTTAAAAACTACATAGTTAGAGTTGAGAAAAACGCCATGTCTGCCATATCGGACAAAGTCTATGCACTTGAAGATGGTGTGAAGGTACTACCACACGGTCATTATTTAATTTCAGACCGAGTTGAATGTATAGAGTACAGAAAAAAACTCGGTCTAGAAAAATTAACTTAAATTCATTTAAAAAAAGTATAAATTGGGTGGGAGGGTTTTTTGGGTAATGGGGTGTTTGTAAATTCTTTTTTAATTCTTTTTTTTCTATATCACAAACAATTTTCAATATGTGTGGGTGTGCAAGGCAGATCAATTTCCACTATTTAATGCCCCCGGCCCGGGCCCGCCTCAGCGGGACCCCCGCTTCCCGGCCCGTGGCACTTCCCGCGGAGCTTCCCGGCCTGCCGCAGCGGACCCCCCCGGCCGCCACACCGGCCGCCCCCGGGGGGTGGGGGGGGTCCCATACCAAATGCTGTAAATAAAAGTGATATTATTTCAAGTGCTTTATTCTAATAAATGTTGTATTTTTTATATAAATAAATAAACAAAAAAAATTGTATTTATTTAAGTGTTTTTTCTCTGTGCCTATGTAAATGTTGTATTTTTTATTATAAATAAATTAAAAAGTGAATTTTTTCATGTTTAATGTGCTCTCATGTTCAATGTAGTATTTTTAAGTATTGTTACTTTTTATGCATATAATAAAAGAAAATATGATTCTTTATTCGTCTTCTCCTTCTTGTTCTTCTTGAATGGAGTAGTAATAGGGAAATTATTTAGTCATTAGACAGCTATAGTCTGCAGTTAGTTGTCCAGGTGAACTGTTGAAGGGAGCATCTATCAATTTAAAACACCATTCAGATCGTTTCTGTGTGGACCGTCAATGTCAGGCAAAACAACACTCTTAACTAAAATAATTAAAAAATTGCGATAAAATGTTTGTGGAAAAGCCGAAAAAAATCTACTATTGTTACAGTATTTGGCAGGAGTCATACGATAAAATAAAAGCAATTGCCACGATGGGATTGGTGCAGATACAATTCATACAGGGACTTGATGTTTTCAGCATTATTGAACCAAACTCTTGGCTGATCATTGACGATCAGGCTGAATCTATTGAACGATGGTCCCAGGAAATGCTACCACTGTTCACTGTTTGCTCTCATCATGAACAGATTTCCGTTACTCTGGTTCTACACAATCTCTTTCATCAGAGCAAATGTATGCTAACACTTGCATGGAACTGCACCTACTATATCATCTACAGAGTTGTTCGTGATTCTAGCTCGCTAATAATTCTCAATAAACAAATCTATCCATGTGCCCTCAAATTTCTGCTCTCAGCATACAATCAGGCAACTAATAAACCCTACGGTTATATCCTATTGGATCTTCATCAAAATACACCCGAGGATCTGCGTGTAGTCACAGATATTTTTGACAATGAAATTACAGTATATCTCCCCGTGAACACTAAAAAGACCTATTAGTTACTATCATGACACTGAAGGAACTACATGAAAATAGATATCTGTTTTCAGTTCTAAGCACTTCAAAACCCTCGCTTAGGAAAGCAATACTCAAACATGGTATTGACAATGATTTCATTAATCTAATATCTGAACTTTGTTTAAATTTGACCGAGGGCAATGTTCAACTGCCAGAAGTAGTTAAGCAACAGGCAAAGCAAAATCGTTCCATTGTACGTACATTGGCCTCTAAAAAGAAAGGAAAGAATTTTAAAAAGAAAAGACTTCTTCAGGCGGGCGCTAGCTTTTTCACACTTTTACTGCCCATAATTGCAGGACTTGTAAATAGTTTTCTCTAGTGAGAATGGCACAACCCTATAAATTTACTCCAATAGAACTCGCTCTCTCACCCGTGGAGCACTTTGAGAACAATCTGAGTAAATTCCTTGACAATGAGAATATTGAGGATGATAAAAAACTGCTTTTACTTCAAGATGCACTTCGCCGAGTGGACAAACATAAGCCCTATCGTTCGAAGCCAACTGCTGGTATTGATCACAAAAAAGAATCATCTCCTCAGGCTTCTGCTGCTGGAACACAATTAAAGAAGGAGGAATTGGATTCAATTGTATTGAAAATTGGAAATCTAATTCCCCACTCACATCGTGAACAAAGTAAACGACTCCTAACCTATCTCTTGGAAAGTGGTCAAGATCATATTCAACTTGAGAGCAATGGGAAAGGAATTATAATTCAGGGCAAGAGCTATAATCTACTTGATTTAATCTATGAAATTTTTACAAATCGTAAAGGACTATTATCATTTGACGCTCATCTATACAACTTTCTAAATACATTAAACTTCCCCAAAAGTCTTATTAGCAATAGACAAATTCTAAAAAAATTAAATGAACATGCATGATCAACAACAACAACAACACCATTAAAACATGAACATGATGAAGAAGAAGCAGATTTTAAATCAATCTTGGAAATTACTAGCACACCTAGTGGAAAAAACTTGACAATGGTGGCGAGGAAAAAGCGAAAACGTATCATGTCACCAACCACAACTAGTATACAAAAGGGTAGCCGACGTTACACAACGTGTTTACGTTCAAAATGGTTGAAGTTCTGAAAGGTGTTTATGAAAATATTGGTGAGGTGGGGAGTTTAAGTCCCCCACCACTCTTTCCAAAGTCACTGGTGTTCACACTAAAAGTGTACAAGACTATCTACAAAATGAATCAAGCTACACTCTGCATAGAAATCATAGACTTCGTGCTAATCAATATCGAAAAACTAAAGCCTTTTACCCATTGCATATAATGCAGGCAGATCTCCTGACTCTAGATGAGATTCAACGTCCTCACAATACACCTTACAAGTTCATTCTACTTGCAATCAGTGTTTATAGTCGTTATGCATATGCAATTCCATTGCGATCAAAGAGAGGCGTTGAAGTTGCTCAGGCCATTGAAAGTATTCTCGAACAGGATTCATATAAAAAAATTCAAACGGATCGTGGTAGTGAATTTGTTAATCCCCATGTTGCAAAAGTACTAGTGAAATATAGTACACTGCTCTATCATAGTCATAGTCCTATAAATGCTGCATTGGCCGAACGATTGATAAGAACTATTCGACTTTTAATTTCAAGATATTGTACATTGAAAAATACACCGGCTTTTATTCATAATTTAGATAAAATCATGTTGATTTATAATCAACGACCTCATCGATCATTGTTCAACTCTACGCCAACGGAAGTTCATCATTCTGATCATGATACAATTGACACCTTTCTTAAACAATATTCCAATGAATCGATTGTTAAGAAGAAAAATAAGTTCAATGTTGGTGATACTGTTCGAATTAATAGAACAATAATGTTTTTGAAAAGGGGAATTACTTGCGGTCCACAGAACTTTTTAAAGTGGCAAAAACCCTAAACACTAATCCCATAACTTATCGCCTGCGTGATACTAAAGATGAAGAGATTCTCGGTGGCTTTTATGACTATGAACTACAAAAAGTTAGAAATAATAGTGAAATCTATCAAATTGAAAAGATATTAAAGACTCGTACTCGCAGGGGTAAGAAAGAGTTACTTGTTCGGTGGCTAGGATACAACTCTGATTTTGATTCTTTGATCGGTGTTGAAGATATTGACAATGCCCAATGATTTCTATGTAACTTTCATATCCAATGTTTCCGATCCTCTCTACAACGACTTGAATACGACAAGTGATTTTTGGACAAAACTCTCCCCCGCCATCAAATTTGACGGTGCGTATGAAGTGGCTCTTGTCGACTGTATTCTCAAAAATACCTATGACATCCTGAGAAAGGATCGTGTGTATGATATAAAAGTTATAGCATTCGATTGGACACTCTTTGTCGACTATGAATGGGTTGAAGCACTTAAATCTAGCGAATATCCACATGCCAAATTGAAATATATTGAATACGATAATATGACAGATTTGTGTCGTACAATCAATAGAAAAATCTCATATCGTAGGAATGGTAAATTCTATTTTAATTATTCATTGGAACACGATAGGATTTACATTACCTCACCTGTTGACACTGAAATAATTATTCTCAATGATAATCTGAGAGACGTTCTTGGCTTTAAACACAATATGATCAATGGGAAAAATGCTGGCACCGTTTACGGGATGAATCAAGTTATATTTGCTGATTATCCACCTGGTTTTGCCTCGGACTCTTGCATATTTCTCTATGCATCCTTTGTGGAAATATCAAGAGTCGGTAATTCAAATGTCCCCCTCCTACGTGTTCTTGAACGAAAAACATCTCATGAACTTGTTCATCACTATAAAATAAAGCATCTTCAGTATGTTCCTGTAAACACTTCGTATTTTGAACTCTGTCAGTTACCACTAAGAAGTGAATTGGGCGATCCTCTAGCAATAACAAAAGGCTTAGCAGTGATTACATGTTATTTTCGACCCATTGTTGGTGACAGCACAATCACCTAAAATGAACAATAGGAGAATTCCATTTGTCTGTCCCGATATCGATTGCTATGTTGGTGCTTTGAGTCCACGTCAAATAGGCAATGGATTGGACTACTACATGGGGCGTACTACAATGTCTGGCTATGGTCTTGGTAGCTGGTTTGCTAGGCTATTTCGTTCTGCACTACCCCTTGCCAGAAAATATCTTGTACCTGCTGCATCAAATTTTGCTGCCTCAACACTACAGGACTGGGGGTCGGGCAAGAATTTCAAGGAGAGTGTTAAGGAAAATATTAGATCTTCAGCAAGAGCCGTTGGTGAGCAACTAAAATCTCGACAAAATGGGGAGGGATTGAAAAGGATGCGTGCGCGTCATTCAATCATCAGTTTCCACCCAGGCGGGAAGCGAAGGACATCAACAAGGACTTTGAGGAATAAAACAAGGAAGACCAATAAGCAGAAGAAGAAGAAAAAGAAAAAGATTGTTAGATCAAAGAAGGACTTCTTCTCTTAAGATGACTTATCTCCCCCACAAGGAATCATATCCATCAATTAGTTCCTCATTGAATCTATTCAATGCTAAAAATGTTGATTTCAGTGTCAAGTATGGCTACTATGAACAATTTCACCCCCAACAACCCCTCTCGGAAAATATACACTTTCAAATATTTTCCAATGAAGACTTTTTCATTGATTTGTCATCAACATTTATTGATTTAAATGTTGCGGCGAAGAAAAAGTCAGATAATATAACTCCAACTGCTGCCGACGGTCTCTCCTACGAGAACAGTATTCTACACAACCTATTCAAACAAATTAATGTATTCGTTAATGGAACATTGGTGAGCACTAGCAATAATTTATCCAACTATGCAAGCTACATACAATTTGTGATGATGACACCAAAGGCATACAAGGAGTTGAGAGGACAATCATTGTGCTATGAATATCGATCAGGTGTTGATACTAACGGTGAGTTGACTACTGCAGTGACCCAGGAGTATCATCTGGTTGGAAAATTAAATCATGAGATATTCAATATATCCCAATGGCTACCCCCCAATGTCAAGATTGACATAAAGTTACAACTGGCCCCATCAAATTTCATTTTGAGAAAAACACTTCCTGCAGCACCCGATGCAAATGTCATTATCACATCGGCAATTCTCCACGTCCGAAAACAACAGGTTATGAGCTCTGTTGCATTGGCAGTGGAAAAGCTAAGAGCCAATGGCAACAACATTAAACTTCTTGTCCCCCATACGATCACCAATCAACGTCACATTGTCACCTGCTCTCGTAGCAATAGCGATTCATCATTTATCAATGGAGAAATCCAATCAAAATTGGCTTTGTCCTTTGTGAAGAGTGGCAGTGCCGTTGGATCTTGGACTGAATCCCCCCATGATTTTAATTTTTTTGGTCTATCTATTCTTGTGTGCAAAGTGAATGGTATTCCACTGTACACTCTATCATTTGACAAAAATTCTATAGAACTCTGTACGAGTTGACCATGCAATCCCTAGATCATGACTCTCAACTATTTGAAAATGGAACAACCGATTCAATGTTTTCAAAAAATCATGGGGCAATTGTTTTGGACTTGTCGGGGACTCAGGATATGAGCATAGTACGAACAGGGAATGTATGTTTAGAGTGTACATTTGCCGATGCTTTGACTGAAAGTATTACGCTGATATCACTGAGTCAATTTGAAACCTATTTGGAAATCACACCCGACGGCAGTGTTCTACTAGACCTAGCACCATGAACACAAACCAAATAATCAACGTATTTAGTATGGATCCATACATGTCCCAGTACAAGTCCCATTGTATACCTTCGGACTTCATTGAAAAAATTCCAAGTGTTAACAATACCTTAATCATTGTTAATAGCAGTCCATCGACTTTGAAGACCGGCCATTGGCTATGCATCTTTCAAACAGCGAAGAATATTAAATTTTTTGATCCTCTTGGCCTATCGTATAAATTCTACACACCATACATCAGCAACTTAACTGAAAGCAGTGGGAAAACCATTATTCAAAATCAACGAAGAGTACAGGATTTAACGACCAAGACATGTGGCTTTCATGCACTACTCTTTTTCATGTTCAGATGTCGTGGCTACACCTACAAGCATTTTCGTGACATCTACGTTGACTTACCTCGATTGAACGACTTTCTAGTGGAAAATATACTTACAAGCGTATTTAATATTGATTTTAGTGCCCTACGAATAAAATGTTCTAAAAATGTATGTGAAATTGTTTATTAATAAAAATTTATATACATGATAAAACGACTTTTCTACTCTTTAGATTCCATCTTCTACTAGGTATAGGTATTTGTCGACAACAACTAGTGCAGGTAGATTATCTGAATTCACAGTGCACTGATCCTGATGTACTGCAATGTCGGGGTCACATTTTCTACAGTAGAGTGTAACTTCACTCTTGTCATATCTCTTTGTATAGTCAATGATACTATTCTCATTCATTCTATAGAATTCACATGTTTAAATTTGCTTATTTGAAGCAATTTCACAAACAGTGTCCTCAAGTGTCGAATCACATTCCGTCACAGCCAAATAAAAATCAGTGGGCTTATAATCATAACACCCATTATCTTCACAACGATGACGTAGAAACCATATTCTTTTGCTGTTCCAACAGTTGAATCGCTTACCCGGCTCATCCTCCCAGAACAATCTAAAACCACGACGATACCAATCTCGTAGCAATAAACTAAAATCACGGTTAGGATTCTTTCCAATCATACCTGGATATGTATTCTCCCACTGATTACATTTATCATAATGGCAATTGGAGCATAGGTGGCCTCTAGGATGAGAGTCACACACCTCTTCAAGACAGCATATCCTCTATGCAATTTACACGGGTTGCATAATCTACACTTTTCATCATACTCATCAATCATTGTGCAATTCTCACATGATGACCAGCTGCCCAGTGTGTACATACATAGCGGACATGTATGGAAAATTTTTTCATGTGTTGACACTCTCACTGCCACAATGAAACTGAGCTAGCAACAAGAAAAAATTGTCTGAGATAGAGAGAGAGAGAGGAGTAAATCATCCTTGAGCACCATCTTTCTCATGAGAAAAAAGTCCTAAATTTCTAAACTAATGTTTAAAAGCATATCCACAATATCATTTTGCCGTGTCGTGATCAATATATCAATAAATTGTGTAAATGCATTTGGACCACGACGTAGAAGCTTCATACAGTAGTCTAATGATGTAGAATCAGTTTTCATTATATCGACAAGCGTTCCCCGAGAAAATATCTTCCTTTGAATAGACAGCTCTAGAAAATCGTCATCTAGAATCAAACGTTTTTCCATAAACACTAGATTCCCCAAGATTCGCTCTTTCTGAAATCTATCCATTTTTTAGTCCTAACACTCTCACAACCAACTACAGACTAACCAGAATTACTTTTTCTACTCTAAAAAATATACGCTAGTCTACCATAGAAAGAAAAATACCTTTGATTTAGAAACAATTTTATTGAACATAATTACAATAATAATATTCACTGATGCATTTTGTTCTCATCAATATATTTCGATAGGACATCTAATGCTGACCGAAGTTTATTTATATGGAGAATATTCACTTTTCCAGCAAAACATAGTTGCTCCTCCTGCTTAAACTTGCTTAATGATATCACGTATCTAGCATACATACTGTCCCATTCAAGGCATAGTCTACAGCCAGCGGTTTTTTCCACAGCCACATTGGGTACTCGTTTATCGTTGCTGCTGTTGTCGGCTTCATCATTAATCTCCAATAATGTAAATGTACGACTCATTTTTTCCTCCACTAATATCCTCTCAAATAAACTATTCTCTCTGAATTCAATTCTCTTACTAATATGAATTGTAGTGAAAACCATTCCTTTTATTCAAATCCCAAACACAAATCAAGTTATCGTATATTGAACAACCTCTGATTGGCTCCTAAAAAATGCCCAAGTCAAACTGTACATTCATTGTGCAATTCTTATCAAAAAAAAAACCTTGCCAACTTTTAGAATGTTCACGTGTAAGTTTAATGACACAGCCATGGGTTTTTCTTGCGCAATTCCAATGTATATTTTCATGTAGGTTTTCAATCTATCACACTTTTGACCATATTCTTGTAGGGTTGAATGTACGGTTGAAATGTACGGTTGAAATGTACTGTTGAAACTGTGCAATAGGTTACTGCTTCTCCCTATTTTACATCCTCTTGTACGGGTATTTATGTAAATGCAATTTTCCTAGTTGACTTGCTTTACCCAAGTCCCATCCGTCCTAGAAGGTCTTTTTGGGTCCTTTTATTTCTCACAAAATTTTGAGCGACGAGAAATAAGCTTTCCATCTCTTTATGAAGGACTCTCTAGGGTGAGAGCCATTTATATGAGTTACATGCCCAATTTTTCATCAATTACTGGGAGCCTGCCACACGTAGCATCAATTTTAACTAAAGTATGGAACATATTTCTAAAAACTTTAATAAGATTTGGGGTTCTTTTCGTTAATTTTATCTGAAGGTCTCTTTCACAAATTTCAAAAATTATCGCTTAATCACGGGCTGCACTTAATCGCTTAATACTTTTTAAGCTAACCTCCCTGCTTGCTCAGTTTTTTTGCTCTGTTTTTAAGTTTAAATTTCATATTAGCTTCAAAAAAATAATAAAAGGGCAATACTCATTATCAGAGAGTGATTTAAACTTTATCATCCAATTTCGAAGGTGATTCCCATTATGACTTTGTTGTATTCTGAAGTTTCTTTTGTTCTGAGTTTGTCTTTTGTATTGGAGACTTTGTTATATAAAGGGTTATAAGCACAATATTTGTGTAATTTATATTTCAAATTATTATAACATATCTTTTTTTTTCTTTATTATTAATTTCACAAAAAACTATTTCAGGGATGCTCCTGAACCTACAGGGGACGAAATCGATGAAATAGATGCTGAAATTCCGAAAATATACGAGCCTGCTGAATCTGGCTTAGATGGTCTTGAGTGTCGGCTTAAAATGTATTTAGCTCAATATAATGAAATTGCTCGTAGTCAAGGCATGGATTTGGTGTTCTTTAAAGATGCCGTTCTTCACGTTGTTAAGGTATGTTTAATCATGTACAAAGACCCTCTAATTTCCAGTGACGTATTTGAGAAGGATATGGATTCTTTTTATATAATAAATAAAAAAAAACAAGTTTTTTTTTAACTGAAAGTAAGGAGCGACATTAAAACTTAAAACGAACAGAAATTATTCCGTATATGGAAGAGGCTGTCCCCTCCTCAACGCCTCGCTCTTTACGCTAAAGTTTGACTTTCTCACAACTCTATTTTTTTAACAATGAAAAACTTCAGCGTAAAGAGCGAGGCGTTGAGGAGGGGACAGCCTCTTTCATATACGGAATAATTTCTGTTCGTTATAAGTTTTAATGTCGCTCCTTACTTTCAGTTAAAAAAACTTGTTTTTTTTATTTAATCTCTATAAGAATTGAAGGTAAATATTGACTTTTGAATATTTTCTTTCTGGAATAGAAATACTTCTCATAAGGGTATTCCGCCTGAGCAATACGCCATTTGGACCTTAAATTATTATTAAATAACAAAAACAAGTTTTTTAAACTGATAGTAAGGAGCGACATTAAAACTTGAAACGAACAGAAATTATTCCGTATATGAAAGGGACTGTCTCCTCCTCAATGCCTCGCTCTTTACGCTAAAGCTTTTTAATGTTTTAAAAAATAAAGTTGTGAGACAGAGTCAAACTTTAGCGTAAAGAGCGAGGCGCTGAGGAGGGGACAGCCCCTTTCATATACGAAATAATTTCTGTTCGTTTTAAGTTTTAATGTCGCTCCTTACTTTCAGTTTAAAAAACTTGTTTTTTTTATTTAATTCCTGATCGTTTTTAAACAAAAAAAAACTTTAGCATAAAGAGCGAGGCGCTGAGGAGGGGACAGCCCCTTTCATATACGGAATAATTTCTGTTCGTTTTAAGTTTTAATGTCGCTCCTTACTTTCAGTTTAAAAACTTATTTTTTGTTATTTAATTTCTGAACGTTTTTGAATTAATGCAGCTTTGATTTTGTCTCACCATAAATGAATAATTAGAATGAAATTTGCATATTAATTTTATTGCTTGGGCTAAATGGCTTTCTCGAAATGTTGTTATGACGTAACTTACGAATTAAATTACGTAACGAACTTCTATATTTGTATGTTTTTATTACGTATGTTAGGGATTATACCCCTAGTCAATACCTCGCTCTTTACGCTAAAGTTCGAATTTTATTCGAATCACAAACCCCTGAATCACAAAGGTGGGTTAATTAGAATAGATATCTCTTGAAAGTACTAAAAAAAACTCTAGCGTAAAGAGCGAGGTATTGACTAGGGGGCAAACCCCTTCATATACGTAATAATTTCCTGTTTGTGTTAAGTTTTAATGTTGCTCCTTACTTTCAGTTGAAAAAACTTGTTTTTTTTTATTTAATTTCTGATCGTTTTATAAATAATGCTGGGAAATCAGGCGCCCCCTTCATAAAAATGTCCCTTCCCCCACGGAAACATCCTCCATGGAAAGTTCCTCCCCCGACCCCCCCCCCCCCCCCACCAGAAAAAAACACCTCCTGAAACGTCTGTATACTTCCCATTTACCAATACTATATGTAAACAAAGGGGCAAAGTTCATAGCTTGCAGCCCTTCCCCCGAGAACTTTGGGGGATTAAATCATCCTTAAGGACATATGCATTAGATTTTCGACAATGCTGAACAAAATGGCTATCTCAAAATTTTGATTGGGTGACTTCGGGAAAAAAATGAGCGTGGGAGGGGGCCAAGTTGCCCTCCAATTTTTTTGGTCACTTAAAAAGGGCACTAGAACTTTTAATTTTCGTTCAGATTAGCCCTCTCACGATATCCTAGGACTACTGGATCGATACGATCACCCCTGGAAAAAAAATAAAATAAACACGCATCATTGTTTTCTTCTGGCAAAAAATACAAAATTCCACATTTTTGCAAATAGGAGCTTGAAACTTCTATAGAAGGGTTTTCTAATACGCTGAATATGATGGTGTGATTTTCATTAAAGTTCTAGGACTTTTAGGGGCTGTTTCCCCCTTTTTTCGAAAATAAGGCAAATTTTTCGGGCACGTACTTGTGATGGGTAAGACTAAAATTAATGAACCTTATATATTTGAAATCAGCATAAAACTTTGATTCTATTTATGTATCTATTGGTATCAAAATTACGGTTTTTAGAGTTTTGGTTTCTATTGAGCCGGGTCGCTCCTTACTTACAGTTCGTTACCACGAACTGTTTGATTATTCTACGTTTTCTATTGTATTATAATTATTTTTCTTATTTTATTATAATAGTAGGAATGACAAACGTGTTTTCATTCACTTTTTTTGTCAGGCACTTTTAACCAAAAACTTGAAAGTAAATGCTATATTAGACCACATGGCTGAATAATATGACATTATTTTGCTAGAAGTAAATAATGTCATGTTTAGCACCACTAAACATGACATTATTGATCGCTAGACAGCGGTCTTTGAGCTAAGCGTACTTTGATATTATTATTTGGAATTTTTCAAAGTTATTTGAAAAGCTGTGTGTGGCGCTGCTGCCCTATGTTAGATTCTAATTAATCCTTTCATGTTTTTGGCAATGAAATGCAAAGAAGCTATTAATCGATTATCGGTGAAAAGAAAATGAATAAAATACCAAAATCTAGCTCAGTCACTTATAGCTGTTATAATAAGATAAAAAAAAATCTGTGTTTAGAAATTGAATTATAATGTAACGCAGATAATCCATGCGGTATACATCCAATCAAAACTCTGTTTTTGTTGGGATGGCTTTTTGACCTTGAATGACCAAGATGGGAAATCCGGTGCCCCCTTCATAGCAATGCCCCTTCCCCCATGAAAACTTTCTTCGTGAAAAGATCCTCCCATACAACCCCCGACCCACCCCCACCCCCCCACTACCAGAAAAAATCCCCCTGAAAACATCTGTATACTTCCCAATAACCAATACTATATGTTAACATTGGGTAAAGTTCATAACTTTCAGCCATCCCCCTGGGAGCTTCGAGGGATTAAGTCATCCTAAAAGACATAGTTATAATATTTTCGACCATGCTGAACAAAATGGCTATCTCAAAATTTTGATCGGGTGACTTTGGGTAAACAATGAGCATGGGAGGGGGCCTAGTTGCCCTCCATTTTTTTGGTCACTTAAAAAGGGCACTAGTACTTTTAATTTCCGTTCCAATGAGCCCTCCCACGATATTCTAGGACCACAGGTCAATACGATCACCCCTGGGGAAAAAAACAAACAAAAAAACAAATAAACACGCATCCGTGGTCTTTCTTCTGGCAAAAAATGTAAAATTCCACATTTTTGTAGATAGGAGCTTGAAACCTCTACAGTGGGGTTCTCTGATACGTTGAATTTGATGGTGTGATTTTCATTAAGGTTCTGTAATTTTTAGGGTGTCTTTCCTGCTTTTTTTGAAAATCAACCAAATTTTCTCAGGCGCGTAACTTTTGATGGGTAGCACTAAACTTGATGAAAATCATATATTTGAAATCAGCATTCAAATCTAATTCTTTTGATGTATCTATTGGGATCAAAAACCCTTTTTCTAGAGTTTCGGTTACCATTGAGCCGGGTCGCTCCTTCCTTGCGGTTCGTTACCACGAACTGTTTGAAAAATGATTTTGATTTCCCTTATTTAAACCAATTATATCATATTTTTCAATTATACAGGAGTTTTTTTTTATATTAACTATTTTTTTTTGCAAAAATATATTGTAACATCATTTGTAAATATCAGCAGAGCAGTGCTGACCTAGTAAAGAGCCATTAGGGCTGTTTTTGAGCACTGAGATCTTGTATATAGGGTCTTGCATCTTTATGCAAATATTATCGTTTTTTTACCTCATTTTTGTTCACAGATGTTTCAGCAAACTGATGTTAGCAAAAAGTGAGAAAAACGCCATTTTCCTGTCATATAGAACAATGATGAGAGAACTTTGATGATCTACTGATCATTGTTCTCAAACCACTGATCAGAGCAGAATGATGAAAGACGTTTGCATAAAACCGACAAAAGATATAAGATCTTGGATCAAAGATTTCACTTTTAAGCGTTTTCTGACAAAAGATTAAGATCTTAGCACATTGATGATGAGTATAGGACTTATAGTCGTAGAAACATGGCGAGTAAACTATCGATCAAAAGTAAAAAGCTCTATTCTATAAAGTTTTTTTATTGTTTTAAAAAATAAAGTTGTGAGACAGAGTCAAACTTTAGCGTAAAGAGCGAGATGTTGAGGAGGGGACAGCCCCTTTCATATACGGAATAATTTCTGTTCGTTTTAAGTTTTAATGTCGCTCCTTACTTTCAGTTTAAAAAACTTGTTTTTTTAATTTAATTTCTGATCGTTTTTTAGTCAATGCAGCTTTGATTTTGGCTCACCGTCATTGAATAAGTAAACAAACTTTGCATAAAAATTTTACTGTTCTTTTTCTAAATGGCTGTCTCTAAATTTGGTTTTGACGTAATTTACAAATTAACTTACGTAACGGTATTCGTATATTTTTCTTCTGGCAAAAAATACAAAGTTGCAGATTTTTGCAGATATGAGCTTGAAACCTATGTAATAGGGTTTTTTGATACGCTGAATCTGACGGTGTGATTTTCATTAAAATTCTTTCACTTGTAGGGGATGTTTCCTCACTCTTTAAAAAATCAGGTAAATTTTATCAGGCTCGTAGCCATTGATGAGTAATACCAAACTTAATAAAATTTATATATTTAGAATCAGCATTATAAGTCGACTCTTTTGATACATTTATTGACATCAAAATTCCGTTTTTAAAAGTTTCGATTACTATTGAGCCGTATTACTTGTTTTTTTATTATTGTTTTTTTCATTACGTATATGTTATTACGTATATGAGGGGGTTCTCCCCTTATTCAATACCACGCTCTTTACGTTAAGAGTTAAAAAAAATTTAATTCACAAACCCCTGAATCACAAAGGCCGTTTAAATAGAATAGATAGATCTTTTGAAAGCACTAAAAAAACTGTAGCGTAAACAGCGAGGTATTGAATTGGGGGAGAACCCCTCATATACGTAATAATTTCTGTTCGTTTTAAGTTCTAATGTTGCTTCTTACTTTCAGTTGAAAAAACTTGTTTTTTTAAATTTAATTTCTGATCGTTTTTAAATAATGCTTGGAAATCCGGTGCCCCCTTCATAGAAATGTCCTTTACCCCAAAGAAACATCCTCCACGGAAAGATTCTCCCGAGTAACCCCCTCCTCCAGCCCCCCCCCCCCCCCAGAAAAATATCCTTCCTGTAAATGTCTGTATACTTCCCAATAACCAAAACAATATGTAAGCAATGGGCAAAGTTCATAACTTGCAGCCCTTCCCCTGGGAACTGTTGGGGATTATGTCATCCTAAAAGACATATTTATTAGATTTTCGACTATGTTGAACAAAATGGCTATCTCAAAACTTTAATTTGGCGACTTTGAAATAAATGAGCGTGGGAGGGTCCTAGTTGCCCTCCATTTTTTGGTCACTTAAAAAGGGCACTAGAACTTTTAATTTCCGTTCCAATGAGCCCTCCTACGATATCCTAGGACCACTGGGTCAGTACGATTACCCCTGGGGAAAAGAAAAAAAAACAAATAAACACGCATCCGTGATCTTTCTTCTGGCAAAAAAAATGGAAAATTCCACATTTTTGTAGATAGGAGCTTGAAACCTCTACAGAAGGGTTCTCTGATACGCTGAATATAATGGTGTGATTTTCATTAAGGTTCTATAACTTATAGGGGGTCTTTCCTCCTTTTTTCAAAATCAGCCAAATTTTCTCAGGCGCGTAACTTTTGATGGGTAAGATTAAACTTGATGAAACTTATATTTTTGAAATCAGAATTAAAGTCTGATTCTTTTGATGTATCTATTGGTATCAAAATTCCGTTTTTTAGAGTTTCGGTTACCATTGAGCCGGGTCGCTTACTTATAGTTCGTTACCACGAACTGTTTGATATACAATTGCAGGATTTTATTTGGCTGTAAAAACGCATTAAGAAGAATGTAATTTTTTATGAATTATTAAGAAAAACACTGTCCATTAAATGAACATGCAGCTAAAATAATAGAAATAATCGATGACCTGAAAAAATATTTGTAAACAAGTATGTTTCAACGGTAAAGAAAAATACATGAAACCACAGTCGTCTCTGGTAATTTTAAACAAGGATGTTTTAACGGTAAAGTAAAATACATGAAACCACAGTCTTTTCTGGTGATTTCCTTACTTTCGTGTGCTAAATTTTTGTTTGTGTTTTAAGTATTATTTCAGTATATTGATTTTTTTTTATGTGTTGAACAATAAAATCTATATTAAACATTAGGGAAAATCTTCCATGTGCCTGTCTAGGTATACAGCTAGACGATTCTGCTGATGAATGCAGCTAGAAGCTGTGTTCAACTCCCACTGACGGCAAGTTTTTCTAACCTTTTCCTTTTATTATTAATATGACACTTATACGAGTCATTATACAATAATTTTTGGAAGAGGCAAGAGGAAAAATCAACCTATAAAAAAGATGCAAAGCTAAATAAGTAAGCTGCCTTAGACCAGGGGCAGATCCAGGACTTTTTTCAAGGGGGGGGGGGGGGTGCAAGATAGGTTGATCCGATAAAATTGCGTTAGGAACAAGTTTAATTAACACAAACTTGCGTTAGTCAAGTAGATTAGACTACTTTAGACGACGTTAGGGAGCGCGCACCCCCTTGCCCCCTGGATCCGCCACTGCCTGACACCAAATCAGCTGCCCACAGTCCTCCTCCACCTCAATCTATTTGATGAATTACTCCTTACCTTCTCCCAATAAGTTCCAATGTCCTTTAAATCCTTCTTTTTGATTTCCTCCCACCCAATCTATGGTGGAAACCCTTTATTTGACCGTTTTGAAGTTTTAATCTGTGATTTTTCTTGATTTTTATGGTTTGCTTCTTATGACCCAGATCTGGGCTTCTTCTGTTGTGGGCCTATATCTGTTGTGTGAGGGGGACTGAAGGATGATAAATAACGATTTTACGGTGTCAGTAGATCGTATGAAAACAAAAGAAATGTAAAGAAAGTGGAGAAAGCACTAAAATATGAACTAAGGAGTTGTGAAGTGGAGGCCATGGATAAAATTGCCGAGGATCTGGAAGATGCAGCTAGACGGCATAATAGTAAAATATTGTACTGGCACGTTAAAAAATTGAGAGGGAGTAGTCAATCCGGACTTGTCCCAGTTAAAGATAGGAATGGGGTCGTAATTAGCGATAAGGAAAAAACTAAAGAGAGATGGGCCGAACATTTTGAGAACTTGCTTAACCGAGATAGAGTTGCAGGAAAAAATATAGAGGAAAATGAAAAAGTTTGTGATACCTTGGATGTGAAGGAAGATTTGTTTTGTGAGGAGGAAATAGCAACAGTACTAAAAGGATTAAAGAATAATAAGGGTCCAGGTGCTGATAGGGTGGTAAATGAGTTTCTTAAATATTATGGCTCTGAGGTTAGAAATAAGTTATTGAAGATTATGAATATGATTTTTGAAAAAGGGGAAGTACCTAGCGATTTTAGGAAAACCTTAATTAAGCCACTTTATAAGAAAGGTGATAAAAGTGAGTGTGGTAATTATCGAGGCATTAGTCTGGTCTCTGTAGGTAGTAAATTACTTAGTAATATGATACTTTTTAGACTGAGAGATGCCGTAAACAAAGTTTTAAAAGAAGAGCAGTGCGGTTTTAGAAAAGGTAGAGGATGTGTCGACCAAATTTTCACTCTTAGGCTAATAATTGAGAAGCGCCTGAGTTTTCAAACACCTTTGGTCCTCAGTTTTATAGATTATGAGCAAGCGTTCGATTCTGTTGATAGAAGAGCTTTAGTAAAGGTTTTATCCTTGTATGGCATACCAGACAAACACATTAAAGTGATTAGTGCTATGTACGAGAATAACACTGCTGCGGTTAAGGTAGGAAATGTGGTTAGCAGCTGGTTTTGTATTAAATCAGGAGTTAAGCAGGGTTGTGTTCTATTCCCCTTTATATGGATTATTTTGATGGACTTTGTTTTAAGGAGCACAGGAAAGGCAATGGGAGACCACGGAATCAAATGGGGAGGAAAAAGTCTCCTGGACTTGGATTATGCTGATGATTTAAGCATCCTAGATGAAAGTGTGAGCAAAATGAATGAAGTTTTAGAGGTTTTGCGAGTTCAGGGTGCTAGAATTGGTTTGAAAATTAATGTTAGGAAGACTAAGTCACTAAGGCTAGGAATAAGTGAAGATGAAAAGGTGACGTTGGGTAATGAAAAAATTGATCAGGTGGGCAGCTTCACTTACCTTGGTAGTATTATTAGTAAAGATGGTGGGAGCAGTGAACATGTTAAAAATAGAATAGCCAAGGCTCAGGGTGTTTTCTAGGAAGATAAGTCTGCAAACCAAGATTAGAATCTTAGAAGCTACAGTGATGACAGTGGTCAAATATGGCTCTGAAGCATGGACGCTCCGAAAAGCGGATGAAGATTTGCTAGATGTTTTCCAGAGAAATTGCTTAAGGATTGTTCTGGGTACCCGGCTGACTGACCGTATTTCAAACAATAGGCTATACGAAAAATGTGGTTCAATACCGCTCTCTAGGGCTATAATGAAAGAAAGGTTGAGGTGGTTAGGGCACATTGTGCGGATGAAGGATGACAGATTGCCGAAGATTATTCTTTTTGGCCAACCATCTAGGGCTAAACGGAAAGCAGGTCGTCCCCGTCTGGGGTGGGAGGACGTCATAAAGAAAGATTTAAAGGGAATGGGAACTTCGTGGGCGGGTGTAAAAAGGGAGGCTTTGAATAGATTGGGGTGGAGGAGGAGCGTGCGTAGCTGTTTTGGTTTCAGGTGGCTTGGTGCTGCGGTGAGTTGTTAGTAGTAGTAGTAGTAGTAGTGAGTGACATCTATTTTGAAATAGTAGTCTAATATACAGATTTTTTAAAACTAACATAAATTAGAAATCAAGGACAATTTGGTGCAAAGCAGGGGGATACCCCCCGTCCGTATACAGTCTAATATACAGATTTTTTATAACTATCATTAATTAGAAATCAGGGACAACTTGGTGCAAACCAGGGGGATACCCCCCGTCCCTATACAGTCTAATATACAGCTTTTTATAACTAATATAAATTAGAAATCAAGGACAATTTGGTGCAAACCAGGGGGATACCCCCCGTCCCTGCGTTCAGTTTAAGCTACATCTACGGACTTAGCCAATTTGTCTGTCTGAAATGTTTGAAATGATTCCATATCTAAAGATGATTGACAATTGAATCTTATTAAAGCATATCTCCTCGTCAATAAATTATGGTGAAAGGGCCAGTTTCTTCCAATTTTCTTCATTAAGTTTCTCCCTATTTATACATTTAGTTTTTCTAATTATTTCGATTTTGAAGATGAGCTGCAATTGGTAATTTGAAATATTTTTAAAGTGAAGAAAAATTTGCCGTATTTTAAATTAAAAGCGCTTATGCTTATGACCTACAGCTAACGTAGGTCTAACGTAGGTCACAGCTACAGCTAACCTATTTCCATTGGTAAGTCATAGTTACAGGTCCAGATTTAAAGTCTTGACGCTTCTAGGCCCAAGCGTTTTACCGCTTCGTTTTTACGAGATTTTCGGCAAAATCCCCGAAAATTCGGGAATAGTGGAAGTACTGAACTGATAAGCCAAAAGTAATGAAAGAAAGAGGTGATACCGAACTCTCAGCTGCCATTCTTGTGAGACATCTGACAGTTTATAAGTGGTCGCAAAATTCGTGTGTTGTTTTAAAATCACTTTTCTGTGAACAGGCAGCGCGGCGGTGGAGTGCGCCTGGAACTTTGACGATAAATCCCGTCAGTCCAGTTTTTTAAAGAAAAAAAAAAACTCAGTGCTGATTTATTTGTACCCCCTGGCATTGTACGCCCCTAAGCACAGGCCTAGTAGGCGCATTGATAAATCTGGGCCTACTTGGTTAACTTCGCATGTAAGACTCTAGAAATGAGAATTTAAAAGTCCAAGTTACAGATGATCAAACTACTTTTTTGGGAAAAAATCCCTCAGTGCTGATTTATTGCACCTCCTGGCTTTGTGCGCCCCTAAGCACGGGCCTAGTAGGCGCATTGATAAATCTGGGCCTACTTGGTTAACTTCGCACGTAAGACTCTAGAAATGAGAATTTAAAAGTCCAAGTAACAGCTTACAGCCCAAGTAACAGTCCACAGTCCAAGTTACAGTCCAAGTAACAGATGGTCAAACTACAGTTTAGCAACTAAACCACAATCCTCTTTCTGTGCATAAGAGTTTACCTTTAAGAGCACGCTATGAATTCAGGATTAATTTAAAATAACTAGCCTTCCTTGCAAGTTTTGCTTTGAAAGGGGAATAATTCGGCAAGTTTTGATGGAAAAAAAGGAACTAAAATTCAGAAGCTGAATATGAATAAAAATTCAATTTTTGGTATCCAAATGGTTTAGATTAAGGCTTGACTATCATAATCTACGCTTACGAAAAGAGCACAGCTTCTTGAGTTTTCTATTCCAGATATCACGAATACTTCGTCACCCCGGAGGACACGTCCTGTTGGTTGGAGTTGGTGGATCAGGAAAGCAATCCTTGACAAAATTGGCCTCTTTCATTGCAGGTTACAAAACATTTCAAATAACACTGACAAGGTATTTGTATATTTATCCCTTAATTGCATTGTGGTATCAAAATTTTCTTGTTTTTTTTTACTCTTTTTTTCATCAGATCTAACTTTAATTTATTAATAGAAAGTGAATGATCTAGCCCAGTGTTGTAATTTTGTCAAACTCCTTTGAGGGGGGAGGGGCAAAGTTGGAGCCAATATTCCCAAATCAAGTGAAAATGACAATGAAAACTGAAAAATGACATATATAGGACCATAAAGGTAAAGATATGCTTAAGAAAACTGACCAGTTTCTGGGGATGCTTGAATTGTTGAGGCTTACCATAATTTTGACAAGATTTTTGAAGAAACTAAGTTTCAGCTGTTGGGACAAACTGGGTCTGGGGGCGAAAACCATGGTCTGGCACGGGCCCTCCTGCCCCAAAGCAAGTTTTGCCCCTGGTCTAACCTTATGTGATTTTTATGGGAAGTGTAGATCTAAGGGTAATTTGGTTAATGTTTATTTAATTTTTGAAAGGCTGTGTATAATTCGTACCTGGGACCTAAAAAAGATTGTTTCTGCTTGTTCTTAAGCCAGAGCCTATAGTGTTATTTGGAGGGGGCTCTTACAGTGTCTATTGGAAAAGACCTTCTGGAGTTGTTCAGGCAAAATTTCGTTTCTTTAAGCTTTGTCTTCGCTCTCGAATAGAAAGCCCTGTTTTAACAGGCATGTAATGGTTCAGTTTCAAATTGAAGTCCGATTAAGATCTAAAATAACTTTGAAATCTTGGCGGTTACCTAGTCCCAGTTCTAACATATCTTGTTTGAATTTTCGAACTGCTTTTCTTGATTATTTTAACTGGGAAATTCAAAAGAGCAAGATTACCCTCCCCCCTCCCTTTGATTTGGAAAAACAAATATTTTTTTTATTCATTAAAAAACAAAATTTTCCCTCTCCCCTAAATTTTCGAAAATTGACAACCCTGCGGTAGAGGAATGGTGTCACATTTACCTACTAACCTTTAAGAGTTCTCTCAATAGTAAGGAAGCTCTGCCCCATCCTTTTCTCCTTTCTTAATATTGATATTAGAAAGCTTGTCCGTGGCAAGAGAATATCTATATATCTATATATATATATATATATATATATATATATATATATATATATATATATATATATATATATATATATATATATATATATATATATATATATATATATATATATATATATATATATATATATATATATATATATATATATATATATATATATATATATATATATATATATATATATATATATATATTTCCAAACCTGATCATTACATCAGGGTGAGCTGACTAAAGTGATATCAAAATGAATTCAGTGATGCCAGTTTTCTCGAACAATATTTTTCTAATGAGATGAACCATTTTGAAAATTTCGGGGGTTTTACAACTTCAATGTTATGGTAACTCCTAATGATATTTTTTCTTCTCGTTTGCAAGTGTCGGTTTGCTAGCTCCTGACTTGATTGGCGTTGATACCGCGCTTTGACCTATTAGGAGATCATTCATAACACAGGTTAAATAATTTTGGCCTTTAATTGAAAAAAAAACCTTTAGTTCAAGCACCATATCACAAAGATGATGTTAAAATTTCAAGAAACTTAGGAATTATGAGGAAGCCATGTGACCAACACCCAACGAACATACTTATTCTGATTTATAAGGCGCTTCTTAAGCTTTAACCTCAATATATTTACAAGTTGGCGTTCGGCATTAAGTCACATTCACAGAAGTTTAACCCGCTACATGATAAAGCCCTCGTAATTTTAGGTCAATCGGTGCGAGCGCTAACAATGTCATCACTTTACAGACTATCACGTACTTTTTTTCAGATATTTTTGCAGGACTGCTAACCTCATTATTTTAAAAGATTTATCCATTTCGCCGTTTGAACATACACTTTTTGTTATGCATCTATGTACCAACTCCGACAGCTAAGTCTAAATTTCCGCTAGAATTAGTGGCTAGGTGCGTGAAAAGTACTTCAGGAGCAGTTGCGATCATTTCGGTCTCTCACATTCTTCCAAAAGAACCTAAAACCTTATTTAAATGAACACAGTTAATATTTTTGGGTATTTTTTCTTTTGAGTAATATGGGTATGAGTAATACTTCTTATTGTGTCTGAAATTCGAAGTTCGATGGACGTGAGTGGAGTTATTTTATTTAACAATGATTTTGAATCAACAGAAAACAAATTCAAAAATTCTACCCCAAGAACTCTCCCCCATAAGGTGAATAATTGACATTGTTACTGTTATTTGGCAGTGGCGGATACAAGGAAAGGGCGAGGGGTGCCCCCCTAACGTAGTCTAAAGTAGTGTAGTTTACTTAATTAACGCAAGATTGCGTTAATAAAACTTGTTGTTAATTAAAATTGAAGTTTGATTAAGATCTAAAATAACTTTGAAAATTTGGCGGTTCCCTAGTCCCAGTTTTAACATATCTTGTTTGAATTTTCAAACTGCTTTTCTTGATTATTTTAACTGGGAAATTGAAAAGAGCAAGATTACCCCCCCCCCCTTTGATTATGAAAAACACATATTTTTTCAAAATTCATTTAAAAAGAAAATCGCCCCTCTCCCCTATATTTTCGAAAATTGACGACCCTGCGGCAGAGGAATGGTGTCACATTTACCTACTAACCTTTAACAGTTCTCTCAATAGTAAGGAAGCTCTGCCCCATCCTTTGCTCCTTTCTTAGTTTTGATATTAGAAAGTTTTGATGTTATATATGTATATATATATATATATATATATATATATATATATATATATATATATATATATATATATATATATATATATATATTCCAAATCTGATCGTTACTCCAGGGTGAGCTGACTAAAGTGATATCAAAATGAATTCAGTGATACCAGTTTTCTCGAACAATATTTTTCTACTGAGATGGACCATTTTGAAAATTTCATGGGTTTTACAACTTCAATGTTATGGTAACTCCTGATGATATTTTTTCTTCTCGTTTGCAAGTGTCGGTTTGCTAGCTCCTGACTTGATTGGTGTTAGGAGATCACGCTTTCGAAACCACGCTTTCGCCTGTTAGGAGATCATTCATAACGTAGGTTAAATAATTTTGGCCTTTAATTGACAAAAACCTTTAGTTCAAGCACCATATCACAAAGGATGATGTTAAAATTTCAAGAAACTTAGGAATTATGAGGAAGCCCTGTAACCAACACCCAACGAACATATTTATTCTGATTTATATGGCGCTTCTTAAGCTTTAACCCCACTAAAGTAGTGAAATTTACTTAATTAACGCAAGATTGCGTTAATTAACCTTGCTCCTAAAGCAAGTTTATCGGATCAATCTATTTTGCCCCCCCTCCCCCTAAAAAATAATTGCTAAATGGTGTTCAAAGTGGACCCATTACTTTTGAGGGGCAACTCTAAACACTACCCCGTTTGTCTCCTATCCTTTATTGCAATATGGAATTGCCTTTTGGGTTTTATTACTGGGATAATATTATCCTAAGGTGTCTCTAACTCCTCGCATTTAAGCCTAATTGGGTTGCACATATCACAATGTATTTTCAGAATCGCTACTAAAAATTCTTGGAAGATTTTTTCTCAGTCATCATTCTTTAGCAACCACTAAAAAACAGGGGTCTAATTTCGTCAAAATCCAGGGGACGGGGGGGGGGGGGTCAAGTTGGAGCCAATTTTTCCCGATATAGTGAAAATGACAATAAAAACTAAAAAAATAAGCCGTTTGATACCATAAAGGTACTATTTAGTACTTTAAAAGTGCTATAAAGGTACTTTATAGTACTATTTAAAGGTACCATATAGTACTATAAAGGTAAATACGTACTAAAATACTGATGTGTTTCTGCTGATGCTTGAATTATGCAGGTTTATCTCAGTTTTGACAAGATTTTGGAAGAAATTAAATTTCAGCATGAGGGCAAACTTTGGTCTCGGAGGGTAGGGGGGGGTTACAAAGTTCTGGGAGGGGCAGTTGCCTCCCCCCCCCCTGTTCCATGGCGAATTGCTAAAAAAATTAATGTGTTTTATTTTTTTATTCAAAACTGCTTTGACGAATCTAAACATTAAGAGATACCCACATGTATCTCTTATTATTTAGATATTCATGAGGATAAATATTGAGGGTGATTTGGTCAAAATACTTCCGTGAAGGAATAGTAATGACATTTTTTTTTTTGTTTATGCCAAAGATACTGTGTACAAAGATTTAATTGGCCTATATACAAAGGTTTGACTAGGATAAGCAGTAGTTCTCCAGACAAAATATCTATTACTACTCAAAGATATGTACTTGAGCTAGGTAATCGGAAAATTCGGTGATTTTTAGGCTTTGATATTTGAACTGATTCCTGAAAGTTGTATTAAATAAAAAAAAAACAAGTTTTTTAACTGAAAGTAAGGAACGACGTTAAAACTTAAAACGAACAGGAATTATTCCGTATATGAAAGAGGCTGTCCCCTCCTCAACGCCTCGCTCTTTACGCTAAAGTTTTTCATTGTTTGAAAAAAATAGAGATGTGAGAAAGTCAAATTTTAGCGTAAAGAGCGAGGCGTTGAGGAGGGGAGAGCCCCTTTCATATACGGAATAATTTCTGTTCGTTTTAAGTTTTAACGTCGTTCCTTACTTTCAGTTAAAAAAAACTTTTTTTTTTATTTAATTTTTGAACGTTTTTGAATTAATGCAGGTTTTGATTTTGGCTCACCGTAAGTAGTATCTTAGGTGCTGATCCGAAACTTACATAGAAACTTACACCTGAGGCGATAGGCACCACGAAACTTACATGCAATTACACATGAATTGCGCAAGAAAAAGCCATGCCTGAGACACTGTATTTACACGTAACCTAGGTGCTGATTTGAACGATACATTCAACTATACATTCACGCCTACAAGAATATGGTCAAAAGTGTAATAGATTGAAAACCTACATGAAAATATACACATGAATTGTGCAAGGAAAAGCCATGCCTGAGACACTATACTCACACGTGAATGTTTTAAAAGTTGGCACACTAAAGTCGAGGTTTTTTAAACTTGGCAATGTATAATGTAGTCAAGCATGTTTTGAGAGTTTGGTCGTAATAAATAATTTAAAGCAAACAGGTTTTTTTTTCTGTTTTTGTTGTCAATTACACAATGAATGTACGTCATGAGTTCACGTGTACATTCTTTAAAAAAAAAACTGGTATGATATAAAGAACCCACATTTTTTAATTGTTTGATTGACGTGTTTGGGGTGATTACGTTCCTTGGCACCTTTTCAGAGCATGTTCTTATGGATACCTTTCCAAGCAAGATGGTTAAACATGCTTTTACAATCGGAAATGTGTGATTAACATTTGCATAAAAGGGGTAATGGGATTTGCGAAATGGAGGAGATGGGGTGATTGTGTACTGTATAATACACAAGTGATGTTTTGGAGAGTATTGTCAAGTTAAAATAGTTTAGAAATAAAAAAAATTAACAAGAAATGGTTGAAAAGTGTTTTGAGGGAGATGGGTTGCATGGAGGGTTGAGTTGCACGAGGGTTCAGTTAAAGGGGGTACAGTTACACGGGGGTTTAGTTAAATAGTGTCGAGTTGTACGAGGGTTGAGTAGCACGAGGGTTCAGTAGCACGGGGGTTCAGTTGTACAGGGTTTCGGTTATACAGGGGTTCAGTTACATGGGGATTAGTTAAATGCGTTTGAGTTGCATGGTCTCGTTGGAAAAAATTGGAGCTCATACTTAAACAGTTCTATTAAGAGCTATTGCTATGGAAATGGCTCATTTTTGAATCGAAACTATGCTTTTCTGACTGAAGATACACATTTGAATCAGAAAATGTGAAAATGTACACAATTGAAACAGAGAAGTGTGTTTTGACGATATTTTCTATAATTTCGTCTGAAAATAGGAGTTCACGCTTAAAAAGTTCTATTAAGAGCTATTTTTATGGAAATGCTTTTACAATCGGAAATGTTTGATTAACATTTGCAAAAAGGGGTAATGGGATTTGCGAATTGGAGGAGATGGGGTGATTGTGTACTGTATAATACACAAGTGATGTTTTGGAGAGTATTGTCAATTTAAAATAGTTTAGAAATAAAAAAGAATTAACAAGAAATGGCTGAAAAGTGTTTTGAGGGAGATGGGTTGCATGGAGGGTTGAGTTGCACGAGGGTTCAGTTAAAGGGGGTACAGTTACACGGGGGTTTAGTTAAATGGGGTCGTGTTGCACGAGGGTTCAGTAGCACGAGGGTTCAGTAGAACGGGGGGGGGGTTCAGTTGTACGGGGTTTCGGTTATACAGGGGTTCAGTTACATGGGGGTTTAGTTGCACGGGGGTTTAGTTAAATGGGGAATTGAGTTGCACGGGAGTTGAGTTGCACGAGGGTTCAGTTGCAAGGGGGGTTCAGTTACATGCGGATTCAGTTACACGGGGATTAGTTAAATGCGGTTGAGTTGCATAGTCTCGTTGGAAAAAATTGGAGTTCATACTTAAACAGTTCTATTAAGAGCTATTGCTATGGAAATGGCTCATTTTTGAATCGAAACTATGCTTTTTTGACTGAAGATACACATTTGAATCAGAAAATGTACACAATTGAAACAGAGAAGTGTGTTTTGACGATATTTTCTATAATTTCGTCTGAAAAATAGGAGTTCACGCTTAAAAAGCTCTATTAAGAGCTATTTGTATGGAAATGCTTTTACATTCGGAAATGTTTGATTAACATTTGCAAAAAATGGGTAATGGGATTTGCGAATTGGAGGAGATGGGGTGATTGTGTACTGTATAATACACAAGTGATGTTTTGGAGAGTACTGTCAATTTAAAATAGTTTAGAAATAAAAAAATTTAACAAGAAATGGCTGAAAAGTGTTTTGAGGGAGATGGGTTGCATGAAGGGTTGAGTTGCACGAGGGTTCAGTTAAAGGGGTACAGTTACACGGGGGTTTAGTTAGATGGGGTCGAGTTGCACGAAGGTTCAGTAGCACGAGGGTTCAGTAGCACGGGGGGTTCAGTTGTACGGGGTTTCGGTTATACAGGGGTTCAGTTACATGGGGGGTTCAGTTGCACAGGGGTTTAGTTAAATGGGGATTGAGTTGCACGGGAGTTGAGTTGCACGAGGGTTCAGTTGCACGGGGGTTCAGTTACATGTGGATTCAGTTACACGGGGATTAGTTAAATGCGGTTGAGTTGCATAGTCTCGTTGGAAAAAATTGGAGTTCATACTTAAACAGTTTTATTAAGAGCTACTGCTATGGAAATGGCTCATTTTTGAATCGAAACTATGCTTTTCTGACTGAAGATACATATTTGAATCAGAAATTGTGAAAATGTACACAATTGAAACAGAGAAGTGTGTTTTGACGATATTTTCTATAATTTCGTCTGAAAATAGGAGTTCACGCTTAAAAAGTTCTATTAAGAGCTATTTTTATGGAAATGCTTTTACAATCGGAAATGTTTGATTAACATTTGCAAAAAAGGGGTAATGGGATTTGCGAACTGGAGGAGCCGGGGTGATTGTGTACTGTATAATACACAATTGATGTTTTGGAGAGTATTGTCAATTTAAAATAGTTTAGAAATAAAAAAAATTTAACAAGAAATGGCTGAAAAGTGTTTTGAGGGAGATGGGTTGCATGGAGGGTTGAGTTGCACGAGGGTTCAGTTAAAGGGGGTACAGTTACACGGGGGTTTAGTTAAATGGGGTCGAGTTGCACGAGGGTTCAGTAGCACGGGGGTTCAGTTGTACGGGGTTTCGGTTATACAGGAGTTCAGTTACCTGGGGGGTTCAGTTGCACGGGGTTTAGTTAAATGGGGCTTGAGTTGCACGGGAGTTGAGTTGCACGAGGGTTCAGTTGCACGGGGGTTCAGTTACATGCAGATTCAATTGCACGGGGATTAGTTAAATGCGGTTGAGTTGCATAGTCTCGTTGGAAAAAATTGGAGTTCATACTTAAACAGTTCTATTAAGAGCTATTGCTATGGAAATGGCTCATTTTTGAATCGAAACTATGCTTTTCTGACTGAAGATAGACATTTGAATCAGAAAATGTGAAAATGTAGACAATTGAAACAGAGAAGTGTGTTTTGACGATATTTTCTATAATTTCGTCTGAAAAATAGGAGTTCACGCTTAAAAAGTTTTATTAAGAGCTATTTTTATGGGAATGCTTTTACAATCGGAAATGTTTGATTAACATTTGCAAAAAAACAAGGGGTAATGGGATTTGCGAATTGGAGGAGATGGGGTTATTGTGTACTGTATAATACACAAGTGATGTTTTGGAGAGTATTGTCAATTTAAAATAGTTTCAGAAATAAAAAAAATTTAACAAGAAATGGCTGAAAAGTGTTTTGAGGGAGATGGGTTGCATGGAGGGTTGAGTTGCACGAGGGTTCAGTTAAAGGGGGTACAGTTACACGGGGTTTAGTTAAATTGAGTTTTTTGGCTGGTGTGGAAAAATGCTACTTGTTAAATATTCGGGTAAACATACGACTAAGAAACGCTTCACTATAAATAAGGCTATTGTGTTATTCTGAACTTTCTAAGGCGGGGGTAACTATTTAGTTTAAATAATTCTAGGAGGAATTGAGTTTTATGGATGGTATGGAAAAATGGTACTTGTTAAATATTCGGGTAAACATACGACTAAGAAACGCTTCACTATAAATAAAGCTATCCTGTTTTTCCGAACTTTCTAGGACGGGGGTAACTATTTAGTTTAAATAATTCTAGGAGGAATTGAGTTTTATGGATGGTATGGAAAAATGGTACTTGTTAAATATTCGGGTAAACATACGACTAAGAAACGCTTCACTATAAATAAGGCTATTGTGTTTTTCCGAACTTTCTAGGGCGGGGGTAACTATTTAGTTTAAATAATTCTAGGGGGAATTGAGTTTTGTGGCTGGTCTGTAAAAATGGTACTTGTTAAATATTCGGGTAAACATACGACTAAGAAACACTTCACTATAAATAAGGCTATTGTGTTCTTCTGAACTTTCTAGGGCGGGGGTAAGTATTTAGTTTAAATAATTCTAGGAGGAATTGATTTTTGTGGGTGGTACGAAAAAATGGTACATGTTAAATATTCGGGTAAACATTCGACTATAAATAAGGCTATTGTGTCTTTCTGAACTTTCTGTGAGAGGCGGGGGTAAGTATTTAGTTTAAATAATTCTAGGAGGAATTGAGTTTTGTGGCTGATGCGGAAAAAATGGTACGTGTGGGGTAAATTAAGTTTCGAGGGGGCAAAAATGGTAGTTATTTAGTACCCGGTAAACAGGTGACTTAAAATGCTTCATTAGAAATAGTTTATTGCTAATGATACCTCCTCGACAGATATTTTTTTATTGTATTTTATAGCTATTAGCCAAACGTTGCTCTGTGTTTGTCACACCAACTAGTAAATATTTATCGGGGTTTTATTTTTTCTGTTCAATTATTTTCAGTGTAAGCCAATATAATTACCTCATTCTTTTATTCTAACTTAACTTGTAGGAATAGGACTTCTAGAATAAGGATTCATTCCCTCGACTAAATCAGTTTATTCATGTAAAATGGTGAACAAAAGACTATTAATTCTCCGTATACTTCTTCTTCTTCTTCTTCTTATCTAGCTAAACGTTGCGCTGTGTTTGTCACACCAACTACTAAATATTTATCGGGGCTTTTATTTTTTCCGTTCAATTATTTTCAGTGTAAGCCAATATAATGCTAGGGGGAGTAAAAATGGTAGTTATTTTGTATCCGGTAAACAGGTGACTTGATATGCTTCATTAGAAGTTGGTTATTGCTAATGATACCTCCTCGACAGATATTTTTATGGCTCTAACAATTGTACTCTATGCTTGCCCAGAGACACGGTGTGGCTTTCCCACTATTGCTCTATGGCCGGTTATCGACACTACCTAGTTTATTGCATGTATTAAATCAGTATTTTTTACACAGTGGAACGATAAACACATAACTAATATCTCTAAAAAAGTGAAGATGAAGCATTTTACGAAAGTGTGTTCACATGATAGTGTTATTGTAGCATTGAATGCTGACAAGGAGAAGTATTTAAACTCTTAATAGAACTTTTTAAGCGTGAACTCCTATTTTTCAGACGAAATTATAGAAAATATCGTCAAAACACACTTCTCTGTTTCAATTGTGTACATTTTCACATTTTCTGATTCAAATGTGTATCTTCAGTCAGAAAAGCATAGTTTCGATTCAAAAATGAGCCATTTCCATAGCAATGGCTCTTAATAGAACTGTTTAAGTATGAACTCCAATTTTTTCCAACGAGACTATGCAACTCAACCGCATTTAACTAATCCCCGTGTAACTGAATCCGCATGTAACTGAACCCCCCGTGCAACTGAACCCTCGTGCAACTCAACTCCCATGCAACTCAATTCCCCATTTAGCTAAACCCCCGTGCAACTGAACCCCCCATGTAACTGAACCCCTGTATAACCGAAACCCCGTACAACTGAACCCCCCCCCGTGCTACTGAACCCTCGTGCTACTGAACCCTCGTGCAACTCGACCCCATTTAACTAAACCCCCGTGTAACTGTACCCCCTTTAACTGAACCCTCGTGCAACTCAACCCTCCATGCAACCCGTCTCCCTCAAAACACTTTTCAGCCATTTCTTGTTAATTTTTTTTTATTTCTAAACTATTTTAAATTGACAATACTCTCCAAAACATCATTTGTGTATTATACAGTACACAATCACCCCATCTCCTCCAATTCGCAAATCCCATTACCCATTTTTTGCAAATGTTAATCAAACATTTCCGATTGTAAAAGCATTTCCATAAAAATAGCTCTTAATAGAACTTTAAAAGCGGCGAACTCCTATTTTCCAGACGAAATTATAGAAAATATCGTCAAAACACACTTCTCTGTTTCAATTGTGTACATTTTCACATTTTCTGATTCAAACGTGCATCTTCAGTCAGAAAAGCATAGTTTCGATTCAAAAATGAGCCATTTCCATAGCAATAACTCTTAATAGAACTGTTTAAGTATGAACTCCAATTTTTTCCAACGAGACTATGCAACTCAAACGCATTTAACTAATCCCCATGTAACTGAACCCCTGTATAACCGAAACCCCGTACAACTGAACCCCCGTGCTACTGAACCCTCGTGCTACTGAACCCTCATGCAACTCGACCCCATTTAACTAAACCCCCGTGTAACTGTACCCCCTTTAACTGAACCCTCGTGCAACTCAACCCTCCATGCAACCCATCTCCCTCAAAACACTTTTCAACCATTTCTTGTTAATTTTTTTTTATTTCTAAACGATTTTAACTTGACAATACTCTCCAAAACATCACTTGTGTATTATACAGTACACAATCACCCCATCTCCTCCAATTCACAAATCCCATTACCCCTTTTTTGCAAATGTTAATCAAACATTTCCGATTGTAAAAGCATGTTTAACCATCTTGCTTGGAAAGGTATCCATAAGTACATGCTCTGAAAAGGTGCCAAGGAACGTAATCACCCGAAACAAGTCAATCAAACAATTAAAAAATGTGGGTTCTTTATATCATACCAGTTTTTTTTTTTTAAAGAATGTACACGTGAACTCATGACGTACATTCATTGCGTAATTAACAACAAAAACAGAAAAAAAATTTTTTTGCTTTAAATTATATTATTACGACCAAACTCTCAAAACATGCTTGACTACATTATACATTGCCAAGTTTAGAAAACCTCGACTTTAGTGTGCCAACTTTTAAAACATTCACGCGTGAGTTTAGTGTCTCAGGCATGGCTTTTCCTTGCACAATTCATGTGTATATTTTCATGTAGGTTTTCAATCTATTACACTTTTGACCATATTCTTGTAGGCGTGAATGTATAGTTGAATGTATCGTTCAAATCAGCACCTAGGTTACGTGTAAATACAGTGTCTCAGGCATGGCTTTTTCTTGCGCAATTCATGTGTAATTGCATGTAAGTTTCGTGGTGCCTATTGCCTCAGGTGTAAGTTTCTATGTAAGTTTCGGATCAGCACCTAAGATACTACTACCGTAAATGAATAATTAAAAAAAAATGAATATTAATTTTACTTTTATTTGGTTAAATGGCTTTCTCGAAATCTGTTTAATTTTATTTACGAACGTTTTTATTAGTAATAAATATACGTTACTTACAAATTAACTTACGTAACGAACTTCTATATTCATATATTTTTAATACCTATATTAGGGGGTTCGCCCCCTAGTCAATACCTTACTCTTTAAGCTGAAGTTCAAATTTTGTTTCAATTCTTTAAAAATGACCCCTTAATCACAAACTGCCGTTAATTAGAATAAATAGCTCTTATGAAAGTACTAAATAATCTTTGGGTTAAAGAGCGAGGTATTGACTAGGGGATGAACCCAATCATATACGTAATGTTTTCTGTCGTTTTAAGTTTTGATGTTGCTCCTTACTTTCAGTTAAAAAACTTGTTTTTTTTTATATATATAATTTCTGATCTTTATTTAAATAATGCTGGGAAATCCGGCGCCCCCTTCATAGCAATGTTCCTTCTCCCATGAAAACTTCCTTCATGGTAAGATCCTCCCACATAACCCCCTACCCACTCCCCCCACCACTTACAGAAAAAATCCCCTCTGAAAACGTCTGTATACTTCCCAATAACCAATACTATATGTTAACATTGGGTAAAGTTCATAACTTTCAGCCCTCCCCCCGGGACATCGGGGGATTAAGTCATCCAAAAAGACATAGTCACCATATTTTCGACCATCCTGAACAAAATGGATATATGAAAATATTGATCGGGTGACTTTGGGAAAAAATGAGCGTGGGAGGGGGCCTAGTTGCCCTCCATTTTTTTTGTCACTTAAAAAGGGCACTAGAACTTTTAATTTCTGTTCGAATGAGCCCTCCCACGATATTCTAGGACCACTGGGTCGATACGATCACCCCTGGAAAAAAACAAAAAAAAAACAAATAAACACGCATCCGTAATCTTTCTTCTGGCAAAAAAATGCAAAATTCCACATTTTTGTAGATAGAAGCTAGAAACCTCCGCAGTTGGGTTCTCTGGTACGCTGAATATGATGGTGTGATTTTCATTAAGGTTCTATAACTTTTTTAGGGGGTTTTTTCCCCTTTTTTTCGAAAATCAGCCAAATTTTCTCAGGCGCTTAACTTTGATAGGTAGGACTAAACTTGATGAAACTGATATATTTGAAATCAGCATTAAAATATGATTCTTTTGATGTATCTATTGGTATCAAAAATCCGTTTTCTACAGTTTCGGTTACCATTGAGCCGGGTCGCTCCTTACTTACAGTTCGTTACCACGAACTGTTTGATTTAATTGGGTCTCTACTTTTTTTTAAATGTCAAATAAAAAAAGTTCGAAAAATGGTTGTTTATCTCAAAAGATAATATTCTTTCTACTATTTTTAATGAACATACTATATTTTCCTTCAGTATCACTTTGAATATCCTTTCCTTGGAGATTCTTCCTTTTCCTTGAAATAACACGAAGGTGTTTATTGGCTGTTATGCGTATGTCTTTTTCTAGGTCATACAACGTTGGCAATTTTCTTGAAGATCTTAAGGTGTTATATAGGACTTGTGGAATTCAAGGCAAAGGAACAACCTTCATATTTACTGACAACGATATCAAGGAGGAGGGATTTTTGGAATACTTAAACAGTGTTCTTTCTTCTGGTAAAATGTCTTCTTTTTTTGTTTTTTTTTATTATGTTTATGTGGACTTGTCATCTAGGATAAACATTCTCTTTAAAGAGATTTTTTTTAGTATTTAAATGATGAGTAGTTGAGCTGATTGAAACTTTTAGAGAGCTTCAGGATTTGATATTTCTTTAAAATATTAAAACGCATTTTTGTGGAAGTTTTTACTTCCATTTTCTTAATCTTTGCTCCGAAATGGATGGGGTTCTTTGTATTCAAGGTAAAATAATAAAAAAGAGACCGCAAGATGTCAGGGCTGGTGTAAAAGTGTTTAGAAGCTCAAGCAACAAAAAAGTTGCCTTCACGACTTAACTGTTGCTATTACTATTTTTAGTTTTATGCTACATCAAGTCGACTGTGGTATATATTAAATAAAAAACAAGTTTTTTTAACTGAAAGTAAGGAACGACGTTAAAACCTAAAACGAACAGAAATTATTCCGTATATGAAGGGGGCTGTCCCTCCTCAACGCCTCGCTCTTTACGGTAAAGTTTTTTATCGTTTTAAAAAAATAGAGTTGTGAGAAAGTCAAACTTTAGCGTAATTAGCGCCATAGCGTAAAGAGTGACCATTTTTTTGGGTCAATTAAAAAGGGCACTAAGATTTTTAATTTCCGTTCCAATGAGCCCTCTCACGATATTCTAGGACCACTGGGTCAATGCGATCACCCCTGGGAAAAAAAATAAAAATAAACACGCATCCGTGATCTTTCTTCTGGCAAAAAATGCAAAATTCTACATTTTTAAAGATATGAGCTTGAAACCTCTACAGTAACGTTCTCTGATACGCTGAATATGATGGTGGGATTTTCATTAAGTTTCAATAATTTTTAGGGGGTCTTTCCCCTTTTTTTCTCAAATCAGCCAAATTTTCTCAGGTGCGTAACTTTTGATGGGTAGAACTAAAGTTGATGAAACTTATATTTTTGAAATCAGCATTAAAATGTAATTCTTTGGATGTATCTTTTGGTATCAAAATCCCATTTTCTAGAGTTTCGGTTACCATTGAGCCGGGTCGCTCCTTACTTACAGTTCGTTACCACGAACTGTTTGATAGTGGTACGTAATACGCTTTTTAAAGCATAACACAATTGCGGCAAATAACTTTTCAGGTTTTTTTATTACTATTCAGAAGGAGTTTTTTTTTTTAAGTGACAAAAGAGGGCATAGTGCGTTTAGGAGCGCATACATACCAAGCTACACGTGCAAAACCAGTTGTATCTTTCCAAAGGTCAAAGTCTTAGAATGATAAGTAAACGCTCTTAGATCCGTGATTACGTCATTATGTGCATGGAGTTTGGCTGCTTTGATCTTTCCCATGGTTTGTTTTGCAACAATCCAAGGCTCCTGCACCATTGCAATCAATGGTGCATTTCAGTGGTCTGCATTTCTGCCAGCAGCCCCATCAGGTTGTATGAGTCTGCCAGACAATGATACAAATTGATCTGACAGCATTCTAGCCTTTGTTACTCATATACTATCATTAAACAAACTGGCGCTTCTCATGTATGTATGACTTCTCTTCCCGCAGTATGGATGGTATGCATGGGAATTTAGATTAATAGAAAAATGAGATACTTAGGCTCTTTAAGAATTCACCAGTAGATACAGCTACACCGATAGCAATATTGAGTGCTTGTAACTTAAAATTATATGCAGCAAATACAACTTGTCTTTATTTAGACGAAATAAATTTAAACCAAAAATTTCAAGTAATGTACATAATAAGTAAGTAATTTGCTATCTTTAAATTAGAAAATATTGTGTTAAGTTTGAACCTTTGAATAATCTCAAACATTGTATAATGTTTGTACATTTAATTACTCAAAAAAGGCGAATTTTACATATTTTTTTATTGCATATTTTTTTTTATTGTGATTTTTTTATTTGATCTTTTTTCTCCTTTGAGACAGTAGACAAACTCTGTTGCTTAACTTTCATGGTTTATTAAGACGTTCTTAGTTGTAAAATAAATTCAGTAATAAACTGGTATTCAATTATATTTCCTAAAGACAAACGAAAGAGACGGAAAATAGGATTCTTTTTTCAGCGCTAGAAAAACAAAAAGAAAAAATAAAATGCCAGTAACATTGAATTGTGTACAATAATGAATATTTTTCGGATTCTCTAAAAACATTTTAACACGGTTCTGAATTATTTTCGTTAAAAGTGTTGTTTTACCGAACATGGTCGGTCCGCAAAGAAATGATCTGAATGGTGTTTTAATCTGATACATACTTCTCCAATGCCAAAATGCAACTAACCTAACTAATCTCAATCTGTTGAATAAATTTTCAATGGAAGTAGAATATACATGGTTTCTTTAATTCATAAATATATATAAAACATCATATATATATATATATATATATATATATATATATATATATATATAATATATATATATATATATATATATATATATATATATATACAACAAACATTAAAAAATGAGCAACTTAATATCCCGCTCGGAGGGCCCAACACTCCTCCCGAAGATGCGGCGGAAGGCAGTAGCGGATCCAGGATTTTAGGAAGGGGGGGGGGCGACTTGTTGCGAAAAATTCCCATTCGAAATTAAGCCTAACGTACCTTACTGATATTGAAAGTTGCATGCCTCTGCTTCTATCCGTCATTTAGCTGTTGGTTCTGTAAAGCTATCCACAAAAATACATTTATAGAGACACTATCAATATTTTATAACAAATTCTCGCCTCCTATTTCCACTATTAGCAAATCTATCAATAACACTTTCTACACTTATGTCAATATCACGGTGAACATGAAGAAGGGCAAGTCCGGTGAGTCTTTCCTCCGTCTTTTTATTTCTTAGCCACGTTTTCAATCTTCTCAAGGTAGAAAAACTTCGTTCAACAGATGCCACACTGACAGGTAGGGTCATGAGAATCTGCAAGAGCGCTGAAATATTCGGGAAAATATGAGCATCGCAGTTCTGAGTCTGTAAAGTTTCCCCTAGTGTTTCAGGTATTCTACCTGTGCCTGCATTGCTTACTCTCAGACGAAGCCACCGAGTTTTCCATATTGTCGCTTCTCCGGCCAGGGCAGATTCACAAACCGATTGGGAGAGGAAACCCATTAGAGACCAGTATCGCTGTGACAAGTCATGAATCGTATTAGCGAATTGTTGTTTGTTCGTTTCCATACAATTTATTGGCAAGAAAATACTGAGCTTAAAAGTGTCCAGCGTTTCAACGGAAAAACGGCTTTCTAAGTCCGAAATGATTGAGTCTAACAGGGGAATAAAAACTGACCGTCTATAATATTCCTCGTGTGAACTGAATGGTACATTAATCCGATTCGTTTGCTTTTTCGCTATCCTTGGGACTGTTATTTCTAAACCTAGCTCGGTTGCCACTTTAGTTACCTCGTCAAATGTGTTTTTAAACTCGCTTTCACTCTCCCGACGCTTGACTTGCAGCCTGGTAAGACGGTCCTTAACATGGCTTGCTGCAGACTCGAGGTCTAAGCTCTTCTTCTGAAATAGCTGACTGAGCGGTAAAATTAGTCCAGATATGTTACTAAGAGAGTAAATGGTTACTATCAGGTCGGAGGATGTGACAGCAGTCAATAAGGATTTAGCTTTTGCTCCAGTTGTGCATTCTGCCCAGCCGCTGATGATCTCAAGAGCTTCCACTATCTTAGGGAGCTCTACCACAAACTGCATTAAGGAATCGTGCCTTTCGATCCAGCGCGTTTCACACATGCCAGTTAGCTGTGCTTTCATTACTCTGGTTAAAACATAATTGCGCTTTGCAGAAGCAAAAAAAAAGCAACTATTTGTTTTATTACTCCGATGGAGTTTCTAACACTCTGGATAAAAGAAGTTTTTGACAGGGAAAGATTTAGAGCATGGTTGAAACATGGGCAACGCAGGGCATTCTTTGCTACCTTTTGAACTTCTTTTACAGCTCCAAAATGTTCTGAAACCATCATAGCACATCCATCAGTGCCTATGCCCACACAATTTTCCAAGTCTAGCCCAAGAGATCGAAGAAAATGCAACACAACATTTCCAAGCGTTTCCCCTTTAATGGTCGGTTCGATTTTTCCAATGCTGTCCGAGTAACATGTTTCGTGTAGGTCTAAAAAACCAACGAAATCTTCACGTCTTGTGCAATTGTAATTGTAGCAAAGGGCAATACTCAGTTGTGACTTGTGTGACACATCCGTTGTTTCATCAACAACCACACTGTAGAACTTGACAAAATGAAGTCGTGCAAGAATTTCTTTAAGAATCTCTTTGGCACAACATTCAATTAATTCATTCTGTGTTGTTTTGCTTATATAAGTAGCATTTGCACCTGAGCTTTCCAAATGTTGTTTTAAAGTGATATCGCCACTATTTACACGGTACCTTAAAAGTTCTCGAAAGTTCCCTTGGTTTGTCAATGGGTGCTTTTCTGCCAATAATTCTCCATCATCTCTATGGCTACGAAGAGTAACGTTCTGTAGACCAAGAAAACAATTGATTCTACAATTGACTTCAATCTCGCTCTGTTTTCCTGCACTTGTTGGCTACGTTGTTCGTTTACAAGGCTTAAAATGTTGGTTTCAGGGTTGTCATATTTTAGAAGGAAATGTTTGCCTGCGTCAACTGAATCGCGGTGATACTGATTATTTTCATGAAACACCAAGTCACCGTCTTTTCCAGTTAGCTTAGCAAAATTCACGAGGGGCTTTTTTACCAACTTTTACAATTGATTGGAGCCTCCAACCCCTCGAAAGTTAAACAAAACACAATATTCAAAGAATAAGCCCCTCATCTTATTTGAAAGTACTAGCCAATGAAATTCTTCTAAGCGAGTACGATTGAAAAATCTCTTTTCGTTCCTGCCCCACTTCTTGTGAACTGAATAGGGGAAGCTGAAGTTAGACGTCGGAATCCACGGGTTCTGAAGCAATTGATATCGCGTACGATCATCCAGTTTTTCAAGCCTATCGATATAGCTTCCGATATCATTTTCGTAGAAAGTGCTTATATTTTCGATGTTTGTGTTAGGCATGGGGCTACACTCTTCGATTAATGCTAATGAATCATGCACTATCTCACTATTAGTCAAAGCGCTGGAATCACTACTAACACTGTAACTCTCATTATTTCTATCTTCAGTTACGGTGTCCACTCGCCTAGCTTTAGCTTCCGAACCAAAAAAGTTGTCGAGAGTTATCTGCTTTCGATTCGACATCATAACTGGTTAATATAATCCGAAAATTGTATACTTTTCAAACCCTTCTAGAATCGCGACTAACCCTAAGGCGTATGTGTTATCGGAGTCATTTCAAGATTTTTGCTTAGTTATTGAACAAGAAACAGGTTTTAACGCGCACACTTTTTGAAGCTTCAACGATTTACGACATGACAAGCTTCAAAATGCCTTGTAAGTTCGGGTGACACCAAACACTCTAGACAATTCCCTAAAGACTTAAGGCAGACAGACCAAGTGTCGTCCGATCCTTTTCAAAGATGCGTTGATCCAAGCGTTGATATCGCAATCAAGTTACAGAAAATCTAATGATAGAACTTTTTGCCCAAGCAAGGGGGGCAATCGCCACCCGCCACCTCCCCCCGCCCCCGCCCCCCCCTGGATCCGCTACTAGAGGAAGGTGTCACGGTGGTCAAAACGAGGCCCGGACAGGATAAGGGTCCAGCAGGGCGATAACAAGTAAAAATAAACACTTTACGCATTATAAAGAAATAAAAACTTTACACAACGAATATAAAAATTAAACACTTAAAAATTACCGCTTTGCGTAAAAAAATTTATAAATATAAATAAATAAACAAAAGGCAATGCCAAGCTGGCGACGGAAAAAAGGCCCTCCTCCCCCAAAACTCCCCCCCTTCCTACCCCTACAGACGGCACCCTCCCCCCTCCCACAACTATAGAGCTTTTCCAGACCGAGTTGCTTCCTATAATTTTCACATTCAACTCTATCTGAAGTAAGATAGTGGCCATGTGTTAGTACTTTCACACCACCCTCGAGTGCATACACTTTGTCCAATATGGTTGACATGGCATTTTTTTCGACCCAAACCGTATAGTTGTTCTATTTTAAAGAGCGAATGGCCATGAGACTCGCTCTTGGGACTAAATTATTCATTATACAGTTCCTATAAACACTTATATCCAAATTTTCTTTTGCATAGTCTGCAGGCACCCCGTTGCAGACTTTTTTGGAAGTCTCATTCTGCGTTTCCACGCAGCACACCTTCGGACCGGGAAATACACCATGTGATACCAAGTCACTTCCCGTCTCTGATTTTAATTCCAACAATTGATTGAGGGTCTGGCGTTTCACCAGCTCCGGATAGAGGGACTCATCCCAGTTTGTATAATCCATCCGAGAGCTAATGTAGTCTCCGTTTTCCGAATTGTGTACCATATTATCTGTTTTAACTTTCAACAGGAGTGAAACGGTGTCTCTATAATACATCTGAACTTGTCAGGTTTATTACACACATTGCGCTTACACACATTGTAATAAAACTCCGACAGGAGTTTTTCGAATTTTCTAAGTGTTTATTTAAAACTACATTTCTCTTTTTTCTATGTAAAAGAACCATTGGAGTCTATGATCGTGAATGATGTGAAGTTTGGATCCGCATGATTCTGGTACATTCTGTAGGGTCAGTCACAACGTCACAACGATTCCTGTTACGCACACTTTCACACAGCTTACCAAAGGCCGAATTTAAAATGAGTTTAAAGATCTCTTTTTCGACCTTTGTTGTCGCTTGAGACCGTTTGTTGACAAAAGTGTCAACAAACGTCTTCATGTAAGGTTTTTGATCACATTGGAGGGTTCTATGAATCTTAATGACATTGAAACCGTTGAAAAGCATCAACTGCAAAAGAATGTAGTGTACAACAATATTCCGTTTCGGCTAAAGGTCGGCAATAAGCTTTTGTTTTAGAGGTGTCATACCTTTATTCTCTACTAATGATAAATTTTAGGGACTCATAGAATCTCTAGGCACCGTTCTATTGATTCAGGGGAAAACAAATTCTTTTACCGAGTCATGAAGTTCCAGAGGTATTTCACCGTCAATTTTGAAAAACCATCCTTGTGGTCTATTTTCCTCAACAGTGGGAATATTAGGGAGATTTGGAGCAGAAGGACTGTCAAGCCATTGGTTTATTCCCCCACGGCAAATAAAAGTGAGACATTGGCGACGGATAAAGGTAATTCATATCCAAGAAAATGGCTTTCGAATTTTCACCCGTGCGTTGTCTAGTCGGGTCGGTTTCAAGGATACGATCCCCATGGAAAACACACCCTCCCCTCATTGATCTCTCTTCAAATAGGTGCTGAGCCACGTCGGTGATCAGACCTATTTCATTATTACTGATTTTAAGAATTAAATCCATCACCAGATGAGGAGTTGAAAAATAATACCCGAAATCCCACCCAAATTCTTCATGAATTTTATCCATATTTTTACAGACAAAATCCAGCAACGTCCAGACATCACTTGCCAGGTATATTTTACAATAATTCCACCCATTTTTACACCCTCTCTTGGCCCAAACCCTACTGGCAAATTCATAATCGGCAGTGTTGCATTGACGATCGCGAAGTAAATCATAAAACGCTGCGATGGGCGGTAATTTTTCCTAACCTAGCTTCGAGGCGGATCTGTAGTACTCGTACGGGTATATGCCCCTATGTGTTAATAAATCATACAGTTCCTCATCTAGAATGTGCTGTTTGATGAGGGGGAAACTATTAAAATCGTCACTTTTCTCTATTTGAATGAGTTGCCTTAGAGATTTAGAGATAAAACTGAAGGAATCAAGGAAATGGATTTTATTCAAGTACGCTTTACCATTATCAATTGCTTGCAATTTAAATTCGAAGACTAGCAACTTTTCAGATGATTTTGGCATGATATTATATGAAAAAGAACCATCTACCCATGCGCCATTTACAACTTCACCTTTCTGCAATCGTGCCTACGCTGGTAATATGAATTTCAAATCATAGTTGGACTTGTGCATGTAAACCAGTAAAAAGTATTGCTGTCTAACATTTAAATTACACGAATTATTCGCAACCCCCCGTAAGTTACTTCCTCTTGGTGAAATTTCCTAGCATAAATGGCCATGGTCCCAGGTTTTCTTATCCCACTCATTAATTTTTTACTTGTAAGCCCAACAAATGTCTAGATTTTTAATATCCAACGCGTTTTCTGGTGATAAATTCATTGGATAATGTGTATGGCGCTGCCGTGAAGTTGCCTCGTTTGCTGTTTTAATAAGTGCAACCAGAGCTGTGCCAACACAATCCTCGCCACCCAACGTCTCAATAAAATCTACCAATTGCATGGTATTACTTGAATCTCTTCACGCATGCGCAAAATTGATCGCAATGGCTTCATGGTTTTTCACTTTATTCAAATTTGACGGATTCGACACATCCGTGAGCGCAGCTTCAATGTCCAATGATACCTTGTTGCTCTGCAATAGCGTGTTCTGAAAGCTTTTGAACCGCAAGGTGGCGTTGTCCCCTGAAACGGTTACCACAGACTGATACCCATGACGCTTGCAGCATCTCAAATGATTGTTAAATTTTAATTCACTATTAAATCTCGCGAGACACATTGGGTAGTAGTAGCAGGTCCTCCCATGATTATAATTTTTACCCTCATTTAAACCTTGCTAATATGGGGATAGGAAAGAAAATTTCCAATTGATTCAGGATATTTGGTAGGCTCGTAGAGAAGCCATACCCAGTGTTTCACCGACTTAATGGACGGTGCCCTTACGGAATAAATTACCCCCTTTTATTACTTAGTTCCCCTTCTTCATATTCCTCGTCAAACTGTAAACTGTATCCCCGATATTTAAATGCTCGTTTGCTCTTTCAAAAATAACAATCCCCTTGTGTAACTGGTTATTGCCCATTTAAACAACTAAAATCTACTTTAGACAATTCAGATCCCTCCCCACCGCCATTTACAGCCCAATCATCCAACATTGTCTTACTAACAGAATCTCTCTCGGGTTTATGACCCACTACAGGGACGGAATATTTGAAACACCCCAAGCCTGTGTCGAAACGTAGGTGTCGTACAGCTTTAGTACCTTTTAAATTTGCGTTATATATTTTTGAAGTTAGCTTTCCCCCTCCCGTCTCTTAGAACAAATTCTCTTAAAACAAATTCTAATTTTTCTATAAATAAAACCGATAACCCACTCCCGTTCTCATTATACTCCTCCGGCCTATTAAAAATTTCACCCACCCAATCCGAAAACACCCCCTCAAAATTATGCAAGTCAGGGTGCAGCGTCTGCATCTTTGTTTATATATGATGCTCGCGCAAAACACCCAAAATTACATTTAAAAATGATTTTAAACGTGATGGATGCTTTTAAAGAGTACCATACTCCCACCTTCTGTGTATGGTTTTCGAGAAGTACCCGAATCATTCTGACATAGGACTGTGCGGTTTCTATAGGATCCATTTGAATACTACCACTCGATAGGGAATTGAATGGATCACTAAACTCTGCCCTATATACGTGAATGTTGCGCAAAGGGGTATCTGATAAATAAAAATTAGAAAATACATTAGTTGAGCATGCTCCACTTTGTCCCGGTTCCCTCATATCACTCTCACTGTGAGGGGTGGGACTGAGCCTTCTAATGCCCTCTCCACCTCACTAGGTGGCAGTTGCTCTAAAACACTGTCCAGAAATTTACTTCTGAGGCCGAGATCCCCTCCCCCACAAAACTATCTACATCAATGTCGGGGAACTCTAAACTAGCGAGACTCGCCCCCACACTCAAACACCCCTCGTGTTCACTTTGATGGGCACTATCACGGAATTCTAATGGCGGTGACAGGGTCTCAATAGAGGGCCCTGGTGTAGGTGTTGCGTAAACCTAGTAAAATAATAAGAGCATATTAGGTCGCTGGAGTACTTTTCCCTGTGAAAAGAGAGAACGAGTATAGAAGGGTGCCTTCCTTGAACTCATATACCCCTACTACCCATTGTTTTATGGGTACCATGCGCATTTGGAACTGTAGACCTCTACTACTAACCATGTATGTAAATGGCTTCTTTGGGTCCCACTACTGCTATAAATGTAATGCCCTTCCATAGGGCACCCTTTGTATGTATTACGAACCATTGAAAGGTACCCTCTATGCCCACACTACTGCTATGAAATGTTACAAGGCTCTAAAAGACATCTTTTGCTTGTATTGAAAGCTTTTACCTCCTTACTAGCAGTTAAGAATGTTAAAACTTACCGAGGGGTGATTTGGTTCTGGCCATCTGGTAATAAATGCATCGGCCCACATTACCATATCGTCATTCACTTCCTCTATCGGTGCGGCTCCTTCACCAAAGAATTTGGCCACGAGGCGTTCATTCTTGGCCTAGAAAAAAGAAAAATTTAAGGTATGAATGGAATTAGCAAGGGTTCATATCTCCCTAAACTCTTTGAGTCATATTCTTAGCTATAAAATGAATGTCCCCATTATTAGGACTCCCCCTGAAATACCCTTTTTAGCGAATAACCGTTCCCAAAAAATAGCGAATAAAAGAGCCTACAAGGCTATAAAAGGTGAATAAATGTCATTTTCTATATTAAAATAAGGGGAGGGGGTATGGAACTTGCAAAGTCAAGGTGGGCACTTAAAAGAATACTAAATAGCGACAAAATGTCATTAGTAGGCTGAGAATATAAGGTGATAAGAAAATAGTGAAAAAATAGGCCTAAAAAAAGTTGAAAAACAGCTTTATTTAGAGTCTTTAAAGCTAATGGGACGTAAATAAGCTGAAAAGGCGAATTTAGACACTTGAAGATTAGAAAAGCCTGAAAAATTACATTATTTTTATTTCTGAGTCTATTAAACTAGGGGGTCATGTATATTGGGCCTTTAATACTCTAGCGAAACGCCAGGAAAACTTTTTTAATGTCTTCGACAAGCAAAAATTAGCTTCTATTAGATTGAAAAAAATACTCACATCTTCAAGTTCCGTCGATGGGACATCACCAGTCTCATGGATTAGTGGCAAAGATAGGGGTGTGACATGAGTGGAGTCACAGCACTGCATAGACGGCCCTGGGACGTCACAGACTTGCGTAGGTGGGACGGTGGGGTACACCTTCATTTGAGAGGCCGCCCACTCTCTTTTGAGCTCCCTGACAGCCGGAAAAGCGATGTCAGATGCGGCTGTGATTTTTGCAGCTTGCTGGGTGGGAGCAGCGTCACGGTCTTGTGCAGCAACGTTATATTCTTGCACAGATTGGGCTATGGGTTGCACTTGCAGTGCTGGTATAGAAGGGGCTGAAAGTCTTTGCCAACGCCCATGTTGTAAAACTGATGTTCTTTTGACTTACACTGGGGTTGGCTCGGTACCCCTAGCTCTCTTACTTGGAGGGGGAGAGATTGAAACTCCTAGAAAAGAAGAGAAAATTTAGTATAAAATAACGTCCAGCTTTTACAGAAGAAAAGAAAATTTAGCATAAATTAGTACTCCCTTCTACAGAAGAAAGAAGAAAAACTAGATTTTCTAGATAGTATAATTTTTATGAAAGCCTCTTAAACTATTAATCACCTAAAGAGCAGATAAAATCCATGAATTCGAAAATAAGAGCATTTAAATGGAACTTAAAATTTAGATCTCAAAATAGGCAGCCCCCTCCTTTCCAGGAAAGCGAAACTAGAATTTTATTGATAAATATACTTGTAAAACTTTATTTATTTGAAACCATAATTTTGCTATAAAACCCACTTAAGGTATCGTTTAGGGCACGGATCGAACCCCACCGCAATCGACCAATGTTATAATATCAACTAATAACTCATGTACGATGAAGAAAGGGAATATTTTGTTATGAACGAGTATTTTATTCTCCCTATAATAGACAAAATTAAAGCTAGAAATATTTTTACACGAGACCGCTTAAATATATTACAATAAAAGAATAACCGAATAATAGGTTTCTAGGACAGGTCTCCTTCTTTTTCAAGAAAGCAAAAGAAATATCAGTTAGGCTTAGAAATCAAGTTATCAAATTATATGCAATAGCAATCGTCCCTTTATACGCAGGAATTAAAAAAAAGAGAAAAGAAAAACGAGGAATTTGAAATTAAGAGCGTTTAAATGGATCCCAACCTCAAAATACGTTCCTAGACCAAGTTTGTCACTTTTCTAAACCCTCGCCCTTTCCATTATAATATAAAGTAGAATTAGTGAGGAGTAAATGTTTTTTATTAGGCCCCTGCATGCCCCGTCCTCCATACACGTAATTTATTTTTCCTAAAATATCTTTATTACGCATTAATTTTGCAGAAAATAAAACATCTTTCAGACAACTTAGAATTATTTAAATGGATTACCTCCCATAAGCTCTATTAACTGACAGCAAAAGCAACCCTCCCGCTTTGTTAATAACAGATGTCATTGTTTAGACCCCAAGAGAGACGATTCTATTTTGATGAATCACATGCTAAGGTTTCAAACGCATGATGGAAAAAGCAGTTTTTGAGTAAAAAGGGAATTAACTCTATTGAAAGAATTAATTGTTAATGAATGGGGGGGGGGGTTACACAGTGAAAAGATTCTATTTTATGCTTTAAAATGGATATAAACAAAGCGTAGTGGAATGATTCTTTTTTTGGGGGGGGGGAATAGGGAAAAACCCGGGACAGGAAAAAGTTCTAATAGAGAAAGTGACTTACTTTATTGTAAGAATTATCCATTATTTTAGATGCTTGTATTCTCTACCAACGGGTTATATAAGATTGATGAGAAAATGTCCTTATTCCTGCCTATTTATAGCGCACCCGGAACATATGAACATATTTTTGAAGGGAAAGTCCTCTAATGTTTTTAATAGAAAAACATCGTGGGGGGACTCTACCCCCTGGGGAGATATGTTTAGACATGTAAATGGGGGAAAGCATCACGGGGGACTTCTGCCACCTGGGGAGGTATGTTTGGACATGTATAAGCGTATAGACAAATAATATGGCTTCTACCACCTGGGAACGCGTCTAGACATGATTTTCCTGGTAACATGTGCGAGGGGCTAGTAACAGTATTTATTTTCAAATATATCCAAAGCAACAATATAAGCATCAAACACAACCATCAAACAACATAAACATCAAACACCAAACCACATAACCAACAAAACAAAACAAACAAACCAACGAACATAACCAACATCAAACATAACAAACAAACATCAAACAACAAACATAACAAACATAACCAACAAACCTCAATAAACATAACCACATCCATAACCAACACTCTTAACCATCGAAAAACATCCAACAAACATAACCAACAAACATCCAACAAACATAACCAACAACAAACATCAACGATAACCATCAAACATAATCTACACTCACAGCCCACAAACATAACCAACAACAAACATCAACAAGCATCAAAAATAACCATCAAATAACATAACCAACATCCAACAAACAAGGCCAGCAAACATAAACATCAAACATAACCAACAAAACCATCCAACAACATAACCAGCATCGAACAAACATCAAACATAACCAATAACAAACATCAAACATAACCAACTAAAACATCAAACAACAAAACCAACATCCAACAGACGTCAAACATAATCAACAAAACCATCAAACATAACCAACAAACTACAAAAATAACCAACAAACAACAAACATAACCATCAATCATAGCCAAAAACCAGCATTCAATGTTAATTTCCCTTTGCTAAAAGTTAAAAAAAGTGTCCAGATCGGAATTCGAAGGGGGTGGGCTGTCCTAGAAAGCCGTGAGGGGATAATACTTAACGACAAAAAATCTTAATTCGTAGAATAATTTTGGACTAATCATATCATATTTTCTTTATTTTTTAATTTTGAGTTTGAAGAAGGCTGATTACCTTTTTTTTAAATAATCAAAACTCAAACTGTTGGCAAATTGATAGTCTCAGTAAGTAATCTTATAGGCTCCTAATGAATTAATTTTGTAGGCTCAGAAATTTTATAGGCTCAATTTAATAGACAAGTTAATCTTATAGGCTCAGTAAGTAGTGTTTTTAATCGAGACGAATTAGCTGATATAGTAACGGAGCTGTTGCCTGTGTTGAAAAGAGAACAACCCCGAAAACCTACAACTCCTGAAAATGTTCTTGAATTCTTCCAGTCAAGAGCCCGACTTAATCTTCACGTCGCTTTGTGTTTTTCTCCGGTAAGATTTAAGCTCATTATTATTTATTTTCTTCCTTCCTTTTTCGTATTTCTTTCTATTTCTTATGTTTGTTTACTTCACCATGTAAACCTACCTCGCTGATGTTTCTTTTTCATAGCTTGACGTCCAACACCTGAAATTGAACATTTAAGCCGGTTCTTCGGTCTACGCAGAACGAAGAAATTCACTTAGAATTCAAATATTAACACATTACTACTATTTATGTTTTTAAATTATAAAAGTAAAAAAGATAAAAAAGATAAAAAGGGGTTAAAACGAGGAAATTAACTTTACAAAACAATAATTTTTTTATTGAAACGATAAAATAAGCATCTTCGTTTGCTCAAGCCTGTCAATCGTTGTCATTGCTCATTTTGTGTGAATTTTTTGGGAGGGAGGGGGGGTGGGGGGGGGGGGTATTTTTTGCATCATGCTTGTCTTTGTAGAAATTCGACTGCTAAATTTGATGTGTAATTTATACTATATCCAGGTTTCAAGTTTGTAATTGTAAGAAAATGAAAATAAAACCCTCTTTTTTCTTAACTTACATTTCCCATGAAGAAGTGTAAACAAAATTATTTTTGAAGCAGTTAAAATATTAGATTTTAATAACATAGAACCTGAAAATAACTACCACTTTTGAATTAGGGTCAATTGACCACTTCTTAGACAAAACAGTTTATTTGCTGGCATATTTAAAATTTTTGGTTACTATGGGGTGAGGCTCAGTCACTTATGTAAGATTTTTGCCGTGAGGGGGGAAGGGATAGAAAAGAACACGTTATATTTGATATTTTGAATAAGAGATACTGAGAGGTAGGGAAAATTCAGAAATTTGGAGAATTCAAGATTTGAAAATTCATGGCTGCTATCAATAGCCTATTACTAACTTATTTGGAGCCATATTTGAAATATGATAAAAATGATGGAGGTACACTTTCTGAGAAACGTGAAATACTGGAAAAGGTATAACACAAGGCAAAAAACAAACAGAAAAAAAATGTACCATTAAATTCTCCTTTAAATGCTATTCCCAAATGTAATAATTTTCTCTGCTTACTTTGGCAACATTTGAGAAGATGGGTTTTTCACTAGTTTGGAAATTAAATTTTCATAAATGAATCTACAGCCCGATTTTGGGTCTGGGGAGGTTTTTTTTTCCTGTAACTATATCCAACCCTTTTGCCCAGGTGTTCAGTCTTCAGTTCACCTCAATTTGGAATGGGGAAGGTTTTTTTATAGAGTAGAGTGTGACCCTAAAGGTCCCACAGGGCCCTACTGCTGCCACCTACAACTTTTTTTACATAGTTTATGGATGGTTATGTGTGTTGGTCGATTTATTTGATGTTTTTATGGATGGTTATGTGTGTTGATCAATTTATTTTGATGTTTTTATGGATTTTGTCTGTGAGAATTGAAAAACAGGAACTTTGTCACTCCCTTCTTGTTGTTGTTCGATGCAGATGTTATGAGTTTCCGGGAAACAGTTAATGACACTTCCTTCTTGTTGTTGTTCAATGCAAATGTTGTGAGTTTTCCATGGTTACAGTTAGATCATGTGTTTCCTTCTCAGCCAATCAGAGGACTTTGTTTACATAACAATTTGACCTTGAGATTTCGTATATAACGGGCATGCAATGTGATTAAATTATCAGAAAGTATTGTGACACAATGGACAGAACAATTGACATAATTGATGAGCTTGAGGCCTTGGCAGCCGCATTAGCAATGTAAGTGCATTTTTATTTTCAAACGAATTTTCCTTGATCATCCTCTAGTATATTTAAGTAAGTACCCCCCCCCCTCCAACAAACCTAACCACCATACAATCTTTATACTCAATGCAAAACGTAAATATATTCCTTTACCCTCAACCCCCCCCCCAACAAACCTAACCACCATACAATCTTTATACTCAATGCAAAACGTAAATATATTCCTTTACCCTCAAACCCCCCCCCCCCCAACAAACCTAACCACCATACAATCTTTATACTCAATGCAAAACGTAAATATATTCCTTTACCCTCAAACCTAGCCCCCCCCCCACACACACTGTTTTTACAAGTATAATTCTTTCCAATAGAAATACCTTTTCGTTAAATTCCACTTTTTATTTTCCTTGGACACCCTCCAGTATATTCAGCTAAAACGTAAATATATTCCTTTACCCTCACACCCCACCCCCACCCCCCCCCCCCCCCAACAAACCATACAATGTTTATACTCAATGCAAAACGTAAATATATTCTTTTACACTCAAAACCTAACCACCGCAAAAAAGAAATACCATTTCGATAAATTTAGCCTTTCTCTGTGACATCCGTCGCTATTGTTATTAAGCCGCTAACTTGACTATACATTTCCGCAAGGTTATAATTACCTAGTCACCCCTCTTCCGGTTTTGTTTACAAACGCGGTCTAGCCCAAAGGATTGTTCTTCCCGTCAAATAAAACGATTTTAAGCAAAATTAGATTGTGGATTCGTAACCTGTATTTGCCGGAGAACCGGTGAAATGCATTCTAAACAAAATAATTGCTAACAATATATTTAGGACATTATGTAAAAGGGAGGAGGGGGCAATACATCGCTTCTAACAGCTTTGCTGTAAAGTAAATTATGTAAAAGGGAGGGGGGCAATACATCGCTTCTAACAGCTTCGCTGTAAAGTAAATTACGTAAAGGGAGGGGGCAATACACCGCTTCTAACAGCTTTGCTGTAAAGTAAATTATGTAAAAGGGAGGGGGGCAATACATCGCTTCTAACAGCTTCGCTGTAAAGTAAATTACGTAAAAGGGAGGAGGGGGCAATACATCGCTTCTAACAGCTTCGCTGTAAAGTAAATTACGTAAAAGGGAGGGGGGCAATACATCGCTTCTAACAGCTTCGCTGTAAAGTAAATTACGTAAAAGGGAGGGGGGCAATACATCGCTTCTAACAGCTTCAGTGTAAGTAAATTATGTAAAGGGGGGAGGGCAATGTCTTCAATTCTAGCACCATCATTGTAAAGTAAAAACAAACTATTTCTTCGCATTAAAAGTAAGGGGGGGGATTCGGTGTGTAGACATGTACACCCATTGACAAGAAAACTAATGTGTAAATATATGCGTTGCGTCTCTAGGCATGTTTTTAATTTTTTTCAAGCTTTCAATAAAGTTTCTTTTATATTCCCGGGCGTGAATCCAGGATTTTTGTTGGGGGAGTGGGGTTAGCACTTTTAATAGTGACAAAATAGAAAAGATATTTGTTTCTTACCTTAATTGCTTCTTCGTCATTTAGTGATTTTAGCTATAACATTTGAATAAAAGGTAGTAAGATACATTCTTTGCTGATCTACATTGCGCTTGAATAAAACGCATGATTAACTCAATGAGAGGGTAGACTTAGGATGGGTTAATTTTCCTAAATTTAGGGGGGGAGAGAATATGGGTTTTTTGCTTTACTAAATGAGATAAATACTTTTCTAAACAAAATTGTAGTTAATAACTTTCTTTCTTTAAAAAGGGAGAAATTATTTTGATTTGATTTTTTCTTCTCTTCTTTAAGGCAAATTATGAAGAATTTGTGGCCCCTACATCGATGAGACCTATGGCTGGCGCAAATAGTGAAGAATGCTTGTCACCGCCACCCACTAAGAAAGCGAGGGCTAATAATGCACCCCCTGCGAAGGCTACTGTCATGCAATATGGTCGCTGGGCAAAACCCTCTAGCTCCACGCTACTTGACCCAATGCAACCTCTCAGAAAACCAAAGAGAGAGTGGGCGAATAGCTACAATGCCGAAGCCCCACCTACGCAAGCTTTTTCAAGGGTCTCAGAAGCTGTCCCGACTGCACAGCCATATGATATTGCTGGCCCGGCTGCGAAAGAAATTAACGTCACCGGTCCCTACACCCTCCAACACACGTTACCTTGACCTCTAATAGCTGCCCCATCGACGTTAGGTCAGGAGGTTACCCTCCAACACGCACTACCTGGTCCTTCGGGCACCCAAGCCCAGACGGATTATGCAAATGTAAGCATTTTTTCCTACCTATCTATTTCTTCCAATGTTTTAGTCCTTTTCAATCCCAATATAAACTTATCGCAGCGAGATATTAACCCCTATTACATATCTAAATGTAATTTTTTGCTAAGAAACCGCTCTTTTCTCTGTTGCTATCACTTCACATATAGTTTAGATACCATTGAAACTCAAAATGCTATTCCGTTCACAATTGAATATTATCTTGCTTTAATCTTTGGCTTAAAGCTCCGCACAAGCATATAAATAGATCTGTCACCCCTTTTCCTGTTTCGTTCTCTCATTAGTGGTTAGACCGCCAAAGCTAGGCTTTCAATGCTTTTAACATAACTCTATTGTTTGACCAAGAAAATTAGCTGTGAATTGTTTGCAAAATTAGGAAATTGGAATTCCATGTAAGAGCGAAACAAGTTATACCACCAAAAATAATGATTGCTATTTATGACATTGTTGAAAAGGGGGGGGGGACATAGTTGCCCTCGAATCTTTTTGGTCACTTAAAAAGCGCAGTCAATTACTGCTAATGCTCACCGTCTTTGAAACTCTATTCCATCCACATAGTTTTAAGAGAGAGAGATTATCCCATCTGTCACATATTGACGTTCTAATTTACACTGAATATTTCTATCGTGCCAAAGATTTTAGTGAGGGGGAAAGCGAGTTAACGGTTCTCGACATTTTGAAGTTCAAACTCGTTCATCTAACCTCCATAATTAAACTCATGTGTTTACTGAACCTGTATGGAATTAGAAAATTTTCAACTTTTGAAGAGCATTATGAGAAGGGGGACTTGGAAGAGCTGTGGGAGGCGCTGTATGAAGCGCCGCGGGCCCGAGAAGCGCCACAGGGATGCGCCGCGGGCCAGGAAAGCACCGCAGGATGTGCCGCAGGGGTGCACCGCGGGTTCAGGAAAGCGCCGCAGGATGCGCCGCAGGGGATACGCCGCGAAAAAAAAAACTTCTACGTAAAGCGGTGTTTTAGATTATCTTAAGTTGAATTAACCAAATGCTTTTAAGCAATAATAATTTTAACAGTAGGGATGATTTGAAAATAAGCTATTTTTCATTTATAGGTTGGTGCATTGGTCCCATATTCACCGTCCAGTGAAGAAGGGGAGGAACCACCAGTGGAGTTTCAAGACAACGAAACATGGGACAACTCTATTGAAGTACCTTTTAATATTGATGAGTATTTAAATGATTTTTTTAATGTAGAAGCTAGCACAGTTGAGCTGGGGGACTTGAGCCCGAACACTTTACAAATTTTAGAGGATTTCACTGGGAACCCTCCTCCCACTGATTGCCCACTTCAAACAACTGAAGTGGAGCATACCCCAAATATTGTTGAACAACTTGGGGGAGGGGGTACATCTTTCCCCGATTTTCAATTGTCGAATACAATTTTAAATAATATAGTTGTTTTCACTGCAACGTTTGGGGATCCCTTTAATACACTTATGGGGGGAAATTTTGTGTTTGATCCCGTAGAGATTGTGCATGCCTATGTAGATAAAATTCGTGCACTACTGGAGAAACAAATTCAGTTGTGGGGGGTAGGGATTCAATTAAGGTTTCTATTGTTTTAAAGGTTTTTTATTTGAATGAGGGGAAAAGCGAGGTTTACTATCATTTTATACATTCCGAGATGCGCGTAATTTATCCAAATTTAGAAAATTTTGAGGGAGTTTTTAGCGATTGGGTAGGACAAATTATAGCACATCTCGAGAACTATAACGAAAATGGGAGTGGGTCTGTAGTTTTATTTATTGAAAATTTAAGTATAAATATTTGTAAATTTAAGAAAGATTTTATTTTAAGAAGGGGGCATAGGGATAAGGGTACAGTTTTAAATTATAATCCAGATCTAGTAGGTTGTCGTGGTGTCCAGAAGATCTGTTTTGAAACAGATCAAAAGTGTTTCAAGTGTGCTTTCCTCATATCAGCCTTTCAGCCTCTAGCAGATGACGCTACCAAGAAGAATTTAGATCACTGGGCTGTACATGGGAAGGACGGGTCCGATTTTCCAGTTGTAGATTTTTCTTGCTTAGAAGGAAAATACCCAGTAACGCTACGATCTATTGATATTTTTGAAAGGGCCAATGCCCATTTAAATATTGGCGTTACTGTGGTACAATACGAAACAGAATTTAAAGATGGAACTCGTTCTAAAAAGAAGGGGGTGGTATTCCCCGTAAGGGGCCCGTCAGTTGATTTGGTTAAACACTGGGTTTGGTTGCTATACACACCACCTAGTCAACCGAACGCAATTGGTCATTTTAACCCTATCACTGACATTAGTAGAGTTCTGGGGGAGGGTAAGCGTAGGGGGGAGCGTTTCTACTGTCCAACATGCCTCTCTAGATTTTGGACTGAACTAAAGTTGCGAAATCATATGAGACACTGTAGACGGCATGGATATCAGACAGTGGAAACGGTTTCAGGGGATAGGGCCATTTTACGCTTTAAAAATTTTCAAAATGCCCTTCTCCAATGCAACAAAATATCTTTAGACTGCGAAGCTAAGCTAGTGGAGGTGAATGACCCACAATATCCAAACCGTATCAAAGAACACCAGACCATTGCAGTGTCCTATGCTCATGCGCAAAGAGATAGTTCTAACACCATGCGGTTGTTAGAAATAGTTGAGACATTGGATGAGAATGAGTGCATGGTCAAGGCATTGACTAAACTGATTGGCACGGCTAATGGTGCTATTTCTCGTTTGAGAAATACACATTATCCAATGGTGCTGTCTGCAGAGGATCGTCTCGCGATTAAAAATCAAAAAATATGTTGGGTTTGTAAGGGGGAGTTTGTAGAGGAGGATAAGGGGACTAAAGGGAAAAGAGGGGGGAGGGGGAAAGTCAGAGACCATGATCATTTGTGGCAGGAAATATCATCGGGGGTAGTAATTTTAGGGGGTAGCACATCAATCGTGTAATTTAAATGTTAGCCAACAGTTTTTTATCCCAGTTTTTATTCATAACTCTAATTATGACTTAAAATTTATTTTACCAGCACTGGCACGTATGCACAGGGAGGGAGGGGGAGTAGACAGCCCATGGGTAAATAATTCATTTACCTACAACATTATTCCCAAATCGGCCGAGAAGTTATTGCTTCTCGAACTGAAATGGCAGGTAGTGGATAATGAGCGTACTTGCTGGAATAAAATTAGGTTTTTAGATTCTTTTAGTTTTTTTTCCCAAGTCCTTAAGTCAGCTAATTCAAGTGCAGAAAAGCGACAATTTTGATAGCTTTCCCTTGCTTAAACAGCACTTTCAAGACAGTGAAATGTATGACTTATTAACCAGCAAAGGTGTATATGCATATGATTATTACTGTTTTGGCGCTCGCTTAAGCGAGGAGAAACTACCTCCAATTGAAGCTTTTCACAATTCACTGACCAACAGTGAATGCAGAGCCGAGGAGTATGAGTTTGCCAAGAAGGTGTGGGCTAAGGGGGATTGTAAAAATGGGTGGGATTATTGTAGACTGTACTTGGCCAGTGACGTTCTAACTCTGTTGGATATAGTCTGTAAGAATACAGACCAGATCTATTCAGAGTTCGGGTTAGATATAGGATATTATTTTTCTACACCACATTTAGTAATGGATTTAATTTTAAAAATTAGCAGGGAGGAAATAGGCCTAATCACCGATGTAGATCAGCACCTTTTTGTAGAGTGTTCAATGAGGGGAGGGTATGTTTTTCACGGGGACCGCGTCTTATCAACCGATCCGAGCGGACAAAGCACCGGTGTAAAGTCAAATGCAGTGTTCTTGGACATGAACTCGTTATACCCCTCGGCAATGTCCCACTACTCTTTGCCGTGTGGGAACTATCAATGGCTTCAGAATCCTTGTGAGTTCCCCGACATTAACACCGTCGAGGACAACGGGCCACAAGGATGGTTCTTTGAAATTGACGGTCACATTCCGCAGGCCCTTCACGACTCAGTCAAAGACTTTGTTTTTCCCTGTATCAATCGACCAGTGACCAGGGACTCACTGAGCCCCTACAATCGATCATTGGTTGAGGATATGGGGATGCATTGGACCCCCTCTAAACAGGAACTGATTGCTGATTTGGACCCTAAAGAGAATATCGTTGTTCACCATGTGCTTTTGCACTGGATGGTGAACAATGGCTTCAAAATCACCTAAATACATAGGGTCCTGCAGTTCAATCAGAAACCTTATTTGAAAACGTTTATCGATACTTTTGTCGATAAACGTTCTAGGGCAAATTCAAAGGTAGAGAAGGAATTGTACAAGCTCATTCTAAATTCAGCGTTTGGCAAAATGTGTGAAAGCGTACGCAACAGATCTCGCTGTGACGTCGTGACTGACCCTCTAGAGTGCGCACGAATTATTGCCGACCCCAATTTTACATCATTCACGAGCATAGAGGCCGGCATGGTTCTTCTACACAGGAAAAAGCGAAATGTAGTACTGAACAAGAATATAGCAGGAGGTAGTTCAAGACTAGAAATTTCAAAAAAGCTCATGTTGTCGTTCTTTTACAATGTGTGCAAGGTGCAATGGCCACGGGAGGGGGAGGTTCAAGTTTACTATGGGGATACAGATTCTCTGCTGTTAAAGGTAAATGGGACTGAAGATTTATTGGGTGATTTACAAAATGGGGTGCACATCAGCTCGCGGATGGATTTCACCAACTGGAATCCATCCCTCTACCCCGAGCTGGTGAAACGTCAAGCCCCCAACCAACTATTCAAATTAAAATCAGAGACGGGGAGTGATTTGATATCCAGGGGGGTGTTCCCGGGTCCCAAAGTTTATTGCGTGGAAACACATAGTGGGGATGAAAAGAAGACATGTAAAGGGGTGCCTACACACTTTGTAAAGAGCAATTTTAACATGAGCGTGTACAGAGACTGTGTAGAAAGTAGCCTAGTGCCAAGAGCAAAAGTGCTTGCAATTCGCTCTCTACAGTATAGAAATTATACTGTGAGAGTGGAAAAAATGCAATGTCGTGTATATCTGACAAGGTCTATGTGCTCGAGAATGGTGTGAGTGTCCTCCCTCATGGTCACTATCGTATTTCAGACCGAGTTGAATGCATAGACTATCGTAATCAACTTGGTCTGGATAACTAACCTAACCAACTAATCTAACCCAAGCACTAACCACCACCACTCAACCTTTCATAAATTAACTAACCGCCCAACCCGTTCATAAATTAACTAACCCAATCTCACTACCTTAACCACCTTAACCACCTTGACTCAACCTAACCTGTAGCAGTGACGACAACTATTGTTTTTCCATCGCGGCTCCCGGGGGTTGGGGGACCCTTCCCGCGGCCGGCTCCCGGGGGGGCCTACCTTTAAATTCACTGTAATGTTCAACTGTGCTAGTTCCAAGTGTATTTTGTTGTTGTATAGAAAAGTGTTGTACAAAAAGTGTTTTTTTTGTACAGAAAAGTGTTGATGTACAAAAGTGCTGTAGATGGACAAAAGTGTTTAAAGACAAAAAGTGTTTTTTTTTTGTACAGAAAAGTGTTGATGTACAAAAGTGTTGTACAGAAAAGTGTTTAAAGACAATAAGTGTTTATTATAAAGTGTTATCATTGTTCATGTTGAACAAATAGAGTTTTCATGTTGACCAAGTGTTCATGTTGAACAAATATCTGTCGTAATAAATGTTGCCATGAAATATTGTTTTTTTCTTGAATAGATAGATCTATGGGAAAATTACTACTTATTCATTGGACACGTATGATTTACAGTTAGTCATAGTCTGACTGTTGTCAACAACATGTATCAATTTAAAACACCCTTCAGATCGTTTCTGTGTGGTCCCTCAATGTCAGGGAAAACAACGCTTTTAGCTAGAATAATTCAAAATTGCGATAAAATGTTTTTGGAAAAACCGAAAAAAATCTACTATTGCTATAGTATTTGGCAAGAGTCCTATGATAAAATAAAAGCTATTGCCACAACCACACCAATACAATTCATAAGAGGACTTGATGTTTTCAATAGTATTGAACCGAACTCGTGGCTGATTATTGATGATTTGGCTGAATCCATTGAACAGTTCTCACAGGAAATGCTACAATTGTTCACTGTCCGATCTCATCATGAACACATTTCCATAACCCTAGTTCTACACAATCGGTTTCATCAGAGCAAATGTATGCGAACCCTTGCTTCGAATTGCACTATCTATATTATCTATCGAGTCGTTCGTGATTCTAGCTCGCTCATAACTCTCAATAAACAGATATACCCCGGCGCCCCAAAATTTCTGTTGTCAGCGTACACTCAGGCGACTAGCAAGCCCTACGTTTACATTTTGCTGGATCTTAATCAGAGCACGCCCGAGGATCTACGTGTAGTCACCGACATTTTGACAATGAAATTACAGTATATCTTCCGGTGAACAGTAGAAAAGGCTATTAGTTGCCATTATGACACTGAAGAAACTACATGAACAACGGCATTTATTTTCCGTTTTAAGCACTTCAAAACCCTTGCTTAGGAAGGCCATACTCAAATATGGTGTCGACAATGATTTCATTAATCTAATATCTGAACTTTGTTTAAATTTAACTGAGGGCAATGTTCAACTTCCAGAAGGTGTTAGACAACAGACAAAGCAACATCGTTCCACTGTACGTGCCTTGGCTTGTAAAAACAAGGGAAACAAATTTAAAGAAAACGGCTCCTTCAGGCAGGCGGTAGCTTTTTCACACTTTTAATACCAATAATTGCAGGACTTGTAAACAGTTTTCTCTAGATAATGGCAAAACCCTATAAATTGACACCATTTGAACTTGTCCTCTCTCCCATCGAACATTTTGAAGACAATCTAAGCAAATTCATTAATGACGAGAATATTGCCGATGACAAAAAACTGCTTTTACTTCAAGATGCATTGCGACGTATGGACAAACATAAACCTTATCGTGAGAGACCCGCCGCCGATCCCTCTAAACAGGAAACATCTCTTCAAGATTCTGCACAATCAAAGGAGAAGGAATTGAATTCAATTGTAATGAAATTGGAAATCTATTGCCACTGTCTTATCGAGAACAGAGTAAAAGAGTATTATCTTATCTCGTGTTGGAAACTGGTGATCAAGTTCAAGTCGATAGCACAGGGAAACCAATTATAATTCAGGGAAAAAGTTATAATCTAGTTGATTTAATTTGTGATATGGTAACGAATCATAAAGGACTCTTATCCTTTGACGATAATCTATATACCTTTCTAAGTGTATCAACTTTCCCAAAAGTCTTATTGGCAATAAGCAAATTCTAAAGAAACTAAGAGAATATAGTCCACCAACAACGCCATTTAAAAAAGAAGAAGAAGATTCAATATTTGAAAATACTATCAGCAGTAATGATTTTACAACACCTGTGGCTGCTAGTCAAAAGCGAAGACGAATTGATTCACCCTCCAGTGTGTCAAAAGGGGAGTGGACATTACACTACGTGTTTGCGTTCAAAATGGATGAAGTTGTGAAAGGTGTCTATGAAAATATTGGCGAAGCGGGAAGTTTAAGTTCCCGCAAAACGCTTTCTAAAGCTGTCTCCGGCACCACATTGAAAAATGCAAAAGAGTATCTAGAAAATGAACCAAGTTACACGCTACATCGGAATCGCAGGCTTCGTGGCAAAACAATATCGACAAACTAAAGCCTTTTTCCCTCTGCATATAATGCAAATGGATCTTTTAACTTTAGACGCAGTTCAACGGTGTCACAATGCACCCTACAAATATATTCTGGTGGCAATCAGTGTCTTTAGTCGCTATGCCTATTCAATTCCACTACGGTCAAAGAGAGGTGTTGAAGTTGCTCGGGCCATTGAAAGTATTCTTGAACGGGATTCGTATAGAAAAATTCAATCGGATCGTGGCAGTGAATTTGTTAATCCCCATGTGCAAAAGGTTCTATTGAAATATAATACAACACTTTATCATAGTCACAGCCCGATAAAGGCTGCATTGGCTGAACGATTAATAAGAACGATTCGTCTATTAATTTCAAGATATTGTACATTGAAAAATACACCGGCTTTTTTTCATGATTTAGATAAAATCATGCAGATATACAACCATCGACCACATCGATCTCTATCCAACTCTAGCCCTCGGATGTTCATTACAGTGAAAATACATTTGATGCTTTTCTAAAGCAATACTCCAATGACAATGAGAAGAAAAAGAAAAAGAAATTTAATGTTGGTGATACTGTTCGAATTAATAGAACCACCAATATTTTTGAAAAGGGGAATTATTTATGGAGCACCGAACTTTTAAAGTGTCCAAAATTCTAGACACCGAACCCACGACCTATCGGCTACGAGACACCAAGGATGATGAGATTCTCGGCGGTTTTTATGAATATGAACTGCAAAAGTTAGAAACACTAGTCAAAGTTATCAAATTGAAAAGATATTAAAGAGTCGTACTCGTAGGGGCAAGAAACAGTTGCTTGTTCGCTGGCTAGGATACAACTCGGATTTTGATTCTTGGGTCAGTGCTGAAGATATTAACAATGCCCAATGATTTCTATGTGACTTTCATGTCCAATGTTTCTGATCCTCTCTATAATGATCTGAATAAAACAAGTGATTTTTGGACGAAACTCTCCCCCACCATCAAATTCGACGGAAAGTATGAAGTGGCTCTTGTCGATTGTATTCTCAAAAATACCTATGACATCCTGAGAAAGGATCGTAAATATGAAATAAAAATTAGACCCTATGATTTGCCGCCACCATCAGGTGATCAAGAACAAATTCAAAAAATCAATTGGTGGATTATCCATATATTGAATTACCCTACGAGGAACTCACCTGTATGAATGATTTATGTCGTACTATTAATAAAAGAATTTCCGCTCGTAAAAAAGGAGCTTTTCATTTCAACTATTCAAAGGAGGAGGGCAAGATCTACATTAGTTCACCTATTGCCAGCGAAATGATTATTCTCAATGATAATCTAAAGGATGTTCTTGGCTTTAAGCTCAATATAATCAATGGTAAAAGTGCCGGAAACACTAATTTCATTTTTGCCGACTACCCGCCTGCCTTCTCCACAGACACTTGTATATTTCTCTACGCCTCATTTGTGGAAACATCTCGGGTCAGTAATTCAAATGTTCCCCTCCTACGAGTTCTTGAACGAAAAACCAATCAAGAGCATATTTACCACTACAATATAAAGCATCTTCAGTATATTCCCGTAAACACTTCCTATTTGGAACTCTGTCAGTTAACACTAAGAACTGAATTAGGCGATCCAATAGCAATTTCAAAGAGTTTGGCTGTGATTACATGTCATTTTCGACCCATCGTTCAACAGCAAGATGTCTAATAGAAAAGTGGTATTCACTTGTCCTGATATTGACTGCTATGTTAATACTCTTGGCCCAAGACAACAGGGCAATGGAATGGACTATTACAAGGGTCGCTCTTCAATGTCTGGCTATGGTCTTGGCAGTTGGTTTGCTAAGCTGTTTCGCTCTTCACTACCACTGGCTAGAAAATATCTTGTACCGGCTGCGACAGATTTTGCATCCTCTACACTATACGATTGGGGCTCTGCAAGGATTTTAAAAAAAGTGCTACGGAAAATCTTAGGTCCAGTGCGCGAACCCTTGGCGAGAAATTAAAACAAAATGGTAAAGGTTTAAAAAGGTCAAGAAACAACGCATCACTCATCAGTCTCTACTCAGGACGGAAACGAAAGACATCCCTTTTGTCGAAGAAAAGAAGGAAAAAGCCGACACGTAGTGTAAACAGAAGCCCCAGGAAGAAAATTGTTAGATCGAAAACTAGATTTCTTCTCCTAAGATGTCCTACCTGCCGCATAAGGAATCTCAACCTTCAATAACCGCCTCATTGAATCTATTCAATGCTGAAAATGTTGATGTGAGTGTCAAGCATGGATACTATGAACAATTTTATCCACTACAACCCCTCTCCGATAATATCCACTTTCAAATTTATTCCAATGAAGACTACTTTATGGACATGTCTTAAACATTTATAGATTTACAAATGAAAGTCCGGAAATCCGATAATACAATGCCAATTCGGGCCGATGGGATATCCTATGAAAATTGTATACTACATAATTTATTTCGTCAAATTAGTGTCTACATCAATGGCACGCTGGTGAGCACAAGCAACAATCTCTCCAACTATGCAAGCTATATCCAATTCATGCTGATGACACCCAAGTCATACAAGGAATTGAGAGGTGCCTCCAATGGATATGAATATATTACTAATACTGATAGTACAGATGCGCTTAAAAATGCTACAACTAGTGAATTACATCTAGTTGGAAAAATATATCATGAAATATTTAATACACCCCAATGGCTGCCACCCAATGTTAAAGTGGATATAAAATTGACGCTTGCAACATCCAATTTCATATTGAGAAAGGAACTTGCTGCCAATCCCGATGTAAGTCTCTCCCTCACCTCAGCAATACTACATGTACGCAAACAGCAGGTTATGAGTTCTGTTGCTTTGGCCGTGGAAAAAACTGAGAGCCAATGGAAATAATATTAAAGTACTTGTTCCTCATACAATCACCAATCAACGTCATATTGCCATGGGGTCACGCACCTTCACCGATTCATCCTTTATCAATGGCGAAATCCCCTCGAAATTGGCTTTGGCATTTGTAAAGAGCGCCAGTGCAATAGGATCATTGACTGAATGCCCACATAAATTCGAGATGTTTGGACTTTCATCTCTTGTGTGCAAAGTAAACGGTATCCCACTCTACAATCTATCTTTTGATAAATCCTATAGAACATTGTATGAGTTGACCATGCAAACCGTAGATCATGATTCGCAACTATTTGAAAATGGTATAACCGAAGATATGTTTGCTAAAACACATGGTATCATTGTATTGGATTTGTCTGGTACACAGGATATGAGTATAGTACGTACGGGGACTGTACGTTTAGAGTGTACATTTGCCAACCCATTGGCTGAGAGTGTTGCCCTAATCTCACTAAATCAATATGAAACCTATTGGGAAATCACTCCTGAAGGCAGTGTTCTACTATACTTGGCGCCATGAACACCAGTCAAATAATCAGTGTATTTAATATGGATCCCTACATGTCCCAGTGCAAATCCTATTGTCTACCCTCAGACTATCTTGGAAAAATTCAAAGTGCGAACAATACCTTGATTATTGTTAATAGCAGTCCGTCGACTGTGCTGACGGGTCATTGGCTGTGCATCTTTCAAACAGTGAAGAATATCGAATTTTTTGATCCTCTTGGTCTACCCTATACATTCTACACACCTCACATCAGCAACTATATCGAGAGCAGTGGGAAAACTATTATTCAAAATCGAAAGAGGGTGCAGGATCTAACGACTAAAAGCTGTGGCTATCATGCGCTACTATATTTTGTGGTCCGATGTCGTGGCTATACTTACAAGCAGTTTCTCCATATTTATGGTGACAATCCACGTCTGAACGACTTTCTAGTGGAAAATATACTTACAAGTGTATTTAATATTGATTTCAGTGCCCTAAGAATAAAGTGTTTAAAAAATTTTTGTGAATTTGTTTATTAATAAAATGTATATATACAACAATGTCTTTAAATCTCCACTTTTAGATTTCTTCATCGGTGTATAGGCAACTGTCGTGAACCACTAATGCTGGTAAATCATTTGGATTCACTGTATATTGATCTTGATTGACTGCAAAGTCGGGGTCACATTTTCTACAGTACAATGTAACTTCACTCTTGTCATATCTCTTTGTATAGTCAATGATACTATTTGCATTCATATTATGAAATTCACGAGTTTTCAATCTGTCTATTTGAAGCAATATCACATACAGTGTTTTCAAGTGGTGAATCACATTCGGTAACTGCCAAATAAAAATCGCTTGGTTTATAGTCATAGTAGGCAGTGTCATCACAGCGATGACGTAGAAACCAAATTGTCTTTTTACCCCAACAGTTGAATCGTAGACCAGATTCCTCTTCCCAGAATAATTTAAATCCACGACGATACCAATCTCGTAGAAATAAACTAAAATCACGTTTAGGATTCTTTCCAATCATAGCGGGGTAAGTATTCTCCCACTGATCACATTTATCATTGTGACAATTTGAGCATAGGTGCCCTCTAGGATGAGAGTCACACACCTCTTCAAGGCATGAATTACATCCCTCAATTTGTACAGCATAGCGTCTATGTAATTTGCAAGGATTACATAATTTACACTTTTCATTATAGTCATCAATAATTGTACAATTCTCACATTGAGTCCAACTGCCAAGAGTGTACATGCACAATGGGCATATATAGAACATTTTGGTTTCCGATGTCAACTCTCTCACAGCTAAAACGAAACTGATCCTCTTCGCTCAATAAATTCAAGGTGTAGGAAAGGGGAGAGGAGTAACTCTGTGACGTTGCCTCTTTCGAAGGAGGAGCCATCTACATTGGCAATGAAAGTATATCCGCAATATGATTTTGCCGTGTCGTGATCGATATATCAATAAATTGAGTATAAGCATTTGAATCACATTTTAAAAGTTTCATACAATAGTCCAATGGGGATTATTCCAAATGGCAAGAAAATCATCATCCAAAATCAAATGTTTTTCCATAAACACTAGATTTGATCTATTTCTCTCTTTCTCAAATTTATTCATTTTTCAGTCCTTTCACTCTGACTGCTGACTCTAGACTGACCAGAAAAGAAAGTTGGCTCGGCAACAACAACAACATTGACCTTGGCATTCGCTAAGAGCATGCCCAAAACAACAACAATAACATTACCCCATTAACCACGTGTTCCCCCTTATGACTCTATCGCGTGCCCAAAACAACAACAACAACATTGACCCCATTAACCACGTGTTCCCCCTTATGACTCTATCGCGTGCCCAAACAACAACAACAACATTGACCCCGTTAACCACGTGTTCTCCCTAATGACTCTATCGCGTGCCCAAAACAACAACAATAACATTTACCCCATTAACCACGTGTTCTCCCTAATGACTTTATAGTCCATGAAAGTGACAAAGTTCCTGTTTTTCCATTCTCACTGACAAAGTCCATAAAAACAGACATAAATATGACAAAGTTCCTGTTTTTTCAAATTCTCACTGACAAAGTCCATAAAAACATCAAATAAATCGACCAACACACATAACCATCCATGAAAACAGACATAAATGTGACAAAGTTCCTGTTTTTTCATTCTCACTGACAAAATCCATAAGACATCAAATAAATCGACCAACACACATAACCATCCATAAACTATGTAAAAAAAGTTGTAGGTGGCAGCAGTAGGGCCCCGTGGAGCTTTAGGGTCACCTCTACTTTTATGTTACTCCTCCGCCTCAATCTCTTAGTCCAAATATTTTAGGACAAGGGTTAACAGTAGTTTGCGAGCAATACCATCGAGCATTAGTTTTATTTTAGCCAAGCCAATTTGACTATATTCATTCAAAAGTGTATTTAAAACTGTTTACCACCATTAAGACTGGTACTTTCCCTGTTTTTTTTTTTTTTTTATTTGAGCTTCTTTTTTTCTGTCTCTCTTTCTCTTTATGTATAGTTTTTCATCCTTTCATTTATTATTTTAGTTGTTTATTCTACTTATTTTTCCCGTCGGTAAAAGGTATCTGGATGTAAAGCTGACATATTCGGGTTTTTTATTTTGTTTTATTCACTATCTTAATTAAAAGTCTTATCTTTTATTTATATATTTTTATTTTATTTATAAATTGGAAGTCAATATGGTCTACAAAAGTTATTTGCGATGTTTTCTGTACTTAAGTGACATGCTTCGCCCAAGAGCATTAAAATTTAATTTAAAATTACCTGGTTTTGTAGCCTGGTGCATTTATTGGTAGTTTCCATTATAATTGGTAAATACAAATTTATTTATCTACCAGCTGCTTTATTGAGAAAAAGACACTATTTTGTTCCCATTACTATTTATTTATTTCTTTTCTTATGTAAGTTTGCTCCCCCTGAAAATAGTTGAGCCCGTCCAAGACAAGTCTGAATGGCCTACTTTGAACTAACAACGAAACAATGATGATACCGAAGAAAGATTAGGATAAGATTCATTAAGAAAAAACAATAGCCATCGCAAGCCCAGCTGGGCCGAATTCATATTTCGAATTCAAAACAAAACAGACAAACATCAAAAAATAGGTTTAAAAACAATCATACTCATGAAACGCGCAAAAAACGTATCGTCATTTTATCAAAATCGTAAAAAAAGGTAAAAGGTCATGGCATGTCAAAAAAATTAACAGATAAAAGTAATAAACTAATTGGGGTCATTAATAGTATAAAAACCAGGACTAGAAGAACAAGAAGAACTAATTAAAAGCCAAAAAAAATATTTGAAAAATGGACAAAGGCTCGACAAGACAAGCCAAAAAAAATACTGTAATGAGAGATCTAATGCCTATCCGCCTAATAGATACTGTTTTACAATACCCCACATAATAATTCGCTGGACCCATAAACTTTATGAGAAACCCGTTTATGTTTTTTATACATAAGAAAAAAAATACTATAAAACAGAGGCTCTTTAGCTCAGTTGGTAGATTGAGTGATTGATAGAACCCTCTGTCATGAATGTATGAATCTGATTCATAAACTTGAAATTTTTTCCGGGGCTAAAAGGTATAAATATGTACCTTTTCTTGGATAAAAGTTGTTGAGTAAAAATCAATATTAGGTTATTCTACGCGTGTTTATGAAGGATTTTGTTAAAGGGGTCTCATATGTTTTTTCATCCTATGTCCAATAGATTTCGCTAATAGCTTTGTACAATCATTTATTTTTTTTTTGTCGCATGCCCTTTTATTTTTCATGACTTCCTGTAGGTGAGTGACAAGTTTTCGCACAAGAGCATTAAAATTCCCTGGTCTTATTGCTGGATGCACAATTGACTGGTTCCACTCCTGGCCAAAAGAGGCTCTAATATCAGTTGCTCATCATATGCTCACGGATTTTCCTGTAGCCATTGAGGAAAACATTAGACCTGGTCTTGAGCAGGCCCTCGGTTGCGTTCAGAACACTGTCACTGAGCTATCAAAAGAATATTTCCAAAGGTAAATGATAAAATTACATATATTTTTACTTATTTTGTAAGGTACTATTTTTTTGGTTGTATGAAGATATTTTAATTTTGTTACGAATTAATTGATATTGGGTTGTAATTACGTAAGGTATCAAAAAGGGCGTAACTAGAATATTAGATTATGCCTCAAACTTCCCTCAAAATTTAGTTAAGATCCTGGCACCCTTGAATTTGAATAGTATGAATTTAGGAGTTCTTCTTTCCTGCCTCCTGCAGTCGTTGGGGTGTGTCCAGATACCAAAAGCCAAACTAAGACGTTTGCACTTGCTTCTCAAAAAGTATGATTAAGATATAACAACCCGCTTAGGAAGATTATCCAATGACAAACGCTTAAAGAGCTCTAGAAATTTCTGAAGACGGATGAATGATTATAAGATTGGATTGTCAGTCTTGTTAATGAGAGAAAAAGGTTTTATTAAAAAAAATATAACACATTAACAACAAAACCCGAAGTTTATTAAACTTGTATGGGTACACATCACCCTTTACAAAAACCTACATACACAATTACTACCAGCCAGCCTTAGACCCCCCCCCCCAAAAAAAAAGGACAAAAAATAATAATAAGAAAATAAATAAATAAAAATAAACGAAATAAATTAATTTCTAATAATTTCACGACCTAATTGGATACCGAAGACACAAAACTAAAAATCATTCATTCTATTCTACCTCCTCGTCGCCCTCCCCCCAAAAAAAGTGTCACAATCACTTGAGAGAAAATTCGCCCAGCAAGGATTAAAACTCATATGTAGACAAACACTGTCCTTTTAATTTACTGCGAAATTCATTTAGCTCATCAATTGTTGAAATTGCCTGCGTTAATGGTTCCCATACCCGAGGGCCAACATGTCTTATGGAAAAAACGGATCGCTTTGTAATAACCTGAGGTCGCCGAACTAGTGTTGATGTTCTAGTCGAGTAATTATGAAAATTAACACCACTTGTAAACATTTCCCTAAAACACTCAGGTAATAACGCGTGTGTATATTTAAACATAAAAAGAGCATTATAAAAACGGAATAATCCAGCCATCGGTAATATATTTACTTGATTATATCTATGTCTAACAGACATATTATGATTATCTCCAGTTAAAACACGTAGGGCATTATTTTGTAACTTCTAAGGGGACGAAGGTGAATTAAAAACGTGCTTGACCACACAAGGCAACCATATAGAAGGTATGGGTGAACAAAAGAAAAATAAAGCAATCTCATAATGTCTTTCGGAAAAAAGTGCTTCAGTTTCCTCATCATCCCAACATTTCTGGCGACTTTGCCACTAACACATGAAATGTGCTCTTTGAAGTTAAGGCACTCATCAACAATCACCCCTAGATACTTTGTCGAAACTTCCCGAGGCAGAATATTTTCACCTAACTGTATTTTTTCAATCCAAGGGTAGTAATTGCTACTTCTCCCATACATTACAAAATGGGATTTTGCATGGTTTAGCTGAAGTCTGTTAACCCTCATCCATTTCTCAATGTTTAACATGCCAGTCTGAAGATTCTGTATAAGCATTTCCCCGGTTTTTGCAGCAACAGTTAGATGCGTGTCATCAGCAAAATAAGGCAAAATAGATTTTGATGCTCCAGTATCACGACATTTTAAATCAAAAGACAGTCCATTGATAGCATTTCGCAGGTCATCAATATATATAAGAAACAGTAGTGGCCCCAAAACAGACCCTTGAGGGACACCGAATTCAACACTTTTAACTTGCGATTTAATTTCACCAGCACTGACAAACTGCTTTCTATCCTGGAGAAAAGATTCCAATAGACGATAAAACATACCTCGAAAACCACAATTCCTCAGCTTCACCAGAAGAATTCCATGGTCCACTGCATCAAAGGCTTTCACAATGTCCAAAAAAACAGATGCAACTTTCCACCCTTGGTCCAGAGCATCGTTCACAAAAGTCGTGAGAAAAAGAAGAGCTTGATCTGTCGACATTGCTTTACGGAATCCAAACTGAGTTTTACTAAAATACTTTTTATTCTCAAGAAAATCAACCATCCTGCCACTAATCAATTTTTCAAAAACTCTCGATAAAACTGGCAGCAATGAAATAGGCCTATAATCATTCGGCAAATTTTTTTCCCCGCCCTTAAAAAGCGGAACCACTCTAGCAATTTTCATAAAATCGGGAAAAACACCAACTTTTAGGCACATATTAAATAGAACACAAACCTGGTCGCATATTTCCGAGAAAACATACTTAAGTACACGCAATGAAAGGAAGTCAGCACCCGAAGCATTATTTCTCATGTTCCACAATGTGGTACGTAATTCACTAGCAGTTACTGGTTTCAGATATGCAGATACATCACTTTCCTCGGGTAAAAACTGGTGGTATGTTCCATCCTCAGAAAATTTTCTCGTGGAGTTCGCTATCCGTTTACCAACAATAGAAAAATGGTCACACATATTATCTACAATCGAAGCATCAGTGTTGAAATTTTCAGGTAAAATTGAACTTTTGGAAGGGCTGAGAACAGAGTGAATTACTCTCCACGTTCGCCTGGGATTACCTGCACTTTTTTTAAACTCATTTCGATAATAATTAATTCTCGCTTCTCGTAATAGGTTATTGAGTTCACAATTATATTTCTTGTATCTCACTTTCGCCTCAGGAGACACTACAGAATATTTATATAGCAGTCTTCGATTTGATATGGCCTTCATCAGTCCTCTAGTAACCCAGGGTTTTCTAGGGGTAACATGAAACGCCGGCTTTTTAATAACTGTACAACTTTCTTTTAGTAATTTAGTTATTTCTGAATACCACAATGAAAACTTTTCATTCACTTGCAGATCACTACTTTCTAAAAAGTCAAATTGAGTGTTCTTTAATTTTCTTCTGAATATGTTAAGAGCCTCAGCATCCATTTTCAATGCAGAAATTTGTGGTGGTATATTCATAGCTGTAGGGACACCAAACTCTCTAATAACAACAAGAACACCAAAATGATCAGAAACATCATTCAAAATAACATCAGCAAAATCATACTTCACATTAACAAATATATTATCCAAAAGTGATTCTGAGCGCAAAGTCACTCGACTACATATATTAACTGTCGGTCTTAAACCGTAACCCAACATAACATTTAAAAAATCACGAACTCTCGGGTTTACATTTACTGAAAATAGATCAAGATTAAAGTCTCCACAAACAAAGCATGGGCGATTTAAACCTGACAACTTATCCATTTGCCGCTCCAGCAAATCATTAAATTCCTGCACATTTCCAGATGGAGGTCGATAAACAACCACCACAAAGAAAAATTTTCCTGACTTACAAAGTTCAACCACCATTGATTCAAAAACCATCTCTTTATTCACACGTAGATCATTCCGTATTTTCATTGTAATATTCTTCCTGCAATATAAAGCCAATCCACCATGTAATCGTGATTCCCTATTCTGCGTCACACAGTCATAACTATCAATTTCAAGTAGACTAATTGTATGATTACGAAGCCACGTTTCATTCAATGCAAGCACATCCAACTCAGAAAACTTACATAGTTCGGTTAAAAAATTAAATGAACTAGAAAGACCTTGACAATTCAAATGGAAAATGCTCAAACTTTGCTGACCCATAGTAGATTTATTTCCAATATCAACTGGAAATTTATATTTAACCACTGGAAAATCCTCCATCGTTCCTTCATCATAATCCGGATTTAAGACCCCATTCCCCAGAACATCCCAACTCAACGAATTTCTCTCAAGTTTTTTCAATCTATTATTGTCATAATCCAACTCATTTTTTCAAGACACAAGCTTAGGAGGCAAACGAGGAAACTCATAGAAAAATTAACTCTACTTACAACAACCACAAGTGATCTCCAGTATCCAGGAGGGCCGCAATCAATAACAAAAGAAAAAAAACTGAAAAAAAGAGAAAATAAATTAAAAATAAAATTTATCATAAATAAAATACAAAATAAAAAGATACAACATAACATAAATAGCGACGAAAACCACCCTGCCATTTCATCATAAACAATAAGTATAACAACATGGAACCCTCCATACAAGACAGTAGAACACGTTCCACCGTCTCGTACAAAAGAAACTCCCCGCCGCTGCACCCACTGCCCATACAACATAACAAAAAAAAACTCATGGAAAATAAAAAGGGAAAAATCTCACTCAAATTAAAAAATACAGGATAATGCAATCGAGGAAAAATATAATTGGTTTTCTTCATCAGGCACACACTTGTGCTAGTGCCGCTAACCACGAATACAAAATTCATCTTATAATAGCAAAAAATGACTCTAAACATCAAAACAAAACAAAATGAAATGCTAGAATCAACAATCAAGTAGCTCTGGTATTGGCTCATTATACATATATTTCACTTTTCCAACACCTTCTCTCTCAATCTGAATGAAGGGAGGAACAGTATTAGATACCCAAGCTGGAATACTCTTTCTACTCAATTTAGATTTAGTCTCGTAAAGTCTCTTCCGCGCTTCACCAACAAGATTTAATTGCACTCTATGCTATTCAATTATATTTATAGAAGATATTAAATTATTTGTTTTTATAGTTATAAATCTATTATTTATCTATGTGCACTAAACATTCCGTATTTAATTCTTTGTATTTTAGCAAATATTTGTCTCTTATAAAGGAAATGCCAAAGTTAAAAAACAATAATTTTAAACGTATCATTAAAGTTAAAAAAAGTGTCTTCTTTTACTATCTTTGAACCTATTTCTTTTTCCTTTTGGTAATTAATTATAATCTTAATCATTTTAATATAACGTTTTTTTAATCAATTCTGACATAAAGTTTTATAAGTCAAATTCAAACTATTTTGTAATTCAAATAATTCTTGATGGAGCTTGATATTATGCGTATCTTAGTTAATCGATAAAATTTTTAATATTTTATTGTTTTTTTTACTACAAACTAAGTTTGTTCTCTTTAACTGCCTTTAACTGCCTTTAACTAAGAGCCTTTAACTGCCTTTTTGACAAAAGATACATGTACATTTTTGATTAACTACTAAATTAGTCAATCTAGGTGCTTGATCAAACAGTTCGTGGTAACGAACTGTAAGTAAGGAGCGACCCGGCTCAATGGTAACCGAAACTCTAAAAATGAAATTTTGGTACCAATAGATACATCAAAAGAATCAGATTTCAATGCTGATTTCAAATATATAACTTTCATCAAGTTTAGTGCTACCCATCAAAAGTTATGCACCTGAGAAAATTTGGCTGATTTTCGAAAAAAGGGGGAAAGACCCCCTAAAAGTTATAGAACCTTAATGAAAATCACACCATCATATTCAGCGTATCAGAGAACCCTACTGTAGAGGTTTCAAGCTCCTATCTACAAAAATGTGGAATTTTCCATTTTTTGCCAGAAGAAAGATCACGGATGCGTGTTTATTTGTTTGTTTGTTTGTTTTTTTTTTTTTTCCCCAGGGGTGATCGTATCGACCCAGTGGTCCTAGAATATCGTGGGAGGGCTCATTGGAACGGAAATTAAAAGTTCTAGTGCCCTTTTTAAGTGACCAAAAAAAATGGAGGGCAACTAGGCCCCCTCCCACGCTCATTTTTTTCCCAAAGTCACCCGATCAAAATTTTGAGATAGCCATTTTGTTCAACATGGTCGAAAATATGATAAATATGTCTTTTAGGATGACTTAATCCCTCGAAGCCCCCAGGGGGAGGGCTGAAAGTTATGAACTTTACTCAATGTTAACATATAGTATTGGTTATTGGGAAGTATACAGACTTTTTCAGAGGAGATTTTTTCTGGTAGGTGGGGGAAGGAGAGGGTCGGGGGCTATATGGAAGGATCTTTCCATGAAGGAAGTTTTCATGGGGGAAGGGAAATTGCCATGAAGGGGGCGCCGGACTTGCCAGCATTATTTATTGGTTATTGGGAAGTATACAACCATTTTCAGGAAGGATTTTTTCTGGAGGGGGGGGGGGCTAGAGGAGGGGATTACTCTGGAGAATATTTCCGTGGAGGATGTTTCTTTGGGGTAAGGGACATTTCTGTGAAGGGGGCGCCGGATTTCCCAGCATTATTTAAGAAACGATCAGAAGTTAAATAAAAAAAAAACAAGTTTTTTCAACTGAAATGTAAGAAGGAATATTAGAACTTAAAACGAACAGAAATTATAACGTATGTGAGGGGGTTCTCCCCAAGTCAATACCTCGCTCTTTACGCTACAGTTTTTTTTTTTTTAGTGCTTTCAAAAGAGCTATCTATTCTAATTAAACGGCCTTTGTGATTCAGGGGTTTGTGAATCAAAATTTTTTTTAACTTTTAACGTAAAGAGCGTGGTATTGACTAAGGGGAGAACCCCTTCATATAAGTAATAACATATACGTAATAAAAAAAAACAATAAAAAAACAAGCGATACGGCTCAATATAAATCGAAACTTTTAAAAACGAAATTTTGATGTCAATAAATGTATCAAAAGAATGTGTTTATAATGCTGATCCTAATATATAAATTTTATTAAGTTTAGTATTACTCATCAAAGGCTACGAGCCTGAGAAAATTTACTCGATTTTTTAAAGAGGGGGGAAACATCCCCTACAAGTGAAAGAATTTTAATGAAAATCACACCGTCAGATTCAGCGTATCAGAAAACCCTATTACATAGGTTTCAAGCTCATATCTGCAAAAATCTGCAACTTTGTATTTTTTACCAGAAGAAAAATATACGAATATAGAAGTTAGTTACGTAAGTTAATTTGTAAAGACATCCATTTAGCAAAAGAAAAGTAAAATTTTTATGCAAATAAAAGCTGCATTAACTAAAAAACGATCAGAAATTAAATAAAAAAAACAAGTTTTTTAAACTGAAAGTAAGGAGCGACATTAAAACTTAAAACGAACAGAAATTATTCCGTATATGAAAGGGGCTGTCCCCTCCTCAACGCCTCGCTCTTTACGCTATTAAATAAAAAAAACAAGTTTTTTAAACTGAAAGTAAGGAGCGACATTAAAACTTAAAACGAACAGAAATTATTCCGTATATGAAAGGGGCTGTCCCCTCCTCAACGCCTCGCTCTTTACGCTAAAGTTTTTTATTGTTTTAAAAAATATAGTTGTGAGACAGAGTCAAACTTTAGCGTAAAGAGCGAGGCGTTGAGGAGGGGACAGCCCCTTTCATATACGGAATAATTTCTGTTCGTTTTAAGTTTTAATGTCGCTCCTTACTTTCAGTTTAAAAAACTTGTTTTTTTTATTTAATAGCGTAAAGAGCGAGGCGTTGAGGAGGGGACAGCCCCTTTCATATACGGAATAATTTCTGTTCGTTTTAAGTTTTAATGTCGCTCCTTACTTTCAGTTTAAAAAACTTGTTTTTTTTATTTAATTGCGTCAAGGATTGTCTAGAATTCGTTTCTACAAAATGATATAACTAGTTTTGTCATGAAAATATTGGTAAGCCTTTTACATTCTGTGCTCGATTGTTTAGACTAGCGGAATGTACTAAAAGACACCCTAGACGGTCAATCATTTTGATGAAAAGCTTCCGTCAATCAATCAAACAGTTCGTGGTAACGAACTGTAAGTAAGGAGCGACCCGGCTCAATAGTAACCGAAACTCTAAAAATGAAATTTTGGTACCAATAGATACATCAGAAGAATTAGATTTTTATGATGACTCCAAATATATAAGTTCCATCAAGTTTAGTCTTACCCATCAAAAGTTACGCGCCTGTGAAAGTTTGCCTTATTTTCGAAAAAAGGGGGAAACAACCCCTAAAAGTCATAAAACTTTACTGAAAATCACACCATCAAATTCAGCGTATCAGAAAACCCTACTATAGAGGTTTCAAGCTCCTATCTGCAAAAATGTGGAGTTTTGTTTTTTTTTGCCAGACGAAAGAGCACTGATGCGTGTTTATTTGTTTGTTTGTTTTTTTGTTTGTTTGTTTTTTTCCCAGGGGTGATCGTATCGATCCAGAAGTCGTAGAATATCGTGAGAGGGCTCATTCGAACGGAAATTAAAAGTTCTAGTGCCCTTTTTGAGTGACCAAAACAATTGGAGGGAAACTTGGCTCCCTCCCAAGCTCATTTTTTTCCAGAAGTCACCCAATCAAAATTTTGAGATAGCCATTTTGTTCAGCATAGTCGAAAAGCTCATTAATATGTCTTTGAGGATGACTTAATCCCCCAAAGTTCCCGGGGGAAAGGGCTGCAAGTTATAAACTTTGCCCATTGTTTACATATAGTATTGGTTATTGGGAAGTATACAGGCGTTTTCAGAGGATTTTTTTTTCTAGTGGAGATCGGAGTCAGAGTAGGCGTTACGGGGGAGGATATTTCCATGGAGGATATTTCCTTGGGGAAGGGATATTTCTATGAAGGGGGCGCCAGATTTCCCAGCATTATTTAAAAAACGATCAGAAATTAAATAAAAAAACAAGTTCTTTTTCAACTGAAAATAAGAAACAACATTGAAACTTAAAACGAACAGAAATTATTACGTATATGAGGGGCTCACCCCCTAGTCAATACCTTGCTCTTTACGCTAAAGGTTTTTTTATTACTTTCAAAAGAGCTATCTATTCTAATTAACCGGCCTTTCTGATTCAGGGGTTTGTGATTCGAACAAAATTCGAACTTTAGCGTAAAGAGCGAGGTATTGACTAGGGAGCGAACTCCCTAATATACGTAAAAAAATACGAATATAGAAATTCGTTACGTAAGTTAATTCGTAAGTTACGTCAGAACAAAATTTCAAGAAAGCCAATTAGCCAAAAAAAGAAAAATTAATATGCGAATTTCGTTTTAATTATTCATGTACGGTGAGCCAAAATCAAAGCTGCATTAATTCAAAAACGTTGAGAAATTAACTAAAAAAACAAGTTTTTTTAACTGAAAGTAAGGAGCGACATTAAAACTCAAAACGAACAGAAATCATTCCGCATATGAAAGGGGATGTCCCCTCCTCAACGCCTCGCTCTTTACGCTAAAGTTTGACTCTGTCTCACAAATTTATTTAAAACAATAAAAAACTTTAGCGTAAAAGGCGAGGCGTTTAGGAGGGGACAGCCCCTTCCATATACGGAATAATTTCTGTTCGTTTTAAGTTTTAATGTCGCTCCTTATTTTCAGTTAAAAAAAACTTGTTTTTTTAGTTAATTGCTTAAGTATGATTGACCGTCTACGAGCCTGTTTGACGCTTGAGTCAAGCGTTGATGGTGATTGATAGAAAGTTTGAATGACTCAATCGGTTCCTAGACGGTCAATCATGCTTTAATCAATTGATTGATGGAAGCTTTTGATAAAAATGATTGACCGTCTAGTTTGTCCTTAACTATCAAGGCTAAAGGCTTCATGGCGTATTTGATCAAACCACAAATTTTACTACATAAGAAAAAAAAACAAAAGGAGTGACTTCGCACTTTATATATATATATATATATATATATATATATATATATATATATATATATATATATATATATATATATATATATATAATATATATATATATATATATATATATATATATATAATATATATATATATATATATATATATATATATATATATATATATATATATATATATATATATATATATATTATATATATATATATATATATATATATATATATATATATATATATATATATATATATCTATATAGGTACAGAAGAGCTGTTCATGTTACTCCAAAAACATATCTTAGCTTTTTGGCAAGCTACAAGTCCGTTGTTGGGATTAAAGCGAAGGAGGTTGGTGAACTAGCTAAACGGATGGATTCAGGCCTGAGCAAAATAGAAGAGGCTGCTATATCTGTTGCTCAACTTAAAGAAGAACTAGCGGTTATGGATAAACAGCTTCTTGCTGCTTCAGAAAAAGCTGAACAGGTTGGAAGCGATTAATTATTTAAAACATCATTTGTAATATCACACCAACGACAGCATTTTAATTTTTTTTCTTTTAATGACAAAGCCTAAAATTGTTGAAAAGCATTTGAGGAGTTGTTCGTTAAAATAATACAAGTACATTTTTTGGATCAAATTTTGCTGAATTAAAATGTTTCTTTAATAAAATTACCAATTTAGGGTTGAAGCTAACCGCAGTGCAGTGGTAATTGGTCTTTAAAATGTACAGCTGATGGCAAGAGACTCACATGGTGATAGGAGTAATCGATACTTGGGTGTTATTTCAGACACTTATAAAGGGGAGGGATCTTAACCCCCATTAAATGTCTCAGTATTTTACGATATTTTTACGATTTAAATCTTCGTTTTTTTTTGGTTTTTTTTTTCCCTTACGAATCATTTTGCCATGTCTTCTTCAATTTTTTTTTTGGAAAGATACAAGGTGCTGATTTATCGGAATTCAAATGACCCTTGTTAAAGCTATTCAATTCTAATGATTTTCATTCAATATAGGTTTATATTCATGCAACACATGGAAATCCCTGCTGCAATATATTATATCAGGAACACTTGTATACAATACAGGTTCTTTTTAGGATATAGTTACGAAATAAGTAGCACAGATAATTTAAGGCTCGATATTGCTTCTCTTATATCTTCGTTAAGTGTCACTATATTACTCTCCACAGATAACTCCAATTTCTCAGCCCAAGGATTTAGTTGTTATTCAACTTCTAAAGTTCAAATTCAAAATCATATTTTATCTTAAATTCCACCAATTTTTCTCTTAACCATAATTCTTGTCGAAATGTATGTCATTTTTTGTACTTCTAACACACTATTCTATCTTCCAGAATCCTTTGCTGTTAGATTTCGATGTGGATAGTAATGAAAAAATAAGGTCAAGGTCATTGGAACCATGAGGGAGGGGCAAGTGGGCGATGCCGCTCCTGACAAAAAAAGAAGACACCTAAAAATGTTTAAAAATGGAAAAAAAAATACTCCACCTGGCAAAATAAAGAAAACCAACGGTATTACTATCCCCTTCCACTCCTCTTGGAGAAATTTTTGGTGGTTCAATATTGCTGTAATAATCAAAAAGGAGACATAAATCATTTGGTCAAAAATGAGGTATGTATGTGGTCATGGGTAAACTCAGCACGAGAAATCGAATGAGGCAACCAAAATTGTCCTATCTTGTACCGTTGTAAAGATAAAAAGAGACATACACCACTAAGCGACGTTTGTCCCTTTGTTTTATCAGGTCTTGTTGCAATTCAGGATGACAGAAGATAATTACAACATGGGAATCTAGCATTTGTCTCCTTTTTTTGTCAAGGAAATAGGAGATCTACGCCATAAAATAAAATATTTTTTAATTCGTTTGGAATACTTGAATTTAATTTATACCGCTGAAAACAGCATAAAAAGGGGTTTTAGAATATGTCGCCTTTATCTCCATTAGACTCATCCTTCAGAGTGACCACAGCCGACAAAATTTTTTCCGTTTTTCGGCTCTCCCGAAAAGTTACAAAAATGGCCTATGTCACCCTCTTAATTATCCCACCCGTATTGGTCTCATTGGTCTTGGCATGAACCAAAAATTTATAAATTTTGGATTGTGAACGTAGATGTGACTTGGACCACCCAACCGAAGATAATTTATTAAAAAATTTCAAACCCCTAAAAGCACTTTATAGAAATCTTTGTAACGCGTGGAAACAACAGTGAAATTACTAACCTTATATACTTAATTCATAGGTATTAATTGAAGTTGAAGCAAGGGCACGAGAAGCAGAGACTGTTAAAGATGAAGTTCAACAAGTGAAAGATAAAGCTCAGGTTAGTCATTTTCCTTGCTTGCATTTGATTTATTATCTTATCTTTTTTTTATTTCATTTGTCTGAAGATTATCTATCTGAAGTTTCTGGTATAGTCATTTGCTTAAAAAGAATATATTATCTAAAACGTGACGTATTTTTTCTTTATTCTTTTTTTCCAGTCTGAAAATTGTCTTTTTCAAGTTACTTCGTCTCAAATACCGAAATTTTTGAAGCTAGATTCTTTTTAAATTTTGACATAAATTATAAATTTTTAACTTGACTGTGTCAACGACTTCCCCAAATGTAGATTCGATAATATCTAGAAGTGTTAATATGCTTAAACTTAAAATTAATATAAACTATACATTAATATATCACACACTATACACACTATAAATTTACTTTAGAATTGTAATAAACATACCATCCAATTAATATTACTAATATAATAATATACTTCGATAGATGATAAATAAATAACTTTTTCACCAAAATTTTCATGGCACTGCCAAATTTCTTTGGTATAGCCACACCAAAAAGTGAATACGTAAAAAAAAACACTAATCAATCCTCCTGATTTTCGTTATACATTTTTACAAAACTAGATATAAAACTTTTCGTCAACCGCTGATGGGCACAGCGTACCGGCTGAAGTTTCTCAACAGGCACTGCAACCCTGGACGGGAGTCGTTTTTTTGTGGAATGAGGGGGAAAAGGGTTTTGTGGATTGGGTGGATCAGATATTTTCTTCCGAAATTCATGCAGAGTTTCTCTCTTCTTTTTTTCAGAGTTTGCATTTTAAACTTTGTCAGCAGCTCTTCATACGACATTTTTGCTGCTTTGATACTATCATTGGAGCTCTTTCCTGAACTCTTTCCTGCCTGGCACTTTGTTCAGCCATCAGTCCAAAATGCCATATAGAAGCTGCATATTCTGGAATTGCGCGAATAAAAGATGTAAATATTCGGAGGAGTTGATCTGGAGGGGCGCCATGTTTTGACATAAGCTCGAGCATCTGCAGCCCAGCATTACCCCATTTACTGGACTAGATGTGTTTGCTTCCCATTTTAAATCACTGGTAATAATAACTCCCAAGATTTTAATCTTCCAGACTTTAAGAAAATCAGAGATAGTTGGTAGAAAATTTGGTTCAGAAGAATTTAAAAATGAAATAGTTAAAATTGAAGATTTACTGCCATTTACTGTCATATTTGAAACTGGATGCTTAGTCTTCACGTTAGCAACTAAAATATGAGCTTCGCTACAATCATTTGCTTCACAAATTTGTCCAAGGGTAAGGTTGTCAACATATTTCGAGCGGTCTTCACAATCATTAGCAACATCATTGATCATAACTAGAAAAAGAATAGGACCTAGAATGGTACCTTCAGGTACTCCACAAAAAAATTGGCTCAGGTTCAGAGAAAGACTTCTTATATTTTAAAATTTTAAACCTATTTATTAAAAAACTCTGAATCATTTTCACAACAGCAGGATTCACTCTAAAATCAATTAAAAGCTTAGATATTAAAATGTTATGATCAATCAAACCGTTGTACTTTCCATAAATATACTGCTTACATTAGTATATTGTACAAACTATACATTAATATACAAAATTTCATTTACAGACAAATCAAGCGTGTATTGGTGTACCCAATGCTACAAGATTCAAACCTCCTAACCTTGCCCTCCTGAGTTTGACTTGAAAAAATGTTGTTCCAAATTTATATATAGCTATTTTATATTTTAGATTTTAGTTGAAGTCATTGAAAAAGACAAATTGATTGCTGAAGAGAAGCTAGAGTTGGCGCGGCCTGCATTAGAAGAAGCAGAAGCTGCGCTGAACACCATTAAACCAGCACATATTGGTAAGCTCAAGCTCTTTTAATCATCTTTGTAGCCATAGAAGAACAGCATACGATGTAGTGGTTGATCTTATTAATTCTGGTATGAAATGTTAACAAGGTTTGGTTATGGTATTGTATGGTATGTTCGTTATGATAGTGTTGTGCTAGTTTTTTTCTTCGTTTTTCTTTTCTATTACTGCGCAGTGTCATTATGTACTTTCTTTAAAGGGGTTATAAATAAATTAATAAATAAATGAAAAATTTTGAAAAGGTTGTTAACTGTATCTTTAAAATTCTCGGAACGTGTTCTTTCATACATGATGGTGGTAATAAAAACAATGTGAAACCGGTGCCAATTGAACCACTGAAAAATATTGTATACCATTGGCTCTTTGATAACACTGACAACTTTAGCATTAGTGGGAACTTTTTAGACGCTAAAAAGCTATGGTAGCAGTAAAACAAAATACATGGAACCGGTGTCAGAGGTGACATTTATAATAATGATAATAAGCTGTTAAGTTGAAATGTGAACTTCTAAGAATATATTCATTCACACACAATGGTAACCATAAAAAAATAATAGAAATATATAAAACCGACTTAATACCACTGTTTTACTGACTTTAATAAATTCCATGCCCACATTTTATTTTATCACACGAAAGAATTTACGGGTTTATATGTCTTTTTTAGTCTTTAAAAAAGACTTTTTTAGTCTCTATTAAAAAAGTCTTTTTTAAAGAGACCACTGGTATTTTGCCTTAAAATTTTGGGAAAGCTTCAGTTTTAAGTGCACTTTATTGTGAAAATTAAATAAAAAAAAAACAAGTTTTTTTAACTGAAAGTAAGGAGCGACATTAAAACTTAAAACGAACAGAAATTATTCCGTATATGAAAGGGGTTGTCCCCTCCTCAACGCCTTGCTCTTTACGCTAAAGTTTTTTATTGTTTAAAAAAATAGAGTTGTGAGAAAGTCAAACTTTAGCGTAAAGAGCAAGGCGTTGAGGAGGGGACAGCCCCTTTCATATACGGAAAAATTTCTGTTCGTTTTAAGTTTTAATGTCGCTCCTTACTTTCAGTTAAAAAAACTTGTTTTTTTATTTAATTTTTGAACGTTTTTGAATAAATGCAGGTTTTGATCTTGGCTCACAGTACATGAATAATTAAAACAAAATTTTCATATTAATTTACTTTTATTTGGTTAAATGGCTTTCTCGAAACTTGTTTTCATTTTATTTACGAACGTTTTTATTAGTAATAAATATACGTAACTTACGAATTAATTTACGTAACGAACTTCTATATTCATATATTTTTAATACCTATATTAGGGGTTCGCCCCCTAGTCAATACCTTGCTCTTTAAGCGAAAGTTCAAATTTTGTTCCAATTCTTTAAAACTGACCGCTTAATCACAAAGGCCGTTAATTAGAATAAATAGCTCTTATGAAAGTACTAAAAAAATCTCTGGCTTAAAGAGTGAGGTATTGACTAGGGGGTGAACCCAATCATATATGTAGTATTTTCTGTTCGTTTAAAGTTTTGATGTTGCTGCTGTTGCAGTTGAAAAACTTGTTTTTTTATATTTAATTTCTGATCTTTTTTTAAATAATGCTGGGAAGTCCGGCGTCCCCTTCATAGCAATGTCCCTTCCCCCATGAAAACTTCCTTCATGGAAAGATCCTCCCAAATAACCCCCGACCCCCCTCCAACTACCAGGAAAAATCTCCCCTGAAAACGTCTGAACTGTATACTTCCCATAACCAATACTATATGTTAACATTGGGCAAATTTCATAACTTTCAGCCCTCCTCCCGGGAACTTCGGGGGATTAAGTCATCCTAAAAGACATACTTATTATATTTTCAAACATGCAGAACAAAATGGCTATCTCAAAATTTTGATCAGGTGACTTTGGGAAAAAATGAGCGTGGGAGGGGCCAAGTTGCCCTCCATTTTTTGGTCTCTTTAAAAGGGAACTAGAACTTTTAATTTCCATTCTTATGAATCCTCCCACGATATTCTAGGACCACTGGGTCGATACGATCACCCCTGGGAAAAAAAAACAAATAAACACGCACCCGTGATCTTTCTTCTGGCAAAAAATGCAAAATTCCACATTTTTGTAGATAGGAGCTTAAAACCTCTACAGTAGGGTTTTCTTATACGCAGAATATGATGGTGGGATTTTCATTAAGGTTTTATTACTTTTAGGGGGTCTTTCCCCCTTTTTTCGAAACTCAGCCAAATTTTCTCAGGCGTGTAACTTTTGATGGGTAGAATTAAACTTGATGAAACTTATATATTTGAAATCAGCATTGAAATATGATTCTTTTGATGTATCTATTTGTATCAAAATACCGTTTTCTACAGTTTCGGTTACCATTGAGCCGGGTCCCAATAACCAATACTATATGTTAACATTGGGTAAAGTTCAAAACTTTCAGCCCTCCCCCTGGGGGGCTTTGAGGGATTAAGTCATCCTAAAAGACATATTTACAATATTTTCGACCATGCTGGACAAAATGGCTATCTCAAAATTTTCATCGGGTGACTTTGGGAGAAAATGAGCGTGGGAGGGGGCCTAGTTGCCCTCCATTTTTTGGTCACTTAAAAAGGGCACTAGAACTTTTAATTTCCGTTCCAAAGAGCCCTCCCACGATATTCTAGGACCACTGGGGTCGATACGATCACCCCTGGGGAAAAGAAAAAAAAAACAAAAAAACAATAAAACAAATAAACACGCATCCGTGATCTTTCTTCTGGCAAAAAATGGAAAATTCCACATTTTTGTAGATAGGAGCTTGAAACCTCTACAGTAGGGTTCTCTGATACGCTGAATATGATGGTGTGATTTTCATTTAGGTTCTATAATTTTTAGGGGGTCTTTCCTCCTTTTTTCGAAAATCAGCCAAATTTTCTCAGGCGCGTAACTTTTGATAGGTAAGATTAAACTTGATGAAACTTATATATTTGAAATCAGAATTAAAATTTGATTCTTTTAATGTATCTATTGGTATCAAAATTCCGTTTTTTAGAGTTTCGGTTACCATTGAGCCGGGTCGCTCCTTACTTATAGTTCGTTACCACGAACTGTTTGATACAACCATATTCAATTTCTTTTTCTTTCAGCCTTAATTCATAAACTTGACAGACCTCCTCATTAATCGTGATCATTACATTTAATTATGATACAATTAATGAATAACTGGCCTTTCATTTAGTTCTTTTATCACACGAAAGAATTTACGGGTTTTTATGTCTTTTTTATAGAGACCACTGGTATTTTGCCTTAAGATTTTGGGAAAGCTTCAGTTTTAAGTGCACTTTATTGTGAAAATACAACCATATGCAATTTCTTTTTCTTTCAGCACTGATTCATAAACTTGACAGACCTCCTCATTAATCGTGATAATAACATTTAATTATGATACAATTAATGAATAACTGGCCTTTCATTTAGTTGCTGAAGAATTATACTTTTAGTTTGAATCAAATGAACTTAATGTGCTAAAATACACCAGCCTGACGTTGCACTGACAATAGAATTAATTTTAAAAGATGTATGATTTTTTTTTTCTCTTAGTGTAATTTTTTTAGCCAAAATTAAACAATTTGAGAGACCTCCTCATTCGATTAAAATAGTACGAAAGTTACTAGAACTTAAATCACATGAACTTAATAAACCAAGATATACCAGTCTGACGTTACATAGGCAACGGAGATAATTTAAAAAGATGTATGATTATTTTCTCTTAGTGTAGTTTTTGCAGCCATGATTCAGAAATTTGAGAAACCTCCTTATTTAGTTATGAAAACATCATTTAATTTTGAAAACTACTAGATCTCAAATCACATGAACTTAATAAGCTAAAATATACTAGTCTGACGTCACATTGGTATGGAGTTGATTTAAAAAGAGGTGTAATTATTTTCTCTTAGTCTATTTTTTTAGCCACAATTCACAAGTTTGAGAGGCCTCCTCATTTGATTATGATAGCACCTTTGAATTATGAAAGCTACTAGAACTTAAATCACTTAAGCTTAATAAACCAAAATATACTATTCTGATGTTACAATGGTAATGGGGTTAATCTAAAAAGATGTATGATTATTTTTTCTTAGCGTATTTTTTGTAGCCATGATTCGGAAATTTGAGAAATCTCCTTATTTAGTTATGATAACATCATTTAATTATGAAAATTACTAGATCTTAAATCACACGAACTTAATAAGCTAAAATATACCAGTCTGCCTTCACCCTGGTAATGGATTTAATTTAAAAAGTTGTGTGATTATTTTCTCTTAGTGTATTTTTTTGGCCAAAATTCAAAAATTTGACAAACCTCCTCATTTAATTATGATAGCATCATCTAATTATAAAAGTTTCTAGAACTGAAACCACATGAACTTAATAAACCAAAATATACCAGTCTGGTGTTAAAATGCTAATGGAGTTATTTAAAAAGATGTATGATTATTTTCTCTTAGTGAATTTTTTTTTGTATTCATAATTCGAAAATCTGAGAAACCTCTTTATTTAGTTATGATAGCATCATTTAATTATGAAAATTATTAGAACTTAAATCACATGAACTTAATAAGCTAAAATATACCAGTCTATTTACACAGATAATAGAGTTAATTTAAAAAGAGGTGTGATTATTTCCTTAGTGTATTTTTTTAGCAACAAATCAAAAATCTGAGAGACCCCCCCCCCCATTTGATTATGATAGCATCATTTAAATATGAAACTTACTAGAAGTTAAACCACGTGAGCTTAAAAAACAAAATATACCAGTCTGATGTTACAGTGGTATTGGACTTAATTTAAAAAGATGTATGATTATTTTCTCATAGTTTATTTTTTGTAGCCACAATTCGAAAATTTGAGAGACCTCCTTATTTTGTTATGATAGTATCATTTAATTATGAAAATTACTAGATCTTAAATCACATGAACTTAATTAGCTAATATTTACCAGTATAGTCAAACTGATAAGAGAGTTAATTTAAAAAGAAGTGTGATTATTTTCTCTCAGCGTTTTTTTTTTTTTTTAGTCACAAATCAAAAATTTGAGAGACCTCATTTAATTATGATAGCATCATATAATTAGGAAAATTACTGGAAAATATTTAAATTACTAAAAAGATAATTGGTAAATAGTGTTTCAATAAATTGCTGAAGAATAGTTTCTTTTTTATTCTATGAAACTTATTGGTAAAACCTCACCAGTCTGATGTTACTGACGTCAATTGACTCTAAAGTTAATTAACTAATAAAAAACAAGTTTTTTAACTGAAAGTAAGGAGCGACATTAAAACGAACAGAAATTATTCCGTATATGAAAGGGGTTGTCCCCTCCTCAACCCCTCCCTCTTTACGCTAACTGTCTTACAACTTTATTTTTTAAAACAATAAAAAACTTTAGAGTAAAGAGCGAGGTGTTGAGGAGGGGATAGAACCCTTTCATATACGGAATAATTTCTGTTCGTTTTAAGTTTTTATGTCGCTTCTTACTTTCAGCTAAAAAACTTGTTTTTTTAGTTAATTTCTGAACGTTTTTGAATTAATGCAGCTTTGATTTTGGTTCACCGTACATGAATAATTAAAACGCAATTGGCATATTAATTTTCCTTTTTTTGGCTAATTGGCTTTCTCGAAATTTTGTTCTGACGTAACTTACGAATTAACTTACGCAACGAATTTCTATATTTGTATGTTTTTATTACGTATATTAGGGAATTCGCTCCCTAGTGAATACCTCGCTCTTTACATCAAAGTTCGAATTTTGTTTGAATCACAAAACCCCTGAATCACAAAGGCCGGTCAATTAGAATAGATAGCTCTTTTGAAAGTACTAAAGTTTTAATTTAGCGTAAAGAGCGAGGTATTGACTAGGAGGTGAATCCTCTCATATACGTAATAATTTCTGTTCGTCTTAAGTTTTAATGTTGCTCCTTACTTTCAGTTGAAAAAAACTTGTTTTTTATTTAATTTCTGATCGTTTTTTAAATAATGCTGGGAAATCTGGCACCTCCTTCATGAAAATGTCCCTTCCTCCAATGAAATATCCTCCTTGGAAAGATCCTCCCCCGTAACCCCTACTCAGACCCCGACCCCCCCTATAAAAAAATTCCTCCTGAAAACTTCTGTATACTTCCCAATAACCAATACTATATGTAAACAATGGGCAAAGTTTATAACTTGCAGCCCTTCCCCGGGAACTGTGGGGTAATAAGTCACCCTCAAGGACATATTAATTATATTGTTAACTGTGCTGAACAAAATGGATATCTCAAAATTTTGGGGTGACTTCAGGAAAAAAATGAGCGTGGGAGGAAGCCAATTTGCGCTCCAATGTTTTCAGATCCTTAAAAATGGCACTAGAACCTTTAATTTCCGTTTGAATGAGCCTTCTTACGATATTCTAGGACTACCGGATCAATAAGATCACCCCTGGGAAAAAAAACAAACAAAAAAAAACAAATAAACACGCATCCGTGATCTTTCTTCTGGCAAAAAATGCAAAATTCCATATTTTTGCAGATAGGAGCTTGAAACCTCTATAGTAGGGTTCTCTGATACGCTGAATCTGATGGTGTGATTTTCATTAAAGTTCTATGACTTTTAGGGGTTGTTTCCCCCTTTTTTCGAAAATAAGGCAAATTTTCTCAGGCGCGTAACTTTTGATAGGTAAGACTAAACTTGATGAAAGTTACATATTTGAAATCAGCATAAAAATCAGATTCTTCTGATGTATCTATTGGTATCAAAATTGGTATCCGTTTTTAGGATTTCGGTTACTATTTAGCCGGGTCGCTCCTTACTTACAGTTCGTTACCACGAACCGTTTGATTGAAGGAATCTCTTAATTACTTTGTCTTATTTTTTTTCTGTTATCCGTAATTCAAAAAATTTAAAGAACTCATTTGATTATCGAAACGTCCTTAAATTTTGAAAAATCAATAAATTTATAATTTTTCTTTAAGTTACAGAAGAATAATTGATTTAATTCTCTGTGAAATTAATAAGTTAATTTACCATATTGGCGCCATCAACGTCGATTTATGCTGTAGTCGGTTAAAAAAAAATAATAATTTTATCTTGTTTTCTTCTTTTAGCCACAATCCGTAAACTTGGAAGACCTCCTCATTTAATTATGAGAATCATGGATTGTGTTCTGATCTTGTTCCAGCGCAAATTGCAGCCGGTAATGACCGACTCTGTGGCCAAATGTATTAAACCCTCATGGAATGAATCCTTAAAGGTATGGTGGAAACAAAAGAAAAATGGGGACACTTCTCTTCTGCCCAAACTAAAAATAAAAGTTTCTCAGTTTTTAAGACCCAGGACTGAAAAAGGTTTTATACCGTGGTGATTCCGATAATTTAATTTTCATTTTTAGATGCCACCATTTTTTGTCAGTTTTAAAGCTCTTTTTCGAAATTCCTTCTAGCTTGTTTTTGGTGCTACTTTTTGTGTTTAATATTGACATGGATAATATTCTCCATTTCTGAGTTACTGTCAAATAACAATTATTTTAAATTCGAAAATTATTAAAAATGCAGTTTTAATTTTCGTGTATAACAAGGTTCTGCACTAGGTTGCAGCTGCTGCCATAATCCTGGTTTCCTGTTTCCTGTTATTAAAAATAAAAGTTTCTCAGTTTTTAAGACCCAGGACTGAAAAAGGTTTTATACCGTGGTGTTTTCCGATAATTTAATTTTCAATTTCATATGCCACCATTTTTTGTCAGTTTTAAAGCTCTTTTTCGAAATTCCTTCTAGCTTGTTTTTGGTACTACTTTTTGTGTTTAATTTTGACATTGATAATATTCTCCATTTCTGAGTTACTGTCAAATAACAATTATTTTAAATTCGGAAATTTATTGAAAAATACAGTTTTAATTTTCGTGTATAACAAGGCAATGTTCGTTCTACACTAGGTTGCAGCTGCTGCCACAGTTTCTTGTTAGATGTGAGATTACCGGGCGCATAAGGGCATTTCTGGTATACAAGAAAAACAGCCGGCATAACTAAAGATTTTTAAATATTCAATTGTGCAATTATTGTTCATAATTGTCTCAAGTTTTGACGATAAATAATTAGATGGTGTCCTTTATTCAAAAAGGGTGTTTTTAAGTATTTGTCACTCTCTGTGAATGTCGTATTTCCAAATTTGCGTCCCACAATGGTCCTTCAAGATTTTTCCTTCTTAATTTCTTAGGCTGTTCATAAGAATAGACTCTGAATAACTACTAATACTGTTATTATAACTCACCGTAGCACCCAGCCTGAATTATCTCGGGTTAAATTAGCTGCATTATTCCTTCTGACGACAACACCTCATGCAGAGTAGAGAAAACAAAATGAATAAGAGTAGAAAGGCCTCATGAGCTCCGACGATATCCACGTGGTTTATGGTTTTCTCACTGTGAGTGAAAAAACAGAATTTTTCTCACTTGAAAAAAACAGGAATTTTCTCACTTTGATGGATGTTTTCTTGGACGGTTATGTGTGTTGGTCAATTTATTTGATGTTTTTCTCGGATGTCAACAGTAATTTATGTCTGTTTTATGGTTCGTTGTCAGTGAGAATGAAGAAACAGGAACTTTCTCACTTTAATGGATGTCAACAGCAATTTATGTCTGTTTTATGGTTTTTGTCAGTGAGAATGGAAAAACAAGAACTTTCTCACTTTGATGGATGTTTTCTTGGACGGTTATGTGTGTTGGTCAATTTATTTGATGTTTTTCATGGATGTCAACAGCAATTCATGTCTGTTTTATGGTTTTTGTCAGTGAGAATGGAAAAAACAGTATTTTTCTCACTTTGATAGATTATCGAGTCTAACGGGGACAGGGTCAGTGACCTCTTTTTCCAAGGTCGATTTGCTGATATTGATGTTTTGGCCAAGTGCACGCTCGAGGCGAATGTCAAGGTGTCCAGAAATTTGGAACACCTGTGCTGTCGACCTCAATTCCCCTTTCGTGAATCAATAATTCCCCTTATAAAACAACAAATTAATTCCCCTTTCTTGACAGATCAATCAACCAATGACATCATCTGTCTGACCTTAAAAATTTTCGCCTAGAAACGATTCTCCAGGAATAGATCCAAGTCATTAATGTCTTTGCCTCGGAAACAATTCTACTGGTCGAACTCCAAAAGATATTAATAAACATTGCCATGGAAACAATTCTCCAAGAAACATCTTAGCGATGAATAGATTAACACGGGAATCAGGTTTCTTAGTAATTTCAAATGTGACAGCGCAGAGATGCCAAAACAAAAGGAACACGCTGAAGTTACGATTAGGGGTTATTTGAGCGAAACCGTTTTAGACATTTTAGGGAATTATTTCGGCGAGAACAGTTAGAGACATTTTAAAAGATGATTTTAAAAGATGATTTTAGAAGAGGATTTGAGGGTGAAACTCTGTGGTCGTTATACTACACAAGTTCCATTAGAACAGTGTTGTGAGGTCCTCTACCCCAACCCCAAAGGGTCATCATTCCCCGCCCCAACCCCGAAGGGTCCTCATACCCCACCCCAACCCCGAAGGAAGCCCCCGGTCCTCAAAGGTCCACCGGGCTCCCAAAGGACCACCCGGCCCTCAAGGGTCCCCTAGACCCCCAAAGGACCCCCCGGGCCCCAAAGGGCCCCTCCCCCCTTGGCCCCCAGAGGGCTCCTCCCTCCTTGGCCCCCAAAGGGCCCCTCCCACTCCCTCCCTCTCCTCCTCCCTCCTCACCTTCCCCTCCCCCTCCCCTCCTCCCCTTCCCCTCCTCCCCCTCCCCTCCTCCCCCTCCCCTCCTCCCCTACCCTACTCCCCTCCCCTTCCCTCCCCCATTTTTTATATTTTTTTTGTGCATTGAGACACAGAAGAACCACCTCCCCCCGGTCCCCCCCCCCAAAGGGCCCCCGGCGCCCCAAAGGCCTGATTTTTCAAAGTTCATTTTGAATTTCTTTCGTTGAAAAGCAAGAGTTGGAATATTTCAGTAGTGTTTGGTTGTGGTTTACCTTGTCACAGTTACATTTTCTTGATTTTTCAAAGTTCATTTTGTATTTCTTTCATTGAAATGCAAGAGTTGGAATATTGCAGTAGTGTTTTGTTGTGGTTTACCATGTCACAGTTACAATCTCTTGATTTTTCAAAGTTCATTTTGAGTTTCTTTCTTTGAAATGCAAGAGTTGGATTATTTCAGTAGTGTTTTGTTATGGTTTACCATGTCAAAGTTACATTCTCTTGAGTTTTCAAAGTTCATTTTGAATTTCTTTCGTTGAAATGCAAGAGTTGGAATATTTCAGTAGTGTTTGGTTGTGGTTTACCTTGTCACAGTTACATTTTCTTGATTTTTCAAAGTTCATTTGAATTTCTTTCATTGAAGTGCAAGAGTTGGAATATTTCAGTGGTGTTTTCTCGTGGTTTACCTTGCCACAGTTACATTCTCTTGATTTTTCAAAGATCATTTTGATTTCTTTCGTTGAAATGCAAGAGTTGGAATATTTCAGTAGTGTTTTGATGTGGTTTACAGTGTCACAGTTACATTCTCTTGATTTTTCAAAGTTCATTTTGGATTTCTTTCATTGAAATGCAAGAGTTGGAATATTTCAGTAGTGTTTTGTCGTGGTTTACCTTGTCACAGTTACATTCTCTTGATTTTTCAAATTTCATTTTGGATTTCTTTCGTTGAAATACAAGAGTTGGAATATTGCAGTAGTTTGTTGTCGTGGTTTACCATGTCACACTTACATTCCCTTAATTTTTCAAAGTTCATTTTGAATTTCCTTTGTTGAAAAGCATTGGTTGTGGTTTACCTTGTCACAGTTACATTCTCTTGATTTTTCAAAGTTCATTTTGAATTTCTTTCATTGAAATGCACGAGTTGGAATATTTCAGTAGTGTTTTGCTGTGGTTTACCTTACCAGACTTACATTCTCTTGATTTTTCAAAGATCATTTTGGATTTCTTTCGTTGAAATGCAAGAGTTGGAATATTTCAGTAGTGTTTTATGTGGTTTACAGTGTCACAGTTACATTCTCTTGATTTTTCAAAGTTGATTTTGAATTTCTTTCATTGAAATGCAAGAGTTGGAATATTTCAGTAGTGTTTTGTCGTGGTTTACCTTGTCACAGTTACATTCTCTTGATTTTTCAAAGATCATTTTGGATTTCTTTCGTTGAAATGCAAGAGTCGGAATATTTCAGTAGTGTTTTGATGTGGTTTACCTTATCACAGTTACATTCTCTTGATTTTTCAAAGTTCATTTTGAATTTCTTTCATTGAAATGCATGAGTTGGAATATTTCAGTAGTGTTTTGTCGTGGTTTACCTTGTCACAGTTACATTCCTTGATTTTTCAAAGTTCATTTTCGATTTCCTTCGTTGAAATGCAAGAGTTGGAATATTGCAGTAGTGTTTTGCCTGGTTTACCTTGTCACAGTTACATTCTCTTGATTTTTCAAAGTTCATTTTGAATTTCTTTCGTTGAAATGCAAGAGTTGGATTATTTCAGTAGTGTTTGGTTGTGGTTTACCTTGTCACAGTTACATTCTCTTGATTTTTCAAAGATTCATTTCGGATTTCTTTCATTGAAATGCAAGAGTTGGAATATTTCAGTAGTGTTTTCTCGTGGTTTACCTTGTCACAGTTACATTCTCTTGATTTTTCAAAGTTCATTTTGATTTCTTTCGTTGAAATGCAAGAGTTGGAATATTTCAGTAGTGTTTTGTCGTGGTTTACCTTGTCACAGTTACATTCTCTTGATTTTTCAAAGTTCATTTTGAATTTCTTTCATTGAAATGCAAGAGTTGGATTATTTCAGTAGTGTTTTGTCGTGGTTTACCATGTCACAGTTACATTCTCTTGATTTTTCAAAGTTCATTTTGATTTCTTCGTTGAAATGCAAGAGTTGGAATATTTCAGTAGTGTTTTGGTGTGGTTTACCTTGTCACAGTTACATTCTCTTGATTTTTCAAAGTTCATTTTGATTTCTTTCGTTGAAATGCAAGAGTTGGAATATTTCAGTAGTGTTTTGTTGTGGTTTACCTTGTCACAGTTACATTCTCTTGATTTTTCAAAGTTCATTTGAATTTCTTTCATTGAAATGCAAGAGTTGGAATATTTCAGTAGTGTTTTGTTGTGGTTTACCTTGTCACAGTTACATTTTCATGATTTTTCAAAGTTCATTTTGAATTTCTTTCGTTGAAATGCAAGAGTTGGAATATTTCAGTAGTGTTTTGTCGTGGTTTACCTTGTCACAGTTACATTTCTCTTGATTTTTCAAAGTTCATTTTGGATTTCTTTCGTTGAAATGCAAGAGTTGGAATATTTCAGTAGTGTTTTGTCGTGGTTTACCTTGTCACAGTTACATTCTCTTGATTTTTCAAAGTTCATTTTGGATTTCTTTCGTTGAAATGCAAGAGTTGGAATATTTCAGTAGCGTTTTGTCGTGGTTTACCTTGTCACAGTTACATTCTCTTGATTTTTCAAAGTTCATTTTGAATTTCTTTCGTTGAAATGCAAGAGTGGATTATTTCAGTAGTGTTTTGTCGTGGTTTACCATGTCACAGTTACATTCTCTTGATTTTTCAAAGTTCATTTTGATTTCTTTCATTGAAATGCAAGAGTTGGAATATTGCAGTAGTGTTTTGTTGTGGTTTACCATGTCACAGTTACATCTCTTGATTTTTCAAAGTTCATTTTGAATTTCTTTCGTTGAAATGCAAGAGTTGGAATATTTCAGTAGTGTTTTGTTATGGTTTACCATGTCACAGTTACATTCTCTTGATTTTTCAAAGTTCATTTTGAATTTCTTTCGTTGAAATGCAAGAGTTGGAATATTTCAGTAGTGTTTTGTTGTGGTTTACCTTGTCACAGTTACATTTTCTTGATTTTTCAAAGTTCATTTTGAATTTCTTTCATTGAAATGCAAGAGTTGGAATATTTCAGTAGTGTTTTGTCGTGGTTTACCTTGTCACAGTTACATTCTCTTGATTTTTCAAAGTTCATTTGATTTCTTTCGTTGAAATGCAAGAGTTGGAATATTTCAGTAGTGTTTTGTGTGGTTTACAGTGTCACAGTTACATTCTCTTGATTTTTCAAAGTTCATTTGGATTTCTTTCATTGAAATGCAAGAGTTGGAATATTTCAGTAGTGTTTTGTCGTGGTTTACCTTGTCACAGTTACATTCTCTTGATTTTTCAAAGTTCATTTTGGATTTCTTTCGTTGAAATGCAAGAGTTGGAATATTGCAGTAGTGTTTTGTCGTGGTTTACCTTGTCACACTTACATTCTCTTGATTTTTCAAAGTTCATTTTGAATTTCTTTCATTGAAATGCAAGAGTTGGAATATTTCAGTAGTGTGTTGTCGTGGTTTACCATGTCACAGTTACATTCCCTTAATTTTTCAAAGTTCATTTTGAATTTCTTTCGTTGAAATGCAGAGTTGGATATTCAGTGGTTGTCTGGTTTACCTTGTCACAGTTACATTCTCTTGATTTTTCAAAGTTCATTTTGAATTTCTTTCATTGAAATGCACGAGTTGGAATATTTCAGTAGTGTTTTGTCGTGGTTTACCTTGTCACAGTTACATTCTCTTGATTTTTCAAAGTTCATTTGGATTTCTTTCGTTGAAATGCAAGAGTTGGAATATTTCAGTAGTGTTTTGATGTGGTTTACCTTGTCACAGTTACATTCTCTTGATTTTTCAAAGTTCATTTTGAATTTCTTTCATTGAAATGCAAGAGTTGGAATATTTCAGTAGTGTTTTGTCGTGGTTTACCTTGTCACAGTTACATTCTCTTGATTTTTCAAAGTTCATTTTGGATTTCTTTCGTTGAAATGCAAGAGTTGGAATATTTCAGTAGTGTTTTGTGTGCTTTACCTTGTCACAGTTACATTCTCTTGATTTTTCAAAGTTCATTTTGAATTTCTTTCTTGAAATGCAAGAGTTGGAATATTTCAGTAGTGTTTTGTCGTGGTTTACCTTGTCACAGTTACATTCTCTTGATTTTTCAAAGTTCATTTTGATTTCTTTCGTTGAAATGCAAGAGTTGGAATATTCAGTAGTGTTTTGTCGTGGTTTACCTTGTCACAGTTACATTCTCTTGATTTTTCAAAGTTCATTTTGAATTTCTTTCGTTGAAATGCAAGAGTTGGAATATTTCAGTAGTGTTTTGTTGTGGTTTACCTTGTCACAGTTACATTTTCTTGATTTTTCAAAGTTCATTTTGGTTTTCTTTCATTGAAATGCAAGAGTTGGAATATTTCAGTAGTGTTTTGTCGTGGTTTACCTTGTCACAGTTACATTCTCTTGATTTTTCAAAGTTCATTTTGGATTTCTTTCGTTGAAATGCAAGAGTTGGAATATTTCAGTAGTGTTTTGTCGTGGTTTACCTTGTCACAGTTACATTCTCTTGATTTTTCAAAGTTCATTTTGAATTTCTTTCATTGAAATGCAAGAGTTGGAATATTTCAGTAGTGTTTTGTCGTGGTTTACCATGTCACAGTTACATTCTCTTGATTTTTCAAAGTTCATTTTGATTTCTTTCGTTGAAATGCAAGAGTTGGAATATTGCAGTAGTGTTTTGGTGTGGTTTACCTTGTCACAGTTACATTCTCTTGATTTTTCAAAGTTCATTTTGAATTTCTTTCGTTGAAATGCAAGAGTGGAATATTTCAGTAGTGTTTTGTTGTGGTTTACCTTGTCACAGTTACATTCTCTTGATTTTTCAAAGTTCATTTTGAATTTCTTTCATTGAAATGCAAGAGTTGGAATATTTCAGTAGTGTTTTGTTGTGGTTTACCTTGTCACAGTTACATTTTCATGATTTTTCAAAGTTCATTTTGAATTTCTTTCGTTGAAATGCAAGAGTTGGAATATTTCAGTAGTGTTTTGTTGTGGTTTACCTTGTCACAGTTACATTCTCTTGATTTTTCAAAGTTCATTTCGGTTTTCTTTCGTTGAAATGCAAGAGTTGGAATATTTCAGTAGTGTTTTGTCGTGGTTTACCTTGTCACAGTTACATTCTCTTGATTTTTCAAAGTTCATTTTGGATTTCTTTCGTTGAAATGCAAGAGTTGGAATATTTCAGTAGCGTTTTGTCGTGGTTTACCTTGTCACAGTTACATTCTCTTGATTTATCAAAGTTCATCTTGAATTTCTTTCGTTGAAATGCAAGAGTGGGATTATTTCAGTAGTGTTTTGTCGTGGTTTACCTGTCACAGTTACATTCCCTTGATTTTTCAAAGTTCATTTTGTATTTCTTTCATTGAAATGCAAGAGTTGGAATATTTCAGTAGTGTTTTGTTTTTGTTTACCTTGTCACACTTACATTCTATAGATTTTTCAAAGTTCATTTGAATTTCTTTCATTGAAATGCATGAGTTGGAATATTTCAGTAGTGTTTTGTCGTGGTTTACCTTGTCACACTTACATTTTCTTGATTTTTCAAAGTTCATTTTGGATTTCTTTCATTGAAATGCAAGAGTTGGAATATTTCAGTAGTGTTTTGTCGTGGTTTACCTTGTCACAGTTACATTCTCTTGATTTTCAAAGTTCATTTTGGATTTCTTTCGTTGAAATGCAAGAGTTGAATTATTTCAGTAGTGTTTTGTCGTGGTTTACCTTGTCACAGTTACATTCTCTTGATTTTTCAAAGTTCATTTTGGATTTCTTTCGTTGAAATGCAAGAGTTGGAATATTTCAGTAGTGTTTTGTCGTGGTTTACCTTGTCACAGTTACATTCTCTTGATTTTTCAAAGTTCATTTTGAATTTCTTTCATTGAAATGCAAGAGTGGAATATTTCAGTAGTGTTTTGTCGTGGTTTACCTTGTCACAGTTACATTCTCTTGATTTTTCAAACTTCATTTTGAGTTTCTTTCATTGAAATGCAAGAGTTGGAATATTTCAGTAGTGTTTTGCTGTGGTTTACCTTGTCACAGTTACATTCTCTTGATTTTTCAAAGTTCATTTTGAGTTTCTTTCATTGAAATGCAAGAGTTGGAATATTTCAGTAGTGTTTTGTCATGGTTTACCTTGTCACAGTTACATTCTCTTGATTTTTCAAAGTTCATTTTGAATTTCTTTCGTTGAAATGCAAGAGTTGGATTATTTCAGTAGTGTTTGGTTGTGGTTTACCTTGTCACAGTTACATTTTCTTGATTTTTCAAAGTTCATTTCGGTTTTCTTTCATTGAAATGCAAGAGTTGGAATATTTCAGTAGTGTTTTGTCGTGGTTTACCTTGTCACAGTTACATTCTCTTGATTTTTCAAAGTTCATTTTGGATTTCTTTCGTTGAAATGCAAGAGTTGTAATATTTCAGTAGTGTTTTGTCGTGGTTTACCTTGTCACAGTTACATTCTCTTGATTTTTCAAAGTTCATTTTGATTTCTTTCGTTGAAATGCAAGAGTTGGAATATTGCAGTAGTGTTTTGTTGTGGTTTACCTTGTCACAGTTACATTCTCTTATTTTTCAAAGTTCATTTTGAATTTCTATCGTTGAAATGCAAGAGCTGGAATATTTCAGTAGTGTTTTGTTGTGGTTTACCTTATCACAGTTACATTCTCTTGATTTTTCAAAGTTCATTTGAATTTCTTTTATTGAAATGCAAGAGTTGGAATATTTCAGTAGTGTTTTGTTGTGGTTTACCTTGTCACAGTTACATCCTCTTAATTTTTCAAAATTCATTTTGAATTTCTATCGTTGAAATGCAAGAGCTGGAATATTTCAGTAGTGTTTTTGTTGTGGAAAGTTCATTTTGAATTTCTTTTATTGAAATGCAAGAGTTGGAATATTTCAGTAGTGTTTTGTCGTGGTTTACCATGTCACAGTTACATTCCCTTGATTTTTCAAAGTTCATTTTCGATTTCCTTCGTTGAAATGCAAGAGTTGGAATATTGCAGTAGTGTTTTGGTGTGGTTTACCTTATCACAGTTACATTCTCTTAATTTTTCAAAATTCATTTTGAATTTCTATCGTTGAAATGCAAGAGCTGGAATATTTCAGTAGTGTTTTGTTGTTGGTTTACCTTATCACAGTTACATTCTCTTGATTTTTCAAAGTTCATTTGAATTTCTTTATTGAAATGCAAGAGTTGGAATATTTCAGTACTGTTTTGTTGTGGTTTACCTTGTCACAGTTACATCCTCTTAATTTTTCAAAATTCATTTTGAATTTCTATCGTTGAAATGCAAGAGCTGGAATATTTCAGTAGTGTTTTGTTGTGGAAAGTTCATTTTGAATTTCTTTTATTGAAATGCAAGAGTTGGAATATTTCAGTAGTGTTTTGTCGTGGTTTACCTTGTCAGAGTTACATTTTCATGATTTTTCAAAGTTCATTTTGAATTTCTTTCGTTGAAATGCAAGAGTTGGAATATTTCAGTAGTGTTTTGTTGTGGTTTACCTTGTCACAGTTACATTTTCTTGATTTTTAAAAGTTCATTTCGGTTTTCTTTCGTTGAAATGCAAGAGTTGGAATATTTCAGTAGTGTTTTGTCGTGGTTTACCTTGTCACAGTTACATTCTCTTGATTTTTCAAAGTTCATTTTGGATTTCTTTCGTTGAAATGCAACAGTTGGAATATTTCAGTAGCGTTTTGTTGTGGTTTACCTTGTCACAGTTACATCCTCTTAATTTTTCAAAATTCATTTTGAATTTCTATCGTTGAAATGCAAGAGCTGGAATATTTCAGTAGTGTTTTGTTGTGGTTTACCTTGTCACAGTTACATTTTCTTGATTTTTCAAAGTTCATTTCGGTTTTCTTTCGTTGAAATGCAAGAGTTGGAATATTTCAGTAGTGTTTTGTCGTGGTTTACCTTGTCACAGTTACATTCTCTTGATTTTTCAAAGTTCATTTTGGATTTCTTTCGTTGAAATGCAACAGTTGGAATATTTCAGTAGCGTTTTGTCGTGGTTTACCTTGTCACAGTTACATTCTCTTGATTTTTCAAAGTTCATCTTGAATTTCTTTCGTTGAAATGCAAGAGTGGGATTATTTCAGTAGTGTTTTGCCGTGGTTTACCATGTCACAGTTACATTCCCTTGATTTTTCAAAGTTCATTTTGGATTTCTTTCATTGAAATGCAAGAGTTGGAATATTTTAGTAGTGTTTTGTTGTGGTTTACCTTGTCACACTTACATTCTATAGATTTTTCAAAGTTCATTTGAATTTCTTTCATTGAAATGCATGAGTTGGAATATTTCAGTAGTGTTTTGTCATGGTTTACCTTGTCACACTTACATTTTCTTGATTTTTCAAAGTTCATTTTGGATTTCTTTCATTGAAATGCAAGAGTTGGAATATTTCAGTAGTGTTTTGTCGTGGTTTACCTTGTCACAGTTACATTCTCTTGATTTTTCAAAGTTCATTTTGGATTTATCTCGTTGAAATGCAAGAGTTGAATTATTTCAGTAGTATTTTGTCGTGGTTTACCTTGTCACAGTTACATTCTCTTGATTTTTCAAAGTTCATTTTGGATTTCTTTCGTTGAAATGCAAGAGTTGGAATATTTCAGTAGTGTTTTGTCGTGGTTTACCTTGTCACAGTTACATTCTCTTGATTTTTCAAAGTTCATTTTGAATTTCTTTCATTGAAATGCAAGAGCGGAATTGTTTCAGTAGTATTTTGTCGTGGTTTACCATGTCACAGTTACATTCCCTTGATTTTTCAAAGTTTTCTTTGGATTTCCTTCGTTGGAATATTTCAGTAGTGTTTTGTCATGGTTTAACTTGTCACAGTTACATTCTCTTAATTTTTCAAAGTTCATTTTGAATTTCTATCGTTGTAATGCAAGAGTTGGAATATTTCAGTAGTGTTTTGTTGTGGTTTACCTTGTCACAGTTACATTCTCTTGATTTTTCAAAGTTCATTTTGAATTTCATTCATTGAAATGCAAGAGTTGGAATATTTCAGTAGTGTTTTGTTGTGGTTTACCTTGTCACAGTTACATTTTCTTGATTTTTCAAAGTTCATTTTCAATTTTTTCATTGAAATGCAAGAGTTGGAATATTTCAGTAGTGTTTTGTTGTGGTTTACCTTGTCACAGTTACATTTTCTTGATTTTTCAAAGTTCATTTCGGTTTTCTTTCATTGAAATGCAAGAGTTGGAATATTTCAGTAGTGTTTTGTCGTGGTTTACCATGTCAAAGATACATTCCCTTGATTTTTCAAAGTTCATTTTGGATTTCTTTCATTGATATGCAAGAGTTGGAATATTTCAGTAGTGTTTTGTTGTGGTTTACTTTGTCACACTTACATTCTTACGATTTTTCAAAGTTCATTTTGGTTATCTTTCATTAAAATGCAAGAGTTGGAATATTTCAGTAGTGTTTTGTCATGGTTTACCTTGTCATACTTACATTCTCTTGATTTTTCAAAGTTCATTTTGGATTTCTTTCATTGAAATGCAAGAGTTGGAATATTTCAGTAGTGTTTTGTCATGGTTTACCTTATCACAGTTACATTCTCTTGATTTTTCAAAGTTCATTTTGGATTTCATTTGTTGAAATGCAAGAGTTGGAATATTTCAGTAGTGTTTTTTCGTGGTTTACCTTGTCACAGTTACATCTCTTAATTTTTCAAAGTTCATTTTGAATTTCTTTCGTTGAAAAGCAAGAGTTGGAATATTTCAGTAGTGTTTTGTCATGGTTTACCTTGTCACAGTTACATTCTCTTGATTTTTCAAAGTTCATTTTGGATTTCTTTCATTGAAATGCAAGAGTTGGAATATTTCAGTAGTGTTTTGTCGTGGTTTACCTTGTCAAAGTTACATTCTCTTGATTTTTCAAAGTTCATTTTGAATTTCTTTCGTTGAAATGCAAGAGTTGGAATATTTCAGTAGTATTTGGTTGTGGTTTACCTTGTCACAGTTACATTTTCTTGATTTTTCAAAGTTCATTTTGAATTTCCTTCATTGAAATGCAAAAGTTGGAATATTTCAATAGTGTTTTATCGTGGTTTACCTTTTCACAGTTACATTCTCTTGATTTTTCAAAGTTCATTTTGAACTTCTTTCATTGAAATGCAAGAGTTGGAATATTTCAGTAGTGTTTTGTCGTGGTTTACCTTGTCAAAGTTACATTCTCTTGATTTTTCAAAGTTCATTTTGAATTTCTTTCGCTGAAAAGCAAGAGTTGGAATATTTCAGTAGTGTTTGGTTGTGGTTTACCTTGCCACAGTTACATTCTCTTGATTTTTCAAAGTTCCTTTTGGATTTCTTTCATTGAAATGCAAGAGGTAGAATATTTCACTAGTGTTTTCTCGTGGCTTACCTTACCACACCTACATTCTCTTGATTTTTCAAAGATCATTTTGGATTTATTTCGCTGAAATGCAAGAGTTGGAATATTTCAGTAGTTTTTTGCCGTGGTTTACTTTGTTAAAGTTACATTCTCTTAATTTTTCAAAGTACATTTTGGATTTCTTTCGTTGAAATGCAAGAGTTGGAATATTTCAATAGAGTCTTGTCGTGGTTTACTTTTTCAGTTACATTCTCTTGATTTTCAAAGTTCATTATGGATTTTTTTCGTTGAAATATGTTTTGTTGTGCTTTACCTTGACACAGTTAAATTTCTTGATTTTTGTTATTGACATTGTTAAATTTCTTGATGTTGGAAGGTGAGGAGGGGGAGGAGAGGGAGGGAGAGGGAGGGGCCATTTGGGGGCCAAGGGGGGAGGGGTTCTTTGGGGGTCTGGGGGACCCTTGAGGGCCGGGTGGTCCTTTGGGAGCCCGGTAGACCTTTGAGGACCGGGGCTTCCTTCGGGGTTGGGGTGGGGTATGAGGACCCTTCGGGGTTAAGGTGGGGTATGAGGACCCTTTGGGGTTGGGGTAGAGGACCTCACAACACTGTTCAAATGGAACTTTTGTAGTATAACGACCACAGAGTTTCACCCTCAAATCCTCTTCTAAAATCATCTTTTAAAATCATCTTTTAAAATGTCTCTAACTGTTCTCGCCGAAATAATTCCCTAAAATGTCTAAAACGGTTTCGCTCAAATAATCCCTAATCGTAACTTCAGCGTGTTCCTTTTGTTTTGGCATCTCTGCGCTGTCACATTTGAAATTACTAAGAAACCTGATTCCCGTGTTAATCTATTCATCGCTGAGATGTTTCTTGGAGAATTGTTTCCATGGCAATGTTTATTAATATCTTTGGAGTTCGACCAGCAGAATTGTTTCCGAGGCAAAGACATTAATGACTTGGATCTATTCCTGGAGAATCGTTTCTAGGCAAAAATTTTTAAGGTCAGACAGATGATTTCATTGGTTGATTAATCTGTCAAGAAAGGGGAATTAATTTGTTGTTTCTAAGGGGAATTATTGATTCACGAAAGGGGAATTGAGGTCGACAGCACAGGTGTTCCAAATTCCTGGACACCTTGACATTCGCCTCGAGCGTGCACTTGGCCAAAACATCAATATCAGCAAATCGACCTTGGAAAAAGAGGTCATTGACCCTGTCCCCGTTAGACTCGATAATCCATCAAAGTGAGAAAAATACTGTTTTTCCATTCTCACTGACAAAAACCATAAAACATACATAAATTGCTGTTGACATCCATTAAAGTGAGAAAGTTCCTGTTTTTTCATTCTCACTGACAACGAACCATAAAACAGACATAAATTACTGTTGATATCCGAGAAAAACATCAAATAAATTGACCAACACACATAACCGTCCAAGAAAAACATCCATCAAAGTGAGAAAGTTCCTGTTTTTCCATTCTCACTGACAAAAACCATAAAACAGACATAAATTGCTGTTGACATCCATTAAAGTGAGAAAGTTCCTGTTTCTTCATTCTCACTGACAACGAACCATAAAACAGACATAAATTACTGTTGATATCCGAGAAAAACATCAAATAAATTGACCAACACACATAACCGTCCAAGAAAACATCCATCAAAGTGAGAAAATTCCTGTTTTTTCAAGTGAGAAAAATTCTGTTTTTTCATTCTCAGTGAGAAAACCATAAACCACGTGGTAATCATTGGAGCTCATGAGGCCTTTCTACTAATAAGGAGTAGAGAAGAGAAAACAAATGCAGAGTAGAGAAAACAAAATAATCGTCTCAAATCATTTGTTCTTTCTGCCAAAAAACCTATCACAAAAATATCAGTTTAGGTATCGGTAAAAAGCTATTTTTTCATGGATGTGTTATTTAGTGGTTCGCTTAAAATATTTCAAACTTAAAGACACCTATTGGATCGTCTTGACACATGAAAGTGTAGCAAGAAATGGATAAAATTTGATGAAAAATGGAGAAACGGAGAAACGGAAAAATGGAGAAAAATTACCCAAGGCCACGGCTGTATAAATCCTTATAATCTTGTATAAACACGCATAAACATGGTGTAAAAACACAGCTGGGTAACCCTGAATTTATACAAACGCTTTTTTACTGACGCAAAACGCCTCCTGGATACAGAAAAAGGCAGAATTGCCCACGTCAGATGTGCTTATTCTATCTATTAGAATACAAGTGTCAAAATTAAAATATAGTGTGTAGAAAGTCTTTTTTGTAATTATGCGTTTTTTAACAGTTGACCAATTTTTCATTAATTGCCATGTGCGCACATACGGCTGTCTAATTGCCACCGATTTTTTTAATTGCCATCTGTGAACACACGGCTGTTCGATCGCCGCTGAACAGTAATCACACATGAACTTGCAAAAAAGGCTGAAATCTCATGGAATGTTGATAAATTGCTATTTGGGGCGTAAACGCTGCTATTTGAACTTAAAGTAATACTTATACGTAAAAAAAATTGAACTGTGCCAAAACAGAAGTCTTCTTTCATACTATAAAAAGGTGGGTATTTGCCATTTTCGTCAGTAATGAAATAAAATAAAAGTAAGAAAATAACAAAAGAAAATAAATAAAGGTTTTTTCAAGTTTTGTCGGCATAATTAATTAGTGCTATCTTTTAATAAATAATTTATTAATTAGTTAATAAATAATTAGTAATGTTAATAACTAATAATGAATAATTAATTAATTATTAACGCTAATAATTAAAACGTTAATAGTAAAACGTTAATAATTAATTAGTAATAATTAATAATTAAATAATTATTAACGTTATAAATTGAAACGTTAATAATAAAAACGTTAATAATTAATTAGTAACGATTATCTCCTGCCTGTTACAAGTCGCCTTCTAAGTTAAGAAAATACGTTTCATCGCTTTGAAAACAATTTGAAGATTTTTTCCCCTCATGATTATTTCTGCACACGTATTTACCTTCCCCATTTTCCAATAGTTTCTCGAAATGAATATCCTGCCCATTCCATAGCTGCTTTCCAGAATGTCATCATCATTGGATAAACCTAGTGACCTATAGTTATTTTTAATTCTAGTCTACGGCAAGTACAACGGTCCTTAGTTCAACGTTCTTCTGAATTTCCTATTTTCATTATCATTGGGAAAACCTAGTAACTTGTAGAATTCTTTGAATTTTTGGTAATGGCAAGCACAGCATTCCTTATTTCAACATTCTTCAGAATATTTTGCTATAAATATCATTGAATAAACCTAGAACCATACTTGGTTCCTGAAATTTTGGCTTATGGCAAGCACAACGTTCCTCAGTTGAACGTTCTTCATAATACTCTGTTACCAATATCATTGATTAAGCTTTTAACCTTACATGATTCTTAAAATCTTAGTTTATGGCAAGAACAACGTTCCTCAGTTCAGCTTTTTTCAGAATGTTCTGATATCAAGATCATTGAATAAGCTTTGAACCCTTCTTGATTCGTAGAATTTTAGTTTATGGAAAGTACAACGTTCCTCACTTCAGCATAATTCAGAATGTTCTTTTATCAATATAATTGAATCAATTTTGTAGCTTACAGTATTCTTTGAATTTTATTTTAAGGCAAGTACAACGTTCCTCAGTTGAACATTATTCATAATGCTCTTTTATCAGTAGTATTGTATAAGATTTGAACCCTAAATGATTCTAAGAATTTTAATTTATGGAAAGCACAACGTTCCTTTGTTCAAAGTAATTCAGAATGTTCTTTTTATCTATATCATTGAATCAATCTGGTAACTTATTGTATTCTTTAGATGTTAGTTTAAGGCAAGTACAACGTTCCTCAGTTCAACGTTCTTAGTAATGCTCTATTATAGATATCATTGAATAAGATATTATTTGAAAAAAACTACGTTTTCTAAAGAGTTAAAGAGGCTGAGTTACAAGGTCGAACCTTAAAACGTACAGGGATTAGGAGGCAAAGTTGGGGGGCTGCCGCCCCCCAAACCCCCGCTTTCGCAGCCTTTAAATAAAAAAAAAAGTTTTTTAAACTGAAAGTAAGGAGCGACATTAAATCTTAAAACGAACAGAAATTATTCCGTATATGAAAGAGGCTGTGCCCTCCTCAACGCCTCGCTCTTTACGCTAAAGTTTTTATTGTTTAAAAAAAGAGTTGTGAGAAAGTCAAACTTTAGCGTAAAGAGCGAGGCGTTGAGGAGGGCACAGCCTCTTTCATATACGGAATAATTTCTGTTCGTTTTAAGATTTAATGTCGCTCCTTACTTTCAGTTTAAAAAACTTTTTTTTTTATTTAAAGGCTGCGAAAGCGGGGGGTTTGGGGGGCGGCAGCCCCCCAACTTTGCCTCCTAATCCCTGTACGTTTTAAGGTTCGACCTTGTAACTCAGCCTCTTTAACTCTTTAGAAAACGTAGTTTTTTTTCAAATAATTTATGCACGTTTTTGTACAGTTTATTACTTATTATTGCTCCTTGTAACTCAGCCTCTTTAACTCTTTAGAAAACGTAATTTTTTTCAAATAATTTAAAAAAGAAACTGGGTTTCTTTTTAAAGTTTGAATTCAGTATTAAAAAAATTGCTCTGATGGTGAATCGAACCCGGGTTTTCCGCCTGAAAGTTTAGAGTGTAACCGCTAGACTATACAGACACAATAGTAATTGTTTTTTAGTATATGGAAGCTATTTTCGACGCAAGCAAATTCCCAAAAAACTTGATATTTGGTTTTTTGGAAAACAGGGAAGGAGTGATCAGATTGAGCTGAAATTTCGAGGATAAGCTCCCAGGCCCCAGGAAAGCTTATCCTCTAAATTTCAGCCCGATCAGACAACGTTAAAGGGGGGTTGTGGTCGGAAAAATTAACATGGGCTAATATAGGAAAACAAGGTTTTTCGTAAATGTAAATTCGGGGGATAATTTTTTCGGTCTGAAAATATCAAAAGGCCCTAACAGGTCGAATTCTGCTTCGAATGAGTCCTCATTCAACCGGATCCGTTGCCAACTGTGGCCTGTAGGCGTGGCTAAGAAAAAAAAAAGAAATGAATTTTAAGTGGCTATATTTGGTTTTTTGAAAACAGAGAAGGAGTGATCGGATTGAGCTGAAATTTCGAGGATAAGCTCCCGGGCCCTAGGAAAGCTTAACTTCTAAATTTCAGCCCAATCGGACAACGTTAAAGGGGGGCTGTGGTGGGAGGGTCCAAACTTCCGGCCCAGTTTACCCCATGAAGATAAAGTCGGAGGAGGATGAAATTTTGCAAGTTTCTTAGTTTGAGCTTGGGCTACAAAATGCGATTACCGCCGTCTCTCTGCGACCTCTAGGACCTGAAATCGCTTAACATTGTGGTGGGTCGCCTCTTTATAGAGGCACAAGTGTGCCTCCTTGATGAGCCTTATATGGTTCTTACAACGTTACTTTTTGGCAAGCACAACATTCCTCAGTTCAACGTTCTTAGAATCTCAGTTTTTGGCAAGCATAAGATTCCTCAGTTCAACGTTATTCTGAATGTTTTTTTTTTTTTTATCAATATCATTGCATAAATCTGGTAACTCTGGTAAATCTGATAAATCTGGTAAATCTGGTAACTCATAGTATTCTTTGAATTTTAGTTTATGGCAAGTACAACGTTCCTCAGTTCCTTGCAAAACTTTCCTAAGGATACTATAACAGATGAAATGATAGAGTTGTTAGAACCGTATTTTCGTGCTGATGATTATGATATGGATACTGCAAGACGTGTTTGTGGAGATGTAGCAGGTCTTTTATCCTGGACGAAAGCTATGGCATTTTTCTTCGGAGTGAACAAAGAAGTTCTTCCTCTAAAGGTAGTTTTTTTTCAATAAAAATTTTAGTTATTTCTAATTTATTTACGTATTAAATGTAATTTGAGGGGGATACCACTCAACTCCCATTTTTTATATTCAAATTTGCGTTTATGTGTCTGTATTTTATTTATTTATTTTTAAGAGACATGCCAGTGACACATAGGCAAAAATATAATTTTTCCAGGTTTTAAAATGGGAGGGGGGGGTCAAAACTTCTTGTTAGTTATTTTCAACCATTATGATTCCAATGATTCAGTTTTTTATTTTGACCTGCCACAAATTTCGAGCGGATTTAAGCTGTTTCGAAATCACCATAAGTAATAAACCTTTGCTCTAAAAATAAACCGAATTATTACTCACCATTCCTAAGTCAGCTTCAAATGACAACTTTGTGTCATTAGATGGTTCTTTTTTATTTTCGGTTATTATAGGTTTGGGTTCGCTCTATTCTTGGTTGCAACTATTGCTGCAAGTCTGCCAATCCTTGGAGCAAAAGTCATTTTTGAAAAAGTGCACACCTTCGAACATTTCAGGAGGCAGGCGAGTCTAAAATTTCAAAAATGAAAGTTAAAGCTGTAAATTTCACATTTTTCGAATGAGATTTCTTATCAAATCTTGTTTTCAGGGGGTAATTTTTTAAGGGGGGTTTTTAAGGGGGTAATATAGGTATTAGACGTATCACAGCTATTATACTGAACAAAACCTATGATATTTTCTTTGGAGTGAAAAAAATGATCTTTTCTTCTCAAAGTAGTAATTAGGAGTTTAGTTGTTTTAGTTTGATCAACTTTTTTAGATTTCATTTATTTATTGTTCACTGACTAGTATTACCATTCATTTGTTGTTTTTTTTCTTAAGAGGAAGCTTTGTTGTTTCGATTTTTGGTAGCACTTTTCCTTGTATACTTTTTGCATTAAAACAAAGTAAATTGAGATTTTGAAAATTATTGCTCGTCCAGCTTTTATTCTTACCAAAACTCCAAGAATGCTTTTACTTTCTTTGACAGTTGGCAGGTATTTTTAGAACCTGATTTTTTACTGTGAAAAAAAAAATATGCCCATATAAACTGATTTCACAATTTTAAATTTGTTTGCCAGTTTGAAAAAAGCTTCTTTGTCAGGTTAAAATATTAACTTTTGAAGAATTCAGAACATAGTCTATTTGACTTTTAGAAAATACTGCATCATTGTACATGAAAAGATTTGCTGTCTTTTGGAATTTTTTTTCTTTTTTCCTTGTTTTTTCTTTTTTCTTTTTTTCTTTTAGAATAACTTTTAGAAAATATTGCATTATTGTACCTGAAAAGATTTGCTGTCTTTTAGATATTTTTTTCTTTTAGAAGAACTTTTAGAAAATACTGCATTATTGTACCTGAAAAGATTTGCTGTCTCTTAGAAATTTTGTTTTCTTTTTTTTTTCTTTTTTCTTTTTTTTCTTTTAGAAGAACTCTTAGAAAATACCGCATTATTGTACATGAAAAGATTTTTTTAGACAAATTTTTGAATTTATATTCAAAAACTGCCTATAGTATTTGTAAATTCTAGCTATATTTCCTAGCGTAAAACTTATGAAACTTTTATCTAGGAAGCATGTTCTGGAAATTATTGTTAGTAGTAATACTATGAAATCAGCCTATTGATCAGATCAAGGTCTTGACAATAACAGCCCATTGCTGGTTTTGATTTTAACAGCGGTAATTATCAGGGATATTTTCATCTTATTTTGAAAGGCAATTGCAAATATTACTCTGTGAATGTACATTCGTTCATATGCGTGTTGCTCACATGCACACCTCGTTTACAAGCTATAAATGAGCACCTGCTTTTGGTAGCAAAAAAATTATCCTTTTCTCTATTTTCTGGTGGAAGATTTTTCAACAATTTTTTTAAGCTTTTTTGCTTATGTCATAGCTGTCATGTGCATCATAGCTGTCATGTGCGTCATGTGCATGTGCGTCATGTGATGTCATAGCTGTCGTCATGTGCATCATAGCTGTCATGTGCGTCATGTGCATGTACGTCATGTGATGTCATAGCTGTCGTCATGTGCATCCCAGCAGTAATCTATTTGCTGATGTAAGTAAATTATGTGATTCGTGTTCTGTATTTATAAAGTCACTTCAAATAGTATAGTATCAAGCAAACTTGAAGTAAATTAATTGAAAATTTGCTGACAAAAGATCTGTTTTTTAAATAGATAAATACTTCATTACGGATTTCTAGTAGCCAATAATGCAAAATAAGCTAAACATTAAATAAGAACGGGTAAATGGTGCGTATACATATTTTGTCTCACATTCACTAAAAAATTACATTCACTTCGTATCGTAAGAATTTGTTATGAAACTTTTTAAATAGTACATTTACTAGCAATCTGCGATCTTTTGTTTATTCTCAATATTCATTAAAAAATAAAGAGCAAAAATTATTATCTAGCCTCTTTTGAATTTTGTTTTCTCTTTTTTTTAGGGAAAATGTTCATACTTTTTATTAAATTATGTGGTTTATTGTTGGTCTTAATTTCACCTTATGGTAATCTGTATTAAGGAGATATATCCCATAATAAAAGTAGAGCGATTCACATTGTACAATATAAAAGTGATATGATGGTTCATTCTGTTTTAAAGTGCATTCTACCAATTTTTTTTAATGTTTTGCAAAAAGTAGGAACAATTGCTTAATATTTGTAAAAAAAAAAGTTAGCTTAAGGTAAAACACGTAATTTCCATGGCTCACTTTTTTTTCAGGCAAATCTTGCGTTACAAGAGGCGCGGTTAAAAGGAGCTAACAGGGAGCTAAGGAGAGCGGAGCTAACATTAAGAGAAAAAGAGGAATCCCTTGCTCTTGTTACCGCTCAATATCAAGCTGCATTAGTTGAAAAAGAAGAAATCAGTGAAGCTGCTGACACATGCAGAAGGAAAATGGGTCAAGCTGAGGAGCTAATTTCTGGACTCAGTGGAGAAAGACTTAGGTGGACGGTCCAGAGTGGACTATTTAAGGAACAGCTTGGGCTATTGCTTGGTGATGGTCTTCTGGCTACTGGGTTCTTATCATATGCTGGCCCATTTAATCAAGCCTATAGGGCGAAGCTACACGTTTGTTGGAAAGAGCTGTTAGATGACTATTCAATACCTTATACGGCTGGACTTGACGTCGTTTCTATGCTTGTTGATCCCCAAAAAGTAAGTAGGTCCTTCAATTTTCCCCCTTTATTTGAGGGGAAAATATGCTCATAGGTTTATTTGGCAGGAACTGTTATAGCTAGCACTAGTCAGATACACCTGCTATTATAGTCAACCAGCTCCAACTGGTTACCTGGGGAGATCTGAGGAATTTAAACAGGAAGGGTGTGCGAAAGGGGGGGATAGTCGGTCTCAACTCCCCATTTTAATTTACTGCCTGAAGGGCCATGAAACAGAAATCAGCACACCCGATTCAGACTGTTAGATCTAGTGTCGCATCCTTTACCTTTAACTGCTATTACAAGGTCATCTAACATTGGCAATCTTGTCTCTGGAGAAACTTGGTCTGTTGTATCGGTTAATTTGTGTGAATGAAATAGTTAATACTCTTTTTCGATTTCCTTGACTCATTATTCTCGGTCCAATAAAAAAAAATAGTATAATTTTAAGAGTTTTTTTTTCAGTTTTGTTTGTAAGTCTATAAGTCCAGAATTTGCAATATCACCTTTAATATAAATAGATATAAATTTTAGCAGAATTTCCTTGGCTTGTCTTTGATAATCAATTTTTCAGTATATTTTAAAACTGAATCGGTGGAAAAATATACGATATCGAGACTTGTGCTCTTCCTAATTTGAATAATAAGACGGTTACTAGTTCATATTATTTCTGAAATTTCGCAGGACGAGCTCTTTCTCTCATTCTCCCCCTCCCTCTCTCTCTCTCTTTATCTCTCCGTTTCTCTCTCTTCCCCTCTCTATCTTTCTCTCTCTCTCTCTCTCTCTCTCTCTCTTTCTCTCTCGCTCTCTGTCTCTCTCTTTCTGTATCACCTTTTTTCCTATTTGTTCTTTGAATCTTTATTAATATTAAGAATTTTTTCTGTTTTGCTAGTTGATTACTCTATTTTTTAAGAATATTTATATTTTCACTCCATTCCAAATACCATGTAATAAATGTAATTCTTATGTTTTTCAAGTTTATGTTTTTTAACTATTTTAAAAGAAATCTTAATTGATAAATTAACGATGCTGGACTATAACTTTATTCAGGCCCCATAACTTGCAAATATTTGCAATTATAACTTATTCGGTATATTATAATTTTAGATATCAGAATGGAGTCTTCACGGCTTGCCGAATGACGAACACTCAATCCAAAACGCAGCTATTGTGACTCGTTCAAACTCGTATCCTCTTTTGATAGACCCTCAAGGTCAAGGTAAAAGCTGGTTGAAGGTGAAGGAGTCTTGTAAGGAACTTCAAATAACATCAATGAATCATAAATATTTTAGAAAACATCTTGAAGACAGTTTATCCCTTGGTAGACCCTTGTTGATTGAAGACATCGGCGAGGACTTGGATCCAGTCTTGGATAACTTATTGGAAAAGAGGTTTATAAAAGCAGGTACAATTGATAAAATTATAGTTGGTGATAAAGACTGTGACATTATGCCTGGTTTTGTGCTTTATATGACAACAAAGCTGTCAAACCCATTATATACTCCAGAAATCTGTGCAAAGACAGCAGTCATTGATTTTACAGTGACTCAACAAGGTTTGGAAGACCAACTCCTAGGAAGAGTGGTGTTGATGGAACGATCAGAACTAGAATCTGAACGAGTCGCTGTATTTGAAGCGGTTCTTGAGAATAAGAAGATGATAAAAGGGCTTGAAGACAATCTCTTAGGAAGGCTGACAGCTGTAGAAGGCTCTTTAATTGATGATGATAATCTTCTCTTAGTTCTAAACCAAACAAAAAAGGCAGCGAGTGAGATAGCCAGAAAATTAGAAGCTTCAGCTGCAATGGAAGAACGGATCGAAGCAGCTCGTGAAGCTTTCCGCCCTGTTGCCGGAAGAGGGTCTCTTCTTTATTTTTTAGTTGTTGAAATGGGTCTCGTTTTATCTATGTATCAAACTTCATTGAAGCAGTTCCTCTCTCTTTTTGATATTTCAATCAGCAAAGCTGCAAAATCGTCTAGTATAGAGTCAAGAGTCACTTCTATCTTAAAAACTCTGACTTTTGAGGTTTGGAGAAACTCCCTCCGTTGTTTTTATACAGAGCATAAGCCAATATTCACCCTTCTTCTAGCTTTGAAAATAGATTTACATTCTGGAAATATAACTCACAAGGAATTTATTACCTTGATTAAAGGAGGTGCTTCTTTTGATATCAAGACAGTGCCTGCTAAGCCTTTTCGGTGGCTTCTAGACATTACCTGGTTAAACATAATATCTTTAAGTTCTCTCCCTGAGTTTGGTCCTCTTCCTCAATTATTTTCAGAAAATGAACGTGATTGGAAAAGTTGGCTGGAAAAAGAAAGACCAGAAACTGCAATAATTCCCTGTAGCTTTAATTCCATAGATTCGTTCAGAAAGTTGCTGCTAATACGTGCTATGTGTGTTGACAGAATGACACAACAAGCACGTATTTACATATCAGAATCACTTGGCTCAGAATACAACGAACCTCCTCTGTTAGATCTGGAAGAAGCATTTCAAGAGTCGGACGCTCTTACTCCGTTGATTTGTCTTCTTTCTGCTGGGGCTGATCCCACTCACAAAATCGAGAGTTTGGCAAGACAGAAAGAGATTTTTATATTTTGCCTTTCTATGGGGCAAGGTCAAGAAGTCCCAGCAAGGAACCTTCTTGTGGAATGCATGAATAAAGGCCAATGGCTGTTACTACAAAACTGCCATCTGTCTCTCAGTTTTTGTGGAGAAATTCTCGAAGCCATGATGTATAATGACACAGTGCACGACAAGTTTAGACTCTGGCTTACAACTGAACCGCATCCTCAATTTCCTATAGCCCTTCTTCAGGTAATAATTCTTCAGTATATATATATTTTTTTTTTTTTGTATTCTTAACGTTATTAGGCTCGAAAAATAAACTTAAAAAATATGGAAAGTATCCGTCCAAGAACCTATTTTTGTTAAACCATTAAGCAACATTTTTAGCTTTCTAAACTTATTAACCTTACTGAAATTACTTATAAATGCCTTATTAAAATCTCCAAAATTACTTGATTTTTAACCATTACTGAAACTACTTATAAGGCCTAAATAAGAAAGTGCACATAGGATATTTTTCATGGAAGTTAATTTAACTGAGGGGTCTCATTCCCTTTCTGCCCTGCGTTAGCTGGGATCGAACCCTAGGCCTCCTATTGGTCAAATATATTATAATAAATTATATTATCTGTGCTCATCGTCTTAATTATGTAGTTACAAGAATAAACCCACATTTTTGTATGAAACTAAAGATTATTTGGGCATAAGACTATAAGTGTTGGAGGTAGCTTTTACGGAAGTACTACTACTACTACTACTACTAACGACTCACCGCAGCACCAAGCCGCCTGAGGCCAACACAGCTACGCACGCTCCTACTCCACTCCAATCTATTCAAAGCTTCCCTTTTTACACCCGCCCACGAAGTTCCCATTTCCTTTAAATATTTCTTTATGACGTCCTCCCACCCCAGACGGGGACGACCTGCTTTCCGTTTAGCCCTAGACGGTTGGCCAAAAAGAACAATCTTCGGCAATTTGTCATCCTTCATCCGCACAACGTGCCCTAGCCACATCAACCTTTCTTTCAGAAGTTCCACTTTATAATCTACATGAATAAGACTAGATCAATCTTAAAAACAACCCAGGATGCAGAAAGTGAACAGCCTTAGCATTAGCACTTCCTTAATTACTTTGAGTCATATTTGCAAAAGGGAAGGATTGGAGAAACCCTTTAAGGTCGACATGAGACAAACTCTTTCTTATACTTATTTTAAACTAAAATTTTTAACTATAATTTAGCTGGTATATAAAACTGAATGTTTTTAAAAAGATCTGTCATTTAAGAATTTTGAAGTTTATCTTTAGCATGTTCAGTAATTATTTTTCATTTTGTCAGTTTTATTTCCGTAAAACATTCATTGCTCGGTCTCTTTGGCCAGGAGAAAAGTGGAAGAAGAATTTAGCGTGAATATTATCTTTATAGAATAAAACTGCTCAATCTCAAAATTAACAATCTATAATTGCTGAATTAGGGTCTTAATCTTTCAATGATTTTTGCTTTATCTTGTTCTTCATAAATTTTACTGTGCATAAAATTTTTGAAATCAATGATTTAAGAAAAAGACTGTAATAATCCTATATTATGCTGTCCTATTACCAGTCGATGTAAAAAAAAAAAAAACTTTTTCTCTGAACCGTTTTCTCCATGGTAATAACAGGGATCAGACCAGACATTCTTTCTTCCCCTTGGAAGAACAAAACTATAAAAAATTTTCAATTTTTATTTATTTATTCATTTCCGTTAAAATTTAGGAGTGTATAAAATAAATAAATAAAATTGTAAAAACAAAGAAATAATTCAACAAACGAAACAAGGCATTGACTTAAAATGGGCTTAATAATATAACTGAATAACATACGTAAGAAAAAAAAATCTTAACATTATTTAAATTCTGGAAAAAAGGGAAAATGTTGTCTATAAAGGGAAAATTTTCAGACTTATGATAAAAATTATCCTTCTTAATATTAGCTAATTCCAACAGCTACCCTTCTTTATCTTTCTTAGCCCTAGCTAATTCAGAACTAATTCAGTGTTAACTAAAACAAATTTGAAAACCAAGTAAAAATTTGCAATATTTAAAATAGGACACGGAAATTGAAGACAAACCGCAGATCTTAGAGTCTCGAAAAAGAAGGGCCGGATAGAGAACATGCGGGACGACAAATTTATTGAAAAGAGAACCTAAAATATACTACGAATATGAGTAACATAATTTGTGGAACAAAAATAAATGGTCCTCACCCTCGTAGATAAATGGTCCCTCGTACCCTCGTAGATTTTTTTTTTAAGATGACTGCATCCCTGGATTCTTCCAAGCAGGCAATTTTCACTCGATACAAATCCTTCCCCCCTCGAAGGGAATAAAAATTTGTTTTAAATAGCTATCGAAAGCTGTTTTGCATAAATGCTTGAAACATTTTATTATGCACCCCAACCCCCTCGAATGGAACTTTTTAATGAAGGCCCGCTATTTATATTTATGTTAAAAGTTTCCCTGTCAAGCATTTAAGTTTCTTCGTATTTAATATGAAACAGGTAAAAAAAAATGTCTTTGGAGATTGAATTTAGTATTTATTAACAGTACTAGAACAGTTTACGGAATCATTTTTCAAAAAAAAATATTTTCAGGCTATATATATCCTACATTTTTTCCTTTGCCGAGTTTGGTATCGTTTTAATTGGGTTGCCTTTTCAAATACTTTACTTATGCCCACTTTTTCCCAAAACTCATGCAAATCATTCCCCCCCCCACTGAAGCAATAAACCTTTTTTTATTTATCATGTATATTTTATGAAAATAGGTAGCTGAGGTAAATTTCAAAATTGCACTGTTTAAAATTTCAGGTGTCAATCAAATTTACAAACGAGCCTCCTCAAGGAATTCGTTCAAGCCTTAAGACTACCTATTCGGATATTTCTCAGGTAAATATGTTTATTAATATATTATTACATACATTTATATGTTGGTCAGCATGGGAATAGAATTGGTAGTTGCCCTCCCCCGGCCCTTAAATAGCCAAAAGCAAATGAAAATTTTTGAATTCTTCAACATCCTGAAAAATATGACACACTTATGGCAAAAATTTTGCGTGTTTGCCTCCCACAACCATCCCCTTTCTCAGGATATCGTTTTGTGGTCATCCTAAATAGGCAAGATCAAACAGTTCGTGGTAACGAACTGTAAGTAAGGAGCGACCCGGCTCAATGGTAACCGAAACTCTAGAAAACGGTATTTTGATACAAATAGATGCATCAAAAGAATCAGATTTTAATGTTGATTTCAAATATATAAGTTTCATCAAGTTTAATTCTACCCATCAAAAGTTACGCGCCTGAGAAAATTTGGCTGATTTTCAAAAAAAGGGGGAAAGACCCCCTAAAAGCTATAGAACCTTAATGAAAATCACACCATCATATTCAGCGTATCAGAGAACCCTACTGTAGAGGTTTCAAGCTCCCATCTACAAAAATGTGGAATTTTGCATTTTTTGCCAGAAGAAAGATCACGGGTGCGTGTTTATTTGTTGTTTTTTTTTTTCCCCAGGGGTGATCGTATCGACCCAGTTGTCCTAGAATATCGTGGGAGGGCTCATTGGAATGGAAATTAAAAGTTCTAGTGCCCTTTTGAAGTGACCAAAAAAATGGAGGGCAACTAGGCCCCCTCCCACGCTCATTTTTTTTCCAAAGTCACCTGATCAAAATTTTGAGATAGCCATTTTGTTCAGCATGTTCGAAAATATAATAAGTATGTCTTTTAGGATGACTTAATCCCCCGAAATTCCCGGGGGGAGGGCTGAAAGTTATGAACTTTACCCAATGTTAACATATAGTATTGGTTATTTGGAAGTATACAGACGTTTTCAGGGGAGATTTTTCCTGGTAGTGGGGGAGGGGGGGGGGTGGGGGTGGGCCGGAGGTTATGTGGGAGGATCTTTCCATGAAGGAAGTTTTCATGGAAGAAGGGACATTGCTATGAAGGGGACACCGGACTTCCCGGCATTATTTAAAAAAAGATCAGAAATTTAATATAAAAAAACAAGTATTTCAACTGCAATAGCAGCAACATCAAAACTTCAAACGAACAGAAAATATTACATATATGATTGGGATCACCCCGTAGTCAATACCTCGCTCTTTAAGCCAAAGATTTTTTAGTACTTTCATAAGAGCTATTTATTCTAATTAACGGCCTTTGTGATTAAGCGGTCATTTTTAAAGAATTGGAACAAAATTCGAACTTTCGCTTAAAGAGCAAGGTATTGACTAGGGGGTGAATCCCCTAATAAACAAATTAAAAATATATGAATATAGAAGTTCGTTACGTAAGTTAATTCGTAAGTTACGTATATTTATTACTAATAAAAACGTTCGTAAATAAAATTAAACAAGTTTCGAGAAAGCCATTTAACTAAATAAAAGTGAAAATTAATATGAAAATTTTGTTTTAATTAGTCATGTACGGTGAGCCAAGATCAAAACCTGCATTTATTCAAAAACGTTCAAAAATTAAATAAAAAAAACAAGTTTTTTAAACTGAAAGTAAGGAGCGACATTAAAACTTAAAACGAACAGAAATTATTCCGTATATGAAAGGGACTGTCCCCTCCTCAACGCCTCGCTCTTTACGCTAAAGTTTGACTCTGTCTCACAACTTTATTTTTTAAAACAATAAAAAAAAATTAGCGTAAAGAGCGAGGCGTTGAGGAGGGGACAGTCCCTTTCATATACGGATTAATTTCTGTTCGTTTTAAGTTTTAATGTCACTCCTTACTTTCAGTTTAAAAAACTTGTTTTTTTTTATTTAATAATCTAAAGGATTGACCCCCGGTAAAGTAGTTGGCGAATGTGAACCTAGAAAAGAAGTTGTGTGATTCCACTTAGTCTTTGTATGGTGAAAGAGCTCCTTAAGAGGCTTTGGTATTTCCTTTAGAGGGCAAAAAACCATGTCTCTACTACTGTTGAATTAAATATATGGTCAGAAAATAAGGAAAAGCTGAGACCCCTACCTTCCTAGTATAGGCTGAGTAGATAATATCAATTTTACCCTCAATCCTTAAGAATTTCTTGGGAGAGGGTGAAAGACAGTAGTTTTTATCAGAATTGAATTGAGGAGTATTTTTACTCCGATATGGTAGCGGCAGGTGTCTGAACTATTCAAAAAAACAAACTTAGCAGAAGCTCTTGTAATTCCTGTATACAAAAGAAGAATTCGGAGGAATATTTGAAAAGACAGTTTAAATCCCTTCTTTAGCCAATTGTTAGTCTAAAATATTCTACAATTTGGGAATACCCACAATGGAATTGGAAATATTGTACAACACCCCCTTCCCTATAGACTGTTGGAATCATGCAGTGCTGTTAATTTTTAATTCTTTCGATATTGTAATACTTTGTATTTGTTTTTTTTTAATAATAAATGTTTTAGTTTTAATAAACAATTTATAAAAAAACATTTTGTTCTCGACACTTCAGACGTCGTGAATTTCGTAGGGGTTTGATGTGTTTATTATTAATTCATCGTTTCTTTCATCTTAATCCTTTTAGTATTATTTACGATTGCTGTTTGGACTAATTTTGTGTTCTGTATTTTTTTTTTCGCTCAGAAATTGATTTTTGTTGATGCTTTTTCGTTTCTTTTTGTTTTTTAATTTTCCTTTCCCTTTTATTTTGTATCTTTGTAAGCGAGAAAAATACTACTACTACTACTAACAACTCATCGCAGCACCAAGCCGCCTGAGGCCAACACAGCTACGCACGCTCCTCCTCCACCCCAATCTATTCAAAGCCTCCCTTTTTACACCCGCCCACGAAGTTTCCCATTTCCTTTAAATCTTTCTTTATGACGTCCTCCCAACCCAGACGGGGACGACCTGCTTTCCGTTTAGCCCTAGATGGTTGGCCGAAAAGAACAATCTTCGGCAATCTGTCATCCTTCATCCGAACAACATGCCCAAACCACCTCAACCTTTCTTTCATTATAGACCTAGAAAGTGGTATTGAACCACATTTTTCGTATAGCCTATTGTTTGAAATACGGTCAGTCAGCCGGGTACCCAGAACAATCCTTAAGCAATTTCTCTGGAAAACATCTAGCAAATCTTCATCCGCTTTTCGGAGCGTCCATGCTTCAGAGCCATATTTGACCACTGTCATCACTGTAGCTTCTAAGATTCTAATCTTGGTTTGCAGACTTATCTTCCTATTCTTCCAGACTTTTTTTAACTGTGAAAAAACACCCTGAGCCTTGGCTATTCTATTTTTAACATCTTCACTGCTCCCACCATCTTTACTAATAATACTACCAAGGTAAGTGAAACTGCCCACCTGATCAATCTTTTCATTACCCAACGTCACCTTTTCATCTTCACTTATTCCTAGCCTTAGTGACTTGGTCTTCCTAACATTAATTTTCAAACCAATACTAGCACCCTGAACTCGCAAAACCTCTAAAACTTCATTCATTTTGCTCACACTTTCATCTAGGATGCTTAAATCATCAGCATAATCCAAGTCCAGGAGACTTTTTCCTCCCCATTTGATTCCGTGGTCTCCCATTGCCTTTCCTGTGCTCCTTAAACAAAGTCCATCAAAATAATCCATATAAAGGGGGATAGAACACAACCCTGCTTAACTCCTGATTTAATACAAAACCAGCTGCTAACCTCATTTCCTACCTTAACCGCAGCAGTGTTATTCTCGTACATAGCACTAATCACTTTAATGTATTTGTCTGGTATACCATACAAGGATAAAACCTTTACTAAAGCTCCTCTATCAACAGAATCGAACGCTTGCTCATAATCTATAAAACTAAGGACCAAAGGTGTTTGAAAACTTAGGCACTTCTCAATTATTAACCTAAGAGTGAAAATTTGGTCAACACATCCTCTACCTTTTTCTAAAACCGCACTGCTCTTCTCTTAAAACTTTGTCTACGGCATCTCTCAGTCTAAAAAGTATCATATTACTAAGCAATTTGCTACCTACAGAGACCAGACTAATGCCTCGATAATTACCACACTCACTTTTATCACCTTTCTTATAAAGTGGCTTAATTAAGGTTTTCCTAAAATCATTAGGTACTTCCCCTTTTTCAAAAATCATATTCATAATCTCCAATAACTTATTTCTAACCTCAGAGCCACCATATTTAAGAAACTCATTTACTACCCTATCAGCACCTGGAGCCTTATTATTCTTTAATCCTTTTAGTACTGTTTCTAATTCCTCCTCACAAAACAAATCTTCCTTCACATCCAAGGTATCACAAACTTTTCATTTTCCTCTATATTTTTTCCTGCAACTCTATCTCGGTTAAGCAAATTCTCAAAATGTTCGGCCCATCTCGCTTTAGCTTTTGTCTTATCGCTAATTGCCACCCCATTCCTATCTTTAACTGGGACAAGTCCGGATTGACTACTACCTCTCAATTTGTTAACGTGCCAGTACAATATTTTACTATTATGCCGTCTAGCTGCATCTTCTAAATCCTCGGCAATTTTATCCATGGCCTCCACTTCACACCTCCTTAGTTCATATTTCAATGCTTTCCTCCACTTTCTTTACATTTCTTTTGTTTTCATATGATCTATCACTCAGATAATTCTTGTACAAGTCCTTTCTCCTTTCTATTAAACTTAAAGCTTTTTCACTAATATTCTTAGCTGCAGTTCTAGCTTTCTTCCCTAATACACCTTCAGCAACTTCACAAATTATTTTTCTAAAATTATTCCAACCATCTTCCACATTATCAAATTTTAAGCTCTCAAGTTTAGTATTCAACTGTTCCTGGAAAGTTTCTCTCAAATTCTCATCCTGGAGTCTACTAACATCATAACTTCCCGGGAGGTAATTACCCTTCCGATATTTCAGCTTTAAATTAACCCTTGACACTACTAGATGGTGATCTTTACTTTTAACATCAATAACAGCACTCCTATATACCCTAGTATCTTGTATTGATCCTGCCAGTCTTCGATTTACTATAACATAATCAATAAGGTTTGCTGTCTTACCATCACGTGAATACCATGTTAGCTTATGAGCCATTTTATGACCAAACACCGTATTGGTTATAACTAGATTGTTATACCTACAAAATTGCAAAAGTCTGTATCCATTACTGTTTTCTTTTCCTACACCAAATTTACCTAAGCTGGGATACCATCTATCCATATTTCTACCAACCTGGGCGTTAAAATCTCCCAGCAATAACATCATATTTCTACCTGGGACCTTGTCTATTTGCTCCTGTAACTGTAAGTAAAATTCATCTGAGTCACTAGTATCTCCATCAGTCGGTTCTACAGGGGCGTATACTACTATAACTGATACCTTGAACTTTCTAGTCATAAAATGAGCAATTAGTATTCTATTATTAATACCTTCCCAGCCTAAACAAGACTTAGCAGCTTCCTTATTCATCATGAGCCCTACTCCCTGTCTATGTAACCCATCCTTCCTGCCTGAGTAAACAAATTCTATATCACCTAATTTCATGCTTCCTACCCCTGGGATATGAGTTTCTGAAACTCCTAATAAATCCAGTTCGAATCGTCTGAATTCGTCAGTCAAAATGTCAATACGATAGTCATTTTTTAATGTCGTAACATTCCAAGTTCCAATTTTCATGTTCTTTAAATCATTGAAATTTTTTTCGCCTCAGGAAAAGCAATGATCCCGGATACCAGTGCAGGACGGGGATCACATATCTTCTCAAGTCTACACCGAAGTGCTTAAGCCGGCTTAGAACCGGACAGCAAGAAGTCCCTGGGACCTCCATGAATGGAGGCTTTGTGCAATCCTGGGCCCATCTTGGTCACAACATGGTTTTCAGCGCTTGGCGATGCTCTTCTATCAACAAGAGTCGAAATCCTGCACAGACAATCTCAAGCCTATTACCTCCGACTCATTATATATTCATGCCTACAAATATTATGCTACTACAGGGAGGCAACCCGTAATAGATAAATTAGCTAGGAAGAGGTTTTTCAGCCCAAAGACGCCCATCAAAACATACCAATCCCAGAAGAATTGTCCATTAGTCAGAATCCCGTGCGAATGCTGTGTCGTTTACTAGGCTATAATTTCCTCAAGGGGCGCCACTCCTCAAGTGGGAATAGAGTTGACCGCAAGGTCCCCAGTCTTGCAGGTACCCCGAAAAGGTCGAGGCAGCCCTTTGCAGAGGCCGTTGTCCATAGATCTGGATCTATGTCCATATAAATAAAGTAATAATATAAATAATCTATGTCCAAATAAAGTAATCTTAATTCTGTTTTTTTTTTCATAGTTTGTAATAATAAATAAAAGACGAGTTTTATTGATTTTTAATTATATTTTCTTTTTAATGAATGAGACAAAGAATTTTGAAAAACTTAGAACTTTTATCTCATAACCGGCAAAAGCCAAGCTGTTGTTTTACTAACCTTCCAAGACCAAATTTCGCAATAAGTGTAATCAAACAGTTCGTGGTAACGAACTGTAAGTAAGGAGCGACCCGGCTCAATGGTAACCGAAACTCTAGAAAACGGGTTTTTGATACCAATTGATACATCAAAAGAATCAGATTTTAATGCCGAATTCAAATATATACATTTAATTAAGTTTATTCCTACCCATCAAAAGTTACGCGCCTGAGAAAATTTAGCTGGTTTTCGAAAAAAGGGGGAAAGACCCTCTAAAAAATATAGAAACTTAATGAAAATCATACCATAACATTCAGCATATCAGAGAACCCTACTGTAGAGGTTTCAAGCTCCTATCTACAAAAATGTGGAATTTTGCATTTTATGCCAGAAGAAAGATCACGGATGCGTGTTGATTTGTTTTTTTGTTTGTTTGTTTTTTTTCCAGGGGTGACCGTATCGACCCAGTGGTCCTAGAATATTGTGAAAGGACTCATTGGAATGGAAATTAAAAGTTCTAGTGCCCTTTTTAAGTGACCAAAAAATGAAGGGCAACTAGGCCCCCTCCCGCGCTCATTTTTTTCCCAATGTCACCTGATCAAAATTTTGAGATAGCCATTTTGTTCAGCATGGTTGAAAATATGATAAGTATGTCCTTTAGGATGACTTAATCCGCCGAAGTCCCCGGGGGGAGGGCTGAAAGTTATGAACTTTACCCAATGTTAACATACAGTATTGGTTATTAGGAAGTATACAGACGTTTTCAAAGGGGATTTTTTCTGGTAGTAGGGGGTTGGTTGGGTTGGGGATTATTTGGGAAGATCTTTCCATGAAGGAAGTTTTCATGGGGGTAGGGACATTGCTATGAAGGGGGTGCCGGATTTCCCAGCATTATTTGAAAAAAAGATCAGAAATTAAATATAAAAAAAACAAGTTTTCCAACTGAAAATAAGGAGTAACATCAAAACTTAAAACGAACAGAAAATATTACGTGTATGATTGGGTTCACCCTCTAGTCAATACCTCGCTCTTTAAGCCAAAGATTTTTTAGTACTTTCATAAGAGCTATTTATTCTAAATAACGGCCTTTGTGATTAAGGGGTCATTTTTAAAGAATTGGAACGAAATTCGAACTTTAGCTTAAAGAGCGAGGTATTGACTAGGGGGCGAGCCCCCTAATATACGTATTAAAAATATATGAATATTGAAGATCGTTACGTAAGTTAATTCGTAAGTTACGTATATTTATTACTAATAAAAACGTTGGTAAATAAAATTAAACAAGCTTCGAGAAAGCCATTTAACCAAATAAAAGTAAAATTAATATGCAAATTTTGATTTAATTATTCATGTACGGTGAGCCAAAATCAAAACCTGCATTAATTCAAAAACGTTCAAAAATTAAATAAAAAAAAGTTTTTTTAACAGAAAGTAAGGAACGACGTTAAAACTTAGAACGAACAGAAATTATTCCGTATATTAAAGGGGTTGTCCCCTCCTCAACGCCTCGCTCTTTAAGCTAAAATTTTTTATTGTTTAAAAGGATAGAGTTGTAAGAAAGTCAAACTTTAGCGTAAAGAGCGAGGCGTTGAGGAGGGGACAGCCCCTTTCATAAACAGAATAATTTCTGTTCGTTTTAAATTTTAACGTCGTTCCTTACTTCCTGTTAAAAAAAATTGTTTTTTTTATTTAATTACTTAAATCAAACAGTTCGTGGTAAGTAAGGAGCGACCCGGCTCAATGGTAACCAAACTCTAGAAAACGGGTTTTTGATACCAAGAGATACATCAAAATAATCAGATTTCAATGCTGATTTCAAATATATAACTTTCATCAAGTTTAATGCTACCCATCAAAAGTTACGCGCCTGAGAAAATTTCGCTGATTTTCAAAAAAAGGGGGAAAGACCCCCTAAAAGCTATAGAACCTTAATGAAAATCACACCATCATATTCAGCGTATCAGAGAACCCTACTGTAGAGGTTTCAAGCTCCTATCTACAAAAATGTGGAATTTTGCATTTTTTGCCAGAAGAAAGATCACGGATGCGTGTTTATTGTTTTTTTTTTTTGTTTTTTTTTTTTTTTTTTTTTTTTTTTTTTTTTTTTTTTTTTTTTTTTTTTTTTTTTTTTTTTTTCCCAGGGGTGATCGTATCGACCCAGTTTTCCTAGAATATCGTGGGAGGGCTCATTGGAACGGAAATTAAAAGTTCTAGTGCCCTTTTTAAGTGACCAAAAAAAATGGAGGGCAACTAGGCCCCCTCTCACGCTTATTTTTTTCCCAAAGTCACCCGATCAAAATTTTGAGATAGCCATTTTGTTCAGCATGGTCAAAAATATGATAAATATGTCTTTTAGGATGACTTAATCCCCCGAAGTTCCCAGGGGGAGGGCTAAAACTTATGAACTTTACCCAATGTTATCATATAGTATTGGTTATTGGGAAGTATACTGAAGTTTTCAGGAGGGTTTTTTTCTGGTAGTGGGAGGGAAGGGTGGGTCGGGGGTTATGTTGGAGGATCTGTCCATGAAGGAAGTTTTCATGGGGAAGGGAAATTGCCATGAAGGGGGCGCCGGACTTGCCAGCATTATTTATTGGTTATTGGGAAGTATACAGACATTTTCAGGAAGGATTTTTTTCTGGAGGGGGGGGCTAGAGGAGGGGGTTACTCTGGAGAATCTTTCCGTGGAGGATGTTTCTTTGGGGTAAGGGACATTTCTATGAAGGGGGCGCCGGATTTCCAAGCATTATTTAAAAAACGATCAGAAATTAAATTAAAAAAAACAAGTTTTTTCAACTGAAAGTAAGAAGCAACATTAGAACTTAAAACGAACAGAAATTATAACGTATGTGAGGGGGTTCTCCCCCAAGTCAATACCTCACTCTTTACGCTACAGTTTTTTTAGTGCTTTCAAAAGAGCTATCTATTCTAATTAAACGGCCTTTGTGATTCAGAGGGTTGTGAATCAAAATTTTTTTTAAATTTTAACGTAAAGAGCGTGGTATTGACTAAGAGGAGAACCCCCTCATATACGTAATAACATATACGTAATAAAAAAAAAACAATAAAAAAACAAGCGATACGGCTCAATAGTAATCGAAACTTTTAAAAACGGAATTTTGATGTCAATAAATGTATCAAAAGAATGTGTTTATAATGCTGATTCTAAATATATAAATTTTATTAAATTTAGTATTGCTCATCAAAGGCTTCGAGCCTGAGAAAATTTACCCGATTTTTTAAAGAGTGGGAAACATCCCCTACAAGTGAAAGAATTTTAATGAAAATCACACCGTCAGATTAAGCGTATCAGAAAACCCTATTACATAGGTTTCAAGCTCATATCTGCAAAAATCTGCAACTTTGTATTTTTTGCCAGAAGAAAAATATACGAATATAGAAGTTAGTTACGTAAGTTAATTTGTAAAGACATCCATTTAGCAAAAGAAAAGTAAAATTTTTATGCAAATTTCGTTTTACTTATTCAATGACGGTTAGCCAAAATAAAAGCTGCATTAACTAAAAAACGATCAGAAATTAAATAAAAAAAAAACAAGTTTTTTTAAACTGAAAGTAAGGAGCGACATTAAAACTTAAAACGAACAGAAATTATTCCGTATATGAAAGGGGCTGTCCCCTCCTCAACGCCTTGCTCTTTACGCTAAAGTTTGACTCTGTCTCACAACTTTATTTTTTAAAACAATTAAAAACTTTAGTGTAAAGAGCGATGTTTATAGTGTAATTACCATAAGAAAAGTTCCAATTTAAATCTGCCTTTTTGGTAGAGTTTGCAGAATTTTAATGTAGCCTGTGACACGGATTATGGGATACTTACGTTAAATTTTAGTTTTGCATGTGTCACTTTTTACCACTGATTTGAACCTGAAATACCTTTAATGATTTTATTTTAACTTTCGTATCTTCAATGTTTGATTAGTTTGTTATAAAACCAACTGTAAGCAAAGATTTGGTTCCAATCTTTGCCAGAACTAACTATGAACTAACAATCTTTGCCAGAACTAACTATGAAAAGTTAAGATACCGAGAAAATTTGTATGATTTTAGAAAAGGGGGAAGACACCGCCAAGAAGGGATGGGATGGCGATGAAAGTTTCAGCATCATATTCGGTATTTCCGAAAACCCCATTGTAGAGGTTTCAATCTACTAAGTGCTAAAACACAAATTTTTTCAATTTTTCCTGGAAATTTGATAACGGATGCATGTTGATTTCTTTGTATGATTAAATAAAAAAAACAAATTTTTTTTAACTGAAAGTAAGGAACGACGTTAAAACTTAAAACGAACAGAAATTATTCCGTATATGAAAGGGGCTGTCCCCTCCTCAACGCCTCGCTCTTTACGCTAAAGCTTTTTATTGTTTAAAAAAATAGAGTTGTGAGAAAGTCAAACTTTAGCGCAAAGAGCGAGGCGTTCAGGAGGGGACAGCCCCTTTCATATACGGAATAATTTCAGTTCGTTTTAAGTTTTAACGTCGTTCCTTACTTTTAGTTAAAAAAAACTTGTTTTTTTATTCAATTTTTGAACGTTTTGAATTAATGCAGGTTTTGATTTTGGCTCACCGTACATGAATAATTAAAACAAAATTTTAATATTAATTTTATTTTTATTTGGTTAAATGGCTTTCTCGAAACTTGTTTAATTTTATTTATGAACGTTTTTATTAGTAATAAATATACGTAACTTACGAATTAACTTACTTAACGAACTTCTATATTCATATATTTTTAATACGTATATTAGAGGGTTCGCACCCTAGTCAATGCATTGCTCTTTAAGCTAAAGTTCGAATTTTGTTCCAATTCTTTAAAAATTTGAATCACAAAGGCCGTTAATTAGAATAAATAGCTCTTATGAAAGTACTAAAAAATCTTTGGCTTAAAGAGCGAGGTATTGACTAGGGGATGAACCCAATCATATACTTAATATTTTCTGTTCGTTTTAAGTTTGATGTTGCTCCTTAATTTCAGTTGAAAAACTTGTTTTTTTTTGTAAATTTAATCGTATCTTTTTTTAAATAATGCTGGGAAATCCGGCGCCCCCTTCATAGCAATGCCCCTTCCCCAATGAAAACTTCCTTCATGGAAAGATCCTCCCACATAACCCCCGACCCACAACCCCCCTGCCCCACTACCAGAAAAAAATGCCCCCTGAATACGTCTGTATAGTTCCCAATAACCAATACTATATGTTAACATTGGGTAAAGTTCATAACTCTCAGCCCTCCCCCAGGGGACTTTGGGGGATTAAGTCATCCTAAAAGACATAGTTATCATATTTTAGACCATGCTGAACAAAAAGGCTATCTCAAAATTTGGATCGGGTGACTTCGGGAAAAAAAAGAGCGTGGGAGGGGGCCTAGTTGCCCTTCATTTTTTTGGTCACTTAAAAAGGGCACTAGAACTTTTAACATCCATTCCAATGAGCCCTCCCACGATATTCTAGGACTACTGGTTCGATACGATCACCCCTGAAAAAAAAAAAACAAAAAAAAAACAAACAAATAAACACGCATCAGTGATCTTTCTCCTGGCAAAAACTACAAAATTCCACATTTTTGTAGATAGGAGTTTGAAACCTCTGCAGTTGGGTTCTCTGAGATGCTGAATATGATGGTGTGATTTTCATTAAGGTTCTGTAATTTTTAGGGGGTCTTTAACCCTTTTTTCGAAAATCAGCCAAATTTTCTTAGGCGCGTGACTTTTGATGGGTAAGACTAAACTTGATGAAACTCGTATATTTGAAATCAGCGTTAAAATCTGATTCTTTTGATGTATCTATTGGTATCAAAATTCCGTTTTCTAGAGTTTCGGTTACCACTGAGCCTTTTTTCATACTTACAGTTCGTTACCCTGAACTGTTTGATCTATTTTTTTCCTAGAGTGGCTATCTCGAAGTAGTTAATATAGAATACTGAGAGAGGACTCTTTGGACGGAAACTAAAGGTTTTAGGTTCTAAATAGGTTTAAAAAGGGTTTTAAAAGAACTTAAAAAGGTTTTTAAAAGGTTTTAAATTACAAAAGAGATTGGGACGCAGAATTGCGCAGATTTCTGCTATTTAGTATTGCAAATCAAACTGCTGAAAGTTTTTGGCCTGAGCAGGGCCAATTCTGTGACTATTAATTAGTTAGGAATTATTAGTAAGACAATTAAGAAGGTACTTCTAATGTCAATAATATTCAGAAGAAAGAGCTCTTTATCTCCTTCCAATAGGAGGTGGCGTTAGGTAGACAACAGAAAATATAAGGGATATAAGCGAAATTCGGTTAAGCAGATTACTACCAACTGTTTATAAAATGGTCATTTATTAATTCTTTTATTATTTTGTCTTTTCAATGGCCTAGTGGCTCTTTTTAAATAAATATTATTATCATAGGGCTACCTGCACAAAATCAGAAGGGGGGAGGGGGTTACTTCACCAGGAGCAATATTTTCATAACCTTGTCCTCTCCTAAAAATACAAACATTACTTCCTGGGAAGTCATTTTGGTATTTCAGGCCCTTCTTAAAAATCCCAAGGGTCCATCTTCTTCAAGGACAATTTTCATTTTCGAAGCATTGTTATTTAGAACTTAAACTTCAACGTAAAGAGCAGGGACAGCTGAGGTGAGAGCTCTCTTTATATTTATATTAGACTAAAAATAGCTTTGAAATTAAAAAATAAACTAAAAAAGGTAAAAAAAAAACAAGAATTTAAGAGTAAAGGGAACTAAAACTTGAAAAGAACAAAAATTATATGAGAATAGTTTGACTTCTCACCGTTAGTAAATCAAGAACGAGTGCTCTAATAAAAGAGCAATCTGGTAAAAAGTTTTTTTCCATAATGCCTCGAGAATTGGAAGGTTAATCTGTTTGCCTTTGCTTTGAACAAAAACAACCACTCTATATTTTCACCACTCTAAAATGCTCTCAGTTAATTACTGATTCATATTTAGTATAAAGAACTGCTGGGGTTGAGGGTGTGTCCGCCCGGGTCATGTACAGGTTAGTTGTTGTTCCTTTTGAGCTTTAATTTGGCTCTATACTATCTATGAAAAGTCAATTTATACAGCCAATTTATATTTATATAGGCAAGTTAAGTCAATTTTTATACTTTTTTAGTTGAATCCTAGCCAGAAAGCAGTTTGTTTAGTACTTTTTTCTTGTTATTGCAAAAGAATTGTCCGAACAAAGCTAAAATATTTGTTTTTATTTAAAACAACTGAACTCTTGAACTAAAAGACAGTCACTTAGTGATAATTTCATGACCAAACGCAAAATTTATACTATTGCTATTGTTCTAAAACGTGCAATTCGTGAGTTAGGACACAAAGCCAATTTGTTCCGGTTGAATCGTTCGGATGAAATTGAAAATTTAAAAGGAGGATTTCAGTTATAAGGTCTAACTGGTCTGGCTAAAGTCTTGGAAAAATGTAGAAATGACAGAGGAGAATTTGAAAAAAATTGTGTACTGAGATTCTAGATAATTCAGGGAGGAATATTTAAAAAAATTTCTTTCTAAATAAGATTAATTAAAAAAACTTTTTCCACAAAATAAGTTTTTCAAAGAAAAGTAAAGAACTCCATTAAACAAAAAATGAGCAAAAATAAAATCAAATAATCTACCAAGCGTGAAACTACCACAAATCAGCATCGATAAATAAATGAAACCCAAAACGAACAGAAATTACAATAAATAACCGATCCAAACTCAAAACGAGCAGAAATTAAAATGAGTAGGGCTTAAAACTCCTATGCCTTTCCAAGGCCAGAACATAATTTGCACTTTACTGAAAAAATATAAAATGTTCTTACTTTCATAACTTTAATAAATCAAATAATATTAACATTTTGATTACTAAATAACAGTATATAAATATTGAAATGACAATTCACATTCATTTGTATTTTTTTCAGTAAAGTGCAAATTATGTTCTGGTTTTGGGAAGGCATAGGAGTTTTAAGTCCTACTCATGTTAATTTCTGCTCGTTTTGAGTTTGAATCGGTTATTTATTCTAATTTCTGTTCGTTTTGGGTTTCATTTATTTATTGATGCTGATTTGTGGTAGTTTCACGCTTGGTAGATTATTTTATTTTTGCTAATTTTTTGTTTAATGGAGTTCTTTACTTATCTTTGAAAAACTCAGCATTGCTCACACGTTCCATAAATCTGAACTTCACCCTCCCCTTATCTGGAAAGTCTTCTGTTCGCCCAATGGAGAAATGTTTCTCTTAGAACACAGTATAGAAGTCAGACAGTTAAATTGGGAGATCTGAGTCCTTCTTACCAGTAGAATTGTCACCACCCTCATGTTCAATGTTTCTGACCTTCATCCCAACTAAGTTCACTGGAATCATCGCACAATTTTTCCGGCAAGTTGTCTGATGCGTCGTCAGATTCAGGACTTCTCGTAACTTTTTTCCAGCTCCCTTTCCTTTATTCGGCTTCATTTTAGCTTTGCCAGATTTCACTTCACTCGTCCTTGAATCCTCAAGATCTTCATCTTCTCTCTCGCTCGATTCAGCTAGTGATTTTCTGAGAGCCTTGTTAAGCTTTATTCGCTTACCGCGACACAGTACCAACAGTGACAAACTGCTTTAATTTTATTCTGTTCGTTTTATATTGACATAATCTTTTCGGAGAAAAAGAAAATAATACTTTAAATATTTTCGGTTTTTTAAGAATTTATGGTTTGGCCTGCTATTTGTATGCTGGAGAAAAATTTTCAGCAATTTTTAACAACATAAACCCTCTTAAAAATCTGGACACAAATAGTAGTGTTTAATTTAGTTTCTTTCAATTTCCAACTGAATGAGCCCTTTTGAAGTTTCTACGAAAACGCTTTCAATAAAAACTTTTTATGCCCCCAGGGTATAACTTACAACCCTTGCCTTGAGATCTGTGGGGGGGGGGGTTGTCGTCCTTAAAGACCTAATTTCCAAAACTATCAACTACGTTGAATAAAATGGCTATCTAAAAATTTTGATTTGATGTGTTTGGGGAAAAGGTGGGCGTGAGAGGGGGGTTAGTTGCCCTCAAATCACTTTCGACTATTAATAAGGGTACTAGCCCTTTGAATTTCAAATCGAATGAGCCCTTTTTCAAGTTTCTACGACAAAGATTTCAATAAAAACCTTATATGCCCCCAGGGCATAACTTATAATCCTTGCCCTGAGGGTTGTGGGGGAGTGTCCTCCTCAAAAATATGTTTTCTATCTGGAAATCAACTACCCTGAACAAAATGGCTATCTCTAAATTTTTATTGACTGTGTTTGGGGGAATGATAGGTGTGGGGGAGGGCTATTTGCCCTCCAATCACTTTCGACTATTAAAAAGGGCACTAGCCCTTTGAATTTCCAATCGAATGAGCTTTTTTTGAAGTTTCTACGACAACGCCTTCTATAAAAACCTTATATGCCCCCAGGGCATAACTTAAAACCCTTGCCCCGAGGGTTGTTGGGGAGTTTCCTCCTCAAAAACATTATTTCTATCTGGAAATCAGCTACGCTGACAAAAAGTCTATCTCAAAATTTTGATTAGATGTGTTTGGGGGAATGATGGGCGTGGGTGGGGGGGGGTAGTTGCCCTCCAATCACTTTCGACTATTAAAAAGGGCACTTGCCCTTTGAATTTCCAATCGAATGAGCCTGTTTTGAAGTTTCTACGACAACGTCATCTATAAAAGCCTTATATGCCCCCAGGGTATAACTTAAAACCCATGCCCTGAGGGTTGTGGAGGAGTGTCCTCCTCAAAACCTATTTTCTATCTGGAAATCATAATTTTGTTTGGATGTGTTTGGGGGAAAGAAGGGCTTGTGGGGGGGCTAGTTGCCCTCCAATCCCTTTCGACTATTAAAAAGTGCAGTAGCCGTTTGAATTTCCGATCGAATGAGCCTGTTTGGAATTTTTTAAAACAACGCCTTCTATAAAAACCTTATATGCCCCCAGGGCATAAATTAAAACCCTTGCCCCGAGGGTTGTGGTGGAGTGTCCTCCTCAAAAACAAATTTTCTATGTGGAAATCAACTACGCCGAACAAAATGGCTATCTTAAAATTTCGATTGGATGTGTTTGGGGGAATGATTGGCGTGAAGAGGGGGGACTAGTTGCCCTCCATTCACTTTCAACTATTAAAAACGGCACTAGAAATCTCGATTTCTAATCGAACGAGCCCCTTTTAAAGTCTCTACGACGACCCCTTCTATATGAAGTGCCCTGCTTTAAAGAAAAAAAATAATAAACTGTACATTGTGTCAACATTGATCTTATATGCCCTCAGGGCTTAACTTAAAACCCTTGCCTCGAGGGTTATGGGGGAGTGTCCTCCTCAAAAAGATATTTTCTATCTGGAAATCAACAACGCTGAACAAAATGGCTATCTTAAAATTTCGATTGGATGTGTTTGGGGGAATGATTGGCGTGAGGAGGGGGGGGGGCTAGTTGCCCTCCATTCACTTTCGACTATTAAAAACGGCACTAGAAATCTCGATTTCTAATCGAACGAGCCCCTTTTAAAGTCTCTATGACGATCCCTTCTATATGAAGTGCCCTGCTTTAAAGAAAAAAAATAATAAACTGTACATTGTGTCAACATTGATCTTATATGCCCTCGGGGCCTAACTTAAAACCCTTGCCTCGAGGGTTGTGGTGGAGTGTCCTCCTCAAAAAGATATTTTCTATCTGGAAATCAACAACGCTGAACAAAATGGCTATCTCAAAATTTTGATTGGTTGTGTTTGGGGGAATGACGGGCGTGGGGGGGCTAGTTGCCCTCTAATCACTTTCGGCTATTAAAAAGGGCACTAGCCACTCCATCTTCCAATCGAATGAGCCCTTTTCGAAGTTTCTACGACAACTCCTTCGATACAAAGTGCCCGGGTATGGAGAAAAAACCAAAAACACATTGTGCCCACATCGTTGCAGCTCAGTTCATCAGAAAAATTATTGTTCCATTTATTTGTTTTTTAATGATGGGTCGTAATTGTATCTTTTCTTTTTGCTTCAGGATCTCTTAGATTATTCTGTTTCCAATGCTTGGCCACCGCTTTTATTTGCCTTGGCGTTTCTGCACACTACTCTCCAAGAGCGGAAAAAATATTGTGCGCTTGGGTGGAATGTACCTTATGAATTTAGCCAATCAGATTTTCAAGCCAGTATCCAATTTCTACAAAATCACCTAGATGATCCGGATTATAAAAAGGTATCACTTTATTTACCTTTTTTATGAGAATTGTTTCCAACCCAAATCAAATAGCCTATCTCTCACTTTTCGAAAATGAGTGGTTGCGCTCTTAAAATAAAATATATTATCGTCTTTTTGTATTTTTCATTCTTATGTGAGCCTTATTTTAGTCCCATCTATGAATAAAGTAAATATTGCACATGACTATTGAGCCACAATTGTAGCCTGTAGTTATTTGGCAATCTACGCAATCTTTAGATCTCAAGCGTAATCTATATGATTGATTTATAAGAAAGAAGATTTAAAGTATAATTCTTGAAATTAGAAACTGAGGAAGTTTGGAAAAGTAATTTCATACGTGTTTAATGAATCTGTCAAAAGATACAGAGATATATTATTATTAGACAGTACTTGGGAACGAAATAGTTTTGATGTCCGATTTCCAAGCCAAGCGCTTCAGACTGCTTACTAAGGTCTCCCACTTTCTGGTTACGGTCTCGGTATTCACATTTCATGCCAAATATCGCGCATCAAATATACAAAAACCTTAGCGTTAAATGTTGTTTTTTTCTTTAAGGACAAACAAAATCTATAGTATTACCTTTAAACTGTTGCTTTACTGTTGCGTTGTTAAACTGTTGCGTTGCTAAACTGTTGCTATAGTATTACCTTTAAACGACAATTTAAGTAGCAGAATTTAAAATAAAAGTTTTAAGGGTATTCGTACAAAAAATTCTAAAACAAATAATTCTTACTGCCTGTAAAATTTTGGAAATGGGAGATGTGTCCTGCGGTTTTGGATATGATAAAACTTTATTTTAGTTTCCGTTGTTGTGTCATTTTAACATTTTGCACGTTGTGATCTCGCCCAGCCTCGGCCATTCTATTCACAAGTTGTTGGTTTGTGCCTTTTCCAAGGTTCTAGACAATCGTGTAAGGGCACTCTCTTATTCAGTTGCCTATTCTAGTATTATCAAAAAATGTCCGGTAGCAAACTGTTAGTAAGGGTAAAACACAGCCCATTAATAACCAAAACGAAAAAAAAACTTTGATACCAATTGACACACCAAAAGAATCGGCTTTTTTGTTGATTCCAAATATATAAAACTCGTTAAGTTTAATGCAAGCCATCGCAAGCTACGAGCATGAAAAATTGCCTGGTTTTCGAAAAAGGAGGAAAACACTCCCAAACAATCAAGCGTTCTTAATGAAAAACACAACATCAGATTCATAATATCATAGAATCTTACTGTAGAAGTTTCAAGCTCCTATCTATAAGGATGAGTAATTTTTTATTGTTTGCCAGAAGGAAGAGTAGGCTACGGATGCGTTATATTTCCTTGGGTGACTGCATTGAACCAATGGTACTAGAAGATCGGGAGAGGCCCATTCAAATGAAATTAAAAGGTCTACTTAAGTGGCCAAAAAGATTGGTGTGTTTCTAGCCTGTTTTTCCCGAAGGACATACGGTCAAATTTTTACATAGCCATTTGGTTTAGCATTGTTGAAAGGTCTAATAACTATGCCTCTGGAGATGACATGACCTCCACAGCCCCTAGGGAAAGAGTTGTAAGTTTCCCATTGTTTGCACGTAGTATTTGTTTTTTTTAAATATTTACTTACTTTTGACTTAAAGCACATGACCCATGCTGTGAGTCGATCGCGGATGATATCTGCCCATCTCATAGGTGGTCTACCTCTGACGCGTTTCCAGCTGTTTGCAGTTGGATCGAAGTCAAATATAAGTCGGGCAGGTGTCTCAGTGGGTAGGTGAAGTAAATGACCGTGCCAACGCAGCGAGCGGGACTCAAGCTGTTTAGACAGGGCTGCTAATTTAAAGGACTGGACGATATCCATGTTCCGTACCCTGTCAAGCCACCTAACGTGCTCGATTTTGCGAAGGTGTTTTGTCTGGACAGCATCTATCTTCATCATCTGCGACTGAGTCAAAGGCCAAAACCTCTGACGAGTACAACACAGTACTTGCTACCGAGTCATAGTAGATACGAGCTTTCGTGAGACGGCTGATCTGGGGTTTGTGGAATATTGTTCTCAGTAGGCGGCCAAAAACGGGATTCGCCTTTGCCAACCTTGCTGATATCTCTGCATCTAGATTTTCATTGTGCAAACAATTGAACCGAGATAGGTGAACTGCATGACTATCTCAACATCTTGACCACACATTTCTATAGTTGTCAGATGGCTACATGGTGTCTTTTCCACAGACAATATTTTGGTCTTGGTCCAGTTTACATTTAAACCAAGTTTTTTCTGCAGCAGATGCTAGCGTTTCCAGGGTAGTTCTGATGTCAGTGAGATTTTCGCATACCAATACAACATCGTCCGCAAAGTCAACATTATACAGAACTCTTCCAGCAAAATCGATGCCAAACGGATACGTCAGCAGTGTTTTGTGGAGAACATGGTCCATGACACAGTTGAAGAGTTTGGGAGCAGCAGCGCAGCCTTGCCGAACATCATTTCTAATTTGAAAATGTGATGAAAGCTGGCCATTTACAACGACATCACTTTCGGTCTTATTGTATAGTTCTTTGAAAAGATTTTCTTAGGTACACCAGCAGATTGAAGGATCAGCCACAGTGAAAAGACAAGTGTCGACAGTGTCGAAAGCTGATCGAAAATCTGCGAAGGCAATGTATGCCTTCCTTTTTTATTCTAGAGTTTTCTCTATGAGCTGTCTAATTGTATGGATTTGATCGGTAGTGGACCTACCCGGCATGAGTCCAGCTTGCTGGTGGCGAGAAAAGGGATGGAGGTACTTTCTTGCCCGCTTGAGGATCAGCATGGCGAAGAGTTTGCCAGATACCGAGAGCAGAGTTATTCTACGATAGTTCTTACATTCTGCTTTACTTCCTTTCCTCTTGTAGACTGGCACTAGTAAGCCTGTTTTCCAGTCTGATGGTATCATTTAAGAGCGCCACACAGTGTTGACCAGCACTTGTAGCTAGAGGTTCCTGGATGGATCGCCATGTTTAAGGAGTTCTGATGTCAGACCACATACTTCCGGCGCTTTTTTGTTCTTCCGATTTCGTACTGCTGCTTTAATTTCTTCTGCTGTAGATTCAGTGCCATCTGGAGCAGGTGTAGCATTGTCGGCAGCAGCAGTAATCTGGTCGTCAATTTGGTCAGGTGGGTCTAAGTTTAGTAGCTTCTCAAAGTGGCGTTCCTGCTGGTGAAGGCACTGAGATTGGTCGTAAATATTTTCGTCACTGGCGTTACGGAGATACGATTTAGTTTGAGTGTATTGACCTGAGAGCTCACGGAGGATCTTATATGTGGCTCCAATGTTCTTTTTTTTGGCGGCCTCTTGGAGTTCGCGTGTTTTTTTTTGTCAATAAAGGTCTTGCAGTCTTTGTACAGCATGATGTTACGCTCTTTATTTAATTGCCTATACGCTGTCATTTCCCGCGAAGGCGGGCTTCCCGTCTGCGATCAATAATGGCGAGGGGCTTGTTGCTGATCCAGTTTTTTTTTCTTACGCTGCTTCATTCCAGCAACACTAGTTGCAGATGCAAGAGCATTCTCTTCGAAGAACTTCCATATACCTTCACTATTACCGCACTGCGTAAGAACCTAGAATCTGTTGGATATTTTGACCTGATACTGCTTTGCCAAAGCGGGGTCTTGCTGGATACGGTAGGTATCAATCTTCTGAGGTGTCTGGCTAGTTTTTGTAGCTTTTATGCGAAGCCTGATTTTGGCTGCAACAAGACAATGGTCGGTGTTCCCAAGTTCGGCGCCTCGGTAGGTGCGACAATTCTGTAGAGATGACAGCCATCGCCGGCGTAGGATGATGTAGTCGAACATCTTCTTCGTTGATCCATCATTGCTAAACCAGGTGTACTTGGCTATATTGGGTCTCTGAAACCGTGTGTTTGCAATGGTAAGATTGTGGGCAAGACAGCGGTTCAGCATTCTCTCTCCGTTTTCGTTTGGGCTATCTACTGTTTTTGGGTCCAACAGCGAAATCCCACAGGTCAGACTCATTTGAAATGCTGGCATTCATATCTCCTAGAAGGACGAGGTAGTCATGGAGAGGTACTGACGAGAGCTTAAAAGGGTATAGAAGTCATCCTTATCTTCTTCCTCGGCCTCATTTGCGGGGACGCAACAGGTGATGATGGTTATTTTTTTTCCATTTTTACCATCGAGCCTTTCTCTCAGGAGCCTGGGTGTTACTGGTGCGAATGACAGAAAGGCCTTGCGTGCGGACCTGTTCAGCACTAGATAAACGCTTCCTCGTTTCTGGTGACCACCAGACCAAAGCACTGTGCGCCTTTCACCAATATACTCCTCACCATCACCAGATAGATGTGTTTCAGTGATTCCAGCAATTGTAAATTTATACTCCTTTAATTAAGTGGCTAATAGAAACTTCCAAAACATAATACTTAAACAACGTTTTCAATAAAAACCTGTTGGCTACCTGAAATTAACTTTAAATCTTGGGACTTTGACGCCCCCTACAGGCAAATCCTTCCAAAACCTTATAATGTTAGTACTTCACTTATTTTTACCCAAACAAACGGAAAATACTTGATGAGCATAATTTTTCTAAAAATCACTCTTTTGTACACACCTATTAGACTATTTATTATATGCAGCACTAGGCTTTTAGTGTTATTGCTACAATCTTTTTTGCCCCAAACCGAATTTGGGTCAATTAAATATTTTTAATTACTTTTGTATCAGGGTATATCGTGGCAGAATATTTGTTTTATGCTTGGCGAGGTTCAATACGGCGGAAGGGTGACAGATGACTTCGATAAAAGGCTCCTCATGACCTTCACTCAGCTTTGGTTTGGTGATCGGCTCGTAAAGCCTGGATTTGAATTTCATAAAGGATATACCGCGCCTCAAGGCATCCAGGGTAGAACTACTGCAGGGTGCATGGAACACATTACTTCACTACCTTCTCAAGATTCGCCAGAAGTACTTGGCTTGCATCCAAATGCTGATATCACGTAAGTGTTATTTTTATATTAGTTTGTAACTAGAGAGTTTGTGGCACGAAATGAGCTACTTTTAATGCTATATTTTATTTCTGATAATTTTCATTTAAAAAAAAATCTGATAAGTAAAATAGCAGTTAAAATGTACAAAAACTCTTGTAAAAAATTTTACCTTCAAATATTCTAAAAGGTATTTTTTCTCTCTCTCACTCTCTTTATCCTGTTACTCATAAAACATCAATATTTTTTATTACTAAAAATGAAAGTGCGGGGTTATCCTGACACAGAGAGTTCGTTTTGAATTAAAAATATCAATTACCATGAAAATATCAAACTTAACAATAAACAATGATTTAAAAATAGCAAAAACATCATGAATGTCCCACGCCTTCCTTTTTAGTGCTAAGTAAGTTCAGTTTTTGTACGTAACAAGGAAAAATTTTTTGTTCTTGTTACTGCATTTGGAGATGAATCTTTTAATTTTTTCTATCTTACTTTGTTTAGTGTCAGGTAAGCTTTTGAAGTCATGAAATTCCTCTTGTTATATATCATTCTCATGCAGGTCTAACGATTCGTAATTTGATAAATCTTGAGTAGAGAACTTAATGCCGAGGCCGCTTCTGCCTCTCTGTTAATCAACCAATAGCCACAACTACTTGTATATGATGAATTTTATACCTATATGTAGGTTTTTGCATGGAAGGTTTCATATTTTGATCTTTTAAGTGAAGTTAAGTAAAGGTGTTTTAATAAAAAAGTTGTAAGACTGGATTTTCTCAAGGCGCGAAAGTGTTTTGAAAATAAAGTCTTGACTGTTGCAATACCTGATCTTCAACAGCCATCCTAATCATTATAATATCCTGGAATGAAATGAAAAAAAAAACAGTGGGAGACCATTGTTTTTTTGCCGGGCTACATAATAAACATAGTGGCAAAACAAATGAAGTAAATAAGGCATCAATATAAGAAGATCATAGGAGTTAGTGAATTCTTGAATCCCTAATATTAAGTTTCATACCTTTACCCCCGCTCCCCTCGAATAGAGGTCGATAAACGTTTTTATAGTAGCTTGCAAAGATTTTGGTGAACAGCGCTGGTTCAAAACTGTCCGAGACTTAAAATACGTTAGAAATTGATCTTCCGAAAAAAATCAAATATAGAAAACACTTTTTTGATGAAAGTAGATATCAATACTTGAACTTGAAACAAATTGAAATTATTCCGTATTTATGGTGGACTACACCCTCTTTGACCCCCTGCTCGCTAAACTAATGTTTGGCAGTTCTTTGCTGAAAGAATTTGTGAGCGTAGCTATTGGGTAATTGCACTTGTTTCATTTAGAAAAAGCTCTTTTACTGAGCTACGTAGCGAACATACAAATAATTTTTTTGCCTAAAATTGAATAGATCATATACAAATCTGAACAAACGGTAATTCAAAATTGGCTTGATTCTGCCTTTCTTATAAAATCTCCAGTATTATCATATATTATGAAATAATTAAAGACGATAAAAAAATAAATAATAGAATTAATAATAAAGACAATCAAAACAGAATTTTAAATAAAGGAAACACCTAATACTTAGCGTAAAGCTTTACAACAACAAATTTTTTTCTAACACTTTGCAAAGCAGACAAAATCTAGGAGTTATGGAACTAAATAGTATTACTTATGTTAAGTCTTTAGTTAAGTTTTGAAAAATTTTAAATTTTGAATTTCCTTAATATCATCTAGAAGGATATTTTAGTAATATTCTTATGTTAAAGCTAGATCTTACATTGCTGCGAAGCTGTGAAGTTATATGAAGCTAAATAATGAACCTGTCGATTTAAACACGTGTTGACTATAAAATAGGACCAGTTTTTTTATAGTATATTTCAAGCTACCGGGCAGATCTTGAGTACCCGCTGTGCCGCTATTGCTTTTTCCTATTTCAACAGCTAGGTTTTAGTATCTCTAAACCTTCGCTCATAGAAATCGACTGGTGGTTTTGACACAAAAACTCTGTTAGGTAGAGTCCCATTTTCAGGCCACCCACATCCAACACGAGTTTGGGTTGTTTTAGAACCTGTGTTGAATCATGCCATTCTGGCACGTTACAATTTCGAAGAGCCCGTGTCCAACACGCTGTGAACTCGCAAGATGCAAGCGCTATAAAATTTGGCTGGGTTAAACACGGAGAACCTGAAAACGATTTTTGTCGAACCCGCTCAAAACACGCTGCAGACCTGGCGCCTGAAAACACAATTTAGACTATCCTGGACCAAAAATTACAACCAAAAGTACTACCCACTACCAAGAAGCACTATTTGCCTACGTGTACTCTGCGTACTCTTTGCCTATTAAATCAGCTTGACGAATGTTGGTAAAAAGAAACAGACGGTTTAAGTAGTCTCAAATAAAGAAACAGGAGGATACTATTAATATGTCAAAGTTATCCCTAAAAATACTTAAAGTCATAAGACATTTTTAAGTAATTTGCAGAAAACTTTTGTAAGAACCAGTGTATCATTTGAACACCTTTTAATTGATCTATATCCTTAGATACCAAACGAACGTTGCAGTGTATCCTTGACACAATTCCCAGTGTGCAGCCGAAAGAAGGGGGTATAGGAGGAGAAGAAGTGTCTCGAGAAGAGTCTGCACTTAAAGTCGTAGCACCTAAAAATACTTAAAGTCATAAGATATTTTTAAGTAATTTGGAAAACTTCTGTGAAAACCAGTGTATAATTTTTAACATCTATTAATAAATGTCTGTCCTTAGATACCAAATGAACGTTGCACAGTGTATCCTTGACACAATTCTTAGTGTGCAGCCAAAAGAAGGAGGTATAGGAGGAGAAGAAGTGTCTCGGGAAGAGTCTGCACTTAAAGTCGTTGAAGATCTTCAAGTTAGATGTCCAAGAAACTTTGTTCCACACGAAGTCAAAGAAGGTCTTAATCGACTTGGGACGTATTTGCCTATGAACATTTTCCTGCGACAGGAAATCAGTTGTTTGCAGAAAGTTGTAAGTGTGTATCTTCCTTAAATAAAATTTGAAATTTTCTATCGTTATTAAATTAGTAATTGCCGTGCTCCGTAAAAAATTACGTTTTGGACTAAAAAAGAACAGAAAAAGTAAGTCACACAACTTCCCGTTATATAAATTTGAAGACAGATAGAACGGAAGCGCTGACTCTCCTCTTAAAAAAATAAAAAAAAGGAACTATATTGTATTTAAAATAAATCTAAAAAACATAAATTCGTAGTAAAAAAATACAAACGATGAACAATTGGGGGAAACTGTCACAAACGTGAATGAATAATCAAAATACCATTAAAGTAGGCTTATATGACTTTCTTGGTATAATTTAAAATACTTCTTAAGCGACCTAAGGCTGAAGGGGTTGCAGGCTATCATACCATTTACCCCGGAGACCCTACTTTTCATGGAGCTAAAATAAGCATAAATATGTGTCTAATCAAACATTGTACGGTGTAATGGCTAATGAAACTTTGAAAATATGCGAATACTTTTGATGCATAGTATGCAGCCTCATTTGCTGCAATTATTTATTGTTTTGTTTTAGAAAAATTTATAAAACAATAACAATCAAAATAATAAAAGTCAAAGATATAATTCATAACCAAAATCGTCACCGCTGTTAATTCTTGTTGCTGACATTTTTGGAAGATGTTCATGCGATAATGTATACAATCAATTCATTCTAAATGAAAATATAATTATTAATTAATGGAAATAAACATCAAAGATTATTTTAGTCAAATATGTTGGAAATTGATCTGAATGAGCATTTTTTTTTATTGACAATTCCACAAGACAATTCGCGGGACTATGTCCACCAATCATTTTGGCAGTGATCTCTAGAATTTTCTAGGTCATGTTTTCATCGTCATAATATTAAATTGTTTGTAGCAATATTATTTATAAATATTCGGTTATATATATTTCGGTTCACCCGAGGCAACAGAATAGGACTAGTTAATGAAAATTTATTTTGGATATTATATTCAAACAAATTATTGTAAATTAATATAAGTGAGAAGTTATTTAGCTACAAATTTCTTGTTTCTAATTAACAAAACATGCAACAAGGGCAAGTATACTTTTTGCTAATTCTACAAGAGAGTTTTGAGACTGATTGGTATTAACCAATCATCGTGTTGGTAAGTTGTGGGGTTTTCTAAGGCATGTTTCCACCGTCCTAACAGCGACCTGCTAGTGAAAAGGTTGTTAACAATGGCGCTTCCGAAAGCTAACGGAACATTATTACCAACAATTTTTAGTCAGATCGTTAAACAGTTCGATGCGCTGTTGGAAACTTTTGAACAAAGTTTATCCATTGTTAGTTATTTTTCCATAAGCTAAAGGAAGAGCGTCAACTATTGGAAGTATTTTTTTGATATTGTATTCCAACAAATATATTGTAAATTACTCTAAATGAGTTCTTTTCTTAGATATAAATTTCGTAGTCTGTACTAAAAACAATACTCTGTTCTAGGAAGATTTTGTGTTCAGCCAAGTTGGACACAAAATCCAACAAATCCAAATACATCAAATTAAAAAAAAAATAATAGTCAATATAAAAAAAAGAAACTTGTTCTCATAATTAAACACTGGCTTTAAGAATAGGACAGTTTCGTAACTAATGGAAGGGATAATCCTTATTTTTGTTACCGTTTCCTTCGGAGTGTGAGTCTAAACTGGTGTATACGGAAAGAAAATAATTCCCAGGTCCAGGGATTAATGCAGCTTTTCAAACAGTTCGTGGTAGCGAACTGTAAGTATGGAGCGACCCGGCTCAATAGTAACCAAAACTCTAAAAAAAGGAATTTTGATACCAATAGATATATCAGAAGAATCATATTCTTATGCTGATTTCAAATATACAAGTTTCATCAAGTTTAGTCCTACCTATCAAAAGTTACGCGCCTGAGAAAATTTGCCTTATTTTCGAAAAAAAGGGGAAAACAACCCCTAAAAGTCATAGAAGTTTAATGAAAATTGCACCATCAGATTCAGCATATCAGAAAACCCTACTATAAAGGTTATAAGCTCCTATCTGCAAAAATGTGGAATTTTGTATTTTTTGCCAGAAGAAAGATCACGGATGTTTTTTTTTTTTTTTTTTTTTTTTTTTTTTTTTTTTTTTTTTTTTTTTTTTTTTTTTTTTTTTTCAGGGGTGATCGTATCGATCTAGTAGTCCTATAATATCGTGAGAGGGTTCATTCGAACGGAAATTAAAAGTTCTAGTGCCCTTTTTAAGTGTCCAAAAAAATTATAGGGCAACTTGGCCCCCTCCCATACTCATTTTTTTCCCGAAGTCGCCCAATCAAAATTTTGAGATAGTCATTTTGTTCAGCATAGTAGAAAATCTAATTAATATGCCTTTGAGGATGACTTAATCCCCCACTGTTCCCGAGGGAAGGGCTGCAAGTTGTAAACTTTGCCCATTGTTTACATATAGTATTGGTTATTGGGAAGTATACAGGCGTTTTCAGGAGGAATTTTTTTCTAGTGGGGGTCGGGAACAGAGTAGGGGTTACGGGGGAGGATCTTTCCGTGGAGGATATATCCTTGGGGGAAGGAACATTTCTATGAAGGGTGCGCCAGACTTCCCAGCATTATTTAAAAAACGATCAGAAATTAAATAAAAAAACAAATTTTTTTCAACTGAAAGTAAGAAGCAACATTACAACTTAAAACGAACAGAAATTATTACGTATATGAGGGGGTTCGCCCCCTTGTCAATGCCTCGCTCTTTACGCTAAAGTTTTTTTAGTACTTTCAAAAGAGCTATCTTTTCTAATTAACCGGCCTTTGCGATTCAGGGGTTTGTGATTCGAAAAAAATTCGAACTTTTGCGTAAAGAGCGAGGTATTGACAAGGGAGCGAGCTCCCTAACATACGTAATAAGAACATACGAATATAGAAATTCGTTACGTAAGTTAATTCGCAAGTTACGTCAGAACAAAATTTCGAGAAAGCCAATTGGCCAAAAAAAGGAAAATTAATATGCGAATTTCATTTTAATTATTCATATACGGTGAGCTTAAATCAAAGCAGCATTAATTCAAAAACGTTGAGAAATTAACTAAAAAAACAAGTTTTTTTAACTGAAAGGAAGGAGCGACGTTAAAACTTAAAACGAACAGAAATTATTCCGTATATGAAAGGGGCTGTCCCCTCCTCAACGCCTCGCTCTTTACGCTAAAGTCTGACTCTGTCTCACAATTTTATTTTTTTAAACAATAAAAGTTTTAGCGTAAAGAGTGAGAGGTTGAGGAGGGGACAGCCCCTTTCATATACGGAATAATTTCTGTTCGTTTTAAGTTTCAATGTCGCTCCTTACTTTCAGTTAAAAAAAAACTCGTTTTTTTAGTTAATTTTCGTAAAAATGGTTCACATTAGACACGGTATTAACTCTGTCTTACCAAACAGTTAGTGGTAATAAACTGTAAGTAAGGAGCGACCCGGCTCAATAGTAACCGAAACTCTAAAAAACAGAATTTTAATACCAATAGATCCGTCAAAAGAATCAGATTGTTATGCTATTCTTACACATCAAAATAACAAGACTGAGAAAATTTGCCTTATTTTCGAAAAAAAGGGGAAACACCCCTTAAAAGTCATAGAACCTTAATGTAAATCAAACAATCAGATTCAGCGTATCAGAAAACCCCAATTGTAGAGGTTTCAAGCTCCTATCTGCGTAAATGCGTAATTTTGTATTTTTTTTACCAGAAGAAAGATCACGGATGCGTGTTTATTTGTTTGTTGTTGTTTTTTTCAGTATCGTATTGTATCGATCCAGAAGTCCACGGAGGAAAGATCACGGATGCGTGTTTATTTGTTGTTTTTTTTCCAGTATCGTATTATATCAATCCAGAAGCTCTTTACGCTAAAGCTTGACTCTGTCTCAAAACTCTATTTTCTAAAACAATAAAACACTTTAGCGTAAAGAGTGAGAGGTTGAGGAGGGGACAGCCCCTTTCATATACGGAATAATTTCTGTTTGTTTTAAGTTTTAATGTCGCTCCTTACTTTCAATTATAATAAATTATTTTTTTTTAATTTAATTTAAAGAAAAGAACGAGGAATTGGTGCTTCAAATGTATGATGTTTCAAAAATCTAGATTTTGGAAAGCGAGTACGCCAGAAAAGATTCTCGGGTTGTCCTTGTTTGGGAATTAATTTAAGAAAACCTTTTCCCACAAAATAAGTTTTTCAAAGAAAAGTAAAGAACTCCATTAGACAAAAAATGAGCAAAAACAAAATCGAATAATCTACCAAGCGTGAAACTACCACAAATCAGCATCGATAAATAAATGGAACCCAAAACGAACAGAAATTACAATAAATAACCGAGTCAAACTCAAAACGAGCAGAAACTAACATAAGTTGGGCTCAAAACTCCTATGCCTTCCCAAGACCAGAACATAATTTGCACTTTACTGAAAAAATATAAATGTTTTAACTTTTATAACTTTAATAAATCAAATAATATAAACAGTTTCATTACTAAATATCAGTATATGTATATTAAACTGACAATGCTCATTCATTTGTTAAAAATGGCTATCTCAAAATTTTGATTGGATGTGTTTGGGGAAATCGTGGGCGTGAGAGGGGCGTTAGTCGACCTCCAATCACATATACTCTCTCCAATCTCTCCAATAAAAAATATACGCTCTCCAATCACATATATCCAATCACATGCGCTGAACAAAATAGCCATTTTGTTCTGCGTAGTTGATTTCCAGATAGAAATTACGTTTTTGAGGAGGACATTCCCCCACATCCCTCAGGGCAAGGGTTGTAAGTTATGCCCTGGGAGCAAATAAGATTTTTATAGAAAGTGTTGTCGTAGAAACTTCAAAAAAGGCTCATTCGATTGGAAAATTAAACGGCTAGTGCTCTTTTTAATGGTCGAAAGTGATTGGAGGGTAACTAACCCCCCTTTCACGCCACCTTTTCCCCAAACACATCCAATCAAAATTTCGAGATAGCCGTTTTATTCAATGTAGTTTTAAGTTCTGGAAATTAGATCTTTGAGGATGACAACTCCCCCCCCCCCACAGCCCTCAGGGCAAGGGTTGTAAGCTATGCCCTGGGGGCATATAAGGTTTTTATAGAACGCATTGTCGTACAAACTTCGAAAAGGGCTAATTCGATTGGAAATTGAAATGGCTATTGCCCTTTTTAATAGTCGAACGCGATTGTATGGCATCTAACACCCCTTCCACGCCCACCATTGTTGTAGAAACTTCAAAAAGAGCTTATTCAATTGGAAATTGAAAGGGCTAATGCCATTTTTAATAGTCGAAAGTGATTGAAGGGCAAGTAAACCTCCTCTCATACCCACCATTTTCCCAAACACATCCAATCAAAATTTTGAGATATCCATTTTGTTCAACGTAGTTGAAAGTGCTGGAAATTAGGTCTTTTATGATGACAACCCCCTCAGAGCCCTCAGTGCAAGGGTTGTAAGTTATGCCCTGGGGGCATATAAGGTTTATATAGAAAGTTGTTGTAGAAATTTGAAAAAGGGCTCATTTGATTTGAAATTGAAATTGTCCTTTTTAATGGTCGAAAGTGAGAGGAGAGTAATTAACCCGCCTCTCACGCCTACCATTTCCCCAAAAACATTCAATCAAAGTTTTAGAGCCCTTTTGTTCAACGTAGTTGAAAATTCTGGAAATTATGTATTTGAGGATGACAAAGCCCCCAGAGTCCCCAGAAAAAAAGGTTGTAAGATATGCCCTGGGGGCATATAAGGTTTTTATAGATAGAGTTGTCATAAAACTTCAAAAGGGGCTCATTCAATTAGAAATTGAGAGAGCAGTGCCCTTTTTAATAGTCGAAAGTGATTGAAGGGTAACTAAACCCCCTCTCACGTCCACCATTCCTCCGAACACATCCAATCAAAATTTTCAGATATCCATTTTGTTCAACGTAGTAGAAAGTTCTGGAAATTAGATCTTTGAGGATGACAACCCCCACCCTCAGGGCAAGGGATGTAAGTTATGCCCTGGGGGCATATAAGATTTTTATTGAAAGCGTTGTCGTAGAAACTTCAAAAGGGCTCATTTGATTGGAAATTGAAAGGGCTAGTATCTTTTTAATAGTTGAAAGTGATTGGAGGATAACTAACACCCCTCACTCACCCACCAACCCAAAGTTGTTTTTTTTAGTACTTTCAAAAGAGCTATTTATTCTAATTAAACGACCTCTGTGATTCGTGGGCCATTCTTAAAGAATTGGAAAAAAATTCTAAGTTTAGCGTAAAGAGCGAGGTATTGACGAGGGGGGAAAACTCACCCCCATATTTGTAATAATTTCTGTTCGTTTTAAGTTTTAATGCTGCTCCTTGCTTTCAGTTGAAAAACTTTTTTTATTTTTAATATTTTCATGTAGAATCGTTGAAAATTTAATTCTTAAACGTTTCTTGTTCTCCTGGCACTGAAAAAAAATATATATATATATATATATATATATATATATATATATATATATATATATATATATATATATATATATATAATATATATATATATATATATATATATATATATATATATATATAAATGTGGACGATGTAGCCTCGTGAACATTTAAATTTCAAAAGAAGCTTAAGTAGAGATAAAATGATCCCAGGCTGTTTTTTTTATTCGAACTAGTAACAAAGGGCATAATTCATGATTTTTTTTTATATTTTTTATTTTTAGATTACGCTGGTGAAAAGCACATTAACGGATTTGAAGTTAGCAATCGAAGGCACAATAGTTCTCTCCCCTTTTCTTCGCAATGTTTTAGATTCAATTACTGATTCCAGGGTACCAATTTCATGGAAAAAGGTAAGCCATCATTTGGCCAAATGCCAAATGATGTGTATCATTTTACTTTTTTATTGTTCTCTTAATAGTCCTCCAATGGAGTTTCACCCACTGAGTATATTATTACAACCGAATTTACTTCAGAAAATTAGGGATAAACTGTAATCATTGAGGGGGGAATTAGTCCCTCTAGCTCAAAGAAGTTATAACATGATTTTACACCCCAGAACTTTACGCATTTTGCCGTGTTTTACTAAAAAAAAACTCGAATGAAAAGCTTCATATGGTTTGTTTATACTCTTTGGCTAAATTAAGATATTTTAAAATATTATTGACTTTGGATAAAATCAAATTATTCATTCATGAACGCGTATGAAAAAACAATAAATTAGTTCTCATAAGGTTTTATCCCTAAAAAAAAGAAAAAGTAGAGGGTATACATATTTTGGACTCAGTGACAGAATCATATTTATTTTTGGTTTGTTTGTTTTAGACCAGGCCGCTTGGTATAGAAGGAGTTGTCGTAGAAACTTCGAAAGGGACTCATTCGATTAGAACTTGCAAGTTCAAGTGCCCTTTTTAATAGTAGAAAGTGATTGGAGCAGGTAAAAACTCCGAATTGTCACCAGCTTTCTTGAGGCGATGGGGTTGACAGGTACGCTCAATTGGAGCATCGATACTAAGAATGCTCTCGGTTTCTTTGCTTGTTCCGTCACTAAAGTCACTGCCACTAGCAACAGCAATACTTTCATCAGTATTCTGAGGGTTTGATCTCGTTTTTGAGCGCTGGACAAACTGTGTCACTGACTTAACGAAACAATAAGAATGTAAACTCTTCTTTTGAGTTTCTTTTTGACGAATTCAGATAGAGCGTCTTTCTTCGAACTCAGTTCGAACATTTTCGAACATTCGTCATCAAACTCGTAAACAGTGACAGGATTTGCAGCTTCTTTCGCGCTGACTGGGAAGCTCCCAGTACGTCACAGCAATAGTTTCAGTTGCTTCTTGGCATTTAGTCAGATCACAGCTTATGAAATGCGCTAAACATTTATCTTTGCACGTGCGCGAAGAGAAGGAGTCATGAAGAGGGTGCTAGATTGATGTGTAACACAGTATAAAAGCCAAGTCTACAGGAATAAGAATATAACAATAGCCACTTCTACAAACAATTCAAGCAATTTTAGTTACGAAACTCAATGGGAGAAAAAGTCGCAATAAAGTAGAAAAAGTGCTTGAAAAAGTGAGCGGTTGGATATTATCCATGCCAATTCAGCATACCAATCAAACAGTTCGTGGTAACGAACTGTAAGTAAGGAGTGACCCGGCTCAATAGTAACCGAAACTCTAAAACACAAAATTTAAATCCAATAGATACATCAAAAGAATTAGATTTTTATACTGATTTCAAATATATCAGTCTTATTAAGTTTAATCTTACTCGTCAAAAGTTACGAGCCTGACAAAATTTGGCTTATTTTAAAAAAAAAAAGGGGGAAACACCCCTCTAAAAGTCATAAATCTTAATGAAAATCACACCATCGGATTCAGCGTCTCAGAAAATCCCACTGTAGAGATTTGAGTTCCTACCTACAAAAATGTAGAATTTTGTATTTTTCGCCAGAAAAAACATCACGGAGGTGTGTTTTTTTTTTCAGGGGTGATCGTACCGACCCAGTTGTCCTAAGATATCGTGAGAGGACTCAGTCGAACATAAATTAAAATTCTAGTGCCCTTTTTAAGTGACCGAAAAATTGGAGCGCAACTAGGCTCCCTCCCACGCTCATTTTTTTTCAAAGTCACCGGATTAAAATTTTTAGATAGCCATTATTTTCAGCATAGTCGAAAAATCTAATAACTGTGTATTTGAGAATGACTTAATCCCCCACGGTCCCTGGGGGAAGGGGTGCAAGCTATGAACTTTACCCATTGTTTGCATATATTATTGGTTACTGGGAAGTATACATACATTTTTAAGGGGGGATTTCTCTGGTGGGGAGGGGGCTCTGGGGGAGTAGGTTACGTGGGAGGATCTTTCCATGGAGGGATTTTTCATGGGGGAAGAGAATTTTCCATGAAGGGGGCGCCGGATTTCCCAGCATTATTGAAAAAAAGATCAGAAACTAAAAAAGAAAAACAAGTTTTTTCAACTGAAAGTAAGGAGCAACATTAAAACATAAAACGAACAGAAATTATTACGTACATTAGGGGATTCTTGACCTCGTTAATACCTCGCTCTTTACGCTAAAGTTTTTTTAGTACTTTCAAAAGAGCTATTTATTCTAATTAAACAGCCTTTTTGATTCAGGAGTCATTCTTAAAGAACTGGAACAAAATTCGAACTTTAGCGTAAAGAGCGAGGTATTAACGAGGTGGTGAAAAAAATAAAAAAAATACAAGGAGTAACAACAATAACAGTAAAAAGGGGAAAACACTAAAGAAAATATAGAAAAAAAAAATACAACTCAAATGACAGAAAACAAAAAAAATATTAAAACCAATATATGAGAAAAAGTTTTCTCTATAACCGGTAACATTACCTAATTCCCGAAAAGAAACAACTTTCTAATGCAATTCCTAAGTTGAGGTACACTTTCTGCAACCGAAGTACCTTTAGGAAGATTCACAGTCAGATTTACCTAATGCCAAGTTCAACATTTAGTTACTTCTAGATCTAGCTAGTGCTAGAACTCTAGTTCAATGTATTTCAAAATTTAAAGATTTTCAGGAATAATAATTCAAATGAAACATCCAGTTTGAGAATGTTGCTACAAATACGATTAAAATATAATTTTCTTTATTTATAGATTTCGTGGGAATCGACCACTATTGGTTTTTGGTTCACAGAACTAATTGATCGCCACTCCCAGCTATCTAGATGGTGCTTTAGAAGTGCTCCGTGCGTCTTCTGGCTGGGAGGATTCTTCAATCCACAAGGCTTCTTAACTGCTATGCGACAGGTAATTTTTATCCTTTTTAAATAAATAAATCCAGCACATTTTAGTAAATACAGATGGCACTGATCCATTATGTTGAATATAATCTAAATAAACTATCTAAAGGTGTAAGTATCCCTAGGTTAATGGTATTCAAGACCATATCCAGTTTTTTTTCCGAGGGGTTTTACAAACCAATTTTTATTTCGGGGGGGGGGGGGGGTAAACAAAAAAACGCATAAAAAATGTGTCTATATTCATTTTGTTACGTTTTTAAGAGTCGGAAAAAATTGGGGGGAAGGGGTTTAAACCCCATAACTCCACCCATGGATTATGGATTTTATAATACCATCCATGGCATTATAAAAAAAAATGGAATAAGATGATAAAGTCACAGTAGGTGACTTTCCCTACTCTGCTTTAATTTTTAACACAGTTTCAACGTTAGAATCACTATTGCAAGAAATACTGTTTTAGTGTCTTTTGCAACATCAAACGTTCTTTGAGAATTTTTTTTCGAAGCTCATAACTAGATCAGGAAAAGAGGAGATAATTTTGAAAAATTAGGACATTTTTCATCTTTTTCTTGTGACTTTATAAAAAAGGAAAACATATCGTATTGCTCGAGCACTAAATTTTAAAAGAATATGAAAAAACTAGCCTTTTTCACAGGTATCTTTGAAGGGAATGCAAGGTAGAGTGAACTAAAAAAAAACAACAAAAACAAAAAAAGAATAAAACCGTGTATTGCATATATTGGTGCTATTATATTGCATATGTTGGTTGCATATATTGGTGCTATATATATATATATATATATATATATATATATATATATATATATATATATATATATATATATATATATATATATATATATATATATTATATATATATATATATATATATATATATATATATATATATATATATATATTATATATATATATATATATATATATATATATATATATATATATATATATATATATATATATATATATATATATATATATATATATATATAATATATATAATATATATATATATATATTCATTTGCTTGGCTTCTTCCTTCTTTAATTTACCTGTGCTGATTCATGTTTCAAAACATTATCCAACTGTCGAAATAACCATACAACCAAACATAAAACATAAAACAATATTTACAATACGCAAAAGTGCATACAATTGCAAGCAGAAATATATGCGAAACACAAAAACACATCAACCTGTCCTACCAATTTTTTCCGCAATCATTTATAATCATTTTGAATGGGATAACTTAAAATTTCACCTTAAAAAATAATCAAGCATCAGTTCCCAATGACGAAATGTGGATGACCCACCTCAGTACTGGAAGGAAAATGGAAGTTAATTTTCAATCAATGTGTCAGTCTAAAACCAATTAGCTTGGTCGAACTTGAATGAATTTATATGATGGACGATATCAGAAAATTGAACAGCTTTTCGAAGAACATGCATAGCAATTCAACGTGATCTTGTATGATTGGAATATGTTTCTCAATTATAATTAAACTGAAATGAAAACATTATGACGGTAAAAACTTTTAACTAAGACAGTGAACGTTTAGAAATTTTCCTTAGGGGGATTCTCATTGAATTTCCTTTCCTTTAAGATCGTGGCGACGCGTGACAGGTAAGCTGGTATACTAATGAAAGTCCAAATATTAGTATGTGTAAAAAAAGGTATTTTTCAAAATAGTGGGGAGGGACAAAAAATCCAGGGGTCAACTGGTCGAAAAAATTCCTTTAGTCAAACTTTGGAACTCTATTCTAGCTGCGGGATGTGACTATAATTGTCATGAATAAAAATCAAGTTATCCACTCTTTGTGGACTGAGGCTACTTCTCTTCTGCACCAATACCAGGCCCACCACCGAAAATAATCTTTCTGCTGTCGCGCTAGTCGCAGGAATGGACAAAATCTTCCTGGCAAGAGCGGCAACGTATGGAATTTTATTACAATTTTGTTTTAAGAACTGAAGAACGTTGCCCTCACTGTCGCCTTCCATTTCTTCCCACGTTTTCAAAAGGGAAAAATAATGTTTCACTTCATTCCTGATAATATCCACCTCGTCTCGAACCTCTTTTCCTGTTTTCGACAGCCTCTTTGCCCTCTCCTTCATCCTTCTTTTAGTTGGCAACGCTTTTTCAGCCTAGAAAAATGTCAAAGAAAATCATCACTTGAAAAATAAAATTAGGAGCCTAAGCATCATCAGCAAGAGCGTGTCCGAATTCAACTGTTCTTCAGAAACTGCGGAATGAGCTCTGCAGTTTTCATGACATTGAGTTTGGACTAGTATTCTTGCGACATTTATGTACAATTAATTCCGCGAGAATTCGCACCAGACATGTGGCGAGGATGCCGCATTTTATGCGCAATTTTCAGGAAAAAGGAAAGGATCGTTTTCAATCGATCCCATATGAAAACATGTAAGTACCTGTGAAGTCGTAATGTCCGTCTGTAGACACGCTAACTCAAGAACGGCAAAAGATATTTTCATGAAACTTGGTATATATATATATTCCTTGGGTAAGTAGTAAGACCAAGTTCATATATGGGCCATATTGCTCAAAAACCAAGAGGAGAGGAGGGGGCCGGAATTTCGGAAGGTGGCAATCAAGCAATTTACACTGGCTGAGGGTTTTTTATATTATTTTCGAGTTTGCTGAGCTTGAATATAATGTTCATTTTGATACTGGATACACCGATGACCCAGAATTTGGCCACAATAATGTGAGAAGGAACAAAGATTTTTTTCATATGAAACTCGATACTTAGTTTCTTTGGTTCAAGGTATAATCATAAATCAGAATGTAAAATCCAGTTTTATATTCCTCGGCTTACGTTCCCAGTAATGAAGGGCACTCATAAAAAAAAAAAAAAAAAAAAAAAAAAATCAAAAAAACAATTCCCTTAAAAGAAAATTCTTCAGAACCGCCAGGGATCCCTTCGATTGCTGTGCCTTGTTTCGAAAGCAATCAAAACAAAAGTGGTTGGTAAATCTAGACTGATGGTTTTTTTACGCTAGATGGTTTCTAGACTGATTTCTAGATTGTTTCTAGATGGTTTCTAGATGGTTCTAGATGGTTTCTAGACTGATGGTTTTTTTACGCTAATACTTAACAGCGGGAAAAAAGAACTTCAATATTGACAAAACTAACCTTTGAATCAGTTGTAGTCGTCTCAGCAGCTTCCATGTTCATATCAGCATGTCTTTGCTCTTCTGTCGGAGTTATACAGAAACTGGTGGTCTCCAGTTCACAGTCTTCATTGCTGTTTGCTCGCTGTTGCATGAAAACTAAAGAATCTTCTTTATTGACATGAAGATGGATAAGCTTGACCAAAAATGCTCTTGGGTTCCCATCTGTGTTACCTTCTTTTTCCAGGTACTGAGTTATAGCTGTCAACTGAAAGTTTTCACAGTCACGTAAAGCAGCACCGATCATTTAATCGTCAATAGGAAACCTGAAGTTTAGCTTCTCTTTGAGGTTTTGCTTAAGGATCTTGATCGCTGCTGAATCTGACACTTTGCCCACAAGATGTTCTTCAACTTTTGTTCTACAAAGCAGAGCTACTCCAAGTGTAGGATGCAGTGCCCCTTCCATAACCTCCAAGGCCTCTCTGAAAACGCTTGTAAATGTGGCAAGTTCACCTAGCAACTCCCATTCCGAGTCATATAGGACTAACTGTCTTTTATCCTTTCTTTTCAGAACTCTGCATATTCCAACTTTATTGGCAATAACACTATCCAGGAGAGCTTAAGTCGCACTCCAGCGGGTCGACATATCCTTTCGTAGTGACGGGGTCATTGTTGTTACCAGCCGCATAAGGTCTGTGCTTTTTAGGATTGGTAGCTCGGAATCCACCCTGAGATACTCATCGACTTCAGTGGCCACATCTATCATTTCATTCAGAGAGTTTTGTTCTTCTAATCTTTCTTTCTCGATTTCATACTCCCTTGCCAGTTCAGGTCCTCTATATCTCAGTGCGCTTGTAATCTGACGACATCTTGAGATCAAATAATCAATCTCCTGTACATTTGGAAAGCCGTCAACCATCAGCAGGCTGTGTAAATCATGGCCTAAACAGTCCCTAGAAGAAACCCTTTCAAGTTGGCAAGCTTTCTTCACATTTGCTCCTTTGTCTCGGACCACCTCAATGGTCTTACTGGAGAGATTGAATGCCTTTATTACCTGCCTGAATTCTTCCCTGATGTTTTCAGCTATATGCCTGTCAGTTTCAAAACATCTTGTTGAAAGAGTGTAGACTTTCATTTCAAACTCAGGTGTCAAAAACAGTAGTCTATGTCCTTGATATGACAATTTTCGGTACTGATCTTTCCAAATGTCAAACGCTAGATTACCATGCCTCCCCATGTTGTTTTTTATATCCTCAGGGACAACACAATGCAATGAAGTGTACACGTCATCTATACCACCCTTGGCAACATTTCGAGAATTAGGAAGGTCTTTTCTGTCAGCGACCATGTCATAATTGACTGCAAAGTCCCCAAAACCTGGTCCTTTGACAAACGAAAATGGCAGACTGTCTCTGGCACACAAAAGGGCTACGTCTCTGACAAAGCAATGTTTATTCTTGTGGCTAAGAGAGATATTTCCTCTTCCAGCTGCTGAAGCGGAGAAAAAGCTAGCAACTGACTGCTCTGACTGGACCCTTTGCAAGAGTAGAGACTAGACCTCATCATTCCCAGCATGATATGTAGTCAAATGTATCCTCAGGTTTGTAGTGCTAGACGACGAGTAGTTATTCATTAAAGAAAACACACTGCGGAGTTTTTTCCTGTCCAGTGTTGAGAAGCAGAGCTTGCAGTACTTATTTTCTGTGTCAAGTGCTAATGATCCTTTTGATAGGGTACCAAAAAACTTCCACACTATTCTTGACTGCTTCAGCTTCAATCGTTGTTTGTGTCCACGGCTAGCTCTTCACACAGAGTATCAGCATAGGTCTTCAAGAACGACATGATTCGAGTAGTCTGGAGCTGCAAAATAGATAATAAACAGACACAGCCAATTTCTCCCTAAGGAGCTATCTAGAATAAGCACAGAGAAGAGAAATACCTTAACTGCTGACCATATTTCTGAATAAAGGCATGATTACTCTATACTTTAATTTACATACTTTGCTCCCAGAGTAAGAAATTTTAGGGTAGTTTGCTGCTAGAATAGAAGACAGAGATTTCATAAATAAGACAAAATAGAATAAACATAAATACACAAGAATTATTGGCTTTGGCTAACTTTCTCTACTCATTGACAGTACGCTTTCATAGGATACTTCACCTAGTAGCTACTGGTAGCCACCAAACTGTCATATTCTTGTAAAAGTCTCTCACCTTCCTTCACACTCCCTTTTGTAATTTTTTAAAGCTCCCATATAATGTTCTATAAGATCCGTCTCTGTTTTAAATTTAAAAAAATAATTAACTTTTTGGCATCCCTGCTTTCAATAAAAAATTCAAGATATTATCATTTAAATATAGTAATTCTATATCCCCCTGCCCCTCTGGATACCACCTTTATAGGATGCCGTCTCTGCTTTAAATTAAAAAAAAAAAAAACTTTTTGGCATCCCTGCTTTCAATAAGAAAATTCAAGATATTATCATTTAAATATAATAATTCCCTAACCCCCCCTTCTGGATACCACCTTGATAGGATACCGTCTCTGCTTTAAATTAAAAAACATAACTTTTTGGCATCCCTGCTTTCAATAAAAAAAATCAAGTTACTATCACTTACATATAATAACTCCCTATCCCCCTCACCTCTGGATAACATCTTGATAGGATACCGTCTCTACTCGATCCGCCGGGGTGGCGCCGGGGTCTAATTCTCACTGTCGTTTGTCTTCTAAACGCAGACAATTTGAGCCTTTTCTTGATGTCATGACGTTCAATTGGACCTTAAATTAGATGTGGTGCCTTTGTAAAAATACGTTGTTTTTTGTTTTTTTTAAATTGGACCCTTTGCCCCGGCTTGTCTTTTATCATAGAAAGCGCAATTGCGCTGCCTAAGTAAAGAACGATGTTGGCACAATGCATTTTTTTTTCCATACCAGGGCACTTCATATCAAAGCTATCGTAGAAACTTCAAAAAGGGCTCATTCGATTCGAAATTTGAGTGGCTTGTGCCCTTTTTAACAGTCGAAAGTGATTGGAAGGCAGCTAACACCCCTTCCACGCTCACCATTTCCCCAAACACATCCAGTCCAAATTTTAAGATAGCTATTTTGTTCAGCTTAGTTAATTTCCAGGTAGAAAATATGTTTTTGAGGAGGACACTCCCCCACAACCCTCAGGGCAAGGGAATTAATTTATGCCCCGGGGGCATATAAGAACGATGTTGGCACAATGTATTATTTATTATTTTTTTCCTTTAGACCAGGGCACTTCGTATCGAAGAAGTTGTCGTAGAAACTTCGAAAAGGGCACATTCAATTGAAAATTGGAGTGGCTTGTGCCCTTTTTAAGTGTCGAAAGTGATTGGAAGGCAACTAACAGCCCTTCCACGCTCGCCATTTTCCGAAACACATCCAATCAAAATTTTGAGATAGCCATTTTGTTCAGCGTAGTTTATTTCCAGATAAAAATTATGTTTTGAGGAGGAAACTCCCCCACAGCCCTCAGGGCAAGGGTTTTACGTTATGCCCTGGGGGCATTTAAGGTTTTTATAGAAAGTGTTATTTTAGAAACTTCAAAAAAAGGCTCATTCGATTGGAAATTCAAAGGGCTAGTGCCCTTTTTAATATTCAAAAGTAATTGGAGAGCAACTGACAACCCTCTCACGCCCATCTTTTCCCCAAACACACCCAATCAAAATTTTAAGATAGTCGTTTTGTTCAACGTAGTTGAAAGTTCTGGAAACTAGGTCATTGAGGATGACAACCCCCCACAACCCTCTGGGCAAGGGTTGAAAGTTATGCCCTGGGGGCATATAAGGTTTTTATAGAACGCGTTTTCGTAGAAACTTCAAAAAGGGCTCATTTGATTGGAAATTGAAATGGCTAGTGCCCTTTTTAATGGTTGAAAGTGATTGGAAGGCAACTAACACCCCTTCCACGCCCACCATTTTCCCAAACACATCCAATCAAAATTTTGAGATAGCCATTTTGTTCCACGCAGTTTAAAGTTCAGGAAATTATACCTTTGAGCAGGACATTCCCCCCACAGTTTTCAGGGCAAGGGTTATAAGTTATGCCCTGGAGGCATATAAGGTTTTTAGGGAAATTTTTTTCGTAGAAACTTGAAAAAGGGCTCATTCGATTGGAAATTTAAAAGGCTTGTCCCCTTTTTAATTGTCGGAAGTGATTTGAAGGTAACTACCCCCCCCCCCTCTCACGCCCACCTTTTCCCCAAACACATACAATCACAATTTTTAGATAGCCATTTTATTCAACGTAGTTGAAAATTTTGTAAATTAGTTCTTTACGGATGATAACCCCTCCCCCCCCCTCCAGCCCTCAGGGCAAGGGTTGTAAGTTATGCCCTGGGGGCATATAAGGTTTTTATAGAAACCGATGTTGTAGAAACTTCAAAAAGGGCTCATTCAATTGGAAATTGAAAGAGCTAGTGCCATTTTTAATAGTGATTGAAAGTAATTGAAGGGCAATTAACCCCCATCTCACGCCCATCATTTTCCCAAACACATCCAATCAAAATTTTGAATTATACCCATTTTGTTAAACGTAGTTGAAACTTCTGGAAATTAGATATTTTTGGATGATAAACCCCTCAGAGCCCTCAGTGCAAGGGTTGTAAGTTATGCCCTGGGGGCATATAAGGTTTATATAGAAAGTTGATTTAAAAATTTCAAAAAGGGCTCATTTGATTAGAAATTGAAATTGCCGTTCTTAATAGTCGACAGTGAGTGGAGAGTAATTAACCCCCCTCTCACGCCCACCATTTCCCCAAAAACATTTAATCAAAGCTTAGAGATAGCCATTTTGTTCAACGTAGTCGAAAGTTCTGGAAATTATGAATTTAAGGAGGACAAACCCCTCAGAGCCTCCTGGGCAAAGGTTGTAAGTTATGCTCTTGGGGCATATAAGGTTTTTACAGATACTGTAATATAAGGTTTTACATTACAGTTTTTACGACAGAGTTGTCGTAAAAACTTCAAAAGAGGCTCATTCAATTGGAAATTTAGAGGGCTAGTGCCCATTTTAATATTCGAAAGTGATTGGAGGGTAACCAAACCCCCTCTCACGCCCACCATTCCCCCAAGCACATCCATTCAAAATTTTCAGATAGCTATTTTGTTCAACGTAGTAGAAAGTTCTGGAAATTGATTCTTTGAGGATGACAGCCCCCCCAGCCCTCAGGGCAAGGGTTTTAAGTTATGCCCTGGGAGGATATAAGGTTTTTATTGAAAGTATTGTCGTAGAAACTTCAAAAGGGCTCATATGATTGGAAATTGAAAGGGCTAGTGCATTTTTTAATAGTTGAAAGTGATTGGAGAACGACTAACGCCCCTCTCACGCCCATCATTTTCCCAAACACATCCAATCAACTTTGAAATAGGCCATTTTGTTTAACGTAGTTGAAAGTTCTGGAAATTAGGTCTTATAAGATGACAACCACCCTAAAAGCCCTTAGGGTAAGGGTTGTAATTTATGCCCTGTGGGCATATAAGGTGTTTATAAAAAGCGCTGTAGAAACTCAAAAAGAACTCATTCGATTGGAAATCGAAAGGCCTAGTGCCCTTTTTTATAGTCGAAAGTGATTGGAAGGCTTGAAATTTTTATTTTAAGATCGATGTGGGTATAATGTATTACTTTTTTTTGTTGTTGTTGTTTAGACCAGGGCACTTCGTATCGAAGGAGTTGTCATAGGAACTTCGGAAAGGGCTCATTCAGTTGAAAATAGAAAGGGCTGATGCCCTTTTTAATAGTCAAAAATTAATGGAGGCCAACTAATCCCCCTCCCACGCCCACCCTCCCATTTTTCATTATGTTTAAAAACTAAATGTTGCGCTAAGATTAAATAAAAAAATGCGCAAAAATAAAACCAAATAATTTACCAAGCGTGAAACTACCATAAATCAGTATCGATAAATAAATGAAACCCAAAACGAACAGAAATTACTATAAATAACCGAGTCAAACTGAAAACGAGCAGAAATTAACATAAGTTGGGCTCAAAACCCCTATGCCTTCCCAAGGCCATAATATAATTTGCACTTTACTGAAAAAAAATACAAACGAATGTGCATTGTCAGTGTAATATACATATATTGATGTTTAGTAATCAAAATATTAATATTATTTGATTTATTAAAGTTATAAAAGCAAGAACATTATTTTAAAAAAGTAGAGTTTTTTTAATTAATCATTATGAAAGACACATCGCCAAACCATTGTTTCTTTTAACTGTTCAGGTTGTGGGACAAAACTCCTTCTTTTACCTCGGCTTGTCTTTTGTCATTGTGAAAGACATATCACTGAACCTTTGTTTCTTTTAATTGTTCAGGTGGTTAGACAAAACCTCTTTTTCTTCTAACGATTTATCCAATCCAGGTTTTTGATTTTCAAAGGTATGGTAGGCATTGATGACATTATCCATGTCAAAATCCAAACCCCAATCATCATCGCTATCATTTTCAATTTGTTTGGTTTGTTTTACCTCGGCTTGTCTTTCCTCATTATGAAATACATGTTGCCGAACCTTTGTTTTTTTTAACAAAGGTATGGTAGGCATTGATGATCTTTGCTATCCATTTTCATTCCTGACTCGCTCACTTGCTCGGTGTCTTTTTTCTTTCATCTTTTACATGCTCTAATTTTTAATTTTCGTATATCTTCTAACCACCCCTGTCTTTGCTCTTCATTTTCATTTTTGACACGTTTTGAATTTTGATTGCTTCAGCCAATTTACAAATGGTCTTTTCTTTAGCTGCCCGTATGGGTGTTGTCGGAATTGATGGTCCAGGTTGTCAATTTACACGTCTTATCATATTGATAGTTCAGGTGATGGCTCCTAAGAATAATCATTATAGTAAATGCAACTGCAAACTTTCGTTTTTTGGGCCTTACAACAGACATTATATTATAAATAACTGATGCGTTGACAACTCGACAATCTTATTTATGCTATGCATAACATCATATAAGAGAAATTCTTATATGATGTTGCATATGGTGTCATAAGAAATGCTTATATGTTGTACTAACATAGTACATGACGTCATTTGCAAAACCAAAATTAAGGCTGTTAGCGAATTTTCTCATAATTTTGACCTATCTAGATCGTTTTTTTTTTTGCGAGAATATCCTAAGACACTAATTTTCCCGAAAAAATATGAAGTCGTTTCCAAGAAAAAATACATAAATATATAAATATATATATATAAATAGTACCGAGCCCCAGCACTAGGCACGGGGCAGGTTTCTATATATAGATTCTGACTGTTGCTTGTCTTCTAAATGCAGACAATTTGAGCCTTTTCTTGATGTCATGACGTCCAAATGGACCTTAAATTAGAAGTGGTGCCTTTGTAAAATTACATTTTTTTTTATTGGGCCTTTAACTTTTGGCTTGGGTTATCTTTTGTCATTATGAACAATTTATCCAGTTCATATTTTTGATTTTCAAATGTATGGTAGGCAGTGATGACCTTTTCCATGTCAAAATCCAAAACCCAATAATCATCGCTATTATTTTCAATTTGTTTGCTTCGTTACACCTCGACTCATCTTTCGTCATTATGAAATACATATCGCAGAACATTTTTTTTTTTAACAAAGGTAGGGTTGGCATTGATAACCTTATCCATGTCAAAATCCCAAATCCAATCATCCTCGCTATAATTTTTAATTTCGACTCGTTTTGATTCTCACTGTCCAGGTTGAATTTCATTGAATCGCTGCTCTTCATTTTCATTTATGACTCCATCACTTGTTCGCTGTCGTATGTCTTCTAACCGCGTGTGTCTTTGCCCTTCATTTTTATTTTGAACACGCTCTAATTGTTGTTTTCGATTATCTTCTAACCGCCCGTGTCTTTGCTCTTCATTTTCATTTTTTTATACGTTTTTGGATTTTCATTACTTCAGACAATTTAGCAATGGCCTTTGTTTTAGCTGTTCGTATTGATGTTGTCGCAATTGATGGTCCAGTTTGTCAAATTTTACATCTTATCACGATACGTCATTTGTTTTTTTTAACAAAGGTATGGTAGGCATTGATGATCAAAAAAGAAATATTACTCTAACAATAAGAATTTTCGTTGATAGTTGTCAGGGCTTCCTTCCACACTTCGTTATATGTTCTTCGTTCATTTTCAGGACGTAGCAGAACTTTTAAGCTATGTTGTCTTTTCACACGAGAAAATGCAACGTATAGCATTCCATGATTAAAAACTAGAGTACTAAGGTCGGCGCCAACAAATTCAAAAGTTTGTCCCTGCGACTTATGTATAGCCATGGCAAATGCGGGTTGAATTGGAAATTGATGTCGTTGAACAGTATATCCAAGTTGACCTTTACTAGAATCCACTGTAACTTGGGATATGTGGACTTCTTTTCTGATTTTTCTTCAGTAATTATATTTGCCTTAATTATGTTGTAACATGGCTCAGTAACAATAAGACGGGTCCTATTACACATCCCTTCTGAAATATCTAAGTTATGCAAAAGTATAACTATAGTATTTTTCTTTATTTTTAAGTCATGTGGTGGTAAATTTGCCGTGTAAATTGAATTGAGGAATTCTGGAGTAAATTCAGTTCCTTTCCTTATCTTTTACAGAATCACCTTCAGCAACTAAAATTTTCCCAACAAATGGTAGGTTTGGATTTACAATGGACCGCAACAACTGATCCATATTTTGTAAGCCACACTTGGGAAGAATGGGTGCTTCGTCAAGTAGGAAAATGTCTGCTTGAGCTAATTCTAAAGTTCTGTTTGAACCAGGTCTTATACAGGAAACAGAATCTGAGGAAAGTGGAAATTTTAAGCCGAAGGTCTTGTGTGTTGTTAGTCCAAATGGCAAGGAAATTACTGCTATTCCTGTATAAGCCATACAATGTACTTTGTAATTTTGTCCACACAGAATGTGATACAAGGTCTTATAAACAAATGTTTTACCGGTACCAACTGGTCCATCTATGAAAAAACATTTTTTCCCAAAATAATTAGGATCATTGACAGCCAGTAAAAGATTGTCAACAATTTCAAGCTATTTTCCTTGCAGAAGCCGATACATACTTTCTCTAGTAACAGCTGACTCATTAGAACTTGGAAATTCCAAGCTTTGGTCATTTTCATAAGTCTCAATGATAGATAGATTGATAAATAGATAATTTATTCAGCCGCTAGGCCTTACACAAACATTACAATGGTTATATAAGACAACAGCCAGCATACACTTAAATAAATGGTATAAATACTAGCAACAAACAAAAACCTTAAACCCATTATTTACATCTTTTTAAACCCTCTTTTATAAATCCAGTCACCGGGATGAAGATTTAAGGATCCCAGGAAAAAAAAACACTTCCCCATCTCCTAAATACTTCAATCTCAAATCTGAAAGCCCCTGGCACACCATCAAAAAATGGAGCAAATTTTCTTCCTCCATACCACATAAAGAGCAAGTATAACATGATCTCGGGCCCTGAGCATTTCTTTCAAGTTCAAGTTCATTTTCAATTTGGGTTTTAATTAAAAAAAAATATATAAAAATGCACTTAACTCAGTTCCTTGTGCATTGATGCACGTTTGGGCCCGTAATAATTGCACACTCTAAATACAGCGTGGCCTCCTGTCCTCTCCAATTTCCACCCCGAACCGCCATTAAATAACAATAAATTTAACACAACTTCTCCTCCGCTCACACCCCTTGAAGTATCAAACTAAAATATGATAATTAAGAATAATATCGAAAAATTCTAAACATAATAGTAATAAAATAAATCTAGTAAATAAATATTTAATCTTTTAGATATTTTTTCACATTCTTTTTAAAGGAGCCGAGAGACCTATATGACTTCAGCTCTTGCGGAAGTGCATTCCACTCTCTAACACACGCAATTCTAGGAGAAAATTCCGACCTAGCTGTCGGTGTCGGGGGTATATAAATGTCTGATGAAGATCGTGTATTTAAACTATGGATTTGTGAAGCTAGTGTGAATAAGCCTTTAAATGGTGATGGGAGTGTTCCTGAAAAATATTTAAAACAAAAAACGGTGCAAGATAGTCTGTAAAGTGATGCCATTGATAGTCTGTTCGATGATGGCCTAAAATTTGAAGTGCTTTATTGTGAACTGAGTTTAGTCTCTGTAAATGTGTCTTGAAATTAGATTGCCAAACCGTAGAGCAGTACTGAATGTGAGGCTTGATAACTGCATTGTAAATCAGGATCAGTATTTTTTTTAGGGAAATGATGACTGAGTTTTCTCAAGATTCCAAGGTTCCTTTAAAGCTTCGTCTCGACACTTGCTATGTGGTGTCTGAACGAGAGGTTTTCATCGATTAAAACCCCTAGGTAACGAACGTGTCCTTTTCTGGTCTCTTGATAAGTCCACGAGAGGTTTCAATACCAATCACATCAGGAGCCAGCGAATCTATACGTGAAAAAAATAAAACACTCGATTTGTCAATGTTGATGACTAGACGATTTGTGTCCATCCACAGGTACGTTTCTTCAAGAATTTCTTGTAGCTTCGTTTTGAGAGACTTGATGTTCCATTCTGAGCTTGCCATAAGTGAATCATCTGCAAATGCCGTTAGTTCGTTCTCGGCTTCTACTATAGACCCCGGCGTCGTTTGTGGGTGACATAGTTTGCAGCAATAAGGGCTACGATTTGCAGGAGTCAGTACTTGCTGAAGATCATTTACGTGAACAAGAAACAATACCGGTCCCAATTTAGAGCCCTGTGGCACCCCGCAGTTAACTACGACATCATTTGTATGGTCATTTCCTGTGTACATTCGACGATTTTCCAGGTAAGACTTAAACCAATCTAGGACTTGGCCACGAACTCCAATATGATCCAGCTTTCCTAGTAATATTCCGTGGTGCATGCTATCAAACGCTTTCTTAATATCTAGAAGCACTGCTGCAGGTAAAGCACCCGAATCTAGGATTCTGTTTACGAATAAACTTAGTGAAGTAAGGGCATCTTCGGTTGAATGGCCAGCCCTAAATCCGAATTGGCGGCTGTTAAATAAGCCTTTGGCCTCTAAATATTGGTAAAGCTGGTTTTTCATTAGCGTTTCAAAGACTTTCGAGAAAACTGAAATTGAGATTGGTCTATAATTTTCTGTGTCTGTATGACTTCCACCTTTGTGAAGAGGTATTATCTTTGCCTTTTTTAACATTTCAGGAGACCCCTTTATCTAATGAAAGATTTACAAGGTAAGTTAGCGGCTCAGCAATGGTCGTCACTACTGCTTTCAGTGCCTTTGTGTGGACCAGGTCGAAACTTGAAGCAGAAGAGCCCTTCAAATTTTTTACGAGTAATTCGAGCTCATCTGGTGTTACAGGACTCAATGCCATTGATTTCATACACTTCGGGCCTAGGTATTCTTTGTATGATTTAGATGGTATCCCGACGGAATTTGCTGTGGTATCGAAAGATATTTGCAAAAAATGTACTCAGCGATGCGGCAACCTGTGTAGGTTCTGTAATTTCTTCATCATTCACGACCAATTTCGCTGGTAATGTGGAAGACTTAGTGGTTGGCCGTAGAACCGAGTTGAAAATTTGCCAAACTTTTCGACCATCCTTCCCGCTTTCCGTCAGCTTTTGCTGCAGGTAGCCACGCTTCGCTCTTCGTAACACAGTCCGAAGAACTTTCCTGTATTGCTCATACTCCTCTAGCCGCGCTAAGCTCGGAAAACGTCTATACTCTCCCCAAAGGTGGTTTTTCTTATTCACACAGGCCAGAAGACCATCCGTCATCCAGGGGCTAATTGGCTGGTCTTTTTTTCGTTTATTAGTTCTCGGGTTTCTCACGCAACATCTACTGTATACATCCAAGAACGTCGAGTGAAATGACAGTAGAAAGGCCTTATTGACTCCAGGGGAGGCACCATATATGGGCATAGAGTCCCTAGGGGAAATGGATTTCTGAGAAATTGATTGCGTAATCGAAGGGGAAGTGGATTTCCGAGAACTTGATTGCGTAATCAATTATGAATGTTATGATCCAGAAATAGGAAAAAGTATTTGTTGTTGTTGTTTTGGCCAAGTGTATGCTAGGGGCGAATGTTAAGAGTTTCCAGGAATAGGAAACAGTTAGATCAGGTGTTTCCTTCTCAGCCAATCAGCGAGTCGGATACATCCCCCTTCTCAGCCAATCAGAGGCTTGCTTACATATGGTTTTCCCCGTTACATAACAATTCACCCTTGAGATTTCGTATATAACGGACATGCATTGTGATTAAATTATCAGAAAGTAAAGTAACCTGACAATGGATAGAACACTTGAAATTTTTGATGAGCTTGAAGCATTGGCAACCTCAATTTACAATGTAAGTTCTGTTTTAGTACATTTTTATTTTCAAAATAAAATTATTTTCCTTGGTCACCCTCCAGTATATCTAAGTCCCCCCTCCCCCACAATACAAAACACCACCATGCTATCTTTATACTCGATAGAAAACATAAAAGGTGTTCTTTTTATTACCTAAACCATCCTCAAACCCCCCCCCCGTTTTTACACTGATAATTCTCGCAATAGAAATAATTCTCTTTTCGTTAAATTTATACAATTTTAAGCATTCTATATCCTAGCTAAAAGCGACCACTGACTTCTGTCAATTCTTAAGGCAATATGCCGCTCAGTTTGACATAAGGCTCCATGCAACTTATAAATAGTTTTGTCACCCCTTTTCCTGTTTGTTTACATTTGTTGGTTTTAGGCAATCTAGTCAATGCTTTTTACGTAATTCTGTGTTTGTCTGAAAATAGCGGAGAACTAATTTTGTCTGCAAAATTAGCGATAGATATTTAGGACATTGGAATTCTATATTCTATGTAAGAGTGAAACGGGATTATTTTCAAATTAAGGTCTAACAATATATTTAGGATATTGGTGAAAGGGGGGAGGGGGACATGCCTCAATTCTATCGCCATTATTGTAGAATGAAAACAAAGTGTTTCTTTGCATGAAAAGTAATGGGGCTGGGATGTCTATGAATAAGCTTTTTTAATTAATTAAAATAGCATTTGATTTCTGAGTTTAGTAAATTTTTACTTTTTGCTTTACTGAAAATGCTGGGGAGGAGGTTTCTTAGTGATAAATGCTTTTCTAGACAAAATTCTGGTTAGGAGCGGGGAGTACTAATTTTCCTTCTTTAAAAAAGGGGGAAATTATTTTTCATACTAAATTTTTCTCTTCTTTTTTAAGGCCAATTATGAAAAATGTATGCCCCCTCCTTCTAAGAAGGCTAGAGAGGACGAGGCAGCCCCCGTACAACGGAGGGAGATAGCTGGGGCATCCAAAACCGTATCCTCTGCGCAACCTTCGAGGTCTGTGGTCATAAGACATGCTGGTCCCACTCAAGCCGCAGCCCATTCTGCGCAAGATTGTGATATTGCTTGCACATCCGCTCTCCGTGGACCTATAATAGCTGCCCCACCAACACAAGGTTCACCGATGGTACAGCATGCTTCGCCTGGGCCTTCGGGCATTCAAATACACCCGGAATTTGCGAATGTGAGCATTTTTTCTTACCTATCTTATAGAAATATCTAAAAACAAAACTATTTTTCAACCTAATATAAACTTGTCTCAGAGATATTAAAATATTAACCCCTGGCCCCCAACCATTGTTTTAAATTTCTCTGCTCCCCCTCCCTCGGAGATATCTAAATATAATGTAATTTTTTTTGCAAAGAAACCGCTCTTTTTCTAATCTTTCCAGTTTTCTCTGTTCCCCCACTGTTGCTATCTCTTCGATATCTTATAATAATATTTTTAGGTAATTTTCTAGTTTACTGCTATCTCACCATTGAAACTCAAAATGCTATTTTTCGCCGTGAATATTATAGTTTTAATTTTTGGCATAAAGCTCCGCACAAGCATATAAATAGATCTGTTTCACCCCTTTTCTTGTTTTGTTCTATCATTAGTGGTTAGTGGTTAGGCCAAGTCTAGGCTTTCAATGCTTTTTACGTAATTCTGTGTTTGTCTGAAAATAGCGGAATTGTCTGCAAAATTAGCGATAGATATTTAGGATATTGGAATTCTATGTAAGAGCGAAACAAGTTATATCCCCAAAAATAATAATTGCTATTTATGACATTGCTAAAAAGGGGGGGGGGGTGTTTTTCTCCATCAAATTAAAACGGTTTCATGCAGACAATTGCAATTTATTAAGCACATGCCTATGCAATCTCTAATTGGAGAACCGGTGAAACGAGTTATTTTCAAATTAAGGTCTAACAATATATTTAGGAAATTACTGAAAGGTGGGTGGGGGGCATGCCACAATTCTATCACCACCTCATTGTAAAGTGAAAAAACAAAAAAAACAAAACTGTTTCTTCACGCGTTGGTGAACGGGTATGGGGCCGGGAATTCGATAAAAAAAGATAGCTTTTTGCGCTGTAGCGGTCGGGAAGCGCCGGTGGGCCCGGGAAGCGCTGTGGGAAGCGCCGCGGGAAGCGCCGGGGAAGCGCCGCGGTGGACCGCTGGGCCGGCTCGGGGGGGGGGGCATTAAATAGTTGAAATTGGGAAAGGGGATGGAGTTGTTTGAACAAAATCAAATTGTCAATTCTATGTAATGTGTTTTAGATTGTAAATATCTTATATTAAGTTTTATATTTTGGAACTTTCAGAATATCGATAGTTGTGGGGAACAGTGAATTAACCAAATGCTACTATGTGCATACTGCTACTACTACTAAGCGCGTTTTAAATAGTACGTAAATAATAATCCAAATTTTAAAAACAGTAGGGGTGATTTGAACACTTTGAAAATAAGCTATTTTTCATTTATAGGTTTCATTGGTCCCATACTCGTCGTCATCATCATCATCAACATCATCATCATCATCCTCATCAGTTGGTGAATGAGAGGAGACCATTCAGAACATTGAATGGTCGAATGGCATGGTATTATTAATTCTATTGAAATACCATCTAATATTGATGAATTTTTGACTTATTTTTTAAATGTTGATTATAGCGCAGTTGGGCAGGGGGACTTGAGTCCTAACACACTATAGCTTTTGGAGGATTTTACAAATGAATTAACTGGGAACCCTCCCCCCAGTGATTACATTTCCCCACTTCAAACAACTGAAGTGGAGCATTCGCATACCCCAAATATTGAACAATGGGGGGGAGGGAGTGGTGACAATATACAAGAGGGGGAGGAGGTTAATGACCAATTTACAACATTTCCAGACTTTCAGCTGTCCAAACAATATTAAATGCAATAGTTGACTACACTGCGACATTTGGGGATCCATTTAATTCACTTATGGGGGGAAATTTTGTGTTTGATCCTGTAGAAATTGTGCATGACTATGTAGATAAAATTCGTGCACTGCTGGAGAACCAAATTCAATTATGGGGGCGGGATTCAATTAAGGTTTCAATTGTTTTAAAGGTGTTCTATTTAAATGAGGGGAAAAGCGAAGTTTACCACCACTATATACACTCCAAGATGCGCGTGATTTATCCGAATTTAGAAAATTTTGAGGGTGTTTTTTCGGAGTGGGTAGGTCATTTTATAGCGCATCTTGAGAACTTTAATGAAAATGGAAGCGGCTCTGTAGTTTTATTTATTGAAAATTTAAGCGTTAATATCTGTAAATTTAAGAAAGATTTTATTTTAAGAGGGGGACGTAGGGACACGGGTACAGTTTTAAAATATAATCCAGATCTAGAAGGATGTAAAGGTGTCGAGCGGATCTGTTTTGAAACAGGTCAAAAATGTTTCAAGTATGCTTTCCTCATGTCAGCTTTCCGACCATTGAAAGATGAAGCCTCAAAGACGAATTTAGACGATTGGGCTGTACATGGAAAGGAAGGGATCCAATTTCCCCATTGTAGATTTCTCTTGTTTAGTTCCCACACGGCAAAGAGTAGTGAGACATTGCCGAGGGGTACAATGAGTTCATGTCCAAGAACACTGCATTTGACTTTGCACCGGTGCTTTGTCCGCTCGGATCGGTTGACAAGACGCGGTCCCCATGAAAAACATACCCTCCCCTCATTGAACGCTCTACAAAAAGGTGCTGATCTACATCGGTGATTAGGCCTATTTCCTCCCTACTAATTTTTAAAATCAAATCCATCACCAAATGGGGTGTGGAAAAATTGTAGCCTATATCTAACCCGAACTCTGAATAGATTTGGTCTGTGTTCTTACAGACTATATCCAACAGAGTTAAAACGTCACTGGCCAAGTACAGTCTACAATAATCCCACCCATTTTTACAATCCCCCTTAGACCACACCTTCTTGGCAAACTCATATTCCTCGGCTGTGCATTCACTGCTGGTCAGTGAATTGTAAAAAGCTTCAATTGGAGGTAGTTTCACCTCGAGTGCTGTTTAAGCAAAGGAAAGCTATCAAAATTGTCGCTTTTCTGCACTTGAATCAATTGACTCAATGCCTTGGGAAAAAACTAAAGGAATCTAAAAACCTGATTTTATTCCAACACGTATGCCCATTATTTACTACCTGCCATTTCAGCTCGAGAAGCAACAACTTCTTGGCCGATTTGGGAATAATGTTATAGGTAAATGAATTATTTACCCATGGACTTTCTACTCCCCCTCCTTCCCTGTGCATACATGCCAGTGCCGGTAAAATAAATTTTAAATCATAATTTGAGTTGTGGATAAAAACAGGGATAAAAAACTGCTGGCTAACATTTAAGTTACACTTTTGATGCGCAACCCCTCTAAAATTACTACCCCCAGAGGATATTTCCTGCCACAAGTTATTATGGTCTCTGACTTTCCTCCTCCCCCCTCTTTTCCCATTAGTCCCCTTATCCCCCTCTAAAAACTCTCCCTTACAAACCCAACATATTTTTTGATTTTTAATCGCGAGACGATCCTCTGCAGACAAAACCATTGGGTAATGGGTATTTCTCAAACGAGAAATAGCACCATTAGCTGTGCCAATTAGTTTAGTCAGTGCCTTGACCATGCACTCCCCCTCATCCAATGTTTCTACTATTTCTAACAACCGCATGGTGTTAGAACTGTCTCTTTGCGTATGAGCATAGGACACTGCAATAGCTTGATGTTCTTTGACTCGGTTTAGAAATCGAGGATCATTCACCTCCACCAGCTTAGCTTAACAATCCAAAGATATTTTGTTGCACTGGAGGAGGGTGTTTATAAAATTTTTAAAACGTAAAATAGCCCTATCCCCTGAAACCGTTTCCACTGTCTGGTAGCCATGCCGTCTACAATGCCTCATGTGATTCCGTGGTTTTATATCACTACGGAATCGAGACAGGCATGTCGGAAAGTAGAAACATTCTCCCCTATTCTTACCCTTCCCAGACCTCTACTTATGTCTGTGATCGGGTTAAAATGGCCAATTGAATTGGCAAAGTCACTAGATGGTGGTGTATACAACAGCCAAACCCAGTGTTTGACTAATTCAATTGACGGGCCTCTTACTGGGAAAACCACCCTCTTCTTTTTTAAACGAACCCCATCTTCAAATTCAGTTTCATACTGAACCACAGTAACGCCGATATTTAAATGGGCATTAGCCCTTTCAAAAATATCAATAGATCTTAGCGTGACTGGGTATTTCCCTTCTAAACAAGAGAAATCTACAATGGGGAAATTGGATCCCTTCCTTTCCATGTACAGCCCAATCGTCTAAATTCGTCTTTGAGGCTTCATCTTTCAATGGTCGGAAAGCTGACATGAGGAAAGCATACTTGAAACATTTTTGACCTGTTTCAAAACAGATCCGCTCGACACCTTTACATCCTTCTAGATCTGGATTATATTTTAAAACTGTACCCGTGTCCCTACGTCCCCCTCTTAAAATAAAATCTTTCTTAAATTTACAGATATTAACGCTTAAATTTTCAATAAATAAAACTACAGAGCCGCTTCCATTTTCATTAAAGTTCTCAAGATGCGCTATAATATGACCTACCCACTCCGAAAAAACACCCTCAAAATTTTCTAAATTCGGATAAATCAAGCGCATCTTGGAGTGTATATAGTGGTGGTAAACTTCGCTTTTCCCCTCATTTAAATAGAACACCTTTAAAACAATTGAAACCTTAATTGAATCCCGCCCCCATAATTGAATTTGGTTCTCCAGCAGTGCACGAATTTTATCTACATAGTCATGCACAATTTCTACAGGATCAAACACAAAATTTCCCCCCATAAGTGAATTAAATGGATCCCCAAATGTCGCAGTGTAGTCAACTATTGCATTTAATATTGTTTTGGACAGCTGAAAGTCTGGAAATGTTGTAAATTGGTCATTACCCTCCTCCCCCTCTTGTATATTGTCACCACTCCCTCCCCCACATTGTTCAATATTTGGGGTATGCGAATGCTCCACTTCAGTTGTTTGAAGTGGGGAAATGTAATCACTGGGGGGAGGGTTCCCAGTTAATTCATTTGTAAAATCCTCCAAAAGCTATAGTGTGTTAGGACTCAAGTCCCCCTGCCCAACTGCGCTATAATCAACATTTAAAAAATCAGTCAAAATTTCATCAATATTAGATGGTATTTCAATAGAATTAATAATACCATGCCATTCGACCATTCAATGTCCTGAATGGTCTCCTCTCATTCACCAACTGATGAGGATGATGATGATGATGTTGATGATGATGATGACGACGAGTATGGGACCAATGAAACCTATAAATGAAAAATAGCTTATTTTCAAAGTGTTCAAATCACCCCTACTGTTTTTAAAATTTGGATTATTATTTACGTACTATTTAAAACGCGCTTAGTAGTAGTAGCAGTATGCACATAGTAGCATTTGGTTAATTCACTGTTCCCCACAACTATCGATATTCTGAAAGTTCCAAAATATAAAACTTAATATAAGATATTTACAATCTAAAACACATTACATAGAATTGACAATTTGATTTTGTTCAAACAACTCCATCCCCTTTCCCAATTTCAACTATTTAATGCCCCCCCCCCCCCGAGCCGGCCCAGCGGGCCACCGCGGCGCTTCCCCGGCGCTTCCCGCGGCGCTTCCCACAGCGCTTCCCGGGCCCACCGGCGCTTCCCGACCGCTACAGTGCAAAAAGCTATCTTTTTTTATCGAATTCCCGGCCCCATACCCGTTCACCAACGCGTGAAGAAACAGTTTTGTTTTTTTTGTTTTTTCACTTTACAATGAGGTGGTGATAGAATTGTGGCATGCCCCCCACCCACCTTTCAGTAATTTCCTAAATATATTGTTAGACCTTAATTTGAAAATAACTCGTTTCACCGGTTCTCCAATTAGAGATTGCATAGGCATGTGCTTAATAAATTGCAATTGTCTGCATGAAACCGTTTTCATTTGATGGAGAAAAACACCCCCCCCCCTTTTTAGCAATGTCATAAATAGCAATTATTATTTTTGGGGATATAACTTGTTTCGCTCTTACATAGAATTCCAATATCCTAAATATCTATCGCTAATTTTGCAGACAATTCCGCTATTTTCAGACAAACACAGAATTACGTAAAAAGCATTGAAAGCCTAGACTTGGCCTAACCACTAACCACTAATGATAGAACAAAACAAGAAAAGGGGTGAAACAGATCTATTTATATGCTTGTGCGGAGCTTTATGCCAAAAATTAAAACTATAATATTCACGGCGAAAAATAGCATTTTGAGTTTCAATGGTGAGATAGAAGTAAACTAGAAAATTACCTAAAAATATTATTATAAGATATCGAAGAGATAGCAACAGTGGGGGAACAGAGAAAACTGGAAAGATTAGAAAAAGAGCGGTTTCTTTGCAAAAAAAATTACATTATATTTAGATATCTCCGAGGGAGGGGGAGCAGAGAAATTTAAAACAATGGTTAGGGGCCAGGGGTTAATATTTTAATATCTCTGAGACAAGTTTATATTAGGTTGAAAAATAGTTTTGTTTTTAGATATTTCTATAAGATAGGTAAGAAAAAATGCTCACATTCGCAAATTCCGGGTGTATTTGAATGCCCGAAGGCCCAGGCGAAGCATGCTGTACCATCGGTGAACCTTGTGTTGGTGGGGCAGCTATTATAGGTCCACGGAGAGCGGATGTGCAAGCAATATCACAATCTTGCGCAGAATGGGCTGCGGCTTGAGTGGGACCAGCATGTCTTATGACCACAGACCTCGAAGGTTGCGCAGAGGATACGGTTTTGGATGCCCCAGCTATCTCCCTCCGTTGTACGGGGGCTGCCTCGTCCTCTCTAGCCTTCTTAGAAGGAGGGGGCATACATTTTTCATAATTGGCCTTAAAAAAGAAGAGAAAAATTTAGTATGAAAAATAATTTCCCCCTTTTTAAAGAAGAAAAATTAGTACTCCCCGCTCCTAACCAGAATTTTGTCTAGAAAAGCATTTATCACTAAGAAACCTCCTCCCCAGCATTTTCAGTAAAGCAAAAAGTAAAAATTTACTAAACTCAGAAATCAAATGCTATTTTAATTCATTAAAAAAGCTTATTCATAGACATCCCAGCCCCATTACTTTTCATGCAAAGAAACACTTTGTTTTCATTCTACAATAATGGCGATAGAATTGAGGCATGTCCCCCTCCCCCCTTTCACCAATATCCTAAATATATTGTTAGACCTTAATTTGAAAATAATCCCGTTTCACTCTTACATAGAATATAGAATTCCAATGTCCTAAATATCTATCGCTAATATTGCAGACAAAATTAGTTCTCCGCTATTTTCAGACAAACACAGAATTACGTAAAAAGCATTGACTAGATTGCCTAAAACCAACAAATGTAAACAAACAGGAAAAGGGGTGACAAAACTATTTATAAGTTGCATGGAGCCTTATGTCAAACTGAGCGGCATATTGCCTTAAGAATTGACAGAAGTCAGTGGTCGCTTTTAGCTAGGATATAGAATGCTTAAAATTGTATAAATTTAACGAAAAGAGAATTATTTCTATTGCGAGAATTATCAGTGTAAAAACGGGGGGGGGGGGTTTGAGGATGGTTTAGGTAATAAAAAGAACACCTTTTATGTTTTCTATCGAGTATAAAGATAGCATGGTGGTGTTTTGTATTGTGGGGGAGGGGGGACTTAGATATACTGGAGGGTGACCAAGGAAAATAATTTTATTTTGAAAATAAAAATGTACTAAAACAGAACTTACATTGTAAATTGAGGTTGCCAATGCTTCAAGCTCATCAAAAATTTCAAGTGTTCTATCCATTGTCAGGTTACTTTACTTTCTGATAATTTAATCACAATGCATGTCCGTTATATACGAAATCTCAAGGGTGAATTGTTATGTAACGGGGAAAACCATATGTAAGCAAGCCTCTGATTGGCTGAGAAGGGGGATGTATCCGACTCGCTGATTGGCTGAGAAGGAAACACCTGATCTAACTGTTTCCTATTCCTGGAAACTCTTAACATTCGCCCCTAGCATACACTTGGCCAAAACAACAACAACAAGTACTGTTTCCTATTTCTGGATCATAACATTCACAATCGATTACGCAATCAAGTTCTCGGAAATCCACTTCCCCTTCGATTACGCAATCAATTTCTCAGAAATCCATTTCCCCTAGGGACTCTATGCCCATATATGGTGCCCCCCTAGAGTCAATAAGGCCTTTCTACTAATGACCCAAATGCTTCGTTTACATCTTGAATCTCCATTACGTTATCCCAGTTTAATTGCTCTAGTTCCTGTTTTAAATTCTTCAAGTTTTCCTCTGTTAAACATATAATCGGTAACATAGGGTTGATTCGGGACCTTATCTTAGCTGGTTCTGAAAGGCCGAGTGTTGCATGAATGGGGAACTGGTCTGATGTGTCGCTGACGAGGACTGACACCGACTCTGGGAGCAAGGAGCTGAATATGTTGTCGATAAGTGAATGCGTACTCTCAGTAACCCGTGTCGGAATCGTAACAGCAGGATATAGGCCTGAACCTGCCATATTATTTAGAAAATCTGCTGCTTCGGCCGTTAGCGGAATACTGAGGTTAATATTAAAATCTCCCATGAGAATAAGCTCATTTTTTTTACACTGGGCTAGCTCCAGAACTTGAGTCATATGTTCCATAAACTGAGACGTTGACCCTGACGGAGAACGATAAATTTCACCCACAATAAATTTTTTATTTGGGGACAGCCATACTTCTAGGAACAACGACTCAAAAATTCATTCAGTATTTCGTGTAAGGTCTTGCCTAATTTGAACCGTGTGTGTGTCGCGGATACAAATTGCTATACCACCCCTTTTCATCTGTTTTCTGTGGAGAAAATGGCTAGTGTAACCTGGATTATCCAAAAGGCTTTCAGTTTGTTGTGTAATAAATTTTTCACATAGACCTATACAATCTGGTCTAATCTCCCGAGATGTCGACTCTAGATCAGAAAATGAGGAATACAGTCCTTGGCAATTCAAATGAAATACCGAAAGTTGAGAATCGGAAGACCTCCCAGTAATTAAATTAGAAATTACATATTTACTTTTAGAAAAATTTTTGTCATCAAACAAATGGAAATCATTTTCTTGACCAATTTATTGATCAAAAATAAGCTTGAGATTTAAATAAGACTCTTCTAAATTCTTTAATCTATATCAAAATCTCTGATACCTCTCGGGGATGGAGCTGAAGAAAGAGTCATCACTTACCAACTGCAATCGGCGGTCCGTCGTGAAAATTCCAGAAGAGCGAGGAGTAAAAAACTATGAACATACCCGATTGAACTTCTTTATGGAACACTGAAAGGAAACAAAAACAAACTAGATACCTTGAATTTTAAGAACATGAAAAAAGAGAAAAGAGAATTGAACAAATATGAAACAAAAAAAGAAGAAAACAAAATTTTCGCTTTACATCCTTCACTGTCATACAACTTAAAACAGAATTACTGTGCGGCTTCAACAATAATTCAAAAAACTTCTCACGATATCACGTACATAAAAATTAAATATCGGAGAAAAAAAAATGACAAAACTACTGGTCGGAAACAACCTCCTCTGGGTCAATTTTGGCAAATAGTTTTAGCGGATCGAAACAGTCATCATCGTATTTAACCCACTGCTGTGAGCTTTTTGACTTTTTTGTCTCCAGCCAGAGTTTTACGTTACGCTGGACCACACGAGTCTCACTGACCTTCTCTGCTCCCTTTGCATTTTTTAGCTTGTAACCGAGAGCCAATAATTCCTTTCTTCGCTTTCCTAATTCAGCAGGTAAGTCAGTTGACACGCTGTAGCCCGTTTTCTTTAGTTTACCACATTCTTTAAGAATCAATGAGCGATCATAATTCTTGAGCTGCACGAAAATAGGCTCAACTGTTTTTTTTTTTTTCCTACCGCTCCGCAGACTAGGACCAACACCATCATCAAACGCGGTGAATTTTTTGACCCTATACGCAACACTGATACCTATTTGATCAGGATCTGCAATCCCGAGTTTTTTCCGAAGAAATTTTTTACTGTATCACGAAGATTTTCAGATTCATTTGGCGTATCGATCCCGTGAAGCAGAATATTGTTTCTCCGTGCATGTAAATCCACTCCAATTGCAGACGATTTCACCTTAATCGGTTCCAATTTTAACAGCTTGTTTTCTGTCTTCAACACCTTATTTTCTTGTTGTAACATCGAAATCGTAGCAGTTAACTCATCCATTCGCCGGTCAAAATCCTCTTTTGTTAGTGATGTAGCCACCTCTTATTTTTTCAACAATAATGCCGCACAATTCCGAAAATCCTTAAAAAGTCATAAAAGGAAACTTACTCACAAGGGCCCGTAATTTGTAATATCCAGATATTACTTAGGGCCCACTTTTAGCAATCGCAATCAGTCAAAACTTATTATCCAAATTGTTTATCCAAGCAGCGTCCTTTGAGCAAGTGACGCAGCTAATCCTTATTCATTTCACACCCGGAGACCTTCACTGTCTGAATGCTAACAGGTAACTCAAATGCTTTTAATCTACTTTTTAAGGGCAAACCATTCGCTCGGACCTGGAACCACAGACGCAAGTTTTCCGGTGGCAAATTCATCTTAAAATGATATTCTAGTCCAAAAGACTCTTTTATCTTAGAATACTTGCGCAAGGTTTCAGATTTTCAAATCTGTTCATGCCAGAGTTGGATCTCTTGATCCTCCTTAACATGTTTTAGCTTCCAATAAATTTCCTATGGATTGCCTGTTGGACCAAGACCTTCATTCCAAGCATATGAAAGTCCGGCTTTATCAAGGAAGGCTTTAACATGGAACGGCCACGATCTTTTTCTACGTTGCTGCAATAATTCAAAATATGCGGCTTTCATAAGCCTCTCATCTGGTACTTGGATAATATTCAGCCAAAATTTTACTACTTGTAGCATCCTTTCTTTATGCAGCGAAAACAAACCTAGATCTTCCTTAAGAGCTTGTGTATGAGTTGTAGCATGTACCCTAACCAATCTGTTATAATATTGTAGTTGAACCATTTCTAATGGCGGGATCACCTCATATCACCAAAGCTCCACACCATAATGAATAGTAGGAAGAATTTTCGATTGAAACAAATACTTAAGCATTTTAATATTTTCAATTTCAGTTAAAGCTAAATTCCTTAAAACTGCTGAAGAAACCGCTTTACCTATACCCACCATTTCTTTCACACGATCCTTCCAATTGCCTTTATGTTGTCCATGCTGTATCGTTCCACTCAAAAACTAAAATTTCGGCCTTCTATTGCCATCGTATTTAACTTCGATGCAATAATACGATAAGCACGGTTTACTCCACGATCTTTAGATAAATTATTTCGTCTTGCATGCAAAATGAATTCCTCTAAAAACTGATTTTTGAATCTTTCCCAAAGAGCTTTTGGATCTGCAGGGTTACCAAGAACAAGAATCTGTGTGAAGAGTATTCGTATTACAGAAGGAATTTTGGACGGTGCCGATTCTTCTAGGGCGTCGAACCACTGTTTATCGTCGAATTCAAGGCCATGAGCTAGGCATGCTTTTTTGTATGTTGAATATACAACGTTATCAACTGCTTTAAGATCTTCAAAACTTATTGCATTCTTCACATGATACAAAATTTCTCGTTAATAGAAGCACCTGGGAAAAGCTACAAAATTTACGTTGTGAATTCGTCCAATGACATATTTTCGACAGATTCTTTGTTCCCATGTACTGGTATTGCCATTCCATTTATAGTGTTTGGGCATTTCTCAATAAAAAAGGAATTCCTTCCTTTTCATTTGTTTTAACGCCTGGTTGTGTCGAAAATACACTTCCAACGTTGAGCCTTGTTGTCCAATATCTACCAAATATTCTTGGGCTTGGCTGATATTTTGCATGAGATACCGTCCTGGCAAATGAACATTTAAACGTTGAACGACATGGCTCTTTTTCTGGACATCGTAACTAAATAGTCGCCAGTATGCTTCAGTTGGTGTAATGCAGCGTCCTTCTACATAGGTTTCTGCTTCATTGTAAACCATGCACTGTTTATTTTCGATAATCTTTATTGAAGCACAATCATGACCCTTGTAGATGTATTTATATAAATAATTTACCGGACCTATATTTCCTACATATTCGACATTTATGTGACAGTGGTACTTTTTAAGCATATGAGGATTATATGTGGTGACATGACGATTATCACGAGTATTTCAGCGATTATTAGAATCTTTTCGATAAACAGCACGGTCATGTGAAAATTGTTCTCTATTCATTTCGTCTAATTTTGGATCATAACGACGTCGATACTTTGGTTTTTCAGCATCCGCTATAGATGTGACTGCATTGTAGTGCTTTGGAAAACCGAAGTGGCGCTGGAATTTTCCATTCTTATTAATCATACAACTCGCATTTGGATTTAAATTCCCACAAGGATTATGAATCATCCACTTTAAGACTAATTCTCTTAATAATGGATCGTTGGAATTTGGAATTTCAGGTGAAATAAGATCACCAATCTCAACTGGATTATGAATTCGATCCTGAGGACTCGTGATCAATAGCAAATGCATATGTGGTAGTCCACGTTTTTGAAATTCAATCGTATACACATATGCTACCACCTTTCCAAATATCTGATACTTATCAATATCATTGATTATTTCGTCAAATTTCAGTTAAGCACTTCGAGTAATGAGATCGAGATAATATTGAGGAGAGTGTTCTATAATAGAGTTATCATCAAGTTTAATACTTATAAAGAGATCTGGGGGTCCAAGGCGTCGTCAAAATATTCAGCAAAGTAGCGTGTTGATCCGACGAATGATGACGGTAGTATAACTTTTTCACCAACGAATGCATCCTTTTTCGAGGCTAAGTCTTCAAAAAGTCGTGTAACAACTACGTAGTTTTCACCCATAATAGTTTTCTGGTTAAACTTTATCCAATCAATACGATCATGCTCAACACGAATAGGTGTATCAACGAGGTACTGTTGGAAAAGTCTTCCGCCAAAATACAAAGCATTGAAACCAATCCTACGCAGATCGGGTGTTACAGCTCGTACAGAAAGGCTTTTCGTATATTCAGGTCGAAAAGCGATACGATTTCTCGCTAATTCCAGCCGTGTTATATGTGGACGACTTACATAAGGTGTTTGAAGTAGCATACCCCTTGACCATCCTGAAGTTCCAGCTGGATAAAACATTGGGTAGGTAGAGGGCTCCATACGATGGTCGGTATTTTTTAAAATGACAAGAATTTGGCCACGTTGTTTTACAACCATTTCATTTGATGGAAAACTATGTTCAGCATTAAGAGTAAGCACAGTGCATACTTCATTATATGCGGGAGGGTTAAACCGTCTATAATCGACACCATCTGGTAAAGTAAAAGCCAGCTGCATGTTTGGAGGCTGTTGTCCCAATGAAGCAGCAAGTTGATTTGAATTATCTTCTACTTCTCGCATTTTTTCGTCACCTTTGGCATAGACGTTTGAATCTCTCAATATTCCTTCCAAGAGATTCATTAGATTATGAAAGATCCCATAATTTAAAAGATGTGCGAGGCGTTCCTCAACAGCTTCATCGGGGTCTAAAAAGTAAATTTGGCCAAATGAAGGTGGCTGAATTTCACCTTCAGTAATTTGTGACGGATGTGCCGCTAAATTGATTTTGTGATAAATTTGTCAAGCTACTTTAAAATTAAATATATTCCGACTATTAATGGTTTTATCATCGCTTACGTTGAATGAAGTTAGAGCAAAACACGAGTTCAAGTTTCAAATACGTTCCTGAAACTTTTCAGAGAACAAGTGACGTCCTAAAAAAAGGCAAACCAATTCATTTGGAAGTTGAGGTGGTGACATTGCAATTCGACCATGCAAGCAGCAATCTCCAAAATGCAAGCAGCCGTTCTGTGTGATGTGCTTTGTAATATTTTCTTCGTCTTTTTTCATCCTATGCGGAAGCAAACTCCTCCGGATGATTATTCGAGAGATATTTTGGTCAGAAAATAACTACTCTTTTGCAACTTATTTCTCTGTTCATGCCAAATAGCAGATACCTGTTTTGTTGTGTTTATGTCTTTCTCAGCCTATGTTAAAACACGACCATAATTCTTTTAAAGAACATTCGCCATCAAATTTAGATATCAGTTTGTTATAGACTATATAAAAGAATTACTGCTTCTTTATTCAAGCTTTTTACAGAAGTAAATATATTATGTGTATTTGATTCACAAAAATATAAAAAAATTCTCGATTTTCAAGGAACCAAGACAATCTGTGACTAATTGCGCGCAAATGGTTAGGACAATCTTTTTTCTTCGTGTTTTCTTCATCTTTCTTTACTTTTAGGAAGTTACAAGGTGTCACAAGGGATGGGCGTTGGATTCCGTTGTTTTACAGAGTCTAGTAACACGACTTTCTAAAGATGAGATTTTAGAGCCACCCCCTGAAGGTAAGTTATGCCCCAAAGGATTACTTTATTATTCAACTCCGGATCCAAGTTTAGTGATCTACTATCAATGCTGAAGGGTCTATTAATTCTTGCTTAGGGTCTCTGTGATTCCTAAGGCTCTGCAGAAGTTTTTCGGGGTCCAAGAGTTTTATTTTATTGGTCTAGAGTTATTACACTATTATTTGAGGCTCCTGCTTGCTTCGCTAAGGTAAATGGCTTCTCACACGGGGCTCCATGGAACGTTAAAGTTTCGCATAAAGTCTCTGGAGGCTTTAAAGGGAAGAATGATTTACGGTTAAGCATGACGAAACCACGCAAACTACTATGAATAAAAAACATGAAAGGTTGCCGTATGTATCGTTCAAAGGTTCCTTAAAACGTATGACATGAGACATCAAATTTGAAGAAGTACATGAAGGCCTAAGGTTGAAGCGTTAATATACTGCAAAAGTTTAAAGCCTAAGAGTCAACTTATTAAAATGGGCTAAGTAAGAAATTTCAATATTCTAGTGTGAGAAGAATGAGAAGAATAAGTTTATTTAACAAACAAATCACATGAATAAATAATTTTCTAAACTGGCCGACGGGGAGCAGGGCTCGATGTGTCGGCCAAAAACATAAAATAAAAAAAAAATGCCGAAATAATAAATAAAGCATATCAATAATGAAAAAAAGACACACATGGTAGGAGATAACAGAGGAGGCCACCCCAGCGCGAGAACACCACAACAAATTTCGTACTAAAATCCAAATTCACCAATCCCAACATCCAGGCAAAGAACAATTTTTGAAATATGTTTTTTCAAAGAAAATCGGCTCTTGAATCTTGGGGACACATCTATTAAGTTAAATTTATCTGCAATATGAGGAATCTAGTATCTGATTGAGAATCTAGCTCTTTCAGATTTAATTGGGGGAAGGAGATACTTCTTGGAGCGGACGTGGTGGGCAGGAGAAATGGGAGTCAATTATACCCAGATCATGGAAATAATTTGCCGAAGATTGGATATCATAATACCACATTGCTGTAGCCTATGCAGGTCTTTCAGTTGTTTGAGATTAAATATATTGAGAAAAAGATATAAAGTTTGTGTCTGAAAGATTTTGAAGCCTCACTGGGCGATGAACAAAAGTACCCAGGATTCTAACCGCCTTATTTTGAATCTGAAGAGGTTGGAGATGGACCATAAATGTGTTTAGGTATATTATAGGGCAATATTTAAAATATGATTAATTTAGAGAATGATATAAAATTTTAAGGATGGAAAAAGGAAATACATGTTTCATTCTATGAAGACAACCTAAGTTATGGGCAAGTTTCAATCTCAAATAATCAGAATGCTTACGGAAAGATAAAAGCTCATCAAGAATAATCCCAAGGTAACGAAATGAATTTACTCTTTTTATCCTACTTTGATTTACAATTAACTCTTCTATGGTAATTTTATCTACTGCCTGCTGTGACCGCCCAAAAATCATGAATCATTTTTAGAAAAGTTCGGAGCCAGGTAGTTACATGCAAACCATTTATTCAAAGAATTCATTGCTGTCACCATTTTCTCAGCCAACAAAGATGGGGTTTTAGCTTTTACTGTCACCGCCGTATCATCTGCAAAAATTACTGCTAAACTACTATCTTGAGGTAAACACCTCGAAAGGCCATTTATATAAATCAAAAATAGTAATGGCCCTAATACTGATCCCTGGGGGACTCCAATATCATCAATAACAATATGGCTTGACAGGCGCCCATTTACTTCTACCTGAATTTTTCGACCATGCAAGTAAGATTTTATTAGATCTAGGCCTTTACCTCTAATAAATGTACTATTAATTTTCTCCAATAAAACTTCATGTTTTAGCGCATCAAACGTCTTTTTTATATCATAGAAAAGAGTAGATACATGATTTTCATCATTTAATGAATCATTAACCTCCAAAATTAGCGCTGCAATAGCTTGTTCAGTAGAATGACCCGCCCTGAATCCAAACTGATTTTTAGTAAATGAATTCCTTTTATCAAAATACGAGACAATTCTTTTTTGAATAATTTTTTCAATAACCTTAGATATAGGGGAAAGAATAGCTATTGGGCGATAGTTACCTATATCTGTCTTATCACCTTTCTTATGAATTGGAATAACTCGTGCAGATTTAGATACTTCCGGAAAGATCCCTGATGACATAGATGCATTTAAAATATGAAGCACGGGACGTGGATTACACATGCAAGTTCTTTCAGAATATTTGTAGAGAACCCATCTACACCTAGAGAATTACCACTCTTTAGATTCATAATTATTCTCTGGAACTCACCAAAAGTGACAGGGGCCAGGAACATACTGGAATTTTCGGATGGTGGGAGATATTCTTTATATGAATGAGATGGAGATTCAGGGGATTCCAGTTCAACGGTAGAACTAATACGAGAAAAATAATGACAAAAATATTCTGCAACAACATCCTTCCCCTTCAACTCAACACCATTTTCATTTATGATCACTTCAGGGTGTGGATTTTTAATATTGTTTCCAATTTTTTCCTTAATTAATTTCCATGTAGTCCGAGGTGAAACAGATTTCTTAAATGTATTTTCATAATACATTTTTTCACTTGTTCCGAGAGTTTTAACTAGCAAATTTTTATAATTTTTGAATCGCTGTACATTATGAGCTGAGGGGTATTTCATTTTTATCTTATACAGTTTATAGATTTTAGAAGTGATGGACTTATCCAAGGTTGTTTGGGTGAGGTGTGCACTCCTGAATTTTAGCTATTTAAAGTTCAGTTCCCTAATTTTATTTAAAAACTATTGAAACAAATCCTGAAATTTGAATTCTAATTATTAAGAACAATTACTATCTGAAAGAGACTGATAGTTATAAACCAAACAAAGCGAAGATATTGGGCTCATTTTGACTGTGAAAGAAACTAATATTTCTGAACACTTCATAAGCTCCAAAATCAAAACGTAACGTAAGAAACCAAAAGAGGATAGGATGTAATAAATGAAAAAATGTAATCAAATAGGTGAGAAAATGAGGAATTTTATCCGCCAGTGGTAAAATATGAAGACAAAAACAAGCAAATATTTCGACAAGGACCTCCGCCAAGTCGTCCTCATTGCTAAAAACACGAAAAGAAAAAAGACTCCCCAAACATAAATTGAAAGTTACAAAACAAATTATGAAAATTAAAATTTCCAAAGATTTTATAAAAATACATTCGGGAAACAACTTCGAAAAGACTCAAATGCTGATTATACAACGAAATTTAAGAATATTAAGGTAACAAAAATAACTAGGTCATATAAATATTTAGTGAATAACGGAAATAATTCTTAGCATCTCATAATTGATGTTTAACACTGAACAAGAACTAATAATTAATTAATATTTAAACTAATGCCTAAACTTTAATAAAGATAATATATAATACCTTAGTATATAGTGCTTAAGGTTTTTCTCTAGAATTCAAAACACATAATATTGAACCTGTTTAGTGACAACTTAAAATAAAAGAGATTAAGATCTGATAACACAAAAAAATATCTAAAATATTATTTTCATATTCATTCTAATTGAGCCAATATTTGGCCCATTTTGACTGTAATAAAAGCTGATATTTCTGAACACTTCATAAGCACCCAAAATCTCAAAAGTTAATTGAAATTTACAAAATAGACTTGATAAGTACAAATTTTGGGGTAGTTTAGCAGAAAATTAACGTGTCATTACAAAATGCTGTAAAGTATCCTAAACATCTGAACCAAGTAATGTATTGTTATAGTTTGAAAGCGGAATTTTTCTTGCCTACAAGTCGTTTCGTTATGTACGTTTCGTTATGTACGTTAGTCGTTCGTTATGAATCGAAGCATTAAGCAATACCCATGGCGCAGATGTAAAATAAGGTGAAACCTGTTGAGTGGTAGACCTTGATTTATGGTTTAAGACTATATTTCTTCGTAAATTTTGTTCGAAAATTGTAATATTTAGTCGAAGTTACCTAGGAGTTATACAAGAAAGACTGATTCTAAACTGAATCAATAAATTTGAAAATCGTATGTTGGTATATGATAGGCAAGCGTTCCTTGTAGATGCTCAATTTATTTTATAGGTCCCACAAAGATAAAAAAAAAACCTTTGAAAGACAGGTCTAAAATATAAACGTCGCCACGAGAAACTAAAATTTGTGTTGAAATATGTTGGGCAAGAAATGAATATCATTAAATATGCTGAACAAATTTTAAGCTCGTATGTTCAAACATGTAGACCAAGAGTTGGCTGAAACATTTTGTTTAATTTCTGGGTTCTGTAATAAAAAAGTATTTTGAAAGAACTTCAAATGATATTCGGTGCAGGTGCCAATAAGAAATTTTGAACATTGGATAATTGTAACTATATGTTGAAGTATGTTTAGGAAGAATTCCTCACGATATTAAGTTTAATTTAAGGGTTCTGCAAATATAAAAAGGTTGAGAAACACCAGCCTAAAACATTTACTGAAGCACTTCATGGTTCTGTAAAGTTAAAATGTTTTGAAGAACCTTCAAAATAATTTTCAGTACAGGGACCAAAGAAATATGTTGAAAAATTCAAATTTGCAATTTGAAGTATGTTGAAGAAGAGTTTTTAAAGATATACAGCTTGATTTAAGGGTTGTATAGAGGTAAAAAATTCAAGAAAGGTCAGTCTAAAATATCAATTCCACTGAAAAGGTCAAAGATATATGCTGAAACTAAAATTACTTCGGATGATGAAACATATAGATCAAGAGTTTGCTAAGATGGTTTTAAAGATCGTTCTAACAATTTTCAGTGCAAGGGCCAACAACATAAGTTGAAAATCTTTAAATGAATATATTAGAGTATGCTAGGAAAGAGTTTCTTAAATTATTGAGTTTAATTTCAGGGTTCTGCAAAGGTAAAAAGGTATAAGAAAACCAGTCAAAATAAATTTCACTGAAGAGATCAATGCAATATTCCGAACTAATTTGTTGAAATACTCTGTTTAGTTTCAGGGATTTTTAAAAATAATAGATTTTGAAAGACCAATCTAATAACTTAAGTGCAGGACTGCAGGGACCAAAATTTGGAAGACTGCTGGAAAGAGTTTCTTAAGAAATTTCGCTTAATTTCAGGGCTCTGCAAAAACAAAAAGGGCTGAAAAAAAAGTCTAAAATATAAATGTCACTGAAGAGAGCAAAGAGATAAGCTGAAAAAAAAAATCGACAATCGTATTTAAAAAAGGATGAGCAGTAATTTGTGGAAATATTCTGTTTAGTTTCAGGGTTTTATAAACCTAAAAAGGCTATGAAAGGCTGGCCTAATAATTTTCAGCGCAGGAACCAAAGAAATATGTTAAGAAAAATAAAAGTTTGTATGTTGAAATATACTGGTAAAGATTTTTTCAAGATTTTTTTTTTAATTTAAGGGCTATACAAAGGTAAAAAAGTTCGGAAAGACCAGTCTAAAACATGTATTTGTCTAATGAGTTGAAAGAAAAATGCAAAAAGAATTTTAAACTCGTATATTCAAAATCAACTTTTCGAAAAAATTTGAAAAGTTTTTTTTGAAACAAATGCTTTTAAAAGAGATGCTTTTGCAATTTTAAAAGAAATGCTTTTGAAAGAGATTTGAAACATATGCTTTTGAAAGAATGTAGATCCCAATCCAATGTCCTTCCTTAAGGGACGAATCACTGGTATTCACGACAATAGCTGAAGGATAATTTTATATAATTATTTTGTTTAGATGATCAGGAATGATACAAAAACTATCAAATTTAGCACGTTAAAAATAACTTACCAAAATATTTAGAATCTGAAGGGTATTCATTATGGAGGAAAATACGCTACAAGGTGTTTTTTAGCAGTAAGTTCCCACTTTCGGGAAAAGCAAACACTGAAAGAGTTGATGAGCTGTGTAAAGCTTTCCTAAAAGTGTATGTAAAAAATTTTAATGTAGTGATGTTGATTTTACATACTGAATATTTTTTGTTTTGCATTATAAGCTTATCACATATTAAAACGATATAGGATACTAGTTTCAAAAAACTCTTCCGTCTTTCTAGTTAGCCAATGGTTGGTCATCTTAAACGGGTACCCAGAGTAAAAAAAAAATTCTAGATATTGGTTAGTTTGAAACCAGCATTGAGAGACTCAGTGGTCAGCAATGATTTGTTTTGTTTGAGAGAGACAGTGGTCAACAATGTAACAATGAACTTGTTACATAGGAAAAATGGTTAAATCTAAATCATCAGTTTCAAAGATTGTCTGTGCAGAATAAAGTCTTCAGTAAAAAAATAATTGACGATATCATGAAACAGGAATCTCCAGCCTCATTTTATTGTATGAAACTTATGCATCGTGGTCCCAAAGCATTTAGTTATTTTCTGGATGTGTTAATAGAGACAAAACAAAATGACATTGCACATTTGTTTAAAGATTACCTAGAATTTCAATTACTCCTCCCATTTCTCTGTGGAGAAAATAGGCGATCAGCTAACCAAATACCCAGATTAAAAAGTTTTTTTAGATATTGCTTAGTTTGAAATCAGCAGGGCGAGAGTCAATAGTGAAAAGAAAATGTACCACATATGCCCACTCTGGTTATTCTTCAGCTGGATGCTCTGTGACAACTGCACTATTGTAGATGAGAATGATGAAACGAGTAGACTATGCAATCCATGTGAGCCACGTAGATGTTATGCAGTTCAAATAAAGGATCGTAAATCTTATATTGAAGAGGTTTGTAACTCTCACATTAGAGGATTCATCTGCTCCAACTGTCGCTATGATAAGTGTGAACAGTGGGAAAATACCTATCCTCGTAAGATATAAAAAAAAAACTGTAAGCGCACTTTTAGCTTATTTCTAAAAGATTGGCATGGTCGTGGTTTTAAATTATTTTGGAAGGAAGAACCTGGTCTTTGCTTCAATTGTTAGAGTAATAAGAGAGTATGGTTTCTACGTCATCGTTGTGAAGACAATGGCTATTATGATTGTAAGCCTACTGAGTTTTATTTGGCTGTTACAGAGAATGGAGATTCATTGTGTGAGATCGCAGTGAGCAAGCAAATTGAAACACATGAATTTTACTATATGAACGGAAGAAGCATCATTGACTTTACAAAAAGATATAATAAAAGTGAAGTTGCACTATATTGTAGAAAATATGAACCCTACTTTTCCTAGCAAGCCGAATCTAAAGTAAATCTAAATGATCTACCAATGCTAGCCGTTGTCGATGACGATTTATATGTAAAAGAATGAATCTGAATATAGCAAAAAAAGAATAATTTTTATATGCATTTATATTAATAAACTAATTTATTATTAGAACACTTTATTCTTAGACCAGCAGTATACATGCTTAGACAATCTCTGTCTAGGGAGTACTCCGCAAACTTATAAACCAGATACTTCCCAGGAGACTGTGTTTGAATGGGGTAAGATTATATTTTGGCTCTCAAATTAATGCAGTTAAAGGTCAGAAGACATATGTAAGGTGGGGGTCTAACTTCCCTAAACAAGGGGTAAGATTATGTAATCTAATACATAGAAGCTGTAAAAGACATTAGTGTCATGAAGACTCCCAGTGGCAGCGTGGGGAAGTAAGATTTCTGTCAGTATATCTACACTTGTGCCACGAACATCCCTAGCGGGAGGATTTAGAACTAAAAGTTCTCTCCAGAAGCATTGTAAGCAATTTTACTCCAGTGTATCTTTTATCTTGACCAAAGATATAAGGAAACCCTTTAATAACATAGACAAAAGTACAGAATCTGTACTAAATTTTTGTTATGTAACTAATTCATACTCTTTATTACCCGTTTACTTTTTGTGTCCTACTGTTTATTGTGATTTTATTATTAGCGCTAGTATAATGATTGATAGATTGCAAATAACACGCTTCTATATTAAAACAGGTGTGTACGTTCACGGGTTATATCTTGAAGGAGCCTCCTTAGATCGCCGAACTGGCAAGCTGGTAGAAGCAAGGCCAAAAGCACTTTATGATCCGATGCCTGTACTCTATATTTATGCTGTTCAATCGACTGCTGGTAAGTTACCATTGCTTAGATTATAATTTTATCTGATCATGGCTGCAGCAGTTGTTACAACCTAGTAAAGAGCCAACCCCAATCCATAGTAGTCAAAAGTTGAAAAATACGTTTTGAAAAAACTTCCTGATGAGAGAAAATGGCCATCTTATACTGATACAATAATGGTGACTACTATTTCGGATAATCTTGAAAGTAAAAGTTTATTGTGGAAGCAATTTATGGTGTTTTCGGAAAAGAGCCATTGGAATCAACATGGTTGTAAACTTTGAGTAGGGGAATTACAGTCCTCCACCTTGGAGAGCAAGGAAAATCAAACACTTCATGGTAACGAACTGTAAGTAAGGAGCGACCCGGCTAAATAGTAACCCAAACTCTAAAAAACGCAATTATTGATACCAATTATTGATACAATACTAAACTTGAGAGTTTAAAATTTGATAATGTGGAAGATGGTTGGAATAATTTTAGAAAAATAATTTGTGAAGTTGCTGAAGGTGTATTAGGGAAGAAAGCTAGAACTGTAGCTAAGAATATTAGTGAAAAAGCTTTAAGTTTAATAGAAAGGAGAAAGGACTTGTACAAGAATTATCTGAGTGATAGATCACATGAAAACAAAAGAAATGTAAAGAATGTGGAGAAAGCATTGAAATATGAACTAAGGAGGTGTGAAGTGGAGGCCATGGATAAAATTGCCGAGGATTTAGAAGATGCAGCTAGACGGCATAATAGTAAAATATTGTACTGGCACGTTAACAAATTGAGAGGTAGTAGTCAATCCGGACTTGTCCCAGTTAAAGATAGGAATGGGGTGGCAATTAGCGATAAGACAAAAGCTAAAGCGAGATGGGCCGAACATTTTGAGAATTTGCTTAACCGTGATAGAGTTGCAGGAAAAAATATAGAGGAAAATGAAAAATTTTGTGATACCTTGGATGTGAAGGAAGATTTGTTTTGTGAGGAGGAATTAGAAACAGTACTAAAAGGATTAAAGAATAATAAGGCTCCAGGTGCTGATAGGGTAGTAAATGAGTTTCTTAAATATGGTGGCTCTGAGGTTAGAAATAAGTTATTGGAGATTATGAATATGATTTTTGAAAAAGGGGAAGTACCTAATGATTTTAGGAAAACCTTAATTAAGCCACTTTATAAGAAAGGTGATAAAAGTGAGTGTGGTAATTATCGAGGCATTAGTCTGGTCTCTGTAGGTAGCAAATTGCTTAGTAATATGATACTTTTTAGACTGAGAGGTGCCGTAGACAAAGTTTTAAGAGAAGAGCAGTGCGGTTTTAGAAAAGGTAGAGGATGTGTTGACCAAATTTTCACTCTTAGGTTAATAATTGAGAAGTGCCTAAGTTTTCAAACACCTTTGGTCCTCAGTTTTATAGATTATGAGCAAGCGTTCGATTCTGTTGATAGAGGAGCTTTAGTAAAGGTTTTATCCTTGTATGGTATACCAGACAAATACATTAAAGTGATTAGTGCTATGTACGAGAATAACACTGCTGCGGTTAAGGTAGGAAATGAGGTTAGCAGCTGGTTTTGTATTAAATCAGGAGTTAAGCAGGGTTGTGTTCTATCCCCCTTTATATGGATTATTTTGATGGACTTTGTTTTAAGGAGCACAGGAAAGGCAATGGGAGACCACGGAATCAAATGGGGAGGAAAAAGTCTCCTGGACTTGGATTATGCTGATGATTTAAGCATCCTAGATGAAAGTGTGAGCAAAATGAATGAAGTTTTAGAGGTTTTGCGAGTTCAGGGTGCTAGTATTGGTTTGAAAATTAATGTTAGGAAGACCAAGTCACTAAGGCTAGGAATAAGTGAAGATGAAAAGGTGACGTTGGGTAATGAAAAGATTGATCAGGTGGGCAGTTTCACTTACCTTGGTAGTATTATTAGTAAAGATGGTGGGAGCAGTGAAGATGTTAAAAATAGAATAGCCAAGGCTCAGGGTGTTTTTTCACAGTTAAAAAAAGTCTGGAAGAATAGGAAGATAAGTCTGCAAACCAAGATTAGAATCTTAGAAGCTACAGTGATGACAGTGGTCAAATATGGCTCTGAAGCATGGACGCTCCGAAAAGCGGATGAAGATTTGCTAGATGTTTTCCAGAGAAATTGCTTAAGGATTGTTCTGGGTACCCGGCTGACTGACCGTATTTCAAACAATAGGCTATACGAAAAATGTGGTTCAATACCGCTTTCTAGGTCTATAATGAAAGAAAGGTTGAGGTGGTTAGGGCATGTTGTTCGGATGAAGGATGACAGATTGCCGAAGATTGTTCTTTTCGGCCAACCATCTAGGGCTAAACGGAAAGCAGGTCGTCCCCGTCTGGGTTGGGAGGACGTCATAAAGAAAGATTTAAAGGAAATGGGAACTTCGTGGGAGGGTGTAAAAAGGGAGGCTTTGAATAGATTGGGGTGGAGGAGGAGCGTGCGTAGCTGTGTTGGCCTCAGGCGGCTTGGTGCTGCGATGAGTTGTTAGTAGTAGTAGTAATAGATACATAAAAGGAATCAGATTTTTATGCTGATTTAAAATATATATATTTTATCAAGTTTAGTCTTACTTATCAACAGTTTCAAGCCTGATAAAATCTGCCTTATTTTCGAAAAAAAGGAGAAACACCCCCTAAAAGCTATAAAATCTCAAAGAACATCGAACCATCAGATTTTCTTTTCATATGCCTTTGAGATTTTCTTTTCGCAAACCTTTCTGTTTCATCCGTCTGTGTATCTCAAGTTCAGTTGGCAGGTCTTCCTTTGCAAATGCGGCGAAACTCATAAATGCTGTATTTTTTCGTACATGCTTCAGCGTTTTCCCATCTTTTCCTCCAATTCCTCGTACACTGAACTTTTTTTTTCTCCTTTTTCATAATACTCTAAACACGAGTAAATAAACTAAATAAGTAAAGTGGCACACACACGCGAAAACAAAGCAAACAAAAAAAAACATTAAACAATCACCAACACAACCACTAAGCGCTTCCAAAAAAAATAAACTAATTACCAGATTAACTACTTTTATTCAATCTTTCCAGTACTTATACTTTATTTCAACACTTTCTACACGCTACCTAGCGGTATACGCAAATCTACGAAATATACGAATTATTTCAACACTCTCTGCACGCTACCTAGCGGTGTGTGCAAATCTACAAAATATACACTATTTAATAATTTTCCATATTCACACTTAATGCCTGCCTATCCTAAATAACTTACTTTTCTGCTTATTCTTATTAAACCTATCCTAAGTAGCTTATTCTATTATTAAATAATGTTTCCTTTTATTTTTAAAACAAACCACCAACACTGAAAATAATTAAAAATTATTAAAAATAATCAAAAATATAAAAGATTAAAATTTTTAATCTTTTTAATCTATATAATCTTATTTTTGCTATGGAACGCTACCTTTCCGTAAAAAGTGTCCTTAATCGGTTTGCTTTCACTGTGCAAAAACTCCCATATAGTTTTGTATTTTCAGTAAAGCGCTAATTGTCTTTAATCATACAGACGTAGGGAAATATCATCAGTTGGTTTATTTGCACTAGTTTTATCATTTGTTATATTATATATTTATTATATATTTGCACTATATTTAAGATAGACTGTGAAGCAGTAATTTTTGTTATTGGTATTTACAGTTTGGCATTTGATGCATGATGGCCAAAATTCAAAATCTTCAAATGATTTGTGCGTTTATTCAACAATTCATTTCGCTTTTATTTTCAGGTAAAGATCCTAGATTGTATGAATGTCCCATTTACCGGAAGCCCCAAAGATCCCCACAAGGGTATATTGGGTCTGTTGATTTAGATACAGATGTCAACCCAAAACTTTGGACTCTCCGTGGAGTCGCGTTGTTGTGTGATATTCAGTAATTGCTTTCGGTGAGCCCCCATTATATTTCTTATTTCTTATTTCTTTTATATTCTTATTATTTATTATTCTTATTATTCTTATTATTCTTTATTATTATTCTATATTGTTCTTTGCTATTCTTATTATTCTTATTATATTCTTATTATATTTTCTTATTTCTTCTTATTATATTTCTTATTTCTATATTTCTTTCTTATACATAATTCCTTTGTTTTAAAGTCACTAGTTTCAAGGAGGTTTAATTTTATTTAAAAAACATTCCAGGGTCAAAAAATTGCACGGCTGAAGCATTCTTAGTTATTTGCCAACTTTATATTCTGGGTTTATATTCTATTCTGTTTTATATTCAGTGGTGCTGCTGAAGGAAAAAAGCTGAAGGTGGTGCTTCTAAAGAAAAAGGGGCTGTTTAAGGTGCTGCTGAAGGGAAAAGTTTAGAAATGAACTGGGAAAACTGAAATAAATACTCACTGTTATATTTTTAAACTCATTTTCCATTTTTAGCATATAGTATCAAACAGTTCGTGGTAACGAACGTAAGGAGCGACCCGGCTCAATGGTAACCGAAACTCTAAAAAACGGAATTTTGATACATATAGATACATCAAAAGAATCAGATTTTAATTCTGATTTCAAATATGTAAGTTTTATCAAGTTTAATTTTACTTATCAAAAGTTACAAACCTGAGAAAATTTGGCTGATTTTCGAAAAAAGGGGGAAAGACCCCCTAAAAGTTATAGAACCTTAATGAAAAGCACACCATCATATTCAGCGTCTCAGAGAACCCTACTGTAGAGGTTTCAAGCTCCTATCTACAAAAATGTGGAATTTTCCATTTTTTGCCAGAAGAAAGATCACGGATGCGTGTTTATTTGTTTTTTGTTTTGTTTTTTTTCCCCAGGGGTGATCGTATCGACCCATTGGTCTTAGAATATCGTGGGAGGGCTCATTGGAACGGAAATTAAATTTATAGTGCCCTTTTTAAGTGACCAAAACAAATGGAGGGCAACTAGGCCCCCTCCCACGCTCATTTTTTCCCCAAAGTCATCTGATCAAAATTTGAGATAGCCATTTTGTTCAGCATGGTAAAAAATATTATAAATATGTCTTTTAGGATGATTTCAGAGGTTACAAAAATGTGGAATTTTCCATTTTTTGCCAGAAGAAAGATCACGGATGCGTGTTTATTTGTTTTTTTGTTTTTTTGTTTTGTTTTTTTTTCCCCAGGGGTGATCGTATCGACCCAGCGGTCCTAGAATATCGTGGGAGGGCTCATTGGGACGGAAATTAAAAGTTCTAGTGCCCTTTTTAAGTGACCAAAAAAATGGAGGGCAACTAGGCCCCTCCCACGCTCATTTTTCCCCATCTTTCCCCATTTTTCCAAGTCATCTGATCAAAATTTTGAGATAGCCATTTCGTTCAGCATGGTGGAAAATATTATAATTATGTCTTTTAGGATGATTTCATCCCTCGAAGCCCCCAGGAGGAGGGCTGAAAGTTATGAACTTTACCCAATGTTAACATATAGTATTGGTTATTGGGACCCGGCTCAATGGTAACCGAAACTCTAGAAAACGGTATTTTGATACAAATAGATACATCAAAAGAATTGAATTTTAATGCTGATTTCAAATATATAAGTTTCATCAAGTTTAATCCTACCAATCAAAAGTTACGCGCCTGAGAAAATTTGGCTGATTTTCGAAAAAAGGAGGAAAGACCCCCTAAAAATTATAGAACCTGAATGAAAATCACACCATCATATTCCGCGTATCAGAGAACCCTACTGTAGAGGTTTCAAGGTCTACAAAAATGTGGAATTTTGCATTTTTTGCCAGAAGAAAGATCACGGGTGCGTGTTTATTTTTATTTATTTTTTTTTTCCCAGGGGTGATCGTATCGACCCAGTCGTCTTAGAATATCGTGGGAGGGCTCATTGGAATGGAAATTAAAAGTTCTAGTGCCCTTTTTAAGTGACCAAAAAAATGGAGGGCAACTAGGCCCCCTCCCACGCTCATTGTTTTCCCAGAGTCACCTGATCAAAATTTTGAGATAGCCATTTTGTTCAGCATGTTCGAAAATATTATAAGTAAGTGTTTTTAGATGACTTAATCCCCCGAAGTTTCCGGGAGGAGGGCTGAAAGTTATGAACTTTACCCAATGTTAACAGATAGTATCGGTTATTGGGAAGTATACAGTACAGACGTTTTCAGGAGAGATTTTTCCTGGTAGTGGGGGGGGGGGGGGTGTCGGGCAGGGACGTACGTAGGGGTGACCTCCGGGCCCGGCCCCCCCCCCCCAAAAAAAAAAAAAATCTCACGATTTTTTTCATTTTCCCATAATTTTCTGATTTTTTCTCACAGAATAATGGGTTTGAAGGATTTGCCCCCCCCCCCCCGAAACAAATTTGCCCCCCCCCCGAAACAAATTCCTACGTACGTGCCTGGGGTCGGGGGTTGTGTAGGAGGATCTTTCCATGAAGGAAATTTTCATAGGGGAAGGGACATTGCTATGAAGGGGACGCCTGACTTCCCAGCATTATTTAAAAAAAGATCAGGAATTAAATATAAAAAAAAAACAAGTTTTTCAACTGCAACAGCAGCAACATCAAAACTTTAAACGAACAGTAAATATTACATATATGATTGGGTTCACCCCCTAGTCAATACCTCACTCTTTAAGCCAGAGATTTTTTAGTACTTTCATAAGAGCTATTTATTCTAATTAACGGCCTTTGTGATTAAGCGGTCATTTTTAAAGAATTGGAACAAAATTTGAACTTTCGCTTAAAGAGCAAGGTATTGACTAGGGGGCGAACCTCCTAATATATGTATTAAAAATATATGAATATAGAAGTTCGTTACGTAAGTCAATTCGTAAGTTACGTATATTTATTACTAATAAAAACCTTCGTAAATAAAATGAAACAAGTTTCGAGAAAGCCATTTAACCATATAAAAGTAAATTAATATGAAAATTTTGTTTTAATTATTCATGTACTGTGAGCCAAGATCAAAACCTGCATTTATTCAAAAACGTTCAAAAATTAAATAATAAAAACAAGTTTTTTTAACCGAAAGTAAGGAGCGACATTAAAACTTAAAACGAACAGAAATTATATCCGTATATGAAAGGGGCTTTCCCCTCCTCAACGCCTTGCTCTTTACGCTAAAGTTTGACTTTCTCAAAACTCAATTTTTGTTAACAATAAAAAAATTTAGCGTAAAGAGCGAGGCGTTAAGGAGGGGACAGCCCCTTTCATATATGGAATCATTTCTGTTCGTTTTAAGTTTTAATGTCGCTCCTTACTTTCGGTTAAAAAACTTGTTTTTTTTATTTAATTAACTATAGATACGTTTATTATAGCTGGACTTGGCAAATATTTTAAAGGGAAGGGGGCATCTTAAAACTTTTCTAGGTGGAAAAAATTTATTTTTGGATAAAATTGGATATATTTGGTTAAAACCAAACGTTGATTTGGTAAAATTAATAAGGATAGGCTCCCCGTCAAACAGTTCTTGGTAACGAGCAGTAAGTAAGGAGCGACCCGGCTCAATAGTAATCGAAACTCTAAAAATTTTTATACCAATAGATCCATCAAAAGAATCAAATTTTTATGCTGATTTCAAATATATAAGTTTCATCAAGTTTAGTCCTACCCATCAAAAGTTATATGCCTGAGAAAACTTGCCTTATTTTCAATATAAGAGAAAAACACTCCTTAAAAGTCATCTTAATGAAAATCACACCATCAGATTCAGCGTATCAGAGAACTCTACTGTAGATGTTTCAAGCTCCTATCTGCAAAAATGTGGAATTTCGTGTTTTTTTTTCCAGAAGAAAGATCACGAATGCGTGTTTATTTGTTTGTTTTTTCCCCAGGGGTTATCGTATCAACACAGTGGTCCTAAAATATCGTGGGAGGGCTCATTCTAACGGAAATTAAAAGTTCTAGTGCCCTTTTTAAGTGATCAAAAAAATGGTGGGCAACTATGCCCCCTCCCACGCTGATATTTTTCCCAAAGTCACCCGATCAAAATTATGATATAGCCATTTTGTTCAGCATGGTCGAAAAATACAATAACCATGTCTTGGAGGATGACTTAATCCCCCATAGTCCTCGGGGGAAGGTCTGCCATTTATGAACTTTGCCCGTTGTGTACATATAGTATTGGTTATTGGGAAGTATACAGAAGTTTTCAGGTTTTTTTCTGGTAGTTGGGGGGGGGGAGTCGGGGTTTATGTGGGAGGATCTTTCCATGGAGGTAGTTTTCATGATGGAAGGGACATTGATATGAAGGGGCGCTGGATTTCCCAGCAGTATTGAAAAAAAAACGATAAGAAATTAAATAAAAAAAAATATTTTTCAACTGAAAGCAAGGAGCAACATAAAAACTTTAAATTAGCTGAGATTATTATATATATGATTGGCCTCACCCCCTAGTCATTACCTCGCTCTTTACGCTAGAGTTTTTTTGTACTTTCATCAGAGCTGTTTATTCTAATTAACGGCCTTTGTGATTCAGGGGTCATTCTTAAAGAATTGGAACAAAATTTGAACTTTAGCGTAAAGAGTGAGGTATTGCTTAAGGGTGAATCCCCTAATATACGTAATGGAAATATATGAATTTGGACGTTTGTTTCGTAAGTTCATTCGTAAGTTACGTCAGATCAAAATTTCGAGAAAGCCATTTAGCCAAAAAAAAAAGTCTAATTAATATGCAAATTTCGTTTCAATTATTCATGCACGGTGAGTCAAAATCAAAACTGCATTAATTCAAAAAGGTTCAGAAATTAAATAAAAAAACAAGTTTTTTTTTAACTGAAAGTAAGGAGCGACATTAAAACTTAAAACAAAGAGAAATTATTCCATATATGAATTGGATTGTCCCCTCCTCAACGCCTCGCTCTTTACGCTAAAGTTTGACTCTGCCTCACAACTTTATTTTTTAAAACAATAAAAAAATTTAGCGTAAAGAGCAAGGCGTTGAGGAGAGGACAGTCCCTTTCATATACAGAATAATTTTTATTAGTTTTAAGTTTTAATGTCGCTCCTTACTTTCAGTTAAAAAAAAACTTGTTTTTTTTATTTAGTCTCAATGAAAAAGTCTTTGGAATGCCTACAATGTGTAAGAAAAAGGCCTTTTTGTTTCTTATTTTGCTTGCGAGGAGACAAGGCGCGATATAAGACGTAGATTCCTATTAGTCGAAGAAAAGATGATAATATGTAATTTAGAGGATTATGTGCAGTATGAATATTTGGTCTTCTTAGTCTGCAAGAGCGTGCGTGCATCCACGCATCCACGCATGTTTTGATATTCTGCCTTCCTTTTAGTGCTATGAACACGGAAAATTTACCCAGTTTTTAGTGATAATTTCAATTATAATTATTTTCTTCAGTCGTTTCACCATTTAATTATTGATTTTTTAAATTGTTTATTTAATGGTGTAAATCTTTATTTTTATTGTTTTTAGCTTATTCTAATTTTCAATCATTAGCCCAAGTGGGAAATGTCTGCAAAAACCACATTTTCAGTAGAATGATGTACCATTAGGTGTTGTTTTGGTAAATTGACGGATATTACCCACCAATGAAAATACATACCGATGAAGAATTAAAATAGATTTCAGTTAGTCATTGATTACGCAGGAAAACTTGTAATCCTAACCAGCGGTGTCTATTGCGAGGATGGAAGGGAGTATTTGCCCTCCTCTCTCCTAGCTTTTGAATCTATTTTTATTTTATTTTAATACAAAAATGTCTTTTTGGATGTTTTCATTGAAAAAAATGACCCCTAAGATTTTGAAAGATACATCGCCCACTCTAAATTCTTATGAATAGCCGCCACTAAATCCTAAATCTTTTAACCCTAGATGCTGCAGTTACATTGAACAAAATTTTGCTAAAGAAATAAAAATTATTTAAATTCTTAATGGGACAAGTCTGTTGAAATAACCAGACGATGGATAATTGTTTGGTTGACTCCTGCCCTCTTCCCCCAAATACTAACGAAGCTGACGACTACTCATACCGCTTCGCAAAGAAATGAAAAATGAATAGGGCTGAAAAGGAAAAATAAGAAAAAGGGATTTTATGCATAGCTGGAAATTCACTAAATTTTAAGTCTTATTTTACGCAAAACCCGCTAATGGAAGACCCTGGAAATTCAGCATTAAAATAAATCTCAGGAATATGTATCATAAGTAAATTCTCACCTCTCACTGGAATATTTCTTTGACCACGGATATGTGTCTCACTGTAATGCCTTCAGGTATGAAAACGAACAATAAAATACTCAGCTTGTTCAAATTCTAGCACGAATATTAGAAAAAAAGCTTTGTTTTATACATTGTATTAGAACATAAGAAAAAGTGTGCAAATCATTCAAGCTGCCAACATCTTTCTCGTCAGAAACCTTCAAATATTTACTCCATTTATAAATTGGCTGAACACAACTCCGACCATAGTAACCTGTATTTTAGAAATACATTTTCAAAGGAACTGTTTACTGTGCAAAGTTTTTAGCAAATACTAATTCAGTAATGATAACTCTTTCCCAAATGGCAGTATTTTATAGTACTGTGGCTTCTGTGTGAATGTTTATGAGAGCATAGCGTTACCAAACTTATGGTTAGTGCTTATATGATTAGTGCCAGATTTTGTTTTCCCTTTTGTTTTGATATAGAGAAAATTAATTTGGCAACTGAACGTCTCATGTAACAAAAATCCCATATATACGAAACATTAAAATTTTTTGTCTTACAAAACTATTCCCCATATTTTCATCATAAATTTGCATATATTCCAAACCCTTCTAGGCTGTTTTGTTTTCATCCACTGAACTAAGTGTGGGACGATTATGAGTCATTTTTCTAATTAAGAAAAAGGGGCCAATAAATCTAAAAGTACTTCAATAGCTTCGTAATTTCTATCACCGAAAAGTGTGCACCTTACAGATAGTGGCACTTACTTTCCTTTTCAAATTTGCCGCCATAATCGAACCCAGATATGTCAGAACTTCGAACGGAGATATTCCAGATCATCTTTAAGCAAGATTTTTGTTTATGCTCACAGTTTAAGTTTGATGGGTGTTTAGGACTGTTGAAATGAGACTTTATGCATTTTTATTCTTGGTTCGTGATTTAAATTTTTATCAATTGAATTTTCACATCCTTTTGTTTACTGTGATTTATTCATTCCATCATCAAAGTTCTGTGTTTTAGTAAACATGGTTGCACATTAGGGTAATAGGAGTAGCTCTCGCCAGTATATTTCCGATGATCACTGCAATATTTGGGGGACAATTCCTTAAATTACGCCTGAGTTTGAATATTTGGGCAACTATATATTTTTCAGTCGTAAGGTCTCTTCTGAAACTGCGAACATGTTTCTACTCGAGACTGTTTCTAGTTACTATCGGCCTAAATGTACTAAAATATTCCAGGTATAACCACTATGTGTCTGATGAATTGGCTATATGGGAACGCCCCAATGAAGGTCTCGTTGAAAGAAAATCTACAGTTAGGCACAAATGCGCAAAGAGGGGGGCTTGGGGACAGTCTTGCCTGAAACTCAGGATTCCTCAATTATTATCTATAATTTTTGTGATATTTGTCTGTTTTGGGGTTTTATCAAATTCCCCCTTCCCTAAAAAAGGAAATAAATTCCTGCCTATCGACCTAACGGTCAAGGTTAACACTCTTCCATAGTTTTTTATTTACTAATTATGCTAAGACGAAAAATTTTACAATGGTTTCAATATAGAAAATGGGTTATACCATTTGAAAGGATTTAGGTCTTATACATTTTTTTTATTATTTGAGGCAATTACTAAGCTACATGGTTATTGAAGAAATTTGTTTATTTATGTCACCAAAATGTCGTCGACTCAAACTCATTTCTTCTGAGTTGTTTATTATAATTAGAAAAAGATTTTTAAACTCGCCTACATATATTTATATTCAAGCTCCAATTCTTTTCTAACCAATATTTGACCATTCTTATACCTCGTCATCATCCGTTTTTTTTGTGCAAAATTAAGTTTCTGCAAAAACATGAACTTGAAAATAAATTACTGACTGTTCAGAAAATAAAAAACCAGGTAATTATAAAGGAATATCGAATTATCAACTATTTACTAAATAATCTATTTAGTAACAATCAACTAATTTAAAAAATCAACTGATCAACTTATTAACTAATCAACTGATTTAAAAAAGCAACTATTATCAACTATTTAGCAAAAATAACGAATTTAGTAAAAATCAACTAATTTAAAAAATCAACTGATCAACTTTTCAACTAATCAACTGATTTAAAAATGCAACTATTATCATCTATTTAGCTAAAATAACTAATTTAGTAACAATCAACTAATTTAAAAAATCAACTGATCAACTTATCAACTAATCAACTGATTTAAAAAGCAACTATTACCAACTATTTAGCAAAAATAATATATTTAGCAAAATTTAGTAAAAATAAACGAGTAGGGGCATTTGAAGAAGCATGTTTTAAAACGTTGTTTTGGTTTTATGATATGATCCAAAGCGTAACTCAAAATAGTAACTATAAATTCAAATTTTTCTTTATGATTTTTTCGAGTATTTGTGTTCACTAGTCAATTTAGTGTAGAAATAGTATTAATGTTGTTTATTAATTTTGCCTCTTTTTATACTTGATTAAAAATACGCTGTAACTATCTGAATGTTATTTATTCGTATCTGCTATGAATATCCTGGAGTTATTATAAGAAATGGATCTATCTTAAGTTTCCAGGCTCTTAGAGATGTTGAGTATTTTCATCTTTTACTTTATGAAAATCACAGTAGAAAAAACAATTCTTTTAATATTTTGTATTTAAGTATTGGCAGCTGTTATTGCGAATATGATTTAAATATTTACAAAACACCACTTTCCTCTATGATCTTCTATTCTCCCCCCCCCCGTAACTGCGATTATGTTTCTACTCCGACAGTTACTAGTTACTATCGGCCTAAATGTACTAAAATATTCCAGGTATAACCACTATGTGTCTGATGAATTGGCTATACGGGAACGTCCCGATCAAGGTCTCGTTGAAAGAAAATCTATAGTTAGACACATATGCGCAAAGAGGGGGGCTTAGGGACAGTCTCACCTGAAACTCAGGATTTCTCAATTGTTATCTATAATTTTTGTGATATTTGTCTGTTTTGGGGTTTCATCAAATCCCTTTTTCTCCAAAAAAAGGAAATAAATTCCTGCCTATCGACCTAACGGTCAGGGTTAACATTGTTCCATAGTTCTTTATTTACTAACTATGCTAAGACGAACAACTTTACTATGGTTTCAGTATAGAGAATGGGTATACCATTTGAAAGATTTTAGGTCTTATATATTTTTCTTTATTATTGGAGGTAATTACTAAGTTACATGGCTATTGAAGAAATTTGTTTCTTTATGTCACCAAAATATCATTCACTCAAAATCATTTCTTCTAAATTTTTTTATAATTAGAAAAAGATTTTTAAACTCACCTACATATATTTATTTTCAAGCGCCAATTCTTTTCTAACCAATATTTTGACCATTCTTATACCTTGTCATCATCTGTTTTTTTTTTTTTTTGCAAAATTAAGTTTAGGCGAAAATATGAACTTGAAAATAAATCACTGACTGTTCAGAAAATAAACAATCAAGTAATCTTAAAGGAATTTCGAATTATCAACTATTTAGTAAAAATAATATATTTAGTAAAAGTCAACTATTTAATCAACTAATTTAAAAAATCAGCTGATCAACTTATCAACTGATTTAAAAAAGCAACTATTACCCACTATTTAGCAAAAATAATCTATTTAGTAAAAATCAACTATTTAAGCAACTAATTTAGAAAACCAACTGATGAATTTATCAACTAATCAACTGATTAAAAAAAGCAACTATCACCAACTATTTAGCGAAAATAATCTATTTAGTAAAAGTCAACTATTTAATCAGCTAATTTAAAAAATCAGCTGATCAACTTATCAACTGATTTAAAAAAGCAACTATTACCCACTATTTAGCAAAAACAATCCATTTAGTAAAAATCAACTATTTGATCGACTAATTTAATAAATCAACTGATCAACTTATCAACTAATCAACTGATTTAAAAAAGCAACTATTACCCACTATTTAGCAAAAATAATCTATTTAGTAAAAATCAACTATTTAAGCAACTAATTTAGAAAATCAACTGATGAATTTATCAACTAATCAACTGATTAAAAAAAGCAACTATCACCAACTATTTAGCGAAAATAATCTATTTAGTAAAAGTCAACTATTTAATCAGCTAATTTAAAAAATCAGCTGATCAACTTATCAACTGATTTAAAAAAGCAACTATTACCCACTATTTAGCAAAAACAATCCATTTAGTAAAAATCAACTATTTGATCGACTAATTTAATAAATCAACTGATCAACTTATCAACTAATCAACTGATTTAAAAAAGCAACTATTACCAACTAGTTAGCAAAAACAATCTATTTAGTAAAAATCAACTATTTAATCAACTAATTTAAAAAATCAACTGATCAAATGATCAACTAATCAACTGATTTAAAAAAGCAACTATTACCAACTAGTTAGCAAAAACAATCTATTTAGTAAAAATCAACTATTAAGTAAAAATAACCGAGGGGGAACATATGAAGAAGCATGTTTTAAAACGTTGTTTTGGATGTATAACATGATCCTAAGCGTAACTTAAAAAGTAGCTATAAATTCACAGTTTTCTTAATGATTTTTATGAAGTTTTGTGTTCACTAATCGATTTAGTGTAGAAATAGTATTAATGTTGTTTATTAATTTTGCTTCTTTATATACTTGATTAAAAATACACTGTAGCTATCTGAATACTATTTATTCGTATCTGCTATGAATATCCTGGAGTTATTATAAGAAATGGATCTATCTTAAGTTTCCAGGCTCTTAGAGATGTTTGAGTATATTCAGCTTTTACTGTATTAAAATCTCACTAGAAAAAAAACTTTTAATGTTTTGGGTTTAAGTATTAACAGCTGTTATAGCAAATATGATTTAGATATTTACTAAACAGCACTTTCCTCTATGTTCTTCTATTCCCCCTCCCCAGCTCCACCACCACGAGCAAAAGCCGAAATGGTATTTCTAGAAATACTACGAGGCAATTTTTTTACTCGTATAAAATCGTATGATCGCTGTAGTTTTAGTAATTTTTTGTTTATCTTTTTGTTATTGCCATAGAATTATATCCTAATTTTTTCTACCATTTTTTTTGATAACTTATTAGTTTTAGCTATTAATTTATTACCGTATGTTTTATTATTAACATCTGTCACGCTTCTCAACAGCTAAGCGTGAAGACTTACCCCTTTTTTGTTTTTTAGCTCCCCACCCCCTTAGAGATATGAATAAAATACATCGATTAATATCAGGTATTTAACAACTATATAAAAAGTTACTCAAGCTACCAGTATCTCTATCATGACAGAGTTTCGAACTTTCAGATTATTTATCGATAACGGAACGGAACGGGACGGAACGTATCGCATCGGTTATGTAACGCAACAACTACGCGTATTAACTAAAGTTTAAGAAATATGTTTGTCATGGAAATGTCTGATGTTAAAAATTTGCCAGCAAAGATTAAGCAAGAAATGATAATTGTTCCTGGGATCTAGCATCACAGTTCAGTTATTATTTTTTAATGGTCGAGAAATCGTTCAAGCTATTTCTTTAATTTAAAAAATTGTACTCTGTTAGGAATTTGTGTTACAAGACTTTAGATTGTCATACACATTAACACAATGCCCCAGAAAGCTGGGGCATTGACATGCCCCAGTTTTCCATTTTTTGACATATTTAAATGGAACTTTTAAACTTACCCAAGCATCATAATCAAAATATTGATATACATCCTTATAATTTCATCTAAACCACGGGGCGTAATGGCGTAGCCCTGCTTGTCTCCTTGGAAACAAAGATATAAAAAAAATAATTCTATAATATATGAATTTTTTCATTTATCTGACGTATAAAAGAATTGAAAATAATGAAGAATGTTATAATTGTACAAAAAGAAGTTGATTTAAAAGACTAATATTTTTTGGTGGGTCAATCATATTTTATTAGCAAAACCAATCAATAAATAACTGATCCACATACGGAGTACTGAATAAGATATTAATATGAACTCAAACTAATTGTCTTTTTCCAGGTATTTCCCTTTGCTTTTTCGAAGCTCACCATTTTTTACCCCCACCTCATATCTGGGCACAAAGTAATTAGAAAGCTAAATCACCAAGAAATATCAAATAGAGTAGACACTACCCCAAGGTCAACACGTTTCAAGAGATGGAGCGATCCTGAAATTAAATTTACTATACCTATTAACACAAAGCTAGTAAACATTTCTCTGCATGCTAATCAAGATCTTTTCTGGGAGAATTCGGTAATAGAATGGTTCTTAGAAGATGGGTCAAGATATGCCTACCCCGCTTTTAGTGAATGTCTATATATTGGAAGTATTGATGGCAACAAACAGTCTATTGTGGCAGTTAATTTATGTGGTGGCCTTAGTGGTCTTATTAACACAGATGTGGAGACATTATTTATAGAGCCTATTAGAGACAGTCCATTAAAACAGGGAATGTTCCAACATACTTTAATATCATCAAACCTTTGGTCGATGGCTGATCTGAGAAATGATGTTTACCAAATGGAAAGACAGAGGAGAAGGAGGAGATATATTGAATCAGAGGAGGAAAGTCTTGATGAAGATGAATACGAAATTTATAAAAAGTATTCAAGTGTTGATGATTTTGACTTGGTGCTTGATGAAGATTTGGGGGAGAGCTATGAGCAGTTTGAGGATTATATGGATGTAGAAGATTTTAATGTAAGTATCTGTAGTTCTTACGTTTATTTTTCTTGTTGCGCATTTGCATAGCCCTACGATAACGTTGCACTCCTTTTTACAGTGTAGTTGAATCTTCTGGTAATAATCTCTGATTTTGATATAAATCAGTTAAAGCGTTTTCGATAATAATTAACTGAATACATCTCTGTTTTTGCTGTTTTACACGTTACATTTACATGCTTTTTTTAGTCTGATTCTCATGATCAAAAGTTTTGAAAATTTACGCATAATATTTTATTCACAAAATTAACAAAATATATATTAAAACACTTTATTAAACGAAACTCTAATATACTGAGCTAGGTACTATAATATTTTTTTCGTTTTTTTATTTAATCGGAATTGTATTTATGATTTATTTGAGCTTTTATAACAACCCGTATGTAAGTTTTTCTCTTGGTTTCATTACTTTTCTGTTTTAGATGTTTTTTCTTCCTGATCTTGAACGATATTTTGCTCCTTGCTGATGTTTTGCGGTTTGTTTTGCTCCTTGATGAATATGAAAGTCACTTCACAAGCGAATTATCTCCATACAGAATATTTATGTTTTTAGTATAAATTAACTAAAAAATACAAGTTTTTTTCTACTGAAAGTAAGGAGCAACATTAAAACTTAAAACGAACAGAAATTATTTCGTAAATCAGAGGGAGTGCCCCTTCCTCAATATCACTCTCTTCACGCTAAAATTTTAAGTACTTCTAAAAAAGGTTCCGATTCTAATCACGCCGCCCTTTTGTTTCAAGAACCGTTCTTAAAGAATTGGGACAAAAGGTCAAACTATAGCGTAAAGAGCGGGGTATTGAGGAGGGGCCCCCTCCTGAATAGTTTTTTTTTCCGAGATTGAAATTTTGTCCCGATTTTGTCTCACAAGAAACTTTGCTCCTTTTTCAAGTAATTAAACACACATTAGATTTTATGAACACTCTTTTTTCATTAGCGGTTGTATGAAGGCATTGGCTAAATGGGCTTAAGCCTATGGATACGTCGCAGATGATTTATATTTGTTAAAATGTTTAAGCGGCTATCTAGGAGGTTAACTTGAGTATAAATTACAGGGTTCGTTCCGGTGACCTGGGATGGTTACGGATCCCTGTACCGCCATAGGCCCCTGTTTCCGCCCCTTTCCCCCAAAGGGAAATTCTGCATGCGTGGCCTCAAAGTTGTGCAGGGGGTGGACCTGTCACATGATCGCCTAAACAGATCCGCATCTGCAAAAAGCCTTGCAGGGTACCCAGGGCCTGGGGAACTGTGGGTCAAATTTGTTTCTAAGAAACATACAATGAAGAAGACCGCGAAAAGAGAAAAACCATACTACGGCATTCCCGGAAGGCGATGCGTCGGAAGATACGGTGCCTCCTTCGAAGGTAACGGAGCCAAGACCACCTTTGTACCATTGAAGTTTTATTTGTGGTAATAGAAAAGATTTGCTCGTGGCGATAGAGATTTCTCCTATAGCGCCACTTATAGCGCTGGAGATTGTGTCAACTAGGCTAGCGCCGCTCTCAATTAATGAGAGAAAATTGAATATGTAGACATACAAATGTGGCTTCTTCTTTCTTGGGCTATCTGGAGATCAGATTCCTTTGGGAGCATTTACCATGGAGACTGGCGAACTAGTTACCTATTATCGGACTAGACTCAGACATATAAGAGAAACAAACACATATTAAAAGACAATAGATTTATTGAACTTACATGCTTAGTTGTACAGCAACGGGTCACTTCAATGACAATAAAATGGTGTCCGAGATTATTTGCGGTACCAATCGCTTGGAGCCTGAATACATATTCCAATTAAAAAACACATTTACCCCCACTCCCAAACGCAGTTCTTTCGTCCTGCGCTCTAGGGACTGCCTGCCATTGGCTCAAGCGACCCAAGGACGCAAATCTTCGTCCAATAATCTCTTTAAGATTTTTCAGATGATTCAGGAGTTCACACAGTTTTTTGCCATTTAAACTTCCTTAGAAATATCGTGCTTAGCATTTTGTTTTTGCTACTAATTATCTTAGCGAAATTCGAACGACTAGCGCCGTTGTCTGACTGAAGCTAGAAATGCAATTTCTCTTTTTGCTGATTATGAATTTAGACTCCTGGAAGCGGTATTTGAACTCAATTAGGGAACGTTTAATTTCTGCCCGAATCATCTTTAGAAGGAAAGAATCTTATATTTTAAATATATGGTATTCTACTGCTGGTGCACATCACCCTTCCCATCAAATAATGACGTCCCGTCATTAGTAACTGCTCATTAGGAGTGCTTAAAATTTTTCAATTATCTTTCTTATTTTATTCTACATCCCTATCTAAAATTCATCTACCGGATTAAGATTATTTTCGGTTCTAGGTTAGCTACTATATTAAGGATTTTTTTTTTTCTATATCTAGCACTGATTACCTTTACATTTCCAACAAAGTTGGGGCTATTCTACTTTTAAACTATATTTTTTTTTGCTGTCTATATGACGTACTACATACTATCTACACAACGTTAAATGAATAACATGATAATATTACACCTAATTCTACTTGTGGTACATACATGAATGATTTATAACATACAATATTTGGTTCATCATATTCATTGATGACATTAAAACACTTTCACTATTGAGATTTTTGCATTGTCAAAGCTATTAGGAAGTAACACATTTAGCTTCACATCTATTCATCACCTTTCGTGTCCTTAGTGTACTACACCCTTCTGTTGTAAATTACTGTCCTTCACTCCTTTTGTTGTGGCAAAAATTTCGAAGCACGTACGTTATGGTTTCTTCATGGAACAGTTCGAGTCTAGTTGTCTTTACACGGTATGTTTTCCCTAATAGTCAACTGGGAAATGACCGTTAAATATCGTTCTAATAGTCAACTGGGAAATGATTCTTCCCACTACAGGTGTTGGTGTTTTTCTTCTCAGCATATCATTTTTAGGATTTTTGAGGCACATAGAGAATGTATTCTCGCGTAAAATTGTTCATTTGTGCCTTTTGAAACGGGTTGTCGTCCTACTATAGTGACTCTCTTAATACATTGTCTTTAAATTCAACTTCGAACCTCTTCAACTATCATTTAACTTCAAATATCGTTAAATATCGTTTATCTTGTACTGCTCGATGGTGTTCTCAGAGTTAAAGTTCAAATTGTCTTTAATTTCTGCTTCAAATATCTTCAAATGTCTTTAAGTGTCATTTAACTTCAAATATCGTTTATCATGTGCTGATCGATGGAGTTCTCAGAATTAAACTTCAAATTGTCTTTAATTTCGTCTTCAAATATCTTCAAATGTCTTTAAGTATTTTTCAGCTTCAAATATCGTTAAATATCGTCTATCTTGTTCTGATCGATGGGGTTCTCAGAATTAAACTTCAAATTGTCTCTAACTTCAGTTTCAAATATCTTCAAATGTCTTTAAGTATCTCTTAACTTCGAATATCGTTTATCATGTGCTGATCGATGGAGTTCTCAGAATTAAAATTCAAATTGTCTTTAATTTCATCTTCAAATATCTTCAAATGTCCTTAAGTATCATTTAACTTTAAATATTGTTTAATATCGTTTAGCTTCAAATATCATCGCTATACTGTCAAATTATTATGGGGTCCATAGTGAGTATCAACAGCGATATCTACGTATTTATATCTTGTATTGGCCGATGGGTTTCTCAGCGTTTATGCGATTATATAGTTCGTTAAAGCACTTGATACTGAGGTTCAAATATAGTGTTACCTGATACATAATATGGTTCATAGTCGAAGAAACGACGATCGAAGGTAACTGTTGTTTTCGTAGACGAAGCTGGGATGAAGTTGCCTGGAGTCATGGTGAGTACTCTTCGTTGGTTGAGATATGATGAAAATAGATGTTACTGGGTCGTATCTGTACTGGGCAGCTTATTGTAATACTCGATGACCAAAGTGTCCATTTACTTTCCTGTAATAAAAACAACGCGGCAGAATCACATGTTCTTTTAAGTAAATACACATACAATAATTCACGCATTAATTGGGTTATAATTTCTTAGCTATGAGACAGAATTAAATAAATACACTAATATTGGTACTCACATTGAAAATTTAAAACAGAAATTTCTTCAAATTTGTTTTGATAACGAAAATATCGATATTAAATAGACATAATTTACCCTACATTATTAAGTTTGAGGTCTGTTTTTACAATATTTTTTCATGCCTGCATTGTTCACGCAAGTCCGCGCTGTATAAGAAACGCATGTGCAGCGTCATAACCGCACGGTTTTACGCAAACGATACTACAATGAGGGAACAAGACATAACAAGGACTAGTGGAGACCTCTATACCCACTAGTTTTCTGATGTCTTCCCTATTTCTTGGCTTAGACGTTCTCATGGGGCTCCGGGTTTAACGGCTGAAATGCAGAGGTTCTTAGTCTCAGGATTTTTCCGTAATTACAAGTCAACATTGGTGCCTCGTATTCGCCTTTCGGATAAGGTCATTAGATGCAGGATTTCCAAGCTTGCCTCCGTAGATTCCAGTTAATGCTTGGCAAAGAATATAAGCATAATGAAGAACTGACATCAATATCTTTTTAGAAGGCTATTGTTTGAGCAAATCCTTCAGCACTAAATAAATAAATATTGTATTAAAGTCTTATTAGAATCCGTTAAGCGAGAAACACTTTCACATTAATAGGGAATTCCTTGTGGGTTTTACTTAGTCGCCATTGGACATACACAGGGTTTCAATCCATATATCTTAACTGATTAAATGGTTTTAAAATTTTACATATTATTATTGAGATATAATTTCACATCCGCCGTGAAATTCTACATATAAACGTACCATAGGTTGTTTGGTTATAGTTATCAATAGTTGGCTATTGGTATATATATTACTCGAGTAAGAAATACACGAATAAGCGAGCGTGCAGCACGTGATTACTCTGGTATCCTATTTTTATGTGTAGGCCTAAAATGATTATAATCTGCACTAACACAAAATATTTCATATAATTAGACGCTTCTGTACTGATAATATCTTGTTTTTTTTTTTTTTGATAATATCCATCTTGGTTAGGACATGGGTCGATTTTTCATAGAAAATCTGAGGGGACCTGAGTCAGTATAGGTAAGATATAACGTGACTGACTTGCGAAAATATTTCACAACAATTAGAGCACAAGATATGTCATAGGTAAACCAATGAAATTAAAGAACATTTTTGTCACAGAACTATGGAACAGTGATCTCTCTGTTATTGTATATGTCATAGATATAAACTAGTGGAATTAAATTTTTCGCCAAGGAGCTAAAGACATTAATGCCTTTGTTTCTCTTTGAAAGTAATGTTTAACACAGAGCCGTAGGACAGCATACGTCATTGATATAATATAATGAAATTAAAAAGCTTTTCTTTTTTTTTTTCTTTTTTTTTCGCCTCGGAGCTATAAGAAAGTAAACTCTCTGTTTCTCTTTCAAAGCATTCAGATCCAAAAACGAAAACTTAGCTCACTGAAGTTTCTATTCAACCTTTAAGTATTGCTTTGACTGGCCCTGATTGGCATAAGAATACTAATTTCTTACACTTGAAGGACTGAGAAATATTCCTTCCTACGATCGTTTACACAAAAAAAATTACAAAAAACAATCATGGGCCTTGAGTTCCTCCCCAGGCTTCCCACAAGACGTGGTCCAACACCACTTGTCGTTCTCAGTCGACCACGAGCTTCCTACCTTTGGTTATTTTCTGTTTCAACCTTTCTATTATCCTTTGAAAGGGCATAGAAATAACACTAACAAAAATAAGACATCTAAACTTAATCAAATCCTTAGTAACATAGACTAATTTAGTCTAAGCTGCGCAAAGTATAGCAATCAAGGATGCTTGTTGTAACAAAACATTGAACGTAGATTTAATTAAACTGAAGTACTAAGGTATGTCTTATGTCTAGCTACAAAAATAAAACCTACATATGCTCATTCTCTCTCGCTCTTAAATAAATAGAGCAACATAAAAAGAAAATTGACATTTTCAAATAAGCAGTTTTTAAGAACAATAGACAGACTTTTGACGACCTTTCTTAATTGTCTTGAATTGTATCTGTTTATAAAAAAGCAATAAGTTAAGTCTGATATTTGCCATCATTACAAATAACCCATAAAATTAGTAAGCACAAATAACGCGGATATTTATCCACTAGGGGACCTAACGTGTGCGAGGGGAGTCGACCCCAGCAATACAAATGACACTCGACCAAAAAAAATATATTCATATATTTTTGATTATTCGTTGTAAACAAGCATGTACACTGGCTTGTTTTACATCTACATGACTCTAAAGCAGCCATGGTTTGAAATTCAAATTTTCTTGTTTACTCATTTTGCGGAGCTACTTCAGAATTTGAATTTTTTCTAACACCATTATTCAGATGAAGGTCATCTGTGTAGGTAAAGGAGACCCTTTTAAGACCTATTCCTATGCCTCAATTTTCTGTGATTAACGGTTTCTTTCGCCGAATTTCTCGCCTTATGCAGAGTTCCAGTCACAGCTGGGTAACAACTCTTCTTTTTTTTTGCTTCCTTCGGCGACTTTTGCTAAGCTTCCTAGGATGTGTGCTTATGCCGCTGCCGCCAATGTTCGTAGTGCTAGCTACCGCCGGCACCATTTATTGGGGTGTATGGGCGGGGTCACCATTTTTAAAGGCAAAAAATGACGCAAAAGATTGCTATGCCACTTACTCGAATGACGCAAAAAGATTGCTATGCCACTTACTCGAATGACGCAAAAAGATTGCTATGCCACTTACTCGAATGGGAGAACCCCTTGTCGGCCCTAATGTTAGTGAGATTCCCGCTCTTACCCCAACGGTTCTGCAAATATCGGGTTTGGTACTACCCTATTTACAGTATACCCTGTCTCAGGGTATGGTAACGCGATCGAGTGGTCAAATGGCCACTTTCTAAAGCCAAATGTACCCGCCTTGGGTTACGGCTAGAAAATTTCTACTCTCTCCTTGGAGGTAATAACCCTCCCTGTCAATATAATAATGACGGCGCCTTGTAGCTCTATTCCTACCCTGCCTGGGTTACGGAAAATACTACACAGTTTGTAGAAAATACCTTACTTGTATTCTTCCAAAAGGGTCACAAATGTAATTAAAGAAACGAAAATAGGTCATTTATCTGAAAGGAAAAGAAACAGGGGTGGAATATAACAGACCCCATTTGCTACTATTATGCCTAAAATTCTTCTGTTTCTACCAACGTTTCATCGGTCCAGCTAGATTTTGTTTTTCTTTCCGTATTATCTTTTATTTAATTCTTTCAATTCACGGTACAAATACTTTATTATTTAGTAATATACGGCACTACTACATTGCATTTATTACTAACACTAAAAAAATTACTAATTATACACTTGCTTCTACTTGTTAAAAACTGAATACTATTTTTTTTTTTTTTTTTTTTTTTTTTTTTCATTTTACAATTTTTTATTGAGCCTTTTCTCCATTTTTTCTATTGTACCCAACTCTTTGAGGGGATACAAATTTATTTCTAATAGCCAAAGTTCAAGCAAAGCTGCTCGAAGTTTTGCTAATGTGAAACTTCGCATTAGCGAAGTTTCGCGAGCGCCGCTAAAAGCGAAGTCAATTTACCTTCCTCCTTTGACAAAGCCATTTCTGTTTCAATATACAATATTTCAATATTTTTTTTTTTTTTGCGTTTATATCAACTTAAAATAAATTTATTATTTTACTTAACCTATTTTGGGGAGGCTATTATCTCCTATGAGATATAAAGGGTTTCCTATCGTAGCCTAGCGGTTATAGGCCTAATCACTTTATTTATATGTCTGTATTTCTCCAATAATTAAATTTAAATTACAAAGTTTTAATAGCCTAATTAGTTCGCAGTTTTCTTCCAATTTCCGACTCGCGTCATTTGTAGCAATAGAAGTTTTTCTTGGCACACGATATGGCGAACTAATTAGCTATATAGGCTAAATACAGACATATAAAATGGAATAAACAGAGATAAGAAAGGACAATAGATTTATTGAACTTACATGCTTAGTTGTACAGCAACGGGTCACTTCAATGACAATAAAATGGTGTCCGAGATTATTTGCGGTACCAATCGCTTGGAGCCTGAATACATATTCCAATTAAAAAACACATTTACCCCCACTCCCAAACGCAGTTCTTTCGTCCTGCGCTCTAGGGACTGCCTGCCATTGGCTCAAGCGACCCAAGGACGCAAATCTTCGTCCAATAATCTCTTTAAGATTTTTCAGATGATTCAGGAGTTCACACAGTTTTTTGCCATTTAAACTTCCTTAGAAATATCGTGCTTAGCATTTTGTTTTTGCTACTAATTATCTTAGCGAAATTCGAACGACTAGCGCCGTTGTCTGACTGAAGCTAGAAATGCAATTTCTCTTTTTGCTGATTATGAATTTAGACTCCTGGAAGCGGTATTTGAACTCAATTAGGGAACGTTTAATTTCTGCCCGAATCATCTTTAGAAGGAAAGAATCTTATATTTTAAATATATGGTATTCTACTGCTGGTGCACCTTGACGATCTATAATACGTTGTTCCAGGCAGGCAATGCATCAGGGGACTCGCCAACCCCTCCGAACATTAAGTGAGCAGAACCCATCCTGAAGAAATGATAATCCCTAAGGGTGCTGGAATGTATACTGTATGAAGTGCTTGACGACCTAGTCATTTAACGCTGGCGAAGCTTTACGTCATGGAATTGACATTCTCTGTTTGGCTCAGACACGTATTAACAGTGTCGTCGACTCACAATAAATAAGAACCCGAGACACTGAAGCTCGCTTTCAGTTTCTCAACTCAAGCTCCGGATGGCTCTGCACTCAGCAGAGTTGGTGTCTTTATCAGCAAAGAAGTGGTGTCTGCCTTGCTCGGATGGGAACCCGTTTCTGTTAGGATTGTTAGAGCCCGTTTTAAAATCCGTTTCTTTAATATACCTGTCATTGGCGTATATGCCCCAACTTGCGATGCCCCTGAGTCCCATGCTGATATCTTCTGCAACTCCTCAAACGCCGCTCTACCGAAAGTTCCAAAGAGAGATCTCCTGCCCATCGCTGAGGATTTCAACGCGAGAATAGACCCAAGAATGACCTCTGAAGAGACTGCATTTTGCCTTTGGCCTCCGAGCAAGATGCCACCTAGGTACCCTGCTGTTACAGCTCGCAGTGCTCAACAATTTAGCGATAGCGAACCCTTGGCTTAGTTTCAAAACTTTGTATCTGATTACATAACGGTGCAGAGACGGAAAAGCAGTTGTCCAACTTGATTATATCCTCATATCAAAACGTTGAAAATCCACCATCTCAAATTACCGAATCTACAGAGGGGCAGACACTGGGTCTAAAAACGGGTTTGATCACAACCTCCTAAAGCTCTAGATGAGCTCTTGCCTGTCTGCGTGATGGAGATCAGAGTCATCCCGACGCCTAGATATATCCAAGCTCAATGACTCACATGTAAATGAAGATTTTAGAACGCAACTGTCTAGTCGCTTCTCTACACTCGAGGTGGAGGAGTCAACGAGTATCAAAGACGAATGGCAGAGCTTTTTGTGTTGTAATTAAACCATCCGCCGAAGCCACCCTAGGCCATCAAAAGTGGCAACGTAAGAGGTGGATATAGGACAAAACGACGAAGCTGGCAGAGAAAAGTCAAACAATGGGTTTCCCAAAATCCGAGGAATTTAAACAGTTCCGAAGAGAATGCCACCGATAAGTACGGTAGGGACGATATTCTGGACAATATTGCTAGTGAAGTGGAAGATGTCGCTAGATGAAGTGGAAGACACCCGAAATCTATACCAGCTTCTTATGGAAGCGAAAGGAGCTGAGAAAAAACTTAACCCAACATCAGTACAAGATGAAAACGACAGACCCATTACTGTAAAAGATTAAGTGATAGACAGCTGGAAAGAACACTTTGGGAATCTATTAAACTCTCCATTGCTATCCCAAGTGCAGCCTATCCCTGGACCAACATACCTTGAGCCGTACGCCTACTGCTTCGTTAATATCGACCCACCTGACCTCAATGAAATCCCATCAGCTATAAAGAAGTTAAAAAGGCATAAAGCACTGGGACACGATGCGATACCTGCAGAGCTCTTTATTGAAGGAGGTTCTGTGCTTGTAGAGAAGCTCCACAGCATGATCTTTAAAATCTGGGAAGAAGAACGATTCCCCCAAGAGCGGTATGACTCCCTAATTCTTCCTATCTTCAAGAAGAGAGATGCCACTCAATGCAAAAATTAAAGAGGATTTTACTGATGTGCATTGCATCAAAAATTTTGCTATGGTCCTCTTCAGCCGGTGTAGTCTCCACTGCAACAAAAGAACCAGGCTCATCTAGGCTGATTTCCAATCAGGAATAGGATGCGTTGACCAGCTATTTACGCTCAGAGCACCAGCAGTCCACTATTGGGGTGTTTATAGACTTCATAGTGGCATTTGACAAGACAGAGTTCCAGTAAAGCTGGCGAGACTGATGAGAGCGTATAACTATAATACTCATGCCCAAATCCGGGCTAGCGGAGAGCTCTCTACGATGTTCCTCATAGAACACGGTGTAAGATGCGTTCACTCATCCGTGCTTTTCAACTTCGTAATTGACTGTATAATGTCCAGGGCAAGTACCTAGGATCTCTGACTGACGGCAACAGAAGTAGCTCGAACGAAGTCCTTACTCAAATTTCATCCGCCGCAAAAGTCTTTGCCCAGCTCATTTCTTGTCTATGGTGGAAGTGCCAAATCCAGCTGCAAACAAATATCTGTATCTACGAGACACTCGTAAGTCGTAAGGTCGACTTACGACTATCGAATTTGCATCTATTTCCGCTTACAAACTAGAAAAAGTACCTCCTCCCCTTAGATTTTGAAAGGTAACCCCCTCCCCCATCTTCATTCTCGTCCCCCTACAGTTTTCCCGATCAGAATGATATTTTACTAATACCGTTATTCAACCCATTCCAAATTCTGGCGTGGCTAGTGAACGGCTTTTATTGTTTAAAAATTTATTTTAGTTTTGTACCCGAAGTTATATATATATATATATATATATATATATATATATATATATATATATATATATATATATATATATATATATATATATATATATATATATATATATATATATATATATATATAATATATATATATATATATATATATATATATATATATATATATATATATATATATATATATATATATATATATATATATATATATATATATGTATATATATATATATATATATATATATATATATATATATATATATATATATATATATATATATATATATATATATATATATTAGAAAAAAGTCAGAGGTGAACTTGGGGTAGACATAGGAAGTTTATCTTGCCTGTAAAGTTATATTTCTGGCAGATTCCCGATACCCCAAATCCAGTTGAAGATGAAGATGAATACGAAGACGAATATGAAGAAGATTTGGAAACATCCACCAAGCAGCCTCTACAAATTGAAGAACCTGAAGTTGACGGATTCATGCCTGATGACTTTTGGCAAAAAGTTTCAGCAGGTAAAAAACATAATTAAATAAGCTTTAGTAGTTGCGTAATACCGCCATGATTTTGCTGACTATGAGTGTCTTAGGCTTTCACTAAATAACAAATTAAAAAAAAATAATAAAAAAAGACAGTATTTTGTTCAAGTAACACTTAACCCAACTAAAACTCAACAAACCTGGCGAACTTCAACCAGCATAAAGTAATTGAAACCTTAAATTTTAATTGAAAACTTAACCAAACCTGGCGAAATTCAACCAGCATAAAGTAACTGAAACCTTAAATTTTAATTGAAACTTAAACAAACCTGGCAAAATTCAACCAGTATAAAGTAATCGAGACCTTAAATTTTAATTGAAAACTTAAACGAACCTGGCAAAATTCAACCAGCACAAAGTAAATTAAACCTTAAATTGTAATTGAAAACCAGCATAAAGTAATTGAAAACTTAAGCCACAACACATTTAACTTAAGAAAAACCAATCCACTCACGACAGGAGAATCATCGCTGTCATTACTAGCTGATAACTCAGGCACAGCTAAGAAAAATTGATGTTGTTCAAATTTGACACTTACGTTGAGCTGATTGCTCAAATAGTATGGTAACATCAGCAACACAGAGATTCTAATGACCTTCAAGCTAGTGAATCTCTATGAAAAGAATTGCTAGCTAAATTTTGCCCATACCTGACCCAGGTGTTTAACCAATCCTGTTCGCTAGAATGTATTGAAAGGGGGTTGGGGTTAAAAAACCTATCCGACTCATTTTGCTTTTCAGCAGGGATTGTATTTTGTTTGGTTTTACTTCTTGCTCGACAGTGAATTTAGACGTCCCCTAGAATTATGGATGACCTTATTCTTTCAGTATGCTGGAAAATTGATAAGCCTTTAAACCGAGTCTCCAATGCTGCCGCCTGGTGAAACAGCTGCACTGTCACAAGCTATAAGGCAGAGTATTGATGTAAGGCGCTTGCAAAGCAATTTCAATGAAATTGATTTTTTTTTTTTTAGCGGGTCTGAAATGTTGGACGAAGACTTATTTTTTATGTTCAGGCTGAAAAAAGGCTAGGGACTGCGTCATTACACTTGATATATCTACCTAAGGCCCTGTGTTAATCAGGCATGGTTTTGTACTGCTTATCGCGATGAGCATATTGACAAATGCTCTATGGAGATTGGGTGTTGCCATTTTTGCACTTTTCTGGCTGAACACATTCCAACCTCAAGACAACAAAAATGAACAATTTGAGTGTTTGATCATGTCGGGGAGATTTAGTAAGATCAATTAAATGCTGGTGCTTCCAGGAGCCAGCAAACTTGGCATGGATTTACTGGAGGTAAGTTAGTTCAGAAGCCAGGTATGTTTCATATTTGTGTTAAAAGTCACTTGCAAAACCTATATCTTATCTTGGCCTTATATGAGCACTTTTAGTAAAACTTATTGGTACTGGAAGGCATTCTGGATTTACATTTGACAGCTTTCTGTTTACTAGATGTTGTATTCCATAAATTTAGAGGCTGTAAAAATAATCCTTCCACTCAACCATCCAATAATACAAATTCACCACAAATTCGAAAAAAGAAAAATCCACTCAAAAATTTTTTGCCATTTTAGCTTCATCGCCAGGCGTGAAACTTGCTAAATCGGCGGGTTATGAGATATTGGCCCATCCATACGAAGAATCTCAACTTTTTTAAAATTGTTTTCAATATTTCCATTAAACATGTCATTCGCCTTTTCTGTTTTAATTATGACCCCCCCCCCTCCTTCCTCTAGGTTTTTCTCAGTTTTATTTCTGGGAGCACTCGTATTTACAGTTCAAATATTTTTATCATACCTTGCGTCAAATTTTAGCTTATTTCTACTCGATTCAGTCGCCATTTCAAAAATATCGCCTCCTGTATTTTATAAAAGACCTCTAGGCTGATAGTTCCCTTGAAGCTAAGGCTCCAGTAGGAAAATTTATTGAGTGCTTTGTTTTATACAGAGAAAATTTCACAGTTGTTTTCCTTTTTTTCAACAGATATACCAAAAACGGTAATTCCCAAAATATACAGGGTGTTAAAAAAAATAGTGGGGCGGAAAAATGCACCCCCACCCTTAATTAGTAGCTTGGTTCTAATATTATTACTGTCTAATATTAATTTAAATAACTTTCAATTTACGATGATAGATATTTGCTATGAAATTTCTGCCATGAGATATACTTCAGCCTACAGCCTACTAGGAAGGGGACTTAAGAAATTTGTGGGGGGGGGTAGATGAACGAGAGGTCGTAAATAGGGCTAGAGGATAAGAACTCTTCTTGAATGTGCTGGCCTCTGGTAGTTTAACGCTGGAGATGAACTTACATCAATGGTGGATTCGGCACACTTCCAAGGATGATCAGCTACTATTTCTGGGCCTCTGCACTTTCTCTATGCTTTGTTCTTTAGGTATGCCCATTTCAGGGGTGCTAGATTAGAACACAAAGATGACTTTGCTTTAGATCATACTCTGTTTAGCTTTTGGGGTGAAATCTTCACATAAATTCGGCAGATGAGTTCTCCTTTGCAATTGTTTTATCACTTCTTGTTAGTGCTTTTAAACGAGGAAGACTGTTAAGTCCTTTGTGTCCTGCTGTTCTCTTCTGTAAAAATTTACCTGTAAGGGTTGACTTTAGATTAATATATGAAAAAAAGCTTCTTGTCAGAAAATTTTTATATTAAAAATAAGCTTTTTTGGAGATGCTAGTCTCAGAGATGGGAACTAACACCCCTTTCATTCTTTTTGGGTGGCCTTGGTCACCTTTGATATGTTTGAACCTACTTTTCCTCAAGTTACGTTTTTGTTTCTTTACAGCAAAGCGACCCAAGAGTAGAAGGAAGAAGATAAGGCAACCTCTCCAGGCCAAGTGGTTAAAAATGGCCATCATTGCAGATCACACAGTTATCAAATTCCATGGAAAAAACCGAATTCAACAATACATTCTGACTCTTTTAAATATAGTATGTGCCATCTACCAAGACCCTACGCTTCATGCAAATATCAAAATAATAATTAATAGGATAATTTTTCTTGAAGAAAAGAAACAAAATGTGGTAAGTTGTGAGTTCTAGTGTTTAACCTGTTATTCTGTTAGTTTCATTAATTAAAATTGTCACGCAAGCTGTACGAGCCTAATATTTTACTACTACTATAGGTTTTAACTATTATTGTGTTTTTAAAATCCAATTTAAAAGATATATACAATTTATTCCTATACGAGAAATAAAAATTCCGATAAATAAAAAGTTCAAATAGAGATAAATCCTTTTAATAGATAGTGATAAATCTTACAAAAAATACTAGATATTTCGGTCACATATGCAGTGACCGTCATCAATAGCAATACTGAAGTAATGCTCAAATCAAATACGCAAGCCAAATAAAAGATATTAGCTTAGTAAGACCCTTTTACCGTGAAAACCTTTTCAAATTTTGCATTGAAACCGGAATTTCCTAGAACATCCATCAAAGACATAACGATTCTAAAAAACTTAAGAACTTAAAACTTAAAAAACTAAAATTCTAAAACACAGGAGTTTTTAAAAACTTAAAACCTCATTTTTCTATAATTTCGATGGAGTCAATGTGTGTGACAAATCTGGCACCTTGGGCACCAGAAACATTGAAAAATTACAATGCCACGTAAATTTGTAAATTTACGTAATGTAAATAAGTAAAATTTGTCCGATATTTTCGTATTAAAGGACCCTAAGTTCCTTTTTGACAGTTTAGAAATAGCGATAGTGATTTGTCTCTTAAGAACAGTAGCTGCTCTATAAACCATGGTCTCTGTTATTGTTCTTGAATGAAGTTCTTGCCAATTAATTTTAAATATTTGTAGATATTACAACAAAACATATTGCAAGTGTACCCTCATCAGTCACGTTTAGCAGACACCTATATAAATAGTTGTACAAAGTATTTAGAGGGTTGGTAGGTATATTTTTTTTTTGTCTTGATATTTTATCTCCAATTGTGTGATAGAAAGACCATCATGCAATAATGTGTCTCTCCATCACGCTTTGAAATGACTCTTAATGTATGTTTTTGACTCGTATATTGAACAAAAAACGATAATTATAATTTATTGTTAGAATATTTGGATAGGAGTTTTTCTTTGGATGTAAGCATTTTGAACCCTCAATATTATTTACTATCATTATTATTTATTAAGATCAATCTGTGTAGTCATAACAATAATTGTAATATTGAGGAAAATATATTCTAAGACCACACTGACTATACAAAACGTATGAAAACAAAGAGAAGAAAGGATATAATAAATGTAAAATCAAATCAAATAGATGAGAAAAAACGAAGGTTTAGTCAGCCAGTAGCAAACTATGAAAACAAAACAAGCAAATATTTTGACAAGGACCTTAGCCAAGTCGTCCACAATGCTCAGAAAAAAATCTAACCTTTTAAAGTGAACTCTACAAGAAGAGAAAAGACACTGAATCACTAAACCAGTCAGAAAAGATTAAAGACAATTCACCAATTGGATTGGACAAATATTCTTTGCTTAGCATTAGATTTTGCCTGTCTGCAACCTCGATTTTCATTAGATATACGTACAGGTCGTAGTAAATTAGACAGGATTAAAATATTGATTGAATCTTTTATACTAAGTTATTATAAATTGGGATTAAGGAACTATCTCGTGTATCTTTATTTATATAAAAATTTTATTTATATTTTTTTTTATCTCAACCATGTAAGGAACCTTGCCTCACTGAGGTCGGGGGAACATACATGACGGTCCCAAGTCCGTTAAATGAGGAGGGTTGGGCTGTGGGTTTGCAACCCACAACCGGGAGCCTGAGGGGCAACCCTCAGGGAAAAAAAACCTCCAACTGAAACGCCTACAACAGCCTCGGATACATCACCTCTCCCCTAGATAACGACCTCCGCATGCCCCCGGAACCGATTTTTGACTGCGGAACAACACCTAAAGATGGTTTTTTGGAATTTGAGAACGATGAACCAGATATCCAAGACAGGACAAGTTATTAAAGAGATGAGACAATACCTCATCGATATACTCGTTTTCACTGAAATAAGGTGGACTGGAAATGGATTAGAGAAATTTGATGATGGGTATGCTATGGTATTTAGCGGTCACCCTTCCGTCCACCACGCTGGTGTAGGAATTATGATGTCGCCACTTGCACTCAAAGCAATGGCGAACTGGACACCAGTTAGCGAACATATATTGACAGCTCGTTTCGTTTCTAATCATACAAAACTGACCATCATCGCCTGCTATGCTCCGACCAACGAAGCTGATGATGAGGAAAAAGATGCTTTCTACAACATGCTACAATCGGTCACCAAAGACGTTCCCAGGCATGATATAATCTGTGTTGTTGGTGATATAAATGCTAAAGTCGGTCCAGATCGTCAGTACTGTCCTGAAGTTCTGGGCCCACATGGCATCGGAGACATGAATGAAAACGGTGCACTCCTAATTGACTATGCCCTAAGCAACGATTTGGTGATACGCGGCAGCATGTTGGAACATAAAACGATTCACAAGTACTCGTGGGTGTCCCCCGACGGCCAGACAAAAAACCAAATGGATCATTTCCTCATATCAAGACGCTGGAGAAGTAGCCTGCTCGACGTGAAGGGCTTTCGAGGAGCAGACGTGAATTCAGATCACATCTTGATGATAGCCGAAGCAAGAATTAAACTGAAAGATCAGAAACCGAAAACCAACGCCACAACACACAAACAGTTCGACACTGATAAGCTGAAAGATCGTGATATCCGCAGAAGCTTCTTCATATCACTACATAACGAAGTTGAAGCGTTAAACCTGCTCGATGAAGCTGAAGACTCTAGTGTTGAAAACGTATGGACTTAAGTGAAAAGTGCATACCATGACGTTGCGAAGGCCAGCCTTGGCTTCAAGAAAAGAAAGAAAGAAAAAAGGATATCAGAAGACACCTGGAAATGTATCAGTAAACGCAAGGAGACCCGGACGCTTATACTAAATATGTTGAGCCCTGAAGAAAAAGCGCAGTTACAGATCCGTTACAAAGAAGAGGATAAGGTGGTTAAAAGAAGTGCAAGGAAAGACAAAAGAAACGTTATCGAGGAAAAAGCAGCACTTGCAGAAGAAGCTGCTAAGAAAGGAGACTCGAAAATGATGTATCGACTAACGAATGAGATAGTCTGAAAGAAAACAAACCGAACATCCCTTGTAAAAGATTAAAATGAAGACGTAATCTCGCATCCTCAGAAAGCTGACGAGAGATGGGCCTTGCATTTCGAGAAAGTCTTAAATAGACCCAGACCTGACGATCCAGAAGTAGTACCTGACAAACCGTTTTTACAAATTGACGTAAGTGCTGACCCCCCAAACACTGAAGAAGTGACGACAGCTGTGAAAAAGCTGAAAAACGGATGGGCACCTGAGTAGATGGGATCACGGCAGAGATGCTGAAGGCGTCCCTTTTGTGCCTGCATAACCGTTTGGACTACTCTCATAGTAGCCATCTGGAATAGTGAAAAAGTTCCAAAAGACTGGACCCAAAGTATACTAGTAAAATTCTTCAAGAAAGACGATGCGCTAGTCTGTGACAACTGGAGGGGCATCAACCTAACGTCTTTGCCTAGCAAAATACTAGCCACAGTCATACTAGAACGCCTAAAAGCAGCCCTAGATTCACACCTCAGAGAAGAGCAGCACGGGTTCCGACCTGGTAGGTCTTGCTCTGACCTTATTTTCATTCTAAGGCTGATGATGGAAGAGTCAAGAGAATGGAACAAAAATATGCACCTGCTCCTTATTGATTTTGAAAAGGCGTTCGATTCTATCGACCGAGATACTTTATGGAAGATTCTAAAATATTACGGAGTACCTGATAAACTATTCAAAATGATAATGGCACTTTATGAAGATAGTGAATGCTGCGTTCGCACAGAATATGGGGACACGCGTTTCTTCAAGATAATGTCTGGAGTCAAACAAGGTTGTGTCCTATCCTCGTTCCTATTTTTCATTGTAATGGACCATATTCTACGGCAGTCTTCAGGCAGTGGAGTGAAGATTAGCAGCCGGCAGTTTTCGGATCTGGACTTCGCAGATGACGTTGTTTTTCTCGAAGAAGCGAAACAGCGACTGCAGCTGCTACTCGACACCATAGATGAAAAGGCCGAGAAAGTGCGACTTGCGGTGAATGTCAGTAAGACAAAGAGCATGGCCACATCTGACTCCCCGCTGATACTAAAATGCAAAGGTAAAACAATTGACCAGGTCAAAGAATTTAAGTATCTTGGGAGCTGGATTGAATATGATGGTGAAATAGCTAATGAAAATAAGAGGAGAATTGGACAGGTGACCTCGGCTTTTAATAAATTGAAACCAGTTGGGCGCAGTAGTAAATACTCTCTGCTCTTAAAGCTCAGACTCCTAAATAGCAATGTGATGTCCATCCTCCTCTATGCTAGCGAATGCTGGAAATTAAACGTCCAACTGGAGAAACGTGTTCTAGCTTTTGAGAACATGCACCTTAGAAGGATCCTGAACATATCATGACAGGAAAAGGTCACCAACATAGATGTCCGTCGGCCATTAGTTACTGACCTCTTGATGCGTAGGAGATGGACGTATCTTGGTCACGTCCTTCGTATGCCAGAGGATGCCACACCCTATGCCACAACCTGTGACGGCAGTACGACCGGGACCTGAGAAGTGCGGAGCTGTCTCGTCAACCACAGTGGGAGGATGTCACGGCTGCAGCTCAGTTCCGAGATGTCTGGCGAGGCTTCGTAGACGCCCTATGAGCCATTCCTGGCTCTGGAGGATCTAAGGTCTAAGGTAAGGGTTATCTCAATCGCCTCTCTGAAAGGTTGCAGTAGGCCATTTATAGTAGATAGTAAAGTTGTGTTTTCAAAAGGAACTAAATAATCATGGTTTTCAAAAATATTGAGGGATAAGCGGAATCAAAGTTGACATTTCAATTTTCAAACCTCAGGGACTTATCTATGGCAGTTTTGTGTTCATGTAAACGTTCTCCCAGTTGTTGACGGGTTCTACCAATGTTAAACTTCCCATATGAACATGGGACTCTGTAGACACCACTACCTAGTATATGGTCGGTTTTATCCTTTCCTGAGTTGCAAAAATGTTCAACTTTTTGTTCAGTTTTGACAAAATAGAGAGAATTTTTTTTTTTTTTTTTTTTTAAGTTTTGAGCTCCGAGATGTATAGTATTGTGGTTAAAGTTTTGTTTTCATTTGCCAGAGTAACTGAATCAAGGGGGACGGGCTTCATTTTATCCTGTTTTACCTTTTTTTTAATCGTCTATCTATGACATTTTTAATAAGGCTTATTGGGTAGCCATTGCAAAAAAGAATATCTTCAACATAATTGAACTTAAATTTTACATGATTACGTGTACAGATTTTTAGAACTCTGTCGAGTAAAGATATTATTACCCTTCTTTTTACAGAAGGAGGGTGATTTGAAGAGAAATGTAGATAACAATCATTATGGTTTGGCTTTTTATATATAGAAAATTCAAGGCTAGGAGTATTTTTATAGCTAAAACATCCAAAAAAGGGAGCTTTCCTGAATCTTACAGTTTTATTGTGAATTGAAGATTCGAGTCAAAACTGTTCAAATGTGCCCAAAAATTTTTTAGAGAGTCTTGTCATGTTCCCAAATAGACAAAATATCATCAACGTAACGAAACCAGAGAGTATTTCAAGGGGAAAGTATTCAAAGCAGATTGTTCTATGAAATCCATGTAAATCCATGTTGGCGGAGGTCCTTGTCGAAATATTTGCTTGTTTTCGTTTTCATAGTTTGCTACTGGCTGAAAAAAATCCTCGTTTTTTCTCATCTATTTGATTTTATTTTTGATTTATTATATATCCTTTCTTCTCTTTGTTTCCAAAATTAATACTGAGGAAATATAGTATTATGGCACTAAGATTACAATGATTAAATTATTAAGCCATGGCTCTATAAGGGTAGAAGTGACAACAGTGGTTTCATATGCCTGTGGCCCCTCAATGCCACCCCCTCCTTTGTACATGTCTGTCCCCTGGCTCTGGGGGGTTTATCGACCTTAGAGTTTTTGAGAAAAAAAGGGCTTGTTGAACTTTTAACTTTCTATCAAATGAGCCCCCTCTGAAGCTTATACGAGCACCGCTTCCATAAGACCCATATATTCCCCCAGGACATAATTTACAACGCCTGCCCAAGGCTGTGGGGGGTTGTATTAACCCCGGAGTTTTTTTTATATGATGTCTCAACTAATTATAACAAAATGGCCATCTCAAACTTTTTATTGGATGGGTTTGGGAAAAAGGGCGTGGGGGGGGGGGGGCTTTTTGCCCTCCTATATATTTTGACTCTTAAAAAGTGAACTAGAACTTTCAATTTCTTATTAAATGAGCCCCCACTGAAGTTTGTACGAGAACCCCTTCCATAAGAACCATATATGCCCCCAGGGAATATGTCACAGGGCCTGCTCCGCTCTGGGGGGCTGTCAGCCTCGTCGTTTTGTTAGCTGATCTTTGAATTATTTTTTACAAAATGGCTATCTCAAAATTTTTATCGGATACGTTTGGGGAAAAAGGGATTGGTGGGGGCTAGTTGCCCTCCTCTATCTTTTGACCCTTAAAACTTGAACTAAAGTTTCAATTTTCTATCAAATGAGTCCCCTCTGAAGTTTATACGAGCACCCTTTCCATAAGAACCATACATGCACCCAGGACATAACTTACAACGCCTGCCCCCCAGAATACGGGGGGCTTCGTCAACCCCAGAGTTTTTCTTATGTGATGTTTGAACTAATTTTAACAAATTAACTATCTCAAAATTTTTATCAGATATATTTTGGGCATCTCTTTTTTTACTCTGAAAAAGGGCACTAGAACTCTCAATTTCCTATCAAATTAGCCCCCTCTGAAGTTTAGACGAGCACCCATTCCTTACGAACCATATATACCCCCAGGGCATTGCTTAAAACACCTGTCCCCAGGCTCTGGGCGGGTTGTATCATCCCCCCATCCTTGTTCTGAAGTTTGTTGTCAACCCCGGAGTTTTTCATATGTGATGTTTGAACTAATTTTAACAAATTGACTATCTGAAAATTTTTATCGGATGGGTTTGGATAAAAATGTCTAGGGGGGGGGGGCTAGCTGCAATCTGATATCTTTTGAATCTTAAAAACTGAACTAGGAATTTTTATTTCCTATGAAATGAGCCCCCTCTGAAGTTTATGTGAGTACTCCTTCCATAAAAATCATATATGCCTCCAGGACAAAACTTACAAAGCCTTCCCCTGGACTCTGAGAGGTTGTGTCGACTTTTGAGTTTTTTTTATCCGGTTTTAGAACTATTTTGAACAAAATTTCTATCTCAAAATTTTCATCAGATTCATTTTGGGAAAAAGGGCGTGGGGATGGGGGCTAGTTGCTCTCCGACCACTTTTTACTCTGAAAAAGGGCACTAAAACTCCCAATTTAAAATTGATTGAGTGCCCTCCGAAGTGTGTACGACCAGCCTTCCATATGAAGTGCCTCTGGAAAAAAATGAACAAATAAATAATAAAACATTGGAGCCTTATGGCCTTTTCATAGGCAACGCTATACCGTTACCTGTGTTCTTTTCCACGTATAATCTGATTAGCTCATGCTCTCAGTATCATTGATATTTTTTTGTTCAGTTTTTTTTTTCTAAAGTCTTTTACTTCTCTATGAAGTTTATCACTAAATAAAAAAAAAATTTTTCAAGGTAAGAGAGTTCAACCCGAAACGGTCACTAGAAAATGTTAACAACTGGAACGCCAACCTGCTTTCAACTCTTGCATCGGAACTTAAACATGATGTTGCTGTTTGGCTAACACGCTATGATCTAGGTGGACCATCAGGCTATGCTCCTGTCTCTGGAGTTTGTGATATCGAGCGGTCGTGCTCATTAAACAAGGATGAAGGCTTCACATCAGCTTTTATAATAGCACATGAAGTTGGGCATGTGTAAGATTAATAATATTTACTTTAGCTAATGCTAAATGAATAGGCTATGCTCCCGTCTCTAGAGTTTGTGATGTCGAATAGTCGTGCCCCTTATGCAAGAACGAAAGCTTCACGTCACCTTTTATGCTAGTACATGAAGTTGGACTGATTGATATCAGAAATGCAAGACAATATTCGCAAGAAACGGATTGTGTCAGCAACACTGATCTCAAAATCGAATGCCTAGCCTCATTCTCATTAGTTTTAACTCATATATAACTTATACGTTTACATTATCTCTCATAAAGCTCAAAATAGAAGTCAGACCAAAGTTTCCGGTTACTGTTGTCGTTGAGCTAAATTCTTTAGTTTAGTAAATTTCTAAATTTAGACGCATTACAAAATACGTCTTACGAATCGTTCGTCCTTTTGTGCTTTTGCTTTTTGAATTTGCGGAGCTTCATTTAACAGAAGATAAAATGCACTGGATTTCGTAGCTCCCAATCTATATTTGGAAGATTTTGAGCTTGGTATTTTTCAAGTTTAACAGCTCATAAAAGACGACAGAATAGTTTAATTCTTGGTTCTATTTTACCAGCGGAGTTTCATTGAATACTTTCTGTAAGTCCCATCAGTTTAATACAAGTTCAGTTCAACACTTACAATAAATTACTTGAAATTATTTGAAACTTTTCATCCCTTTCTCTCCCATGCTCTGCCTTTTCCAATGAGAGTGGTGGATATTTTACTTGCAAAATGAATTGTAAAAAGTTTCACGTCCATTTTAACTAACTAAGTTCGATTTCAAAGGGCTTTCACAGCGACGTTAAATGGTGTTAGGTTAATAATGTAAGGGCAAAATTAAGCCGTTTTTTGGCTGTTAGAATTATAATTAGAATGTTACAATTAGGTTGTTAAAATTAAGTTATTTTTCAACAAAGCGGTTAAACATGAGAATATCAGAGCTCCATCAACCTGTTTGATTCTAAATAACTGCTATTCCGGAGTAGCACTTCCCTCCAACGGGTAAAATTAATATTTTTTTCAAAGTTTGTTCTGTCGTTTTAAATGCCCTATGAATATAGGTTCTTGGAAAGTAATACTAAATAGGTAAAAAAAAAATAAAACAATCATAATACCGGTTTTAAACCGAAATTGCATAGATAAAAATTTGTGTTTGACATTAACTGAACTATTTGACTTTAAAACTTGATTAATTGCAATTGAACCATATATTAATATGTTTTAAAATTCTTATCTTACTAATCCCACATTCTTAGTATAAAAAAACAAAACAAAAACAAGCCTATACCCTAATGGAATTTCTAAATTTAAAAGTATTGCTTCCTAGTTGCTTCAATGATTCACATCACTGTAATTTTTGTGTAATCACTGTATTTTTATCAAATATCTAAAAGAATAAGTGATAATTTTAGGTTTAAATTTTCGAAAATTTTCTGAACTTCACAGATTTGTCAACCCACTTTCAAGTTGAAAGACGGTATAACTAACAATAATCTCTACGAAATGTGCAGGTTCATCCTAAATTTTTAAGCCATAATAAGAGACAGGTCAAGCTGTAAGGATCAGATGCACAACCACCTTGAATGGCCCGGGAAAAGATCAGAATAAAAGATTTAAAGAAGTATATATAAATCCATGGGATGGAATCAAGAAGGAAGTTTTGAACAAAGTAAAGTGAAGGAGAGTTGTATGTAGCTGTGTTAGCCTCGGGTGGCTGTATACTTTTAGGACTTGTTAGTAGTAGATGTGCTGTCATATTATACTATCCATAACTTGTTACACGTCTTTTTCAGTCTTGGATTTAGTCATGATGGTGACACAAACTCTAAAAACAATTGCTCAGAAGACGCTCTTCTCGGCTCAGTTATGGCACCAATGGTTGCATCAACCTTCAATCGTTTCCACTGGTCAAAATGCACACAAGATGAAATGAGAGCAAAAGAAAAGTAAGAAGCCGCTTAGGATTAAGTGTGCTATTTTAGAAAACACACATAGATATTACTTCCCACACCCTCCATCTTCTAGGTCTCATAAACTGAGTTTCAAAGAAAAAAATTTGCTTTTGAACATGCTGAAACGTTAAGGTTCTCCTGTCGTATTGTACTATCTCCATTTCCCCCTTCCCCTCAAAAACCAACAAAGAGACTAAAATTTTGACGTCGATTAAAATTATATGATATTATATATAATTTTTAGTGGGTTTTGTTTTATGGGTCAGTCTCAGTTTAATTTGGAACAGAAAAAAAATTATCGTTGGCTCGTAGAATTCCATACCTGATTGAAACCCTCAGTAATTTGGACTGGTTAATTACACAACCATCGTAAAAGTCATTGAAGAAATAAAAAAAGAACAAATACACAGAAAAAAGAAAAACAGTTAGGAATCTCTAAGTTAAAATTAGGCAACTGTGTTAGTAAAGACCTGTGGATTCATCCCCTCCGTCAGAGATCTGTGTCTAAAATAGGGTGGTTTTGAAGTCTATTTCAATTACTTCAATGATGTATTCAGAAAATGTTGAGGTATATTCATTCTACTATATCTAACTAAACTGGGGACATAAATGTAGAATTAGTTTTTTCCGTCAGCGAAATTTCACACTAGAAAATACTATGGAAATTGCATATGTAGCCCCCAATGGTGTTAAAGACTGAAACTGACAAATAAATTGCATTACAACTTCGTCTTGTTTACTCCTGAGTTTAACCATACTTCACAATTTATCTTTTGCTTTCAATCTTTTTTTTTTGTAGCGCTGTGTTTTTGGTTTTCTGTTTGATAACGGCTAGATGATCGTCTTTCGAAAATGTCTCTCAATTAGTCTTCAGATCTGCACCGACTTAAAAATAGTTCAGGATTTTTTTTTTTATTAACAATGTTTCATCACCTAATTCTACTATATCGTACCTACCTCCTATCTATTACTGAATTGCTGGTTTTTGGATGTTTTTTTTCGTTTTTAATTGAACCCTCTAAATGGAATTCAACATAAAAACAGTGAAATAAGAACATAATCTCATAGAAATGCAAAAAAACGTAAGAATTTGTTGAAAACTTCATGGATTTATCTACACCCCCATCCCCTCCCGTGCGCACATGCGTTTAGAATTTCTTTTTCTTCTTCTTTTTGCCAATAAAATTGGAAATAAATCCTTGGAAACAACAACACTTTGCAACAGCTGGGCCAAAACGAGATTTCAGTGTTAATATCTTGGTAGCCAAAGACGTGAATGTTTAGCCTTAGAAATGCCAGCCGTAAAGATATAAGGAATTTAGTCAAAATTTAAGGAAAAATAGGCCAAATTAAGAATTCATCAACCCTTTTCATTTAACCTTGAATGTTTAACCTTTTATTGTACCAGAACTTTGATTAAAAAAAGTATATTCCCTTTTGTTATTTGTAAAAACATTTTCTGAAAATTATTTCTTAAGAGTATTTTCTAATACATTCATTGTAAGTAAATTTAAGAATTTTTTTAACTTCAGTCTAAGCCAGACAAAATTCTTTTTCTTTGGTATTATTAAAAAAAAGAAGCCCGAACGATATGGTGAATATTTAAAATTTAAATATACATTACGAATTCTTTGTAGAGTACCGTATTATCTACGTTAGTTACTGGTATTAGGTAGGAGGGGGCTTGCACTCCCTAGATTTTTGTCACCCTCCCACTCCTCGATTTTGAATTCCTTCTCTGAGTTATTTTCATTAAACATTTCTCTTTTGGAATTTTCATTTAAAAAATTGAAAAAAATGAGAGCTTCTCCCCCCATTATATATTCAAAAGTATATTTTCCCTTCCCCCTAAATTTTTTGTAGATTGAAGCCATTGCTTGACATACATAAACTTGAGCTACAGTCTGCTGAAGTTACTGCAAATAACAAAGATCAGCAACTACTAATAATTTTTTTTTATTCATCCAATATGATTCATCTCAAATAATGAGAATTTATTTATTTTAGGCACCCACTTGAAATACCCAATCTAGCTTAAATTACTTCAATCATTTTACGTTTTTTATTACTATTACAATCTTTTATAAAAAGTGTAAGAGCAGAGTAATGTGAGCGACCTTCTCCCCCCTACTTTGATTCTTATTGCGATTATTTTCATATTTTCTTTAATAATCTATATTTTGTTTCTTTTTTTTCAAATCCCACCCCTCTCCTCTCGGGTTTCGGAATAAGTTCTTGTATACGTCAAGAGTCAAATTTTGCAAAAAAAATGAAAATAACTCACACGAAATGGAGTACTTATTTGCTTACAGTAATATCATTTCATGAACTATATTATAAAATCCCAAAATCATAAATTTAATTAACTCTAAGTGATAAAATACCATTCTGGTTATAAACCTCCTCCCTTAATTATAGTGAGTATGCAGGCACATTAATGTCCCTTAATCTACTGTTTGAATATCTTTTAGACTCTGGTTATGCATGGACTCTCCACCCAAGAAGAATAGCAAAGCAATTCTTGTAAACGCATCGATTGAGTTTAACTACTCACTAGATGAGCAGTGTCGCATGGAATTTGGTGAAGGGTGAGTACCTTTTTTATCATATATATACATATATATTTATATATATATACATATATATTTATATATATATATATATATATATATATTATATATATATATATATATATATATATATATATATATATATATATATATATATATATATATATATATATATATATATATATATATATATATATATATATATATATATTTATATATATATATATATATATATATATATATATATATATATATATATATATAATATATATATATATATATATATATATATATATATATATATATATATATATATATATATATATATATATACTATATATATATATATATATATATATATATATATATATATTATATATATATATATATATATATATATATATATATATATATATATATAATATATATATATATATATATATATATATATATATATATATATATATATATATATATGTACCTCTTGCTCTTTAAACATAGTAGCTTACGACTTCAATTTGTCATTTTAAAATATAAAGCGCTAAAGAGTTGATTCTGTTTAAGGCAAGGCTGGGTAATTCTGAAAGCTTGTCTGTTATTAGCTATAGTTCAGATTATTGTTAAGTATTTCCAGACATTTCAATTAATTTCAAAGTGTTTTTTTACAGCAAAAGCTATGATATTATAAATTACTAGAAAATATGCCGCTACTCTTGGTAATTGCGTAATAACTTGGTAAATGGGTATGCAGAGAAGAATCTTCCAGAGACGCTATTGCTTCACAATATTTCTTCATACATGTATATTCAGGTTGGGTGGTAGCCCTTAAAAGGTGTGGGTTTGAATCTTACTTTACCTAAGACAGAACAGATAGTTCATAGATCTGAATCTGGTTCCTTGCTAAACACAAAACTTCAGTTTGTTTTAATAGCAACAGAGGAGCTGCTGTTTTCGAAACTGGACTCAAAAACTGGAGTTTTTCAATGAATTTTCGTTTTGGACAAAAAGGAATTTTATGATGGGATGGATTCCATGACTGTGAATAGGGCCTTAAAATCATAATATTTGTGACTCTTGAATTTGAAGTTGTCTAATTCCATATCAAACGACATGTATAAAATAAAACAAACGAGATGTGACTGCAACTGTCACAGTTATCACTGCAACTGACTGCAACTGACACAGCTGTTACGCAACTGAATGCAACTGTCACAGTTGTCACTGTAACTGACTGTAACTGTCACAGTGGTTACGCAACTGAATGCAACTGTCACGGTTGTCACTGCAACTGACTGCAGCTGTCACAGTTGTTACGCAACTGAATGCAACTGTCGCAGTTGTCGCTACAACTGACTGCAACTGTCACAGTTTTTACACAACTGAATGCAACGGTCACAGTTGTCACTGCAACTGACTGCAACTGTCACAGTTGTTCTGCAACTGTGACTCATGGTCCACATTTGCTGGAACACTTTGTGAAGCCCTGGCACTGAAGTTTTTCTTCAGTGCCTACTATTAGACTGAGGTCAATTACTTTAGGTGATTGTTTGCTGATTCGCTTCGCTTAGATGGATTCCATGACTGTGAATAGGGCCTTAAAATCATAATATTTGTGACTCTTGAATTTGAAGTTGTCTAATTCCATATCAAACGACATGTATAAAATAAAACAAACGAGATGTGACTGCAACTGTCACAGTTATCACTGCAACTGACTGCAACTGTCACAGCTGTTACGCAAAAGAATGCAACTGTCGCAGTTGTCGCTACAACTGACTGCAACTGTCACAGTGGTTACGCAACTGAATGCAACTGTCACGGTTGTCACTGCAACTGACTGCAGCTGTCACAGTTGTTACGCAACTGAATGCAACTGTCGCAGTTGTCGCTACAACTGCAACTGTCACAGTTGTCACTGCAACTGACTGCAACTGTCACAGTTGTTCTGCAACTGTGACTCATGGTCCACATTTGCTGGAACACTTTGTGAAGCCCTGGCACTGAAGTTTTTCTTCAGTGCCTACTATTAGACTGAGGTCAATTACTTTAGGTGATTGTTTGCTGATTCGCTTAGATGGAGCATAAAGTCCCTACAAAATAGGTTTTTTTTTATCACAGTATCTTTTAGAATCTAAGTAAGCTTAGGCTACTTATAAGCAGAAAAAATAGGTCATTAGGCTCCACCCTTGGCATTGATCCGAGGAAGAATTCTTTACAAATCATTTTGTAAATCTAATCTTCTGCTCCTCCTTCCCAAAAGGATAGAGGAAGGATTTAACCTTCCTCCTCCTCCCTGCTTGTGAAATATTCCATCGTGCCTGCACAATAGATCAATTGATCTTTCTGTTTTAAATCTACAATGGATAATGCGATAAAAAGCAAACATGCCAGAAGAGCCTATAAAATTTGCGTTTTTTATCCTTTATTGTTTTTTTTGTTCTTTTCTATGTTTCATTAGACACTATTTCTGTTCGGTATTTTGTTGGGTTTTTTTTTAATTTCCTTCCCGTATCAAAATTGAAGCAGAAAATCGTAAAGCTCGCCAAAAATGGCATGAAATAAAGGATTTTACCAAACAGTTCTTCCTCAATACAGTTAACCCTAGGTAAGCGCACATATGTTCACTTCTGATCATTTTGAGAAATTACTACTTGTACTTAGAGAATAGAGTTTATGCCATAGGCAAATAGATTTGATCATCGTTTTTTGTAATCGTCCAATAGGCCGTAGTTTTTTGGCCAACGAACCACAAATAATATAATAATAACAAAACTAGTAATACAAAATTTTTTGGAGTGTCTGACATATCTTGCCTTAATATGACACCTTGTGCCTCCAGCTCCGCATGATCTTTTATTTTCTGTTTACTTTTTTGAGAAATACTCCCTACGTTCCAGCCGGTGGAAATATTTTAAGTTGTTGTAAGCTATGCCCTGCGGGCATAAGGTTTTTATAGAAAGCGTTGTCATAGAAACTTCAAAAAGGGTTCATTCAATTGGAAATTGAAATGACTAGTGCCCTTTTTAATAGTCGAAAATAATTGGAGGGCAACTAACTTACGCCCACCATTTCCCCAAACACCTACAATCGAAATTTTGAGATAGCCATTTTTTCAACGTAGTTGAAACTTCTGAAAATTGGGTCTTTGAGGATGACAACCCCCAAACCCCACAGAGTTGAAGTTTGAAGAGTTGAATTAAAGTTTATCAAGTATTTTGCAGTAGGTTGCATAGGTTGCATCAAGACATGGCCAATTGTAGACAGAGAAAAGCCAAGACAGATAGTCCAAGTAATTGAGAGGCAAATGTTTAAATGGCTGGGGCACGGGTAAACGGTGGGAGTATGGAGGGTGGTAAGTTATGCCCTGGGGGGACATATAAGGTTTTTATAGAAAATGTTTTCGTAGAAACTTCAAAAGGGGCTCATTTGATTGGAAATTCAAAGGGCTAGTGGCCTTTTTAATAGCCGAAAGTGATTGGAGAGCAACTAACCCCCCTCTCACACCCACCATTTTCCCAAACACAGCCAATCAAAATTTTGAGATAGACATAGAAAGCGTTGTCGCAAAACTTCAAAGAGGGCTCACTCAATTGGAAATTGAAAGGGCTAGTGCCCTTTTTAATATTTGAAAATAATTGGAGGGCAACTAACCCCCTCTCACGCCCACCATTTGCCCAAGCACATGCAATTAAAATTTTCAACAGTTTGTTCAACGTTGTTAAAAGTTCTGGAAATTCGGTCTTTGAGGAGGATAACGCCCTAAGAGCCCTCAGGGCATGGGTTGTAAGTTATGCCCTGGGGGCTTATAAGGCTTTTATAGAAATTGTTGTCGTCGAAACTTCAAAAATCTCATTTGATTGGAAATTGAAAGGGCTAGTGCCCTTTTTAATTGTCGAAAGTGATTGGAGAGCAACTAACCCCCCTCTCACGCCCACTATTTGCCCAAACACATCCAATTAAAATTTTGAGATAGGTATTTTCTTCAACGTAGTTGAAAGTTCTGGAAGTTATGATTTTGAGCATGATAAACCCCCCAAACCCCTCAGGGCAAGGGTTGTAAGTTATGCCCTTGGGGCATATAAGGTCCTTATAGAAAGCGTTTTCGTAGAGACTTCAAAAAGGGCTCATTCGATTGGAAATTGAAAGGGCTAGTGCCTTTTTTAATAGTCGAAAGTGATCGGAGAGCAACTAACCTCCCTCTCACGCCCACCATTTGCCCAATCACATCTAATTAAAATTTTTGGATAGGCATTTTCTTCAACGTAGTTGAAAGTTCTGGAAAATGATTTTGAGCATGACCAACCCCCCAAACCCTCAGGGCAAGGGTTGTAAGTTATGCCCTTGGGGCATATAAGGTCCTTATAGAAAGCGTTTTCGTAGAGACTTCAAAAAGGGCTCATTCGATTGGAAATTGAAAGGGCTAGTGCCTTTTTTAATAGTCGAAACTGATTGGAGGGCAACTAACCCCCCTCTCACGCCCACCATTTCCCCAAACACATCCAATCAAAATTTTGAGATAGCCATTTTGTTTAACGTAAATGAAGGTTCTAGAAATTAGGCTTTTGAGGATGACACCCCCCCCCCTACAGCCTTCAAAGCAATGGTTGTAAGTTATGCCCTGGGGGCATATAAGGTTTTTTGTATAGAAATTGCTGTCGTAGAAACTTCAAAAAAGGCTCATTCAATCGGAAACTGAAAGGGCTAGTGCCCTTTTTAATAGGCTAGTCGAAACTGATTGAAGGGCAACTAACCCCCTTCTCACGCCCACCATTTCCCCAAACACATCCAATCAAAATTTTGAGATAGCCATTTTTTTTTCAACGTAGTTGAAAGTTCTGGATATTATGTCTTTGAGGAGATAACCCCCTCCCACACACACACACACACACACACCCCTCAGGGTCAGGGTTGTATGTTTCGCCCTGGGGGCATATAAGGTTTTTCATAGAGAGCATTGGAATAGAAACTTCGAAAACTTCGAAAGTTCAGAGGGTTATGCCCTGGGGGCATATAAGGTTTTATAGAAAGCGTTGTCGTAGAAACTTCAAGAAGGGCTCATTTGATTGGAAATTCAAAGGGCTAGTGCCCCATTTAATAGTCGAAAGCGATTGGAGAGCAACTAACGCCCCTCCCACGCCCACCATTTCCCTAAACACATCCAATCAAAATCTTGAGATATTCATTTTGTTCAACGTAGTTGAAAGTTCTGGAAATTAGGTATTTGCCAGCCTTGTCGTAGAAACTTCAAAAAGGACTCATTCAATTGGGAATTGAGAGGGCTGGTGCCCTTATTAATAGTCAAAAGCGATGGGAGGGTGAATTCCCTCCCCCCATGCCCATCATTCCCCCAAACACTTCCGATCAACATTTTGATATAGCCATTTTGTTGAAAGTAGTTGAAGGGACCAGAAATTCATGACAACCCCCACAAAGCTCAGGGCTAATGTTGTACGTTATGCCCTGGGGGCATATAATGTCTTATAGAAAGTGTTGTCGTAAAAACTTCAAAGAGGGCTCTTTCGATTGGAAATTGAGAGGGCTATTTCCCTTTTTAATAGTCAAAATTAATCTAAGGGAGAATCACCCCCCCCCCACTCCCATCATTTCCCCAAACATTTCCAATTAACATTTTGATATGACCATTTTGTTCAACGTGGTTGAAAGGTCTGGAAATTATGTCTTTGAGGATGACAACCCTCCCCCTGTAGCCCTCAGTACAACGGTCGTAAGTTATGGCCTTGGGGCATATACCATTTTTATAGAAAGTTTTGTCGTAGAAGCTTCAAAAAGAGCTCGTTCGATTGGAAATTTAGAGGACTATTGCCATTTTTATTAGTCGAAAGGGATCAGAGTGCAAATTTCCCCTTCCATGCCTAGCATTTCCGCAAACACTTCCAATCAAAATTTTGATATAGCCATTTTGTTAAGCCTATCAGAAAGGTCTGGAAATTATGTCTTTGAGGATAATGAATCCTCCCAGCCCTCAGGGCAAGGGTTGTAAGTCATGCTTTGGGACATATAGGGTTTTTGTAGAAAGTGTGGTCATATAAACTTCGAAAGGGGCTCATTGGATTGTTAATCAGACGCTCTAGTGCTCTTTTTAAGAGTCAAAGTGATTAAAGAGCAGCTACCTTCTCCCCTTTACACACACGTCGTATTGTCCCGACTTGCGTCTAATTGAAATTCTGAGATAGCCATTATATTCAAAATAGTCTAAATATCATATAACAAGGCTTTTGGGGTTGAAACAAACCCCAGAGATTAGGGGCAGCGTTTGTAAGTTGTGCCCAGAGGGTATTTAAGGTTTTTATGGAAGGAATGCGGCTCAGTCTTTCTCCCTGAAAAAGACTATTTTAATATAAAACGAACAGAAATTAATCAAAAAAAACTTTTTGCACAAAATAAGTTTTTCAAAAAAAGGTAAAGAACTCCATTAAACCAAAAATGAACAAAATTAGAATCAAATAATCTACCAAGCATACAACTACCACAAATCAGTATCAATTAATAAATGCAACAAAAAAAAACAGAAATTAAAATAAGTCAAACTCAAAACGAGCAGAGATAAATCTGAGTAGGGTTCTAAACCCTATGGTTTCTAAAAGCCAGAATATAATTTGTACTTTACTGAAAAAATTCTTTTAAGTGTTTTCACTTTTATAACTTTAGAAATCAAAAATTAATTAAGATTTTAAGGGATAAATAACAGTATATGTATATTAAACTGACAATGCACATTTTTTTCAGTAAATTCATTTGAATATTTTTCAGTAAAGTGAAAAATTTCCTCCCATTTCCTCCCCACGGAAATATCCTCTAGACATTTCAATCCCTGTGAAAATTTACCCCGGACAATTATTATTAACCACTCTGCGCATAAAATTGAGATGGAAAAGAGAAAAGCGAGACATATAAAAATAAATTTTGTATGTGAATTCTGGCAAATTTCCCCAGTGTATAATTTCCTCTCACATGTTCACTCTCTGGAAACTTCCCTCACCATGGAAAATTCCCCCTTGGAAAACCCCCTGCGAAAAATTTTCCCCCTTTCCACCCGAAAATTGTATGCCTACATCCCAATAACAAATACTATGCGCAAACAGGGGGCAAATTTTATAACTTAAAAACCCTTCCCCTGGGGCTGTGGGGGGTCTTGTTATACCCAAAAGCATTTTTATTGGGCCTTTCAACAAGGATGAACAAAATGGCTATCTCAAAATTTTGATCAGACGACTTTAGGAAAAAAGAGGCGGGGGAGGGGGCCTAGTTGCCCTCCAATTTTTTTGGTCACTTAAAAAGGGCACTAGAATTTTTAATTTCCGTTCGAAGGAGCCCTTTCCCAATATTCAAGGACCACTGGCTCGATACGATCACCCCTGGGGAAAAAACAAATAAAGACACATCCGTGATCTTTCTTCTGGCAAAAAATACAAAATTCCCCATTTTTGCAGATTAGAGCTTGAAACCTATACAGTAGGGCTCTCTGATACGCTGAATCTGATGGTGTGATTTTCATTGAGATCACTTGACTTTTAGGGGCTGTTTTCTCCTTTTTTCAAAAATCTCGAAAATTTCCTCAGGCTTGTAACCTTTGATGAGTAAGACTAAATGAAATTTATATATTAGAAATCAGCATAAAAAGCCAATTCTTTTGATATATCTATTGGTATCCAAATTCCACTTTTAGAGTTTCGGTTACTATTGAGCTGGGTCGCTCCTTACTTACAGATCGTTACCACAAACTGTGTGATATTGCTCCTTACTTTCAGTTGAAAAACTTGTTCGTTTTTTAATTCAATTTTCTGGGCAATAGGTGCCCTCTAATATTTTTACTTACTTAAAAGGGGCACTAGATCTTTTGATTTCCGATAAAATTTGCCCTCTTTTTGACCCTCTAGGAGCACTGGTTTGATACGATAACCTCTGGGAATCACATGCAAAAAAAAAAAAATAATCACGCATCCGTTGTCTGTCTTGTGGCAAAAAATACAAAATTCCACATTTTTGCAGATAGGAGCTTGAAACCTATACAGTAGGGTTCTCTGAAACGCTGAACCGGATGGTGTAATTTCCATTGAGATCACTGGACCTTTAGGGGCTGCTTTCTCCTTTATTTAAAAAATCAGGAAAATTTTCTCAGGCTCGTAACCTTATGAGTAAGACTAAACTCAATGAAATTTACATATTTGAAATCAGCATAAAAAGCCAATTCCTTGATATATCTATTGGTATCGAAAATCCGTTTTTAGAGTTTCGTTTACTATTGAGCCGGGTCGCTGCTTACTTACAGTTCGTTACCACGAACTATTTGATATTGCTCCTTACTTTCAGTTGAAAGCTTGTTTTTTTTTAATTTAATTTCTGATCGATAGGTGCCCTCTAATATTTTTGTTTACTTAAAAAGGGCACTAGATCTTTTGATTTCCAATAAAATTTGCCCTCTTTTTGACTCTCTAGGAGCACTTGTTCGATACGACAACCCCTGGGAAAAGCATACAAAAAAACAAATAAACACGCACTCGTGATCATTCCTCTGGCAACAAATTGTAAAATTCCACATTTTTTTATATGGGATCTTAAAACCTCTACAGCAAGACTCTTGGATATGCCGAATCTGATGGTGTGATTTTCATTAAGATCTCTCGATGTTTTGGGGGTTTCCCCCTTTTTGAAAATTGGACAAATTTTCTCAGGCTCTTAACTTTTGATGGCTGACATTAGACTTGATGAATTTTGTATATTTTGAATGAGTATCAGAATTCGATTCTTTTGATTATCTATTGTAATCAACACTCTGTTTTTTAGAGTTTCTGTTACTATTGAGCCACATCACTCCTTACTTATAGTTCGTTACAACGAACTGTTTGATACGCCATGCTAAACCCAAAATTAAAAACGTCTCAAATCTAATTAGTTATATCCAAGTGATCATCATCAATCAGCACTCCTCAGAAGAATACACACTAGCCTTTATGGGGCCTCTAGCCTCTATGGGGCTGCTAACTTAGCCTGTATATTTTGGTGCTTTAAATTCCTGACCCCAGCATAGCGGTGCGCCTACCATAAGTTCCTTATGGTATCCCTGGGATAAGTGAAGCTTGTGAATTACTTGCACATTAATTTACATAGCCGAGAAAAAGTACAGTTATAGCATCAGTTTATAGCTTTTAGTAAATCTTTCTCCTCTTTATATTTGGGCTCGGCACAAATCGCAAATTTTTGGATCTTCAAATTTGAAATCAAAACAGTCTTTTGTGGAGAGTGGAGAGTACACTTAAGAGGAATTACTAAGAATCTAAGAATAATCTGTTAGAAACAACGCATGGATCTCAATGATGACAAATAATAGCGGTTAGTCAAATATTTGCTTTGGGTAAAATATGTTTACATATTGTTGATTCTAATGCCAATTTTCTGGTGATTGCAAGTATCAACCTTTGCAAAACCTGCCACAGGTCTAACCAAGATTCCCATAGCAACAATTGCCACCAATATTTCCGCGTTAAAACATGCTGTCAAAATTGCCACAGAAAATTCAGCTTAAGTTTTGTGAGTATTTAGTACAAACTAGTGCAAGAGTTTGCTGCAAGATTATCAATAAAATCAAATTGGAATACGATTTGCTAGCAAATTTATTTAATTCTAGGCAGCACACACAGTACATAATTTTTACTATTTTCTTTACTAGGTACGCCTTGTGCAAGACCTTTGCAATGAATGATCCTTGCACTCATTTATGGTGTGGGCACCGTAACAGTGCTCACCTATGCAAGACCAAAAAGGGGCCTCCATTGGAAGGTACAATATGCGGAACTGATAAGGTAATGACCCTTTTTATAGTTGTTCTACACAAAACATTTGGACTTCTAAAATTTGAACTAGGATTATGATAGATATTTACCTATTTTGACTATCCAAAATAGGTTGAAATCATCTGTGCAGAAATCCCTCTTTTTTCAAGGAAAAGAAGGAAAGAAGGAAAGAAGGGAAAGGGAAATCTTAAATTTTAACTACTGCAATATTTTCTAGATTGAAAGGTCGTTTTCGATTAATTCAACTCTGGGGGATCGAAAATGATATCAGAATTTAAAAATTCCATCATTTGGTAAACCATTTCCACCCTAAAAGAGAAATCAGAATCTTACTTTGTTCAGTATTTGCACACAAATGGACACCAAAGTGTTCAGAAAAATTCGCTTAATAATAAATCCAAAATTATTTGAAATCATCCATGCAGAAATACCCCTTTGTCAGGGAAAAGAGTGAAAAGGGGGAAATCTTGAATTTAAATTTTTGCTGTATTATCTGGAAGGAAAGGTCGTTTCCTTTTAATTAAGTCTGCGAAGACCAAAAAAAAAGAAATCGGAATCGAAAAATTATAACACTTAGCATCCCATATCTACCCTAAGCGAGGTCAGAGGGGGGTGAAAATCAGAATCTTAATTTGTGCAGTATTTGCACACAAATCAACGCTGAAGTGCTCAGAAGATTTTGCTTAATAAGATATCCAGAACTGCTGGAAATCACCCGTGCAGAAATACGCCTTTTTTTCAAGAAAAAGAAGGGGAAAAGAGGGGAAATCTTGAATTTTAATTTCTGCAATATCTTCTGGATTAAAAGGTCGTTTCCTGTTAATTTCAGTCCAGGGAAGTGACATTAAAATCAGAAAATTTCCTTATCTAGCACCTCATTTTGACACTAAGTGAGGTCAGAAGGGGTAAAAATACCATTTGTGGTATGTTTTATTCTTAACAGAATTTCACTGAAATTTCATCCTCACAAAACGGAATCTGAACTGATGATTTTCCTCTTCTATTCTGAACCCAATTTCGTCAGGAGTCCCACGTTCACAAACACTCCCTCCTCTTCAATTTATATTCAACGTGCAGTGGCCGCTACCTCTACTTTGAACCCTGCACAAATATAGACTGTGCCATCTAATGCCATTCCTTGACAGGTAAATGTATCTTCTCATATTCATTCAAGAGGAAAGATAATGCAGTGAATTTGACTGCAAAATATGCACCAGTGGCAAACGGCGAAGTAATTTGAATAGATGCTTCACTATTATTCAAACAGATCTTTGCTGTAGCATCAAAAGATAGTTCAAATCTGGCCAATACGCTCAAATACGAGCTATCGACCTTCCCACCTGCCCTATTTGAGGCTCATGATACCATGCGCATGGCAGATAAGGCCGAACCTGAAGGCGATATAGGGAAGGAGCAAAAACCTGAGGCTCGACTAGTGCCAACACAAACATGCTACTTTGTTTTGGATGGTGGTTGGCTACTTTATTCCATAGGCTGTGGGACCTTGGTCCACTCACGGAGAGATAGCTTCTTCTTACGTAGTTTTTGTAGAGAAGCATTTCGCAATAGCTGACATCATGTTTGACGGCTATGCAAGTGGGCCGACCATCAAAGATCATACCCAAGATCGAACAGTAAAGATCGGAAGCGAACAAAACAAAACAGTGCCCTACCATCAGTTTGACGGAAAAAAATGAGATTTTCTCTCCAACTCCACAATAAGTGGAATATCATTGAGCTGAAATGATACTCACTCGTTGGTCTTGCTAATGCACTAAACAAAACCCAAGCAAGTACTTCCTTATATCCAGACTAGAGTTCCTGCTGACTGTGCAAATATTTTTGACATCTGTAACTAAATAATGAAGCTACCATCAGAGGTTAGAAAGTCACGGTTATTCGTCAACACCTTTTCAGGATATGACAATACTTAGCGATTACATGGTGTTGACAAAGTTTCGGTATTGCACGCCACAGCTGATGCCAGTTTTTTCTGAATCCCGTCAGATGTTTCAATGCTCTACAGCAAACAAGGAAGAACTGATTGAGGCAGGTGACAAGGCTCTTCTACACGTGCACTGAGTTCGATTCAGCGAATCCTTACATGAACTCCAACACCGTCTGTTCATATCAAAAGTGGCCAGTGTCGCTAGTTTTGTCCACCCCGAACACTTACCGCCCACGCCTGCTCCTTCAAAGTACCACCACCTGCGTGTTTACTTTCAAATGATGACATAGTTGCGCTCAGCCACAGCTCTAGTACCTGAAGACTGGAAACTTTTGTCAAACAGTTATATACCCATTGTGAATGATATATCGCCTGCTCTTGAAAGCCTTCTCAGACTGGTTCACTGCAGCTGTAAAGGTGATTGTGATAGTATTGGATGCATGTGCAAAAAGACTAGCCTTTTATGCGTTGTTGCTTGTAGCCAGTGCCATGGAACAAGCTACCTCAACTTTTCTTTGGACCATAATGATCATGATAACCAAAGTAATTAAGCAAAATTTTGAGTTTTATGCAATAGGCTTTTAATCACAACGAAGCTTTGATTCTTTCAGAGTCATAATAATCGAAAACGTAGTAGGGATTCATGTGTTCCTGTTTGCCCTTTTTTGCTTTAGCTTTACTTTTAATGATTTTTATTTCAATAATAACCGAATTTGTCATATCCAGGAACGAAGTTAAAATGGCAACCTTCTGATGCTCTCATCGCACCCCCAATGCAAAAGGGTGGGATGAAGGTTAAACTAAGAGTGGGAGAGTCGAAACTGACCTTAAAAAAATTTGAAGAAAATTTCCTGTTAAGACGCACTCTTTAGCCCTGAAAACAAGAAGTAACTTACGACAAAAAAATATAATTGTTAGTAAAATTACCCACGGTTACTCACGGAGTGCACGGGCGTATGATTGCAATGAAGCACCGTTAAAACCAAAAGCAAGCCCATAGCAAAAATGGTGTTTTCACCCCCTGTGACCTTGCTTAGGTGGAAATGGGGTACTAAATCACAGGATTTTTCGATTCTGATGGCATTTTTGATCTCCCTTGACTTGAGTTAATAGGAAATGACCATTTAATGCACAAACTACTCCAAAAATTAAGACTCTGATTTTTCATCCCCCTTTAACCTCGCTTAGGCTGGAAACGGGGCACTAAGTGATGGAATTCTTTAATTCTGATGTCATTTTCGGTCTCCTTGGACAACTTTTCACTCCGGAAAACATTGTAGAAATTTAATTTTGATATTCCCCCTCCCCTTTTCCTTCTTTTTTACAGTGATCGTAGCAGTAGTAGTAGCATACACATAGTGTCTTTTGAATAGTTCAAAATCCGCCTCAAAATACCCTGAAAGTTTCAACTAAGTTCCTAAGATATTACTGGCACAATCTTTTGTCAATCTACATGCTCGTAGTGTGTTTTGATTCAGTTCGACATCCCCCTTAATATTCCCTGAAAGGTTCACCTTAACACCCTTAGCTTTAGTAGTACCATAATTGTGGTAGTAGTAGTAGCGTTTGTAGCAGTATGTACAAGGTACCTTTTGTGTTTTCAGAATCCCCCTCAATACATGCTGAAAGTATCAACCTAATACCGTAAACAGTTCCTGTAGCATAAAGGTGACACGTCTTTTTGACAACTCATAGGCTCTTAGTGTGTTTTGATTTAGTTCAAGACTGTCTCAACATTCCCTGAAATTTTCGCTTTAGTACCCTTAGCTTTTGTAGCATTAGTACTCGTAGCAACAATAACAGCAGTAGCAGTAGTAGTTGTACCAACAGTAGTAATAGTAGAAAGTATTAATCTTTCGTTGCCTTAGCTTTCGTTGCAGTAATAATAGTAGTAGCATTAGCAGTGACAGTAGTAGTAGCTATAGTAGAAGTAGTAGAGGTAGCATACAAATTTTGCCTTTTGATTAGTTCAACATCCCCCACAACAAGCCCTGTGAGTTTCAACTTCATATTCCCAGCCGTTCCCAAGATGCTACTGATGCGCCCTTTTGGCAACCTTTATGCGCACAGCGTGTTTTGACTCAATTCAACTTCCCCCCAACATTCCTTGACATGTTTACCTTCACATCCTTACCTTTAGTTACAGTAGTAGTCACAGTAGTAGGAGCTTGAGTATTAGTAGTAGTAGGAGACGGAGGAGGATTAGTAGTAGTGCTAACAGTAGTAGCACTAGCACTAATAGCAATAACATTATGCACGTCCCCCTAATCAAGCTCTGGAAGTCTTACCTTAATACAATAAGCCGTTGCTATTATATTGCCAATATGCCCTTTGATAACCTGTTTGTCCATAGAGTGTTTTAATTTAGTTCAACTTCTACCTCAACATTTCATAAAAAATTTTACTTCAATCCTCTTAGCCTTCCTAGCAGTTGCAATAGAATTAGTAGCTGGAGTAGTAACAGTAGGAGTAGTAATAGCATTTTTACTAGCGTGCACCTACTGCCTTTTGGTCAATGGATCTTCGCCCTAAGCATTCCCTGAAAGCTCCAACTTAATACCCTAAGCCATTCCTTAGATACGCCTTTATGACGACCAAATTTTCGTCTTGATACCCTTAGCCTCAGTAGTACTAGTATTATAGTAGTGGTAGTAGTAGTAGTAATAGTAGCAGCAGTAGTAGTAGTAATAGTAGTAGTAGTAGTAGTAGTAGTTGTTGTTGTAATAGTTATAATACTAGTAGTAGTAGTAGTACCAGTAGTAGCATTAGTATTAGTAACAGTAGTAGTATTTACAATATTGTCTTTTGGCCAGTTGAACACTCCCTCATAATGCCTTGGAAGTTCGAGCTTCATACGAAAAGCAGTTCCTTTATACGGAAAGCTGGAAAGCCGCGAAGATACACCCTTTTGACAATCTGTACGCAGATATTATGTTTTGACTTAGTTCAACTTTCCCCTCAACATTTCCTCAAATTTTCAACTCAGTATCCTCAGCCTTAGTGCTAGTCGCAGTAAAAGCAGTAGTTTTAGTAGCAGCACTAGTAGTGGTAGTAGTAATAGTAGTAGTAGTTGTAGTGTTAGTATTACCGTACAAATAGTGCCTTTTTGATCAATTGATCATCCTTAAAAGTTCCAACTTAAATACCTTAGTCATTCCTGAGTTACACCCTTTTGACAAAATATATATGCATAACGTGTTTTGATTTAGTTCAACACCCCTCAATCTCTGAAAGCTTCATCTGAATGCGCTTGGTCTTTTTGGACACCTTTGGTCAAATCTAACGTGCCCACTTTCCCAATTTCAATATTATATGTAAATAATAGATGAATTGCATAACTTAACGCCCTTGCCCCAAAGGCTTTGTGGCTTGACATCCCCAGAGACATAGTTATTAAATCTTTCAATTTTGCGGATCAAACAAGCTATCCCAAAATTTTGATTGGATGTGTATGAGGAGTTAATGGGCTTGAGAGGGGGGCTGGAAAACCTCCAATCACTTTAGACTCTTAAAAAGAACACTAGAACTTTCAGTTTCGAATCTAGTGAGCTCCTTCCGAATGTACGACAACTTCTTCTATGCGAAGTGCCTTTGGAAAGAGATAAATAACTAAATAATGCATTGTGCCCACTTCGCTCTTTATTTTGGTAGCGCTGTTTTACTGCCCATTATCTATGAGCCTTTTGGAAAAGTCAATGTATATATTCGAAAGGGACACCATTTCGTGAATAATTGCTTTTGACGTTTTTAGTGGTGTGTGAAGGGGTACTGTCAAAACATGAGGAAGCGTCTGTTGGATACCCCTGTATCTCAAAATCCAAGAGACGGTGGATGGAGTTCATGGTCCAATTGGAGCCAATGCTCAAGATCATGTGGCCTTGGCTCTCAAGTCCGTGCTAGGTCATGTAATAGCCCTCCGTAAGTTTAAATTAATTCAACTAGGTATACGTAGTTAAAAAGTTAAGTACAAATAGGGTTGTTTCTATCTCTCTTGTCAAATATGTGCCTCTTATGGTGATTGGTTGCCCTTATATTGGGATTGCCTCTTAATTTTAATTAAATAAAAAAAAACAAGATTTTTCAACTGAAAGTAAGGACAAACATTAAAACTTAAAACGAACAGAAATTATTAAATATATGAGGGGGGTTGCCCCCGCCTCAACATCTCGCTCTTCACGCTAATGTTTTTTGGCACTTTAAAAAAAGCTACTTATTATTCTATCTATACCACCCTTGTGTTTCAGGAGTCGTTTTTAAAGAATTGGGACAAAAATTAAACTTTAACGTTACGAGCGAGGTGTTGAGGAGGGAGAAACTCCCCTCATATACGTCATAATTTCTGTTCGTTTTAAGTTTCAATGGTGTTCCTTACTTTCAGTTGAAAAAACTTGTTTTTTATTTAATTTTTGATCATTTTTTAAATAACGCCAGGATATCTGGCTCCACCTCCCCATAAAAATCCCCTCCCCACAGAAATATCATCTGGACAATTCAATTGTGGAAAAAATTTACCCCGGACAATTACCCTTAACATTACCATGCGTAAAGTTGAATCGCTAAAGAGAAAAGCATATAAAGAAACTTCGTACAGGAATTCTAGCAAATTTCCTCCTTGTAAAATGTTCCCTGAAAAGTTCACCCCCTGGAAACTTCCCTCTCCATGGAGAATTCACCCTGTGAAAAATTCCCCCCAGCAGATAGCAAATAACTGTCTCAAAATTTTATCAGACGATTTTGGGGAAAAAGTGGCGTGGGAGGGGGCCTAGCTGCCCTCCGATTTTTTGGTCACTTAAAAAGGGCACTATAACTGTTTCATTTCCGTTGAAATGAACCCTCTCCTGACGTTCTAGGCTAAAAGGTTCGATACGATCATCCCTGGGGAAAAAAACAAACAAACAAAAAAACAAATAAACATACCTCCGTGATCTTTCTTCTAGCAAAAATGACAAAGTTCCACATTTTTGTATATAGGAGCTTGAAGTCTCTAGAGTAGGGTTCCTTCATACGCTGAATTTGTGGTGTGATTTTTATCAAAATTCTATGACTTCTAGCTCCCTTTTTTAGAAAATCAGACAAATTTTCTCAGGCTTGTAGCTTTTGATTAGTAAGATTAAACTTGATGAGACTTATACATTTAGAATCAGCATAAAAAGTCAGTTCTTTTTATATATCTATTGTTATCAAAACTTATGTTTTATTAATGTTTAAAATATATGTTTGTATTAATTTATGTCTAATTTTATATTTTATGAAAAAAAAATTTATAAAAAAAAAACTTTAAATATAAAAATAATAATAATTTTCCGAACATTTTGCCTTCACATCCAGAAGCTATTGTCAGCGGAAAAAAACAAACGACTTATAAAAAAAAAAAAAAAAAAAAAAAAAAAAAAAAAAAACCGAAAGGAAAAATTACACTATAATTTTAACAATTCTAATTTTAATTTTCAGTTATTAATGTTTCCTCAAAAATTCAACCAAAGAAAACAATGTTTGTTATTGGTTTTTCAGTTTTCAATCTCTGGATTTTCAGTCTTCTTCTACAGAGGTTTAGTAACCGAGACACTTGATTGATTTTAAACGCAAATTAAAAAGATTAAGTAGGGCATTTTCCAATATTAGTGCAAGATTACACATCATTGTACTTCAAAGACGATGTACATCATTATACACTTCCACCGTTTCAGACGGTGCAGCTCCACCGTTGTTATTATCATGTATCCTTCCGTTGGTTTTACTTCACGTGACGTCACTACGGGACAAAATGTCAGTTTCGTCGAAAATACTGAACTGAAATACTCATTAAGTGTTTCTGTCTTTTCTGTGTCGGCCACAAATTCGTGGCCTTATTCATAGTTAAAAAGATTATGTCATATTTATAATGAAACAATTTTTTTTTCTTTTTTACCTTAAACTATTTTTTTAACTTATTTTGGCTCTGCATTAAAATCCTAACCTTATTTTTGATCTCCTGACAATTACAAAAAAAGTAATATATTTGATTGCTTTTACTCGTGATTAAACTTATTTAATGAATTCACTTATTTATGCTTTCCTATATAAATCTCAAAATTTGGACGTCATTTTTGCTCTTTTTTGCTCTTAAAATTTGGAAGTTATTTTTTTGGCTCTTGGCTAGAACTTATTATCTGCTTTAACTAATTTTGACTCTTCTGAAAAATTTTTTAATGTAATCTAATTTTCACTCTTATTTTTCTTTAACCTTTCTTCTGGTAACTTTTTTTGTAGCTCTTATTTTTGCTTAACTTAGATACTACTTTAAGTTACTTTTGCGCTAACTTGTTTTCTGGTGCCACTGTTCTTTGCTCTCTTGTAGAATTTTTGACTTGTGGCATATATCTTTTTGCTCTAATTGTTATTTATCTGGTTCACAAATTTTTTACTAGGCCTGCTTATGGTGGTCGTGTGTGTCAAGGCTCAAGAGAAGAATTTCGTGTTTGTGCCATTAAATCTTGTTCTCGTCCTACTGACTTGAGGGAGGAACAGTGTGCACGTTTAGCTCTGATAACAAAGCTTGATGCCAGACAGTCAAAAGAAAGGTGGCATCCTTATGAATTTGAAAATGGTAAGGGCTTTGTCATCAGTCTATATCTAAGTGATTCTGTAATAGGGGTATATAGGTATATGTATATGGTATATGTAATAAGGGTATATGTAATAAGGTATATGTAATAGGGGTATATGTAATAAGGTATATGTAATAGGGGTATATGTATAGGGGTATATAGGTGTATGTATATGGTATATGTACGAGTAATAGAGGTATATGTAATAAGGTGTATGTAATAGGGGTATAAGTAATAGGGGTATATGCTTCTGTAATATTTACTATGTATTGTTCATAGTAAATATTCATTTTTATTTCGTACATAGAAACAGTTTAGAAACGGACCGAACGCCAAACTTGAAATCCTTTTGCTGTGAAGACCAGGGTTCAAGTCCCGATGTTCGCTGGTTATTATATTCGGAAAGTGGGTCGAGGAGAGTAAACAGGAAGGGTGTGCGATAGCAAAGGACAGCTCCCCCCCCCCTATGCACTTAATCACTGAAGGGGCATGAAACGAAGATTGGCACCGCTGGTAGAGTTTGTAAAGCTCAGTGCAGTATATTCTTTTTTGCTTCTGTAATAGGAACCTAGTTTATGGTATATATTAAATTTAATTTCACACATAGAAAAATCTTAAAATGTTTAAGGTTTAGTCATCAGTCTGTATGCACGTGTTTCTTTAGTAAGGATTTATTTCATAATAAAATTTTATTTTGTATATAGAAAAATAATTGGAATTGTTATGTGCTTTGTCATCAGTTATGGCTAGTTATGGGCTATAGTGTTATGGGCTGGTGATTAATATTATGATAGTTTTTTACTCTTTCTCCTTTGGGCTAGGAAATCATGCTATGGTATGCCTTATTCAATCGTATGTTTGTTATAGCATCAGTAAAGGAATACAGATTCGGTAATTCACGGAAATGTAGGGAGGGGTAAAATCCATATTTTTAAATCTACATGGGGTAATTTTTTTCCAATGTAAGCATAAAAAAAGGATATTTTCTTAGGAAAAAAACAGGTAAAGTTCCATTTTTAGTTCTCTATAAATTCCTGGTTTAGAAACAGCACAGAATACCTTATATTCCAATTTGATATTTGTAACTTATAATATAGGTATTTAGATATGAAGAACTATATAATTAAAAATTATAGAAATAAGGTAATTTATATGTATTGTCAAACAGTTGATAACGAGTGCTATTCAATCCTATTCATTCCTATTAATTTTTTTATTTAAAGTGTTACCTAATTTACTGCTTAATTATGAATTATGAATATTTATACATTAATTTATGAATTATGATTTAATTATGTTAAATTATGAATTATACATTTAATTATATGAATTATTAATTATGAATTATGAATATTTATACAATTTAATATCTATATGTGAAATATTATGCTTTATTTTATAAATGTTTTCTATATTTTGACCTGCATATTTAACCTATAAATATGTATTTAACCCATTTTAGTACCGTTATATCTTTTTAAAGTAAGGTGTAACTGTAAGGTGTAACTTTATTTTCCCGAATTTAAAAGAGATCTGACATGTCATTGCTGTCACTGCTCTTAATTGCGAGGATTTAAAGAATACGCATATGGTAGACTAAGTAGAAATTGTTATGAATAAAAAAATTTTAAGTTTTCAATTCTTCTTATCTAATTGTTGTTTTTGTTGAAATGGACATGAATATATAGCACAAGATTCGCTTGTATTTTATTAAAGTCACTTTCTTTGCAAAAAGTCCCCTGTCAGCGCTACTTTTTTTTACAACTTACCTGGTATAGGGCTTATACGGTAGATATGTGATGTTTTAGGTACAAATCAGTGCAAGCTCTCCTGCATTAGTGACGAAGGGGAGTTGAAAAGCACGAATGAAAATATATTAGATGGTGCCCCATGTAGTTATGAAGACTCTAATGGAATATGTATTCAGGTATGATTCAATTTTTTTTTTTTTAAATAAATAAGGGTTTATTCATCAACCAAAAATAACAAAATCCAGAAGCTAAGCTTGTAAAGGAGATCACTATCCCAACTAGGCCTAAAAAAAGAAACAAAAAGAACGAACAAAAAAATAATAATGAAAAAAAAAAAAAAAAAAAAAAAAAAAAAAAAAAACCTATCACATAAAAATAACTAATAAGCGACTATACCACCCCTATTCTTTATTATCTCATCAATTCTCAATATTCAACATATTTATCCTTGTCCTTCTCAATCCATCAACCAAACACACAAATAAAAAAAAAACAAAAACATTAGCAAACTAAAGGCAAAAGAGACCGGAGAACTGACTCACTCACTCCCATATACCCTATAACAATGTTCTTTTAACAGACTTCTAAATTCAGAAACATCTGTCACCTTCTTTATCCCTTCTGGCAGACAATTCCAAGCACGAGGGCTAACTTGGCGGATACAAAACATTGACCTAGTTGTCACAGGCTTAGGTAGTCTGAATTCATTCGAAAGTCTTAAACTATAAGAATGAAAACTAGAAACAGGCAAAAAAAAATCTTGAAAGCAAATTGGTAGCATTTTATTCTGATGTTTAAACATAAAAACCGCGTTATAAAACTTAATCAATCCAAATATTGGAACAATATGTAGTTCAGCATACCTTGCTCTAACCGAGGAACGCTTATCATCTCCAGTAAGTACTCTTACAGCTTTATTCTGTAGTACTCTAATCTGCGATAAATGACCCACAAACGTTGAAGACCAAGCCAATATACAATAAATCAAATACAGATGAATAAGGGAGAAATAAAGCATTCTGAGAACCGGTCTAGGGAAAGTACGCTTTAGCTTCCTTATAATTCCCAAATTTCGGGCAACTCTAGCTGCAATTTGATTAATATGGTCTTTGAAACTCAAGCACTCATCAACTATCACTCCAAGAAACTTCACTGCTCTGACACGTTCTATAGCATTCCCATCAAGTTCTAGTTTCTCTATCCAGGGATAGTAATTTACACTTCTCCCATAAATCACAAATTAATTTTTCTTATGGTTTAATTTAAGTTTATTAACTCTCATCCATTTCTCTATTTGTTCCATTCCCTTTTTCAGAACTAGTAGAAGTTCTCTTTCTGTCCTTGTAGCAACTGTAAAATGTGTATCGTCAGCAAAAATAGGAATTATAATTCTGTTACCGCGATCCCCTTTATCCGAAATATTTATATCTTCAATGCACCGGTAAATATCATTTATATAAATCAAAAATAAAAGAGGTCCCAAAACTGACCCTTGAGGAACGCCAGCCTTGACTCTCTGCGTGCTAGAGGTCTCACTTTCGATTTGAACAATCTGCATACGTTCACTCAGGAATGATCTAACAGGTTCCAAAAATTTTCCACGAATACCACAATTATCTAACTTCTTTACTAAAATTTCATAATCCACACAATCAAATGCTTTCATTATGTCAAGAAAAACGGATGCCACTTTAAGACCACAATCTAAATGATCATTAACAAATGTCGTCAAAAAGATCACTGCTTGCTCAGTTGACATTCCTTTCCTAAATCCAAACTGACTAGATCGAAAAAAAGACCTAGGTTCTAGGAAATTAACCATTCTTACATTTATCAGTCTCTCTATTATTCTAGAAATAACAGGAAGAAGCGAAATAGGCCTATAATTATCTAAATTCCCACTATCACCCCCTTTAAAAAGCGGTTTCACTTTCGCAATCTTCAGACGATCGGGGAAAATACCTGACTTAAAACACTTATTTATTAGCATTACCAACTGACTAGAAACAACAGGATAAATAACACCGAAAGCTTTCACAGTCATGAGATCCGATCCTGCTGCACTGTTTTTCATATTTTTAACCACTTCACACAACTCACTTAATTTAACCGGCTTTAAATAAGCAGATACTTCGCTCTTATCAGGCAGGAATTGTGTAAAATCGCCGTCCTCAGCCAGGACTGGGATACTGGATCCTACATTAAGGCCCACATTAGAGAAATGCTCACAAACTGAATTGCAACTCACACTGTCCGGAAGCTCCGAGGGAGACCGACTAGGGTTCGTTACAGACTTTATAAGTTTCCAAGTCTTGCCTGGATTTCCCTCAGCTTCTTCAAACTTAAAAGCAGAATAATCCGTTTTAGCTTTCCGAAGGAGACAATTTAGCATGTTATTATATGCTTTATAATCATCCCTACTAGTTGTCCCTTTATTTTGGATCAATTCCTTATATAAATGGTTTCGCCTTCTCATACTTAAGAGAAGGCTCTTAGTAATCCATGGTTTCTTTGCTGATTCATATCTGTAAACTCTTTTAGGTTTAAAATATTTCTGAAGTAAACCTGTTAATGTCCCGTACCATTTTTCAAATTTCCGATTGATATCATATTCCTCTTGTAAAAAATTGAATTCAGTCTTATCAACTTCTAATTTAAAACAGGCAACAACCTCAGAATCAATAATAGGCCTAATGACATTACAACGATGTCCCTTATTCAACTGTAGGACTTGCGGTACTGTTATCATTACTCCAAATGATCTGAAACACTATTAACCACAACAGCAGGTGACTTACATTCAGTATTTACAAATATGTTATCCAATATTGACGCAGAATTCTCAGTAATTCTTGTACAGATATTTATAGTAGGCTTCAGCCCGTAGCTAAGCATCATATCCAGAAACTCCTTAACTCTCTGACTAGAACGTAGACTTTTCAAATCAATATTGAAGTCACCACACACAAAACACGGCTGTCTTGTTCCATTCAACAGGTCCAGTTGCTCTTCTAACAGACTCAGAAATTCAACGAGTCTACTAGACGGAGGTCGATAAATAATAGCAAAAACACATTTAAAATTTTGCTTAGATACTTTCACAACCATTGACTCAAACACCATTTCCTTATGTTTAGTAAGGGAAGGCATCGGCAAGACATTAAGATCACTCTTGATATATGCCGCTAAACCTCCATGTTGATGCAGTTCCCTGTTTTTTAAAACCAGTTGGTAATTAGGAACATCTATTAGGAATGACGTATGAGACTTCAACCATGTCTCAGTCAGGACCAAAACCTGTAAACCTTGAGTCTGCAGAAGGTCCTCCAGGTACTGAAAAGAAGTGCTAATACCTTGGCAGTTTAAGTGAAAAACCGAAAAATCCCTCGGGTCATAATCATTATTCAAATCCTGAAGGAACTTATAACGGGCTTTCAAATATTCCTCACCAATACCATTACTATCAAATTCACGATGGAGTACCCCATGCCCAATATCTTCAATCCTGAGTGAATCATTCTCCTGCCTCTTCAACCTATTCCACTCCAACCTAGTCTAATTAAATTTTGAAAATAGAAAAAAGGCTACGCATACGAGTTGAGGAAATATAATTATTTAGCTATTGATTTTACTGATAAGTCTTAGAAACAGATAAGTATTAGAAACAGGTATGATTTGACTCAACTTTGGGAATAGAAAATAGGCTATGCATAAGAGTTGGGGAATATAAGTATTCAGTTATCAATTTTACTGATAAGTCTTAGAAAGAGTTTACATCAACAAAACATTATTCTGTTCCTAGACAATTGAAGGGGCTTCTTTATTTCATTCATTTCAATGTGAAGGGGCTTATTATTTAGAGGAAATATTTCAAAATATACACACGGATACAATTTTTAGTCCCTTTCTCTGCATTTTAACAAAAAAAAGAACTCACACATCCGATAAACCTCCAATAAAAAACAAAATAAAATAATATATTTTAAAATAATAAAAGCAAAACAAATAATAAAACAGAATGAAAATAGGTACAATTTAATAAAAATAAAATAAAACAAAAAGTAATAAAAGTTGACTGAAACGAATATATATTAAAAACCAGTACACTTTTTTAATAATATAGTGAAAAATAAAAAATTCATATGCAGAAATAATAATAATCGTCCGAATGTTTCGCCTTCACATCCGGCAGCTCTTCAGTAAAATAACAAACGCTACATAAAAAATAAAAAGTATAACTAAGCCATGCACTCACCTTTCAAAAAAATACTGCTTTCTATTAATCCAGGATTTCTATATAAAATCCAGGATTTATATATAGGCTACTTTAATATATTTTAATTATATACTTTAATTAGGATTTCTATATAAAATCCAGGATTTCTATATAAAATCCAGGATTTCTATATACTTTAATATATTTTAATTATATACTTTAATTAAGATTTCTATATAAAATCCAGGATCTCTATATAAAATCCAGGATTCCTGTATACTTTAATATGCTTTAATTACAGACTTTAATTAGGATTTCTATATAAAATCCAGGATTTCGGTATACTGTAATATTCTTTAATTATATACTTTAATTAGGATTTCTGTATAAAATCCAGGATTTCTTCATACTTTAATTATATACTTTAATTATATACTTTAATTAGGATTTCTATATAAAATCCAGGATTTCTATATAAAATCCAGGATCTCTATATAAAATCCAGGATTCCTGTACTCTTTAATATACTTTAATTATATACTTTAATTAAGATTTCTATATAAAATCCAAGATTTCTATATACTTTAATATACTTTAATTCTATACTTTAATTAGGATTTCTGTATAAGATCCAGTATTTCTATATTCTTTAATTATAAACTTCACTTACGATTTCTATATAAAATCCAGGATTTCTGTATTCTTTAATATACTTTAATTATATACTTTAATTAGGATTTCTATATAAAATTCAGGATTTCTATCTAATTTAATATTCTTTAATTTAAAAACGTTTTGATTTTTATTTGATCTTCATATGAAAAACTTTTCTTTTCTTAATTTTTTTTCTACTACTATTGTATTAAAATGAGTTTGTGTTTTTGTTTCATTTGTTAATGAATGGTAAAAGAAATTGTTTTTGAAAGAAAAATACCTAATAAAAAAGTAACTCACAACTTGAAACTATAGTGCAATTGGAAAATTGATGGATCTGAGTGTTTTAAGCCCATTTAAAATGCAATTTCTGCAGTTAGTTCATTTTAAGTTTCTTCAAATTCCTCTAACAGTGTTGCCTTTGATATTCTGACAAAGGTAGCCATTCATGGTGCTTTTGAGTTTTGATATTCTTGTTTTTGGTACTTTGTGCGAAGTTTGGTAATTTTTTATGTTTTTTTTCGATAATTTTGTATGTTTATTGTGTGCTTTTTTCTTGTCCAGTCAAACATCAAATTTGCTATAGTGCAAGATAGGCTGCATGTGGCTTTATCATACTTTTTCATCCTATTGAAGGGCTTGTTTGGATGGAACAAAGTCGTTGCTTGTCACTTTGGTATTGTATTACAGTGGTAAATAGTATAAGCATGTAAGTATAAATACAAAAAACTATCATAAGCATTAACCATAGATTAATCAAACAGTTCGTGGTAACCTGGTAACTGTAACTAAGGAGTGACGCGGCTCAATAGTAATCGAAACTCTAAAAAACGGAATTTTGATATCAATTGATATATCAACAGAAATGGCTTATTATGCTGATACCAAATATATAAGATTTAAGTTTAGTGTTACCCATCAAAAGCTACGAGCCTGAGAAAATTTGCCTGATTTTCGAAAAAGGGTGTTATATATATATATATATATATATATATATATATATATATATATATATATATATATATATATATATATATATATATATATATATATATATATATATATATATATATATATATATATATATTATATATATATATATATATATATATATATATATATATATATATATATATATATATATATATATATATATATATATATATATATATATATATATATATATATATATATATATATATATATATATCTATATATATATATATATATATATATATATATATATATATATATGTATATATATATATGTATATATATATATATATATATATATATATATATATATATATATATATATATATATATATATATATATATATATATATATATATATATATATATATATATATATATATATATATATATATATATATATATATATATATATATATACGACGCACCTGTATTTCTCTCCGTTGACACGGCGTGTGTATGATTTTGCTTAAATTTTGTGTGTAATGTAGTTGTTTCACATGTTAGCATATTTTTTAATCTAAAAAATACTCCAAAGCAAATTTCCAAAGTCTGATACACCTGATGGATAAAACTGAATCTCAGATATCTAGTGTGGTCTTACATCGAAGAATTAAATGTGTGGAACTTCCGAGAAATAACTTTTGCGTCAGTATACCATGTAGGGAAAGAATGAACTGTATAGGTCAGGCCAAGCAGTAAGATGGTTCTTACTTTTACCCAGGGTGTTCGGATGTTGAGGAAGACTTTTTACATTTTGAAGGGGAATATACAGAGTTGGTGTACTTATGGAAACAATTTGGGGGGTTGGGGAGGATCCTAATGATAAAAGTAATTGAATAAGAATAATGAGAAAGAAGAATTTCAGAGAAAATTCTAAAGCTGGGAAAACTCCTTAGATTACGACTGAACCATACACCACTTTTTCTGAAGGTCTATGGTGATTGTTTTTACACACCTACGGGTTTGATATTAATGGCTGTCGCTTGTTAGTTTGTTTTTATTTGTTTTGTCCCAGCATTTGTTGGCTTTAAAAAAATTATTACTGTCTATTTTTGTTACCATTATATTGCTTTCCGATCGATCTTTGGTAATATTAAAGTTTCCTCTATGTTTATTCAGGCAACTCAGTTTTATTACGATTATAAATTTTTTTTCTGGAGAAGATCTTCATTTCATTCTATGGTACCTTTTTTGGTGAAAATGGTTCATTGTTTTTGCTTAGATGACACGAAAAAAAAATCTTTTGGCAAACTTGATTCTTATAAAATTGTATTAATCAGACACAAATTTTGCTCATGTCACGAATATGGTAAGATTTGTCCCATCAATGAACGCGTAAAAATTGCTTGAACTTTTGATTTTATTGAATTAGGAATGGTTTTATTCTTTTTTTTTACCCTTACTTTAGTAATTTTTGTTTCATGTCTAATATTGAAGCTTATATGAACTCTCAATAAGGATTTTTCTGAAATCAACTTTTTTTTTATAAGAACGTTTCAGTTATGCGTATTGAGATAATTTGATCACTTAAAAGAAAAAGAAGCATGGTTGTCATCTATCAAAATCTGTTCTTACTGTTCTTACTTTTCCTCTTTATACTCTTCACAGCTTCCTTTCAGCTTCCTCTTTATACTCTTCACAAAATTTCCATATCCTTGAAACAGATCCTAAAAACCCCTTTTCATCCCTTTTAGGGAGGTCCTGGTTTTTGCTTAACCCTTGATGGATTGCCAAAACAAGCAGAATTTCGGATGAACTTTAATATGTAAAACTTTAATATGTATGAAGTGATGATCCTATTGATTTCACGAATACATGAATATACAGTGTATTTTCACGACTACAAGCCTCTGGCATGAAGATACAGCGCAGTTTGACGAACACATTGCAAATAGCGACCAAACATGTTATATTTGGAACTAGGGACGAGATTGTGTAATGCAATCAGACTGGTTTCTGAGCCAACACCTATTTTTTAGACAATTGCCTTTAGTCAAGACTAGTTTGTTAGGAATGCATCGCTGCTAATCAAAGAATAGGATGCCACACTCAGAATTGATCGGATTGGCATATGGTGTTAAATCATTTACCAAAAAATAACTTTATTTGCGAAAAAAGGTATAGCATTTGCGAATTGGACTGTATGAACGATCTTAATTGAATAATAGGGAAAAAACAGAGCTAGATAACATTTGCGAATTGGATTGTCTGAAGGTGGTAAAAAAGGGTTAAACTGATTACCAGTTAAGGTAACCCGAAGGGCTTGTTAACTCAGGCAATTTGTTATAAATTTGGAACAACATCAATCTATGGAAATGGTTAACGATGATAAAATGACCTTGTGACTTGACCTAGCTTTACTTCTTCGATGTGTTCTGTATAATACATAAGTGGCGTTTGAACAGTGTTGTCAATTTAAAATAGGGTCTAACGTTATAGTATACTAAAAAGTTGATACTAAGAGAGATGTAGATGGCAAGAAAAGATGTTAATAGAGAAATTCAGAACAATCCATAGAAATCCTTACAAATCAAGTAGTGAGGTGTATATGAGTTTTAATCGTCAAAGGTCATAAGCACCAATGACCCTAACCACCAGGGACCTCAACCCCCAAAGGTCCCCTATTCCCAAACTCCAAGGGATCCCCTTCCCCGCCCCCCAACTTTTTAGCCCCCCCCACCATTTTTTATACTTTTTTGAAGTTTTTTTAACTTTTTTTATTTTTTTAACATGATGTATTTTTTCAACTTATTTTTACATCTCTTAGAATGACATGTAACATCCTTAAAACATAAAAAAAATCACATTTAATATTTTCCAAATTCAAAATGAGAATGATATAGAAATGTTAGTCGTGACTTTTACTATTAGAAAAATATTGTTTGCAGTAGCACTTTTTCTTATTGGACTAAATTTATTTTTTTGGACTTCAAAATTATTCAACTTTTTTTTACGTATCTTAAAATGACATGAAATATGCTTATGGCTCTAACAGTTGGACTCTATGCTTGCTCAGAGACACAATGCGGTACCTTGTCACTGTTACATTCACTTGATGTTTCAAAGTTCATTTTGGATATTTTTTTCGTTGAAATGTAAGATTTTGATTATTTCAGTAGTGTTTTGTCTTGGTTTACCATGTCACTGTTACATTCTGAAGATGTTTCAAAGTTCATTTTGGATTTTTTTTTCGTTGAAAGGCAAGAGTTGGAATATTTCAGTAGTTTTTGTCGTAGTTTACCTTGTCACTGTTACATTCTCTTGATGTTTCAAAGTTCATTTTGGACTACATTCATTGAAATGCAAGAGTTGGCATATTTCAGTAGTGTTTTGTTGTGGTTTACCTTGTCACTGTTACATTCTCTTGATGTTTCAAAGTTCATTTTGGATTTCATTCGTTGAAATGTAAGAGTTGGAATATTTCAGTAGTGTTTTGTCGTGGTTTACCTTGTCACTATTACAGTCTCTTTATGCTTCAAAGTTCATTTTGGATTTTTTTTTTTGTTGAAATGTAAGAGGTGGATTATTTCAATAGTGTTTTTGTCGTGGTTTACCTTGTCACTGTTACATTCTCTTGATGTTTCAAAGTTCATTTTGGATTTTTTCGTTGAAATGCAAGAGTTGGAATATTTCAGTAGTGTTTTGTCGTGGTTTACCTTGTCACTGCTACATTCTCTTGATGTTTCAAAGTTCATTTTGGATTTCTTTCGTTGAAATGTAAGAGTTGGAATATTTCATTAGTGTTTGTCGTGGTTTACCTTGTCACTGTTACATTCTCTTGATGTTTCAAAGTTCATTTTGGATTTCATTCGTTGAAATGTAAGAGTTGGCATATTTCAGTACTGTTTTGTCGTGGTTTACCTTGTCACTATTACATTCTCTTGATGCTTCAAAGTTCATTTTGGATTTTTTTCGTTAAAATGTAAGAGTTGGATTATTTCAGTAGTGTTTTTGTCGTGGTTTACCTTGTCACTGTTACATTCTCTTGATGTTTCAAAGTTCATTTTGGATTTTTTTCGTTGAAATGCAAGAGTTGGAATATTTCAGTAGTGTTTTGTCGTGGTTTACCTTGTCACTGCTACATTCTCTTGATGTTTCAAAGTTCATTTTGGATTTTTTTCCTTAAAATGCAAGAGTTGGAATATTTCAGTTGTGTTTTGTCGTGGTTTACCTTGTCACTGCTACATTCGGAAGATGTTTCAAAGTTCAATTTTGATCTTTTTTTTTTGTTGAACTGTAAGAGTTGGAATATTTCAGTACTGTTTTCTCATGGTTTACCTTGTCACTGTTACATTCTCTTGATGCTTCAAAGTTCATTTTGGATTTTTTTCATTGAAATGTAAGAGTTGGATTATTTCAATAGTGTTTTTGCCGTGGTTTACCTTGTCACTGTTACATTCTCTTGATGTTTCAAAGTTCATTTTGGATTCCATTCGTTGAAATGCAAGAGTTGGAATATTTCAGTAGTGTTTTGTCGTGGTTTACCTTGTCACTGCTACATTCTCTTGATGTTTCAAAGTTCATTTTGGATTTTTTTCGTTGAAATGCAAGAGTTGGAATATTTCAGTTGTGTTTTGTCGTGGTTTACCTTGTCACTGCTACATTCGGAAGATGTTTCAAAGTTCATTTTGATTTTTTTTTTTTTTTTTTTTTTTTTGTTGAACTGTAAGAGTTGGAATATTTCAGTACTGTTTTCTCATGGTTTACCTTGTCACTGTTACATTCTCTTGATGCTTCAAAGTTCATTTTGGATTTTTTTCATTGAAATGTAAGAGTTGGATTATTTCAATAGTGTTTTTGCCGTGGTTTACCTTGTCACTGTTACATTCTCTTGATGTTTCAAAGTTCATTTTGGATTCCATTCGTTGAAATGCAAGAGTTGGAATATTTCAGCTGTGTTTGTCGCGGTTTACCTTGTCACTGTTAGATTCTCTTGATGTTTCAAGGTTCATTTTGGATTTCATTCGTTGAAATGTAAGAGTTGGCATACTTCAGTACTGTTTTGTCGTGGTTTACCTTGTCACAATTACATTCTCTTGATGCTTCAAAGTTCATTTTGGATTTTTTCGTTGAAATGTAAGAGTTGGAATATTTCAGTAGTGTTTCGTCGTAGTTTACATTGTCACTGTTACAATCTCTTGATGTTTCGAAGTTCATTTTGGATTTTTTTTTCCTTGAAATGCAAGAGTTCGAATATTTCAGTAGTGTTTTTGCCGTGGTTTACCTTGTCACTGTTACATTCTCTTGATGTTTCAAAGTTCATTTTGGATTTTTTTCCTTGAAATGCAAGAGTTGGAATATTTCAGTTGTGTTTGTCGTGGTTTACCTTGTCACTGTTACATTCTGAAGATGTTTCAAAGTTCACTTTAGATTTTTTTCGTTGAACTGTAAGAGTTGGAATATTTCAGTACAGTTTTCTCATGGTTTACCTTATCACTCTTACATTCTCTTGATGCTTCAAAGTTCATTTTGGATTTTTTTCATTGAAATGTAAGAGTTGGATTATTTCAGTAGAGGTTTGTCGTGGTTTACCTTGTCACTGTTACATTCTCTTGATGTTTCAAAGTTCATTTAGGTTTTTTTTGTTGAAATGTAAGAGTTGGGATATTTCAGTAGTGTTTATCGTGGTTTACCTTGTAACTGTTAAATTCTCTTGATGTTTCAAAGTTCATTTCGGATTTTTTTTTTCTTTGAAATGTAAGAGTTGGAGTATTTCAGTTGTTTTGTCGTGGTTTACCTTCTCACTATTACATTCTCTTGATGTTTCAAAGTTCTTTTTGGATTTCATTCGTTGAAATGTAGGAGTTGGAATATTTCAGTAATGTTTTGTCGTGGTTTACCTATTCACCGTTACATTCTCTTGATGTTTCAAAGTTCATTTTAGAATTTTTTTTTTCTTGAAATGTAAGAGTTGGAATATTTCAGTAGTTTTTGTTGTGGTTTACCTTGTCACTGCAAAATTCTGAAGATGTTTCAAAGTTCATTTTTAATTTTTTTTTTTTGCATTGTACTGTAAGAGTCGGAATATTTCAGTACTGTTTTCTCGTGGTTTACCACGAGAAAACAGTACATAGTACAACAGTTCAGAAACATATGTCAATGTTACATTCTCTTGATGCTTCAAAGTTCATTTTGGATTTTTTTTCATTGAAATGTAAGAGTTCGATTATTTCAGTAGTGTTTTAGCGTGCTTTACTATGTCACTGTTACATTCTGAAGATGTTTCAGAGTTCATTTTGTATTTTTTTTTCGTTGAAATGTAAGAGTTGGAATATTTCAGTAGTGTTTTGTGTTGGCTTACCTTGTCAATGATACATTCTCTTGATGTTTCAAATTTCACTTTGGAATTTTTTTACATTGAAATGTAAGAGTTGGAATATTTCACTAGTGTTTTGTCGTGGTTTACCTTGTCACTGGTACATTCTCTTGGTGTTTCAAAGTTCATTTTGGACTTTTTTTCGTTGAAATGTAAGAGTTGGAATATTTCAGTAGTGTTTTGTCGTGGTTTACCTTGTCACTGTTACATTCTCTTGATGTTTCAAAGTTCATTTTGAGTTTTTCTTTTCGTTGAAATTTAAGAGTTGGAATATTTCAGTAGTGTTTTGTCGGGGTTTACCTTGTCACTGTTACATTCTCTAGATGTTTCAAGGTTCATTCTGGATTTTATTTTCCTTGAATTGTAAGAGTTGGAATATTTCAGTAGTGTTTTGTCGTGGGCTACCTTGTCAGAGTTACATTCTCTTGATGTTTCAAAGTTCTTTTTTTTCCTTGAAATGTAAGAGTTGGAATATTTCAGTAGTGTTTTGTCGTGAGTTACCTTTTCACTGTTTATTCTTTTGATGATTCAAAGTTCATTTTGGATTTCTTTCGTTGCAATATAAGAGCTGGAATATTTCAGTAGTGTTTGTCGTGATTTACCTTGTCACTCTTACATTCTCTTGATGTTTCAAAGTTCATTTAGGTTTTTTTTTCGTTGAAATGTAAGAGTTGGAATATTTCAGTAGTGTTTTATCGTGGTTTACCTTGTCTCTGTTACATTCTCTTGATGTTTCAAAGCTCATTTTTGATTTTTTTTTTTCATTTTGTCGTGGTTTACCTTGTAACTATTACATTCTTTTGATGTTTCAAAGTTCACTTAGGATTTTTTTTTGTTGAAATGAAAGAGTTGCAATATTTCAGTAGTGTTTTTCGTGGTTTATCTTGTAACTGTTAAATTCTCTTGATGTTTCAATGTTCATTTCGGATTTTTTTTTTGTTGAAATGTAAGAGTTGGAGTATTTCAGTAGTGTTTTGTCTTGGTTTACCTTGTCACTCTTACCTTCTCTTGATGTTTCAAAGTTCATTTTGGATTTCATTCGTTGAAATGTAAGAGTTGGAATATTTCAGTAGTGTTTTGTCGTGGTTTACCTATTCACCGTTACATTCTCTTGATGTTTCAAAGTTCATTTTAGATTTTTTTTTCCTTGAAATGTAAGACTTGGAATGTTTCAGTATTGTTTTGTTGTGGTTAACGTTTTAACTGCTACATTCTGAAGATGTTTCAAAGTTCATTTTTTATTATTTTTTTTTCGTTAAATGTAAGAGTTGGAATATTTCAGTAGTTTTTTTGGTTCACCTTGTCACTGTTACATTCTGATGATGTATCAAAGTTCATTTTGGGCTTTTTACGTTGAAATGTAAGAGTTGGAATATTTCAGTAGTGTTTTGTCTTGGTTTACCTTCTTACTATTACATTCTCTTGATGTTTCAAAGTTCATTTTGGATTTTTTTCGTTGAAATGTAAGAGTTGGTATATTTCAGTAGTGTTTTGTCGTGGTTTACCTTGCCTCTGTTACATTCTTAAGATGTTTTAAAGTTCGTTTTGGATATTTTTCATTGAAATGTAAGAGTTGGAATATTTCAGTAGTGTTCTCTCATGGTTTACTTTGTCACTGTTACATTCTCTTGATGTTTCAATGTTCATTTTGGTTTTTTTTTTATTGGAGTGTAAGAGTTGGAATATTTCAGTAGTGTCTTATCATGGTCTACCATGTCACTGTTTTACTCTCTTGATGTTTCAAAGTTCATTTTGCATTTCTTTTGGTGCTCTCAGACACACAGTCATAGTGAGAGAGATATCCAAAAATTTGGGTTGATCTAGGTTCACTTAGAGAGGCGCACCACTCCTACATTTCAATGAAAAATACCCAAAACGAACTTTAGAACATCTTAAGAATGTAACAGAGGCAAGGTAAAACACGACAAAAAAATACTGAAATTTTCCAACTCTTACACTTCAACGACTAAAATCCAAAATTAACTTTGAAACATTAAGAGAATGTGACAGTGACAAGGTAAACCATGAAGAAACACTACTGAAATATTCCAACTCTTACATTTCATCGGAAAAAGCCCAAAATGAACTTTGAAACATCATCAGAATGTAACAGTGACAAAGTGAACCACAATAAAACACTACTGAAATATTCCATTTCTTACATTTCAACGAAAAAAGTTCAAAATGAACTTCGAAACATCAATACAATGTAACAATGACAAGGTAAACCATGACAAAACACTACTGAAATATTCCAACTCTTACATTTCAACGAAAAAAAATCCAAAATGAACTTTGAAACATCTTCAGAATATAGCAATGACATGGTAAATCACGACAAACACTACTGAAATAATCCAACTCTTGCATTTTAATGAAAAAAAAATTCCAAAATGAACTTTGAAACATCAAGAGAATGTAACAGTGACAAGGTCAACCACGACAAAACACTGCTGAAATATTCCAACTCTTACATTTCAACGAAAAAAAAAATCGAAAATGAACTTTGAAACATCAAGAGAATGTAACAGTGACAAGGTAAATCACGACAAACACTACCGAAATATGCCAACTCTTACATTTCAAAAAAAAAAATCTAGAATGAACTTTGAAACGTCAATAGAATCTAACTGTGACAAGGTAAACCACGGCAAAACACTACTGAAATATTCCAGCTCTTACATTGCAACGAAAGAAATTCAAAATGAACTTTGAAACATCAAGAGAATGTAACAGTGACAAGGTAAATCACGACAAAACACTACTGAAATATTCCAACTCTTACTTTTCAAGAAAAAAATGAACTTTGAAACATCAAGAGAATGTAACTGTGACAAGGTAGAAACACGAGAAAACTCGATGAAACTACGAGAAACTACTGAAATATTCCAACTCTTACATATCAAGGAAAAAAAATCCAAAATGAACTTTGAAACATCTAGAGAATGTAACAGTGGCACGGTACAACCCGACAAAACACTACTGAAATGTTCCAACTCTTACATTTGAACGAAATAAAATCCAAAATGAACTTTTAAACATCAAGAGAATGTAACAGTGACAATGTAAACCACGACAAACACTACTGAAATATTCCAACTCTTACATTTCAACTAAAAAAAATCCAAAATGAACTTTGAAACATCAAGAGAATGTAACAGTGACGGGTAAACCACGACAAAACACTATTGAAATATTCCAACTCTTACACTTCAAGGAAAAAAGTCCAAAATGAACTTTGAAACATCAAGAGAATGTACCAGTGACAAGGTAAACCACGACAAAACCCTAGTGAAATATTCCAACTCTTACATTTCAATGTAAAAAAAAATAAATCCAAAATGAATTTTGAAACATCAAGAGAATGTATCATTGATAAGGTAAACCACAACAAAACACTACTGAAATATTCCAACTTTTACATTTCAACGAAAAAAAAATCCAAAATGAACTCTGAAACATCTTTAGAATGTAAAAATGACATGGTAAAGCACGAGAAAACATACTGAAGTATTCCAACTCTTACAGTTCAATGAAAAAAAAATCAAAAATGAACTTTGAAACATCTTTAGAATGTAGCAGTGACAAGTTAAACCACAACAAAGCACTATTGAAATATTCCTACTCTTACATTTCAAGAGAATAAAAAATCTAAAGTGAACTTTGAAACATCAAGAGAATATAACGGTGAATAGGTAAACCACGACAAAACACTACTGAAATATTCCAACTCTTACATTTCAACGAAAAAAAAATCCGAAATGAACTTTGAAACATCTTCAGAATGTAACAGTGAGATGGTAAACCACGACAAAACACTACTGAAATAATCCAACTCTTGCATTTCAACGAAAAAAATCCAAAATGAACTTTGAAACATCAAGAGAATGTAACAGTAACAAGGTAAACCACGATAAACACTACTGAAATATTCCAACTCTTACATTTCAACAAAAAAATATCCAAATTGAACTTTGAAACATCAAGAGAATGTAACGGTGACAAGGTAAACCACGACGAACCACTACTGAAATATTCCAATTCTTACATTTCAACAAAAAAAAATCTAAAATGAACTTTGAACCATCAAGAGAATGTAACAGTGACAAGGTAAACCACGACAAAACACTACTGAAATATTCCAACTCTTGCATTTCAACGAAAATATATCCAAAATGAACTTCAAAATATCAAGAAAATGTAACAGTAACATGGTAAACCAGGACAAAACACTACTGACATAATCCAACTCTTGCATTTCAACAAAAAAAATCCAAAATGAACTTTGAAACATCAAGAGAATGTAACAGTGACAGGGTTAACCATGAGAAAACAGTGCGCAAATATTCCAACTCTTACACTTCAACGAAAAAAATCAAAAATGAACTTTGAAACATCTTCAGAATGTAGCAGTGCTAAGGTAAACCACGACAAAACACAACTGAAATATTCCAACTCTTCCATTTCAAGGAAAAAAAGTTCAAAATGATCTTTGAAACATCATAAGAATGTAACAGTGACAAGGTAAACCACGACAAAACACTACTGAAATATTCCAACTCTTGCATTTCAACGAAAAAAATCCAAAATAAACTTTGAAACATCAAGAGAATGTAACAGTGGCAAGGTAAACCACGACAAACCTCTACTGAAATAACCCAACTCTTACATTTTAATGAAAAAAATCCAAAAGAATTTGAAGCATCAAGAAATGTAACAGTGACAAGGTAAACCATGAGAAAACATTACCGAAATATTCCAACTCTTACAGATCAACGGAAAAAAAATGAACTTTAAACATCTTCAGAATGTAACAGTGACAAGATAAACCACGACAAAACACAACTGAAATATGAAATCCAAGGAAAAAAATCCAAAATGAACTTTGAAACATCAAGAGAATGTAACAGTGACAAGGTAAACAACGACAAAAACACTATTGAAATAATCCAACTCTTGCATTTCAACGAAAAAAATCAAAATGAACTTTGAAACATCTTCAGAATGTAACAGTGACAAGGTAAACCACGACAAACACTACTGAAATATTCCAACTCTTGCATTTCAACGAAAGAAATCCAAAATGAACTTTGAAACATCAAAGAATGTAGCAGTGACAAAGTAAACCACGACGAAAACACTATTGAAATAATCCAACTCTTACATTTCAACGAAAAAAATCCAAAATGAACTTTGAAGCATTAAGAGAATGTAATAGTGACAAGGTAAACCACGATAAACCTGTACTGAAATAATCCAACTCTTACATTTCAATGAAAAAAAATCCAAAATGAACTTTGAAGCATCAAGAGAATGTAACAGTGACAAGGTAAACCATGAGAAAACAGTACTGAAATATTCCAACTCTTACAGTTCAACGAAAAAAAATCAAAATGAACTTTGAAACATCTTCAGAATGTAGCAATGACAAGGTAAACCACGACAATACACATCTGAAATATTCCAACTCTCACATTTCAACGAAAAAAATCCAAAATGAACCTTGAAGCATCAAGAGAATGTAATAGTGACAAGGTAAACCACGACTAAACACTAGTGAAATATTCCAACTCTTACATTTCAACGAATGAAATCCAAAAGAACTTTGAAACATCAAGAGAATGTAACAGTGACAAGTTAAACCACGACAAAACACAACTGAAATATTCCAACTCTTACATTTCAAGGAAAAAAAGTTCAAAATGATCTTTGAAACATCATAAGAATGTAACAGTGACAAGGTAAACCACGACAAAACACTACTGAAATATTCCAACTCTTGCATTTCAACGAAAAAAATCCAAAATAAACTTTGAAACATCAAGAGAATGTAACAGTGGCAAGGTAAACCACGACAAACCTCTACTGAAATAACCCAACTCTTACATTTTAATGAAAAAAATCCAAAAGAATTTTGAAGCATCAAGAGAATGTAACAGTGACAAGGTAAACCATGAGAAAACATTACCGAAATATTCCAACTCTTACAGATCAACGGAAAAAAAATGAACTTTTAAACATCTTCAGAATGTAACAGTGACAAGATAAATCACGACAAAACACAACTGAAATATGAAATCCAAGGAAAAAAATCCAAAATGAACTTTGAAACATCAAGAGAATGTAACAGTGACAAGGTAAACCACGACAAAAACACTACTGAAATAATCCAACTCTTGCATTTCAACGAAAAAAATCCAAAATGAACTTTGAAGCTTCAAGAGATTGTAATAGTGGCAAGGTAAACCACGACAAACACTACTGAAATATTCCAACTCTTGCATTTCAACGAAAAAAATCCAAAATGAACTTTGAAACATCAAAGAATGTAGCAGTGACAAGGTAAACCACGACGAAAACACTATTGAAATAATCCAACTCTTACATTTCAACGAAAAAAATCCAAAATGAACTTTGAAGCATCAAGAGATTGTAATAGTGGCAAGGTAAACCACGATAAACCTGTACTGAAATAATCCAACTCTTACATTTCAATGAAAAAAAAATCCAAAATGAACTTTGAAGCATCAAGAGAATGTAACAGTGACAAGGTAAACCATGAGAAAACAGTACTGAAATATTCCAACTCTTACAGTTCAACGAAAAAAATCAAAATGAACTTTGAAACATCTTCAGAATGTAGCAATGACAAGGTAAACCACGACAATACACAACTGAAATATTCCAACTCTTACATTTCAACGAAAAAAATCCAAAATGAACTTTGAAGCATCAAGAGAATGTAACAGTGACAAGGTAAACCACGACTAAACACTAGTGAAATATTCCAACTCTTACATTTCAACGAATGAAATCCAAAATGAACTTTGAAACATCAAGAGAATGTAACAGTGACAAGGTAAACCACGACAAACACTACTGAAATATTCCAACTCTTACATTTCAACGAAAGAAATCCAAAATGAACTTTGAACCATCATGAGAATGTAACAGTGACAAGGTAAACCACGACAAAACACACTGAAATATTCAAACTCTTACATTTCAAGGAAAAAAAGTTCAAAATGATCTTTGAAACATCATAAGAATGTAACAGTGACAAGGTAAACCACGACAAAACACTACTGAAATATTCCAACTCTTGCATTTCAACGAAAAAAATCCAAAATAAACTTTGAAACATCAAGAGAATGTAACAGTGACAAGGTAAACCACGACAAACCTCTACTGAAATAACCCAACTCTTACATTTTAATGAAAAAAATCCAAAAAGAATTTTGAAGCATCAAGAGAATGTAACAGTGACAAGGTAAACCATGAGAAAACATTACTGAAATATTCCAACTCTTACAGATCAACGAAAAAAAAATGAACTTTTAAACATCTTCAGAATGTAACAGTGACAAGATAAACCACGACAAAACACAACTGAAATATGAAATCCAAGGAAAAAAATCCAAAATGAACTTTGAAACATCAAGAGAATGTAACAGTGACAAGGTAAACCACGACAAAAACACTACTGAAATAATCCAACTCTTGCATTTCAACGAAAAAAATCAAAAATGAACTTTGAAACATCTTCAGAATGTAACAGTGACAAGGTAAACCACGACAAACACTACTGAAATATTCCAACTCTTGCATTTCAACGAAAGAAATCCAAAATGAACTTTGAAACATCCAAAGAATGTAGCAGTGACAAGGTAAACCACGACGAAAACACTCTTACCAACTCTTCAAAACATCCAACTCTTACATTTCAACGAAAAAAATCCAAAATGAACTTTGAAGCATCAAGAGATTGTAATAGTGGCAAGGTAAACCACGATAAACCTGTACTGAAATAATCCAACTCTTACATTTCAACGAAAAAAAATCCAAAATGAACTTTGAAGCATCAAGAGAATGTAACAGTGACAAGGTAAACCATGAGAAAACAGTACTGAAATATTCCAACTCTTACAGTTCAACGAAAAAAATCAAAAATGAACTTTGAAACATCTTCAGAATGTAGCAATGACAAGGTAAACCACGACAATACACAACTGAAATATTCCAACTCTTACATTTCAACGAAAAAAATCCAAAATGAACCTTGAAGCATCAAGAGAATGTAATAGTGACAGGGTAAACCATGAGAAAACATTACCGAAATATTCCAACTCTTACATTTCAACGAATGAAATCCAAAAAGAACTTTGAAACATCAAGAGAATGTAACAGTGACAAGTTAAACCACGACAAACACTACTGAAATATTCCAACTCTTACATTTCACCGAAAGAATATCCAAAATGAACTTTGAAACATCAAGAGAATGTAACAGTGACAAGGTAAACCACGACAAAACACTACTGAAATATTCCAACTCTTGCATTTCAACGAAAAAAATCCAAAATAAACTTTGAAACATCAAGAGAATGTAACAGTGACAAGCTAATCCACGACAAACCTCTACTGAAATAACCCAACTCTTACATTTTAATGAAAAAAAATCCAAAAGAATTTTGAAGCATCAAGAGAATGTAACAGTGACAGGGTAAACCATGAGAAAACATTACCGAAATATTCCAACTCTTACAGATCAACGAAAAAAAAATGAACTTTTAAACATCTTCAGAATGTAACAGTGACAAGATAAACCACGACAAAACACAACTGAAATATGAAATCCAAGGAAAAAAATCCAAAATGAACTTTGAAACATCAAGAGAATGTAACAGTGACAAGGTAAACCACGACAAAAACACTACTGAAATATTCCAACTCTTGCATTTCAACGAAAAAAATCAAAAATGAACTTTGAAACATCTTCAGAATGTAACAGTGACAAGGTAAACCACGACAATACACTACTGAAATATTCCAACTCTTGCATTTCAACGAAAGAAATCCAAAATGAACTTTGAAACATCAAAGAATGTAGCAGTGACAAGGTAAACCACGACGAAAACACTATTGAAATAATCCAACTCTTACATTTCAACGAAAAAAATCCAAAATGAACTTTGAAGCATCAAGAGATTGTAATAGTGCAAGGTAAACCACGATAAACCTGTACTGAAATAATCCAACTCTTACATTCAATGAAAAAAATCCAAAATGAACTTTGAAGCATCAAGAGAATGTAACAGTGACAAGGTAAACCATGAGAAAACAGTACTGAAATATTCCAACTCTTACAGTTCAACGAAAAAAATCAAAATGAACTTTGAAACATCTTCAGAATGTAGCAATGACAAGGTAAACCACGACAATACACAACTGAAATATTCCAACTCTTACATTTCAACGAAAAAATCCAAAATGAACCTTGAAGCATCAAGGGAATGTAATAGTGACAAGGTAAACCACGACAAAACACTACTGAAATATTCCAACTCTTACATTTCAACGAATGAAATCCAAAATGAACTTTGAAACATCAAGAGAATGTAACAGTGACAAGGTAAACCACGACAAACACTACTTAAATATTCCAACTCTTACATTTCAACGAATGAAATCCAAAATGAACTTTGAAACATCATGAGAATGTAACAGTGACAAGGTAAACCGCGACAAAACACTACTGAAATATGCCAACTCTTTCATTTCAATAAATGTAATCCAAAATGAACTTTGAAACAGCAAGAGAATGTAACAGTGACAAGGTAAACTACGACAAAACACTACTGAAATATTCCAACTCTTGCATTTCAACGAAAAAAATCCAAAATGAACTTTGAAACATCAAGAGAATGTAACAGTGACAAGGTACCGCATTGTGTCTCTGAGCAAGCATAGAGTACAATTGTTAGAGCAATAAGCATATTTCATGTCATTTTAAGATACGTAAGAAGAAAAAAAAGTTGAATAATTTCGAAGTCCAAAAAAATAAATTTAGACCAATAAAAAAAGTGCTACTACAAACAATATTTTTCTAATAGTAAAAGTCACGAATGACATTTCTATATCATTCTCATTTTGAATTTGGAAAATATTAAATGTGATTTTTTATGTTTTAAGTATGTTACATGTCATTCTAAGAGATGTAAAAAAAAGTTGAAAAAATATATCATGTTAAAAAAATAATAAAAAAAGTGAAAAAAAAACTCCCAAAAAAAGTATAAAAAATGGGGGGGGGGCAAAAAGTTTGGGGGACACCCTTGGAGTTTGGGGATAGAGGACCTTTGGGGGCTGAGGTCCCTGGAGGTTAGGGTCATTGGTGCTTATGATCCTTGACGGTTCATACTCATATACACCTCACTACTTGATTTGTAAGGATTTCTATGGATTGTTCTGAATATCTTTATTAAAATTCTTTTCTTGCCATCTACATCTCTCTTAGTATCAACTTTTTAGTATACTATAACGTTATACCCTACTTTAAATTGACAACACTGTTCAAACGCCACTTGTGTATTATGCAGAACACATCGAAGAAGTAAAGCTAGGTCAAGTCACAAGGTCATTTTATCATCGTTAACCATTTCCATATATTGATGTTGTTCCAAATTTATAACAAATTGCCTGAGTTAACAAGCCCTTCGGGGTTACCTTAACTGGTAATCAGTTTAACCCTTTTTTACCACCTTCATACAATCCAATTCGCAAATGTTATCTAGCTCTGTTTTTTCCCTATTATTCAATTAAGATCATCATACAGTCCAATTCGCAAACGCTATACCTTTTTTCGCAAATAAAGTTGTTTTTTGGTAAATAATTTGACACCATATGCCAATCAGATCAATTCTGAGTGTAGCATCCTATTCTTTAATTAGCAGCGACGCCTTCCTAACAAACTAGTCTTGACTAAAGGCAATTGTCCAAAAAATAGGTGTTGGCTCAGAAACCAGTCTGATTGCATTACACAATCTCGTCCCTAGTTCCAAATATAACATGTTTGGTCACTTTTTGCAATTTGTTCGTCAAATTGGAGTCAGTTGTGAAAATACACTGTATATTCATGTATTCGTGAAATCAATAGAAACATCACTACTCCTAACCAACTTAAATTTTCTCTATAGCCCTATATTTAGCCCAATTACAACGTTAGAAAATAGTAGAAAACCCCATGTTCTAACCGGTTATTGTTTAATTTTCGGTGATTCAAAGAAGCATCTATGTAACTATCCTTCGACAGTTCCTCTCAAAATCATCTATTATACATTTCTGAATGTCTTATACTGCCATAGTTTCTGCCACATAGTTTCTGCCACACTGCCACCTAGTGTGGTTTCAGAACCACAGTACGTCATCGTCAAGACTCTTCATCAAAAACTACGTCAATAAGGATATAGTATATGGCAACAGCTAAACTTCACTACAAATGGGTTGGTGACAAGCGCCCAAAACACCCTTTAAATGGCACATAAAATATAAATCAAAAAACGTTTAGCAAAAATCACCTGCGTTTTACTGTTCTTACAAAGGCAGACTCGGATTTTACACCAGAAACTGCGTCGGAATTTTATTAAAATTATAAAGCACACATAAAAAAAATAAACTTGGAAAAATGATTAGAAAGCTCTTTAAAATAGATAGTTGAAGAAAATACCAACAGACCATTTTTTGCCTATGTATGTATTAAGTGTTGAAAAGTGTTAATAGTTTTATAGTAAAAAAAAATACACATATACAGAAGCAATCTGATTGTTGCAGGGGAACTGTATGGAAATTGGTTGTGATGGCTTGAGAGATTCCACGATGAAGCAAAATGAGTGTGGCATCTGTGGCGGAAGCTCAAATGATTGCATTGAAGTTCAGAGGTACTATAAAGGAAAGCCAAAAAGTCGTAAGTGATAAAAATATTTTCCAAGGTATAAGTTTGAGTGTGTACTTACGGAATGAGTGTTCAATCAGTGGGAGAAGCTCAAAAGTTTGCATTAAACTTCAGATGTGCTATAAAGAAAAGCCAAACAGTCATAAAAGATAAAATATTTTCCAAGGTATAGGTTCGAGTTTGTATTACCGATGAGTGGGCAACTAGTGGCAGAAGCTCAAAAGTTTACATTGAAGTTCAGAAGTAGTATAAAGGAAAACCAAAAAACGTAAATGATAAAATATTTTCCAAGGTATTAGTGTGTGTATGTACTTAAAGGGCTGTATAAGGTTTCAAAGGTACTATAAAGGAAATCCAAAAAGTCATAAGTGATAAAAATACTTTCAAAGGTATAAGTCTGAGTGTGTAACTTATGGAATGAGTGTTCAATCAGTGGCAGAAGCTCAAAGGATTACATTGAAGTTCAGAGGTACTATAAAGGAAAGCCAAAAAGTCGTAAGTGATAGGAATATTTTCCAAGGGGTGACTTCAGAGGGTGAAGGAAATCCAAAAAGTCGTAAGTGATAAAAATATTTTCCAAGGTATAAGTTTGAGTGTCTACTTACGGAATAAGTGTTCAATCAATGGGGGAAGCTCAAAAGATTGCATTAAAGTTCAGATGTAAAATAAAGGAAAGCCAAAAAATCGTAAATAATAACAACATTTTCCAACGTATAAGTGTGAATATACTTACTAAATGTGTTTTGAATCTGTGGCGGAAGCCCAAAGGATTGCATCGAAGTTCAGAGGTACTATAAAAGCATAGATTCCAAGGTATATTTTCAAGGTATAGGTGCAAGTGTGTGCTCACAAAATAAGTTTGCAACCTGTGGTGAAAGCTCAAATGTTTGTATTGAATTACAAAGGTCTGCAAGCCCGGAGATACTGTAAGGAAAGGATTACTTGTAAAATACTATAGGAGATACCAATTACTTGTAAATGATAATATTATTTTTCAAGGTACACATTGCGGGAGATTTTTATTAATAGGTATCTTTTTTTGTCCATGTTTACTTATGCCTTACTCAAACTAAAGAAAAAAGACGGACTACTTTATTTATGAAAGAATTCCTCTAGAGATTTCCTTGAAGAATGAAAGGAAATTTTATTGTATTTTATTTCTAAATTATTTCAACTTTAAAGTTAATCATGTTAAAATCCAAAAAAAAAAGAAAAATGTGTGACCCGAGATGCACAAAAGACATTTGAGACATACATAAGCGATCTCAAACATTTTCTTTATTTGAGTTTCTGAATTCTTATTTTCTCATGTTTATTTAATGCCTCACTCAGACTTTGAGGGAAAAAAACTTTTATTTACGAAAGAATTTCTATGAAGATTTTCTTAAACTGTGGAAGAAAATTTACTTCCTTCCAAGATTAGCAAATTTTATTTAATTATAGAAAAAGCCATATTAATTTAGAAAAGTAATTTTAGTCTAGTTAAATTCTTTCAAAATACAGAAATCTCACTTTTACTTCACATTCTTTTAAATTCACAAAAAAAATGATTTTCAGTGACTTGAGATGCACAAAGACAGTAAAGATTTGTATAAATAGACTCAAATTAAAAAATATATATGTGATAAAAATTTAGGATATTTAAAATAGAAATTTATTTATAATGAATGATTTTTATACCTGAATGGTCTTCCTTACCTTACACGAATTTCCAGATTCCTCAATGTGAACAAAATATGTTGACAGAACGAAACTCCCAAGAGTTTAATAAGAGTGCTAGTTTAATGAAAAACTAACAGTTTAAATGAATTTCAAAGTCACTTTAATTTTGAACAAAATTATCTTCCAATTAGATTATTAATACCCAATCCTAAGAATCCAAACTTTGCATATCTGCGTAGTAAAATATCCCCAGTCTCAGATTAATGATATACTTCTTCTATTACTTCTATCAACTCATTGTAGCCAAAAGCCGCGCCCAATGCCAATAAAGCAGCGTAAGCTCCTCTTCCATCCCACCTATTCAAAGGATCATTCTTGGCCTTCCCTCATAAGGCCAATAAAGGTGAAAAAATTCAGAACCAACATATTCAAACTATCGCAGAAAAATATCTGAACTCTCATTTTGCGTAGCTCCTGCCTCTCCTATTAAATTTCTTGCCTATAAGAAACCCCCTCTAGACTCTCATGCTTAAGGAGCTGGTATACCAAGTGGGTTTCACTCAGCCATCACTGAACTATCATCATGTTTTTATGCTTCTATTTTTCATATCTGTGTACAGTTTATTAATGTACAGCCAACAAGCTTCGACCTTTAGTCCCTTCAACTTCAAAATTAAATTAATTCAAATAAACACACAATTTTTTACATTTCAGCTTTTCGAAGAATGTTGGTGATACCAAAAGGGGTAAGAAACATAGAAGTGGTTAAAACCCCAGTTGAACCCCACATTCTGTCGTTAAGGGAACGGAAAGGCAAAAGATGGGCTTTAAACAACCCTGCCACTGCCAAGACAAAAACCAACCAAGTCGTTTACGTCGTCAGTGCCGGTGCACGCTTTCGATACTGGAAGGAAGGAGCCAAGGAAATTATTATTGCCAGAGGACCTACTCTACAAGAACTTTTACTAATGGTAAGTCTTCGTATATTCACCTTGAGAGGATATGGGTATTAGAGAACTGTTCCTCAGAAATTTTATCAAAAACTTTAATCAAGTTCTTTGCTACAATCAATTATCTACGATTGATTATTTTATAGTTAATTAACTATTTAGAATTAATTAATTCAATCATCAGTAATTAATCCCAGACTTTATTTGAGCTCTTTGGTCCAATTATCTATTTACTTAATCTATTAATAAAAAAGTTAATCCAAAACTTTATTCTATTTATTTGAGACAATTATTTACAGTACTACTAGTCCCGATATAATAAATCTAGAAATTCAGCTGTTACTGTCATCTATCCCTTTCACCGACACTATCATATCTATCCCAAAAACACCCAAAAGTTTTCAGGAGTCTTAAAGTTTTTCCAGCAGATGTTTCATTGATAAAATCTAATTAGGGACAATCAAAATTTGATGTTGACATTCACGGTTGATACTGAGAACAGTGTATACTTGTTCAATTTTGGCAGATTGTTAGTCATATTACACTTAGTTGATGTCAAAGTCACGTTTTTATGTGTTGGTAACTTTTACGTTAGTTTGTAACAAATTTGATATTCACTGTTAATGCAAGAAAAAATCAAAGGCTCTGCGCTAAAAATACTAAAATATTTATTAATATATTTATCAATATAAATAATATAATATTAAGATAATATAATATTAATAAATATTAATATAACGTTTATTAATATAAATAAAATATTATATTATTTTCAGCTAACAAATCAAGCAATTCCTTCTACCTCTTACGATAAAAAAAAAACATTCTAATTAGAACAAATTTCTCCGTAAAAAGGGATAGTTTCATGTTAATGAATATTAGAAGCTTGACATATTCTTGATTTTAAAACAGTAAAAATAGAAAATGACGCCATCTACTATCTCGATTAAATATTTTTTATGAATACCTTTTTCTTAATGTCATATCTCCTTTGTGTCCTGTCGTATCTTACTTGTAGATTTTAGAAATTGTATATATAAAGTATATGATGAAGATCTTATATATGGCAAGATCTTAATTTATTGAGGTTTCCTAACTTTTCTTCTTTTATTGAACTTCGGCGTGATGACCATCCTCTTGGGAAAAAAGGAGGAGGAATTATGACACTCGTGCACGAATATTTTAGACCTCAGCTTTTAAATATACCTTTTCTTGAAGATAATGATTGAAATTATTTGGGTCGAAGCCCAACCTAAGCGACTCCCTAGGCCACTCTCTGCCGTAGCAGTGTGCGTTTTCTATTATTCACCTGGTTAGCCAGCTGCAGCAAGAAAAACTTTTTGGGAGAAGCTGCAGGAATCGACAGATTACGTCCAGATAACTCACCCATATTTTGGAGTAGTAATGCTAGGAGATGCTAACGAACTCGATAGCAAATCGCTGGCCAGGTCACTTAACCTTAAAACTCCAGTCGATTTCCCAACAACTAAGGGCAATACTTCTCTGGATGTAATCCTGACAAATCTTTCGGAATATTACCAGAATCCAAGTAAACTAGCACCACCTGGTGGAAGCTATCCTTATATGTTACAGTGGAACCCCTTGGAAGAAGTAAAATTAAATATTCAGTAACCGAAGTTACTTCAAGGCCGATCACTGACTATGGTCTGCTGCAATTCGGTGACTGGATAACGGTAGAAAACTGGGTCGCGGTCTCTTCAGCTAAAGACTTGGATTCCCAAGTAGAAGAATTCCATAATAAGGTAAATTCAAAATTTCTCGAGTGCTTTCCCGAACGTAAGACTAAATTCTGTTCTAGTGATAAACCATACGTAAATTCAAAAATAAAGCAACTAATTAAACATAAATTGCACCTAATACGAAAAGGTCAAGTGAACCAAGCAAAACAGTTGGCAAACCAAATAAAATGGAAAATCAAAAAGGCAAAAGCAAATTACTATGAAAATGAAGTTGACCATCTTTTGGAGTCCAAGCCGTCGCAGTTTTTCAGTAAAGTAAAAAGTCTGACTGACAAAAATTCTCAACCAGTTGACGTCATGAAGGAGGAGCCTCTAGAGAAAACTGCGAATGATTTAAATGCCCATTTTGCTTCAATTGTGCAGCCTTACCCCCCTCTTCCACCTGAGGATCCTCCAGTAAATTTACCTACTCCTTCAGATGATAATTTAATTGCTGATATTTCATCGGCAATTATAATCCGTAAACTCTCTTCGTTAGAAAGAACTTCCGTTGCCCCTTTTGACATTTCAGTTGCTCTCATTAAAGCATTTGCTAAAGAATTATCATTTCCCCTTCAGATAATTTTCAATAATATAACAAAAACAGAATATTTTCCAAAGAAATGGAAGAAAGGGTATATTACCCCCATTCATAAGAAAGGAGCAGCTAATGATTTCTCTGGTCTCTGGCCGATCACAGTTACGTCAGTTTTTAGCAGAACATACGAAAGCTTTGTTGCCGCATGGCTGAAAAAAGATCTTTTGAAAGTAACTGATCGAAAGCAATTTGGTAACATCCCTAAGTGTTCGACAGTTCATTACCTCGTTAATTTAATTGATTTTATTTTAAAACACCTGGATGAACCTGGAAAATGGATAAATTTAATTGCAATTGATTTCAGAAAAGCATTTGACCTTGTTGATCGCAAAATCCTTTTAAAAAAAATGGCGGAAAAAAATATACCCAGCTTTATTATTAAAATCATCAAGAGCTTCTTAACAAATAGAGAGCAAACTGTGAAGTATAAAGACCAATTTTCCACTTCTCTGCCAGTTTTTTGTGGAATTCCAAAAGGAACTGTGATCGGGCCACTGGGCTTCCTCCTCTTGATAAATGAAATTTCTGATGAGCTGGAGGACAGATGGAAATACGTTGACGACTTGTCCTTAAAGGAAATCGTATTTAAGGATTCGAAGAGCAATGCTGCTGGTTTCATCGACCAAGTTGCCTCAGAGGCGGCTGAACTAAAGATAGTCGTGAATAAAGACAAATGCTCGGTCACAACATTTTCTTTTCTTCAGAATACTCAACCGTCTTTCGAACCTTCTATCGCTTCCGAGCTAATAAGCCATAAAATAACTTTACTTGGTGTGGTGATTTCTTCTGACCTCTCATGGCGGGAGAATACAAAGACAATTGTAAAAAAAAGCTAACTGCGCAATCCAAATGCTAAAAACACTGAAAAAATTTCGAGTTCCTAAAGACAAGCTGAAACTAATATTTTACACTTTCATCCGCCCCTTAGTTGAATATGCTTGTCCGGTTTTGCACTTTGCCCTTACCCAGGATGAAACTGATAAAATAGAACGAGTTCAGAAGAGATCACTGCAAATCATTTATGGCGGTTCCCCTCTACCTTACTCCTTTTACCTCAAGGAATTTAAACTTGAATCCCTGCCTTCCCACCGAGAAAAATTATGCCAAAGATTTGGCTCCTCCCTCCTTCAACATCCCATCTACCGATCATTCCTTCCCCCACATTTTGTCCCTATAAGATCTCGGCCCCCCAAGGAAGTGGCTGAGAAGATTCCGAAACTAACCCAGTCCACTGTAACACCATGCGCTACAGTAAAAGCTTTGTGCCAAGCTTTGTGAAATATTACAATGATCTCTAGTGTTTTTATTGTTTAGTTTATTTTATCCTGACGAAGTTTTATCAGACAACTTTATTTTGCTAATTATGACTAAGAGACATCATATTTGGGCTTTGCCCATGAGAGCTATGTCTTGTTTTTGAATTAAATGAATTTGAAAATTTGAAAGATTCATTTCTATATAAAATTACACTGAGGTTCTCAACTGGGGTGTATCTATATCCCTTGTGGGTACAGAGGGTCATATGGTGAAGTCTAACTGGCAACTAGATTAAGAGCTATGATGTTCATTCTAACATTGAAGTGGAGGGCATCTGGAATAGTCGTTCATCCAAGAGATATTGGAAGAAATGACTACCCTCTTCCCTCCTTGGCATAGTTATACGCTCATGTTACAAAGAATCAAATATTTTTAAGGATTTGTGGCTAAGCGAAATATGATTAAAAGTCACAGGTCAGTAAACGCAAAGATTGGGGAAATGAGAGTCCAAAAATTCAAGGGCCTAACATCTAATTCGAGTGCCTTTTAAAGGGGAGATATAAATCCACAGATCCTATCTATATCCTATTCAAATGCAACAAAATCTCGCAGATATTTTCATAAGCCAGTTCATTCCTTCATGCCAAAGTTGTGATTAGATAATCTATGGCTGAAGCAGGGGAGTCTAGAAGTCACCATAAACTTAGAAATGGGAATCGTCAATGAATCTAAAATAAAAATTTTGTAGGTAATTCCTGGGGAAACAGCTGATCCAAATTCATCTGTTACCATAACAGCTACATGGACAGTTCCAAAGCGGAAGGGAAAGCAAATTGCAGAAAAATATAAATGGGAAATTGCAGGATGGTCACCTTGTTCTACGAGCTGTGGCGGAGGATTGCAAAGACAAGTATTATCTTGCAGACATAGGTCAACCAAGAAACTAGTAAAACACAAATTTTGCAGAGCTGTGAAGAAAATGAAAGTTGAATCTAGAAAATGCAACATTTTCGGGTAAGATTGCGTCTTGCTACTCTGTAACACATTCCAATACGCTTAGTTTCGTCTAGTGTTGTCTTCCCAGAAAAGTTTTTTTGAATTTTGCTGGTCAATTTTGGATTCCTCCTTCTAATATTGTATATTTCCAATATGTATTATTCTTTCTTTCTTCCTTTCTACGTCTTATTATTTCTTTCTATTATTCCGTTTCTACTAGCAAGATTTATAAGGAAATCTTATTATTTATTTTTATTATCATTATTACTTTAAAATTATTATCATTACAAATTGAAGACTTTTTTAAGATTATTACTTCTGTTTTATGTTATTATAAAGATGTTATCATTATATCCTTATATTATCATTATTTTTTATATTATTATTATCTTTCTAATTTTCATTTTCTGATGCTTGGTACAATTTTTTGTTAACTTCTCTTCCGAATTTTTCTGTCTGAAGATATCTTTGTTTATGGTGAGTGCCCGTAGTTCGTAGTCTGAAAAAATCACGCAATGTTATTACCCGAAATGTGCATTTCTCCTTCGCACTTTTATAATCAACGTCAGTTGGTTTCTGATCATCAGAAAGATTCTTGTCGTTGAACTCAAACGAGTGTTGCATACAACACTCGCTGAAGTGCCTGAACACAAGTGAGTATTGCATACAGTCTAAGGAGATTCCATAAAGACAGTAGCTTTCACTAAAAAGGTGACAAATTTTATACAAACTTTGATAAGTTTAAACTGTCTTGTCTTACGTTTAGACGATCAAGTTCAAATTTTAAGGTGGCTGTTTTTTCGGGGGGGGGGGGTCTTATAAATTTGAATTAGGGGATAAAACATTCTTAATCCTGTCCTAACAAAACAGTTTATGCCAGACTTTTTTTTCCTGGATGTCATTTGACAGGTAGTTTGGCTAGTTGATGCAAGATAACTATAGAACTATAGTTATCTATAGTTCTATAGTGGGGGACACTCCCCCACTACCCTCAGGGCAAGGGTTTTAAGTTATGCCCTGGGGGCATATAAGGTTTTTATAGAAGACGTTGCCGTAGAAACTTCAAAAAGGCTCATTCGATTGGAAATTCAAAGGTCTAGTGCCCTTTTTAATAGTCGAAAGTGATTGGAGGGCAACTAGCCCCCCTTCCACGCCCATCATTTCCCCAAACACATCCAATCAAAATTTTGAGATAGCCATTTTGTTCAGCGTTGATTTCCAGATAGAATATATGTTTTTGAGGAGGACACTCCCCCACTACCCTCAGGGCAAGGGTTTTAAGTTATGCCCTGGGGGCATATAAGGTTTTTATAGAAGGCGTTGCCGTAGAAACTTCAAAAAAGCTCATTCGATTGGAAATTCAAAGGTCTAGTGCCCTTTTTAATAGTCGAAAGTGATTGGAGGGCAACTAGCCCCCCCCTCCCCCCCCCCCACGCCCATCATTCCCCAGAACACATCCAATCAAAATTTTGAGATAGCCATTTTGTTCAGCGTAGTTGATTTCCGGATAGAAAATAGGTGATTGAGGAGGACACTCCCCCACAATCCTCAGGGCAAGGGTTTTAAGTTATGCCCGGGGGGTATATAAGGTTTTTATAGAAGGCGTTGCCGTAGAAACTTCAAAACAGGCTCATTCGATTGGAAATTCGAAGGGCTAGTACCCTTTTTAATAGTCGAAAGTGATTGGGGGGCAACAAGCACCCCCCACACCCATCATTCCCCTAAACACATCTAATCAAAATTCTGAGATAGCCATTTTGTTCAGCGTAGTTGATTTCCAGATAGAAAATATTTTTTTGAGGAGGAAGCTCCCCCACAACCCTCAGGGCAAGAGTTTTAAGTTATGCCCTGGGGGGATATAAGGTTTCTATAGAAGGCGTTGTCGTAAAAACTTCAAAAAAGGCTCATTCGATTTGAAATTCAAAGGTCTAGTGCTCTTTTTAATAGTCGAAAGTGATTGGAGGGCAATTATCCCCCCCACGCCCTTTATTCCCCCAAACATATCCAATCAAAATTTTAAGATAGCCATTTTGTTCAGCGTAGTTGATTTCCAGATCGAAAATATGTTTTTGAGGAGAACACTCCCCCACTACCCTCAGGGCAAGGGTTTTAAGTTATGCCCTATGGTCATATAAGGTTTTTAAAGAAGGTGTTGTCGTAGAAACCTCAAAAAAAGCTCATTCGAATGGAAATTCAAAGGAATAGTGCTCTTTTTAATAATCGATAGTGATTAGAGGGCAACTGCCCCCCCCCCCCTTCTAGCCAAATAGTCCAGTTGATTACCAGATAGAAAATATGTTTTGAGGAGGACACTCCCCCACAACCCTCGGGGCAAGAATTTTAAGCTATGCCCTGAGGGCATATAAGAACAATGTTGGTACAATTTACTATGTATTGTTTTTTTCCTTTAGATCAGGGCACTTCATATGGAAGGGGTCGTCGTAGAAACTTCAAAAGCGGCTCATTCGATTGGAAATTGAGAGTTCTAGTGCCCTTTTTAATAGTCGAAAGTGATTGGAGGGCAACTAGCCCCCCCCCCCACGCCCATCATTCCCCCAAACACATCCAATCAAAATTTTGAGATAGCCATTTTGTTCAGCGTAGTTGATTTCCAGATAGAAAATGTTTTGAGGAGGACACTCCCCCACAACCCTCGGGGCAAGGGATTTAATTTATGCCCTCAGGGCATATAAGATCAATGTTAGCACAGTATACTATGTATTATTTTTTTCCTTTAGAGCAGGGCACTTCATGTGGAAGGGGTCGTCGTAGAAACTTCAAAAGGGGCTCATTCGATTGGAAATTCAAAGGGCTAGTGCCCTTTTTAATATTCGAAAGTGATTGGAGGGCAACTAGCCCCCCCCCCCACGCCCATCATTTCCCCAAACACATTCAATCAAAATTTTGAGATAGCCATTTTGTTCAGCGTAGTTGAAATGAATGTGCATTGTCAGTTTAATATACATATACTGATATTTAGTAATCAAAATCTTAATATTATTTGGCTTATTAAAGTTATATAAGTAAAAATATTTATATTTTTTTCAGCAAAGTGCAAATTATGTTCTGGCCATGGGAAGGTATAGGGGTTTTGAGCCCAAATTATGTTAATTTCTGCTCGTTTTGAGTTTGACTTGGTTATTTATTGTAATTTCTGTTCGTTTTGGGTTTCATTTATTTATCGATGCTGATTTGTGGTAGTTTCACGCTTGGTAGATTATTTGATTTTAGTTTTGCTTATTTTTTGTTTAATAGAGTTCTTTACTTTTCTATGAAAAACTTATTTTGTGGAAAAAGTTTTTTTTTAATTAATCAGACAATGAGTCTACTTAAAATTAATAATTATGCCTAATGGGTGACGCAATTCTTATAATGATTGTATTTTGGTAATGATTCTGGTAATTCTGGTAATGATTGATAATGGGTGATGCAAAATAGGGAATCACGACTACATGGTGGTTTGGCTCTATATTGCAGGATTTACCTGTTTTTCTGTTTCCTCATATCTTCTTTATGTTTTTACAATTCTTATTATAAATTTATTATTTAATTTATTTCAGTTGCGATTTCCGCTGGGTTGTTGGCCCTTGGGAAGGGTGCTCTACAACTTGTGGAACAAATGGAGCTCAAGAACGGCAAATTTTTTGCGTCCAGACTAATTTACGAAACAACACTTTAAATAATCATAGCTCATACTCATTTCGAATGAAGGAAAAGTTTGTGCCACTTAAAGAAAAACAGAGGGATCAGCCTTTCGAAGATGCCAACGTCTTTAATGAGGAAGAAGATTATCCAGTTGAAGTAAATATAACAGAAAAATATTATATTCAACATCCAAAGAAATGTAAAAAGGAAAAACAACCAGATGAATTGAGAAGCTGTAATAGGATTTCTTGTCCTGGTGTATGGGTAGAAGGAGGCTGGAAAAAGGTGATTTTTTCCATACCTAATTATTTTTTTAATTTAATCTATTTCTTTAAGTATTTTAGTTTTGCACTACTAAAGTGGAAATAATTGAATTGAATATCCCTTACGATGAAAGAAATTAGTAAATATTGAGAAATAATATTCTGCAAATTATTGCTTGCCGCAGACGCGTAATGTCACCAGACACCAACTAAACCTGTTTTTTTTTACGTTCTAACAAAAATCGTTAGCTAGCAATTTTACTAAAAATCAAATTTTTGTGAGCTGCAATACATTTTTATCTTGCATTTTTTATCGAATGTGGCTAACATTGTATGCCTAACGTTGTCTAAAACTGTCAAATTTAATCATTTTGGGAGGATTTGAAGCACAATATTCAAAAATTGATAATGTAGCAAAACAGGACGGCTATTTTCTACGTTGTAAACACTGACCCTGAAACACTGATCCTGCGTTTACATTATAAAGACTGATTTGTCACCACAAAATTTTTTTTAGCTAATACTCTTTTTCCAAGGGCTAACACAAAATTACCAGCCTCCATTCTTAGTTAACAACTGTACCGCAGAAGAAAAACCTTCAATTGCATTAATTTCGGTACACCTAATGAATGTCGCAGCTTAGTAAAGGGTAGTTCGTTTACACAACAATAAATTAACAGCAACAAAAACAACTCTAACAAAATCTCTCCACTAATGCTCCATGGGCAAGAACGAACACGGCAGAACAAAAATTGAAAAAAAATACAATCTCCCACCTCAAAAATCCCCAAAATAACAAGCTAGGCAAAGGAGCAGCGCATAATTTCAAATCATCCGCTTAATAAAATTCAAATAATAATCACGCTCAAACACAAACAATTTACTAAATTTATTCAAATTCTGTGTAAGTTTATGATCTTTTTTTTACTGAACTTCCTTTAATGCTTTATAATTGAGAAGTTTCTATAAAATACTAGGCTTTAGTCTAGCATTCTTTTTATTAATGTCGTGCCCTTGTGATAGGAAGCTTCAGCAGAAGTTCATGACATTATTAAACCTTAAATATGATTCAAAGGGAAGGAAAAATTAGATTCGTCCCCTTACGCTAAAATACCCAAAATTTATAAAATGTACTT